>OU611751.1:8844368-9464368 GCA_914767535.2 Dunaliella primolecta | reverse complement strand
GCAAAACTAATATTACATGGACCTTATGTAATATTATATAATATTATATAATAATAATATTACTTGGGCGTTCCGCACTCTAGTGTTCATTGAATGATAAGCACACCTGGTTGGCCAGTTGGACTTGCCTGCCGGCTATATCACTGTGCAATACACCAAGCTAGCCATGATGCTCATGATGCTGGAGTTGTACTGCAACAAGGCCATTGCAACAAGACAACTGTTTACTGCAACAACAATTGAAACTGTACTGCAGCAAGGCAATCGAAATTATACTGCAACAAGTACGCTGGAGAGAGTGTTTATTGCCTGGCAAGCAGGATGCCCTTCCTTAATTGACACGGCAGCATCCTGACAGCGAATGAAGCAGTTGCTCGCTTTGCTTGCTGATTAGTCCTTCTCTGCTGCCTTGCTACTGCCTTGCCCCTGACTATGGGCTCTTTCCTTACTTTGCCCGTGTGCCATGGGCCCTTCCTTACTTCAAGCTCTGCCCTCTCTGCAAAGTTATCCTTGCCCTTGCCCCTGTGGCAAAGTTATCCTTGCCCTTGCCTGTGCGATGGGCCCCTTCCTTACTTCAAGCTGTGCTCTCTCCGCAAAGTTATGCTTCATGCTGTGTTATGCACGACCCTCATGGCTGCATTGCACTCATGAGCACGCTGTGGCTTCTGCGCTACCCTCATGGCTGTATCGCGGCTTCTGCACTACCCCCATGCTTGCATCGCACTCATGGCTGTATCACGGCTTCTTCATTACCCTCATGGCTGCATCGCACTCATGGGCACAGTGTGGCTCCTGCATTACCCTTATGTGATGTATTGTACTTATGGGCATACTGTGGCTTCTGCACTACCCTCATGGCTGCATCGCAATCATGGCTGTATCGCGGCTCATGCACTGCCCTCATGGCTGCATCGCACTCATGGGCACAGTGTGGCTCCTGCATTACCCTTATGTGATGCATTGCACTTATGGGCATTCTATGGCTTCTGCGCTGCCCTCATGGCTGCATTGCACTTATGGCTGTATCGTGGCTCATGCACTGCCCTCATAGCTGCATTGCTCTCATGACTGTGTTGTGGCTTATGCACTACCCTAATAGCATCACTGCACTCATGGGCACACTGTGGCTCCTGCACTACCCTCGTGGCTACATTACACACATGGGAAGTTCAAACTGGTTTGGGAGTGGAGGAATAATGATGTTTGGGGAAAAAGTAAGGAAAAATATGAGGCGAGTCCGGGCAAGCTGGAAGTGAATAAGGAGACCCTGAACTTCCCTGCGTGGGCACACTGTGGCTCCTTGTACCGTGTAGGGGGATGGCACCGGCTCCACCAGCATCTATGGCAGCCGTTTTGCCGACGAAAACTTCATCGCCAAGCACACTGGGCCCGGCCTGCTGTCCATGGTGAGGAAAACAGGGAAGGGAGGGGAAGAGGGAGGATGTCTGCCACTCTTCCATCTTGCAGTGAAGGGCAGGAAGGCCTGCGTTTTCAATGGTGGCTCCTTGCTCTGTCCTGTTGTTTAAGCCTCTTCATTTTGAAATGTTGAAAACACCTCGACCTCCACCACGAAGAATGTGGTTGTGTAGTTCTTACGTGCTACGTACTAGTCTTTGACAGCTCCCTTGTGGCCTCTCACTCTCTTGTAGGCGAATTCCGGACCCAACAGCAATGGCTGCCAGTTTTTCATCACATGCGCAAAGACGGACTGGGTGAGTGGTGGATGTCTGAATGAGTGTGAGTGCTTGTAAGACCATACATGCCTGTATGAATGTAAGCACGTGCATGTGTGTGTACGAGGCGGTGGCACAGAGGATACATTGACTGTGCCACAAGGATACCGAGGTCACTTGGGTAAGAGTATGAATAAGGACACATTTCCATTCAAGGGTTGGGTTTGGCTGCTTGCGAGCAGCTGTTTGCCAGCTTGCCTGCATCAATTTGCACAGGGTAATGAAGCAACGGCTTAACTGGTAATCAGAATAGCGGCACATCTTGACCTTGATCGCATGTATCACTGAATTCCATTTTTCCTCTCCGCCCTCATTGATGCAGATTGATAACAAGCATGTTGTGTTTGGACGCGTCATAGAGGACGGCATGTTGGTAGTGCGCAAGATTGAAAACGTGGCTACAGGAAAGAATAACAAGCCCAACTTGCCATGCATCATTACAGAATGTGGCGAGTACTGAGGGTTTAAGGTGGAGTACTCTTCGCCATACAAGTTCATTCATTTTTGGATCTCCGGCTGTGCCTCTGCTTGGTTTGCACGGTACTGCACTGCCAGTTCGGTCTTTTTGTAATGCAGGATGCTGTTGCATCCCTGCGTGGCCTGCACTCAATCAAAGAAGGGAAGGAGACCAAAGCTAGCTATGTGCATCAAAAAAGGATTATCCTAGCCGGCTCACATTAAGAGGCCAGGGAGTAAAACAGCCACTAAATTTCAAGATATCCAGATGGTTTCCCATTGGACGATCTTCCTCAACTCCATTGCCATATCAGCTGTGCTCCCAGTAGCCTCCCAACCAGAGCCCCTGAGGTTTCTTGGCTCGTTTGCAGATTAGTTGAAGCAATTCAAGCATGCCTGAAGGGGAAATGTCTGTTTACCACAGTTCAACTGCGCACGGTTGAGGTCACATGCACTTCAATCTCGAGCTTCTGTCTGTGGGCTCAAGAAAGAAAGGAAGTGAAAAACTATGAAGGCAGAGGCAAGTCTCCCTACAACAAATAAGGCAAAGGAGACACATTGGCTCAACAACCGACCAACACAAGTGGTACCTACACCGCAACCACCCTCCACTACGCACTACAGGCATGAGACTACTGGGCGTCGCCTCTTGAGGACACCCAATTCTTGTCTAGCTCCCACAATAAGTCCCTCTAGCACAAACAGAGCACACCCAACCCATCCTTCGTCACAAAACACTAATCAACTCATAAATATGCCAGCCACACAGCAAATCTACCCCCTTACACAGGAGGTGATACCTGCTATTGTGACTACCCCCATGGAAGGGCCACCCAGTAAAAGAACACGCTCCCAGTGCAGATCCGCCCATCATTCCCCCGCTCACCCAGCTCACACCACCATTCCATCCAATGTCCTGCCTCCCACGCAAAATGTCAACCTAGAAACCATTAACGCTGGAATTTCCCCTCCTGACAACGCTCCCACCATTCAGGCTAGTCAGCCTGGTCCAAACAATGAAGATGGGCCTCCCAGCAAATGCACACGCTCAGCTAAGGAAAACAAATCCAGGCATTCACAGCAACACGTGAGCCAGAACACTCAGGGATCTAGTTTTCATCAACAAAATGGCGTGCCTTCCATTCCCCATACCCACCCCAACGCCCCAAGCAGCTCAAATACACAGAACAGTATCCAGAGTCATAACAGAAAGAGGAAAGCTTCGCTTCATGTAGAGGCAGAACTTCAGACCCTTGCCATCTACCCTCTAGCTCCAAATTGGCAAGGAAACAATGTCTGGAGGTACAAAGAAAATTTGGTGAAAAAGCTGGCTCAAGAAGCCACAGCCAACCACGCCATTAATGCTGTATACTATAATGACATTCACATCACACATATAGACGCATGGATAATTTATTCAGCCAAGAGAAAGGACATGAGTAATGACCTCGCAACCCAGCAGAAGCAATACCAAACACACTACGCGCCCATGATAATAGAGAAGTGGGCCCTGCCTCTCTTCAAGAAAGCTAGCTTCCAACCAGCAAGCATCTGCACAGCTGCTTGCACAGACATTAAGTGCGCATGTTGCCAGGTATGCAACTACCACGGAGGCCTGGAGCCTATCAACTCAGAGCCCCCCTTCCCTGACATGTATGTCTGTGATGTGTGTGAACGTACCAACCACTGGAAATGCATGAGAGAACTTGGATGCTATAATGATGACCAAAGGCAAGAGGTCAGCGCAGCTGAAGCCTGGGCCTGTCCCGCCTGTGCTAGCCTCAGCAACGAAGACAAAATTAATAGAGCACATAAGTCTGAAGGAGAACTGCTTAAGGTTTGTTGGTTACCATCATGGGAGCCAGAAAATTTAAAAACAGCTGGCCCATCTTTGACCAGCGCATACAGGAGTTTGAATATCAGCTAAGCAAACCCAACCTTCTCCTACCCACAGCAGACTCCGCCCTCTCCAACCTAGAGAGGCAAGGGTTCAACAAATCTGATACAAATAGCACCTGGAGCCAGAATTTAGACATAGAACTTCGCAACAAAATCATCTTTGACATACACCCTACCAATCCGCAAACGGACATCAAACCCACTGGCACTTGCGAGTTCTGGGTCCAAGAAATAGACCTTGTCAAACACAATTCTGAACCTTCCCCAAATCATCCCCCAACAGAAACGCCTGAAAGCCCCACACCATCTATCCCAACTACCCTCACCCTCCCTGATATTTACAAATCAAGAGTGGCCTGCATCTACAATACAGATGGCAAATGCGTTGGGATGATAACCTCTCAACGCTTTGACGTCCTCTTCAAAGCTTTCCACAAGTCCAAAGCAGAAGGTCTGCATGATAGCATCTGCCCCCCACCAGCAAGCTTTGCATCTGAGGTTCTGGGGCTCCTAGCCCGCAAGACCAAATTAGAGGACAAATATCAAAGCAAAAAGATTCCTTCTCACGGACCCTCCCACCTCACATTCACTCTGCCTTCCAAAAATGGGCACATGTGACCCAAGAGAAAATGGCTTCTCCCCTGGACTATAACGCTCACTACCATCATTACTGGAGTTCTGATCCCCGTGACATTTTGTTTGGTGCCCACTACAATTCTCTCTCCTCCAGATTTTCCGGGATGTCTATCTGCCACCCCATCTACGATGAGAAGTCCATGAAACTTACACTACGACATGCTATCTACTCTGCCATCCTTAACACAGAGGCTACAGCCACCTTCGTGCTTCTGCCAGCAAGTGGCAGGCATATGATAACCAACCCCTACTCACAACTCCTCAATGCCTACCCACACCTTTGCTACAAGCTTGGGACCATTCCAAAACGCAAAATTACCTATGACAAACCCCAATCCTGGGCCAGCCAGGAAACTGTCCTCCCCCAGCATACCTGGGATTTACAAATTATTGCAGTCTAGAATACGGCTGCAAGAGTTCACTTGAATAATCAGAACCATACTTGGCTTCAGGATCTAGCCAAAGCCATCCCAGGGGCCAAATGGATTATCAGCAACGTTAGTAACTACTTCATCCAAAATACAAGACATAGAGTGATGCTCGGGATAAGGAAATGTGAAAACTCCCCTTGGATATGAAACCGACTTCCAAGGACCCCCAAAGATCCGCCTCAGACATTACCGTCGAAGCTCCTTGTCAGTCCCATTCCAACCTCCAGCTTAAAATTGCAGATTAAAAGTCTTGGGCCTGCACAGACGGCAGTTGCCAGGTCCAGAACGGCAAGATAGTTATAGGGGCAGGTGTGTACCTTCCTATGAGTGACTCACAAAATCTAGTTGAACCTAATGGCGCTGGTATTACCAATACCATAGGAAGAGCTGAGCTGGCTGCCATTGCTGCTGCGCTCACTCATGATTACACACATATTGCCACAGATAGCCTTAGCTCACTTCATCAACTCAGAAAGCAAATCCTGTATCCAGAAAAGCATAGGCATCACGTGCAAGGAGATGTATTGAAAAAGATTTCAAACCTTGCCCGAGCCTCTCAAGATCACATCTTTTTCTACAAAGTAAAGTCTCATGCTGGAATAGCTGGGAATGAATGCGCAGATCAGGTCGCTAAATACCAGGCCTCCCTCAAAGATGGCAATCTAACTGATACTGGTCTCCCTAGCGCTGGCCCAGGAGGAAATCCCTTCCACAATACAATCTGGCTGGCTTCCGAAGAGGCAGATCCTAAGCCACCTCAATCCCACCCTTCCTCTCCTCGTCTGAGCTATCTCTCAGACCTTAAAAATACTTTGAAATCCCATATGCATGCTAAACACAAGCTGGGCTATGCTGACAGGGAGACAGGCTACTACACTTACTATCGGAGCTTGCTACCTCGAGTAAGCAAGAAAATTAGCAATGCCTTTTGGAACATGCCCGGTCTCTCGACTCGAATGAAACGCACTGTCTTCCAATACTGCACAGGCACCCTCTACAATCAGAAACACGCGGTCCGATATAAAAGATCCACTAGCCTGACATGCCCCCTACCTGATTGCCATCACATGGATAGCGCTCTCCACATCCTATCTGGCTGCCAATGCCCTGTCATGCGTAACATGGTAACTGAGCGTCACAATATTGCTTGCAGGATGATTTTGAAACAGGTCAGTGAAGGCTCTTATGGGGCCAATCTTGTGCAGCTGAATGCGGGCAACACAAGCCGTTTGGCCCAGCACGACCTGCAAGTCCCTGAGCAAGTCTCTAATCGTGCTGTACCTCCCAAACTCTTCAAACCCACGGTTTCTATGCATAACAGACGCAACTCCAGCCGCCCTGATGCAATCTTTGTTACTCCTCACCTACGTCGGAAATGTTTGGCCTGTTGTTTCCCGCTTGTTTCAACCAGAAACAACCACAAAAATGCCAATTGAAAAAACCTTGGCCGAATACAAAAAATGGTTGAAACAACCATGGTTGTTTTGCAGTTGTTTTGGATAGAAAAATGGTTGTTTCAATTGCAGTTGTTTTGTAATTGAAACAATTGTTAAACAACCAATGGTTGTTTCAACCATTTTTTGTATTCGGCCAAGGTTTTTTGAATTTGCATTTTGGGCTTTTCTGGTTGTTTCAATCATGGTTGTTCTGGAATTGAAGCAATTGCTAAACAACCAATGGTTGTTTCAACCAATTTTTGTATTCGGCCAGGGTTTTTTGAATTGGCATTTTGGGCTTTTTTGGTTGTTTCAACCATGGTTGTTCTTGAACTGAAACAATTGCTAAACAACCAGTGGTTGTTTCAACCATTTTTTGTATTCGGCCAAGGTTTTTTGAATTGGCATTTTGGCTGATGTTGGTTGTTTCAATCATGGTTGTTGTATGGGCTGAAACAATTGCAAATCAGCTGTGGTTTTTACCTGGTTGAAATTCCGGTTGAAACAACTAACATTAAGGATGCGATTGATTACACTAACAATCAACGATTGGTCCAGGCAACTAAAAAAAGAATATGCAAAGGGTAGATGCAAGACCATGCAACAGGCCTGTCACAGAAGGTGAAGAAAGAATGAAATTGCATACTGAGCCCTGGTGTGCCTTATAAGTCGAAAGTTGAAGTGAGCAAATGCGTGGCACAGCACAAACAAGTCATGAACGCCAACTAGCAGCTGTCCTTTTGTCCCCTCGCCTGCCTTTGTGCCTGCTCTCGGAAGGGGCCCAAGAGGTGCAATTTCACCTGCATGGCAACAGCAAATTGAAGTTTGTTAATAATTCCCCAAAAACTCCTAGGGATGCCCAAATATAGGATGCCAGTCTTTCCTATGCAGTCACTGAGTGTCATATATTTCAAGCTAACAGAATAATTGAACCAGGCATTCTTTTTACTTTTCCAAATAAGCGAGGATGGACTCGGAACAGAAGCAGACTAATGAAAACACTTTTTACATTTTTAAGCCATGGATCTCTTGCTTGGATAGCACGGTCTAGCAAACAAATTCCATTGAAAGCTTGTAACCTAACTGGCAGGTCAACCACCAAGGTTATATGCAGATACTTTAAAATGTTAAATTGAATCCACACTGCGACTTGTCAAACATCTACTTGCAGGCAGGTGTGTAGACAGCAACACCACGCGCTTTTTATATCAGACTCACCAACAGTGCTCTGAATGTCAGCGCCTCAAAGGAGACAATGGGCATATGCGACCACCTGGCGTGCAGTGAAGTAAATAACCCTGCCGAAGGCGGTGGCTAGTGCCAACAAGAAGGGCACATGGTCACAGGGCTCCACCAATTTGCGGTATGAGGTACGTGCTTCATCTGGCCCCAATACCTGTGCGCACAAATTCTGAAGTGGTGTCATTTCATGTGGGGCCAGGTGCAAATATCACCAGCCCCTCTATGTTTGAGGCAGGAAGTGGGAGGCTTCAAATGCTGCAACACAAGTGTTCTATTGCGTGTGCAGGAAAGACAAGGATAAGTTCTGTGCATCAAACTTTGCATCTAGTGAGCACAAGGCTGGGGATTGTTCGTAAAGGAATGAGTGCATGCCTGAATGGAGGGTTGGCATCCTGCTGAATCCACACTAATTGGGTTGCTACTAACTTGCCTGTAATTTATAAATTGGGACTCACTGTGGGTGCCAGTCCTGACTATGCATGCTGGATGGTATCCAGCGAAGAGTCTTTCTTTTAAAGTCTCACTTTACTGCAGCTATTTTTGTCTGCATTGCTCCTGGTTACGGTCAGAACAAGAGCTAGCAGAGGCATCCATGCGAGTAACAAGCAGCACGTGAGCATTTGGTTGCTGATGAGGGCATCAATATACAAGACCCCTTTGGCAAACAAAGCAACAACACTCACTTGTCATCACTTTATTTTCAAGTAGGTCATAGCATGCACGCGCTTGGCTTTGCAAAATGTAATAGGCACACGCACAAGCCTGACTCTATAACTTTAAAGAGGTACTGTTAAACTTTTGAAATTGAAAGTAAGAAATCACGAACGCTCACCACCAAAGTAGGCTTCACGTCCTGGCGCTTGGTCCTTTACTTCTTTTACAACCTGTTGGCCACCCGCCCTTGTTGTCCCCAAGCACATTATCCTTCTTGGGATCATACGCCCACCAGGCTTTGGTGAACACACTTGGGGTCATGGACAGCAAATGCTGATGTGTCCTCGAATTACATGACCCACTAGCGTGCCTGTTGGTTAAGGGATAGAGGGATAAAGAGAGGATGTTGGCAGTGGATTACCTCCCCACACTGTTGGAATGCAGGCCTGGCTGGTACAGCTCTGTACCTGTGTGCAGGACCTTAACTCAGAGTGATGAGCCTAATATATTTAGTCTAAGTTGAACAGAACACTTCTCTGGTATTTATCCCAGTTCAGTTTGGAGAGTACTTCTGATCTCTGGTCTTCAGATCCCACTTCTGTAACAGCTAGCTGTTGAGCAAAGCTTAAACCTCACCAAAGGCTGCTTCAAGATTGAATACAGCTGGCTTAAAGGGAGAACTTCAAGGGGGAGCTAAACTTCTAGTAAAAGGGAGAGCCCAAGGGGAATGCCCTGAGCCGCGCGTAGCAGTAAAACTTGTTCAACGCCAAAACCATGAGCAACTACCTCCATTTACCTGGTGGTAGTTCACCATTTCATGCATTTGATAGAGCAAAGCGGAAGCACTGCCCCACCCTCTTAGCATGTATACAGCTGCTCACAGCTATTGCTAGATGCTTCCTAAAATAAACACGTTCATGATGACAGATGGAATTGCATGCTCTCTCTTACCTTCAACACACTCCTCTGTGCTCCCATGTCTGGCACAGGAATTCCTGCTTCAAAGCAGGGGCGTGGACAGGACTGTCTGGAGTGACCCGCTGCTGAGCCTTCCCCCCTTGGAACGCCGTGCCAACAGCACGCATTGTTGGTTCCCTGCCTGTAGGGATGCCCTGAAAGATGGTGCAGGCAGCGAGGCAGACTTGAGGCATGCAACCCTGGTCAAACGCGGCCGAGGCCCAGGCCGGAACCATGCAGCAGGCAGACCAATCAATTAACCAGCAATGGGCACATGGATAACAACAAATTTGCAATCATGAACAGGAAAGGGCAGAGGAGGAGGGTGTCTTGGTCAAAGCTCTGCTCACCCTGCAAGGCAGTGCCATTAAACTCCACAGTCCCCTCAATCCAGGAACCCACTTCCTCGAGCAGGCTTGGAGGAGCCCGAGGGTGGTTCGATGGCTGGGCTGAGGTCTCAGCTGGCTGCGGCTCTGCTGGCTGCGGCGAGGGCTTTGCTTTACACGCTACGTCTCAATTCAGCGCATGATGGACCTACCGAGGCAAAAAGACAAAATGTTATTCTTGTTAACATATAAAAGGACCTTCCGTTTGGATTCATACAGGAGGTTGAAGACTCAGATCCAATATCTGGTTTGACCGGTAGGCCTGATGGATGGACTGGAGATGAGTGGGCATGTGCAAAAACTGATAATCACACACATACATACACACACACGCACACACACATGCACACGCGCACATGCGCGCGCGCGCGCGCACACACACACACACACACACACACACACACACACACACACACACACACACACACACACACACACACACATACACACACACACACGCACGCAGGCACGCACGCACGCACACACACACACACACACACACACACACACACACACACACACACACACACACACACACACACACACACACACACACACACACACACACACACACACACACACACAAAGCACACACACATGCACAAGCGCGCAGGTACACACAAATAAACACACACAGATGGCATATTTTTCCTAGGTTTTGGATGACAATTGATTGTGAGGCAAGTTGAACGCAGTTGTTCCGATGTCAAGTTTAATGTGAATGTTTGGCTGCAATCCCGTCATCTATTTCAGCTCATGCTGGAATAAAGGCAAAGCGGGGGGGTTTTCCACATAAAAATTACATTGATGTTTGCTCCACCATGTCCTCTTCAGCATTCAGTGAGCATCATCACCCTTTTATTTGGGCTGGACTGCCAACCGCCTACACACTACTTAGTGAAAGACAACAAAGTATCTAGGCAGTGAATACACTCCTTAAATGTGTAGTAGCTGACATTGATGGTTCCTAGCTGTTGACAGGGCTAGTTCAGAGAACTCGCACTCCTGCTGGTAAGTAAGAATGGGACCAAACAGAGCAAGCCCATAGTGATCAATTGAAGCAAAAATCAAGCAGAAGCAAAAATCAAGCAGAAGCAAAAACCACCTGCGAGCTCAGACAAATACTGGCATTAAATAACGAGATCCATCTCTATAACATCATGTTATGTATGATAGTGCGGATATAAAAAGAAAAGGAAAAGAAAATCAATCTTAAGTTATGGCCTTGACTGCCAACGGGTTGCCACGCTTGCAGTTGAACACCATGCACATACTTTAGTATGCATACTAAACAGAATGAGTTCTATACAGTATGCCTACAACCTCTCCACCACTAGGCGTGCCTTTGAAAACAAGGATATTTCTCACAGCCAGGTTCTGGAGCCGGGTGCTCGAGCAACCCTCCAATTGGAGGGTAGTGGAGGTCCCTACTAGCATTTCATTGGTTTACATTGGTTAACCTATAGCCCAAACCACTGTCAATCTCAAGATCAGCAATGCTTTCTGGCATATGAAAGCTGTAACCCTTAAAGAGCAAATAAAAATTATAAAATTATAAAAATTATAAAAATTATGGATATCGAACAGACACCCTCTACAATGGCAAGCATGCCACACGCAACAGTGGCCACCCTGGGCCTGCCCTCTGCCCTCTTCGTGGTGCACATCAACAGAATGAACATAACTCGTCACTATCAAGCACTGAGCATTTGTGGTGAAGCACTCAGCAAAGGAAACTTTGGACCTTACATTTTAACTATAGATGCATGACATACAGAAAGGCTGCGCTCCCTGGATATGGAAATTCCTGATGATGTCCAAAGAAAAATTCCACATTGGGTTTTCCCATCTGGATGGCCACCAAATACATAACTTAGTCGCCCTGATGGCCTGATAATCCTACCCCTAAAAGGCAGAGATTCCACCCAAAGGACATGAACCCCAGAGACAGAGACATTCACCTCATTGAGCTGAAATTCTGCTCAGACATCAAACTTCAAGAAACTCTCCTGACAGCACAAGCCCAAAACAAAAACACTATTGAGAACTTATGCAAACTTCAAGGTCCACACCGCAATTACAGAGTCACTTTACACACTATCCTATTTGGAATTGCCGGAACTATTTACTACCCCTACACAATTAATTGTGTAGGGGCAATATTGATTCCCTCTGCAACCTTGGCTTAACCAAAGAAAAGGCCCATAAGATTGCAAACCAAACTTCACCTTCATGCTGCCAAAACCTTAACAAAAATTGACAACACCTAACTTGCCATCCATTTCAGCAACTTAAGCAATGGGGGATTGGAGAGGGGGTTGTGGAACGGGCTGTTTGCAGGAGAGCCAGGCGCACGGATGGCTGGTCGGATGGCTGACAAACCACCGGACTGTCATGATGAAAGTCTGCTGCAACGAGAGTGTGCTGCAAGTTAGTTGAGTTAGTTGGACGGTTGGTATTTATACCTGTGATTGAGCAGCTGTGGCTGCGTTTAGAGAAGGAAAATATTGGAGGTCATGGGTTGTTAACTGGTCATGGGTTGTTAAGACACTGTTATGGCTGCGTCACTTTCTCAGCCTGACAGGACCCGTAATAACTTGACTGCTTCTAGCTATGCTTTTAGTTTGTGGGACTCACTGTTAGTTTCAGCGCTGACTGTCGGGTCTTTCAAGGGGAAGTTCCCACTGGGCAAATGCACGCTGGTTGCTGTCCAGCGTAGACTTTTACTTTTTACTTTAACCTCCAGCTTAAATCTCTGGCTGATTGGTCGCTGGTGAAAGAATATCAACCAGCTTTCACAGCAAGCTTAACTAGCATTCTCTATTCCTTGGCTTGAGGTGGAGGGGACTTCCAAATCTTTTAAATCCTTGTGTCCTCTTTTCCTAAATAGATTCAAAGAGACTATTTTTGGCCTACACTTTATTTTCTTTCTTAATGAGGGACACTGCTGGCTAGGCAGTACCTGCAGAAGTCTAGCTATAAAAAAAGTCACTGGCTAAGCTAGCCTGCCAGGCTGCTCAGTACCAGGCTACAGCTAGCTGAGCCTGCTGCCAATAGCAGCAGGGTGGGTTAAATCCAGTATCCTTCATGCAGCCTAGCGCACTTTGCCACAAGGACGAACCACATGCCATTTGAAATCACAAGCAGAGCTTTCCTGGGGCTAGAGAACGCACTTCCAAAAAGTTGGTTAAAAAGCAGTTGAAACAACTGCATTTTAAGCAGCTGATTGAATCAACCAAAATCAACCATTTTGGTGATTGTTTTTGGTTGAAACAACCATTCTGGTTGAAACAAGAGGCAATCAACCAGACCTGGTTGTTTCAGCATGGTTGAAACAACAGCCCAAACATTTCCGACGTAACTAACCAAAACAGACAACCCACTCCACCCTCAAACTGGGTATTGCGCAGTATGGGGAGTAGCACAACTCCAGCCCGCCATATCCACTTGATAAAAATCAAATTCTATTCCAGTTGCATCATGAGATGCGTGAGGAATGATGTATTACACATCGAACTCAACAACTTGCCAGGCGTAGAAGGGGGAAAAGAAAAACAAAAAGGGAAAGGAACGGATAAGAAGAGGGCAGGAAGTGAGACTCAGGCTAATTTTTAGCCTGAGGCAAGTTGAAGAGAGAAACTGGAAATACAAAAAGATGGAGAAGAAATACTGAGATGCAGGAAAATACACATGTCACACATCTCACTTCCTGCAACCTCCAAGAACCTGAGTTCTTATGCAAGCAAAGAACTCAGTGATACTGTGAAGATACGAGGCCTGGTGCCCAGCTAGAAGCCTCACAGCAACAACACAGTGAACTGTGTAAACAACTCCAAGGTGCAGAGATTTTTATCCACCCAATCCTCCTGGGTGTGGGTGGGACTATCTATACTGCCCATACCCTTGATCAATTTAAAAAAATAGGGATTGACTCACAAAGATCTGAAACACTTGCAAGAAAACTCCATGCCCATTCTGTACAATTTGCGCACAAACTTACCTCTACCAGACGTGCCGTTGAAAATAAAAGCACTCATCATAACACTGGTGCCCTGCAGCAGCGTGCTGCCAGAAACCCACCTGACCCACACTAACTCCCCTCTCATCTTCTGGTAAGGGAGACTCACGGCTCTTTGAGCCAATGTGTCTCTCTTTCCTTAATTGATGTAGGGAGAGTTTTCTCTGCCTGCGTAGTTTTTCTTTTTCTTTCTTGGCTCAAAAGCGCCTCCACAACAAAGCTACAGAATAGAAAGGGCTAGTGGGGATTTGGAAGGTTACTGGAAGGAAGGCAAGGAAGGCATATGCCTTCTGGAGCCATTTTCCTGGTTCCATAGCAGCTCCATCAGCAAGACTTTTGCTAGCTTGCTAGTTACCAACTAGTCCCCCGGGGCTTCATGTACAGGGCCTTTTTCTGCCGGCAGAGTCTCTATTATAGCAGCTTCATGGAGGTTCAAGGGTCTTCAAGGTAAGGTTGCAAGGTGACAATGGGATTTGACCCTCGGCCAGGTAGTTAGGCTGCTCGGCCTGCTCAACTGTTCCAGCCACACAAAAAATATCCATGAGATCGGAGATAAAACGATAAGTATCATTGGTTTGCTTGTGAGAAATGAAAAACATCCTCAGGACTCCTGACGGACTAGCTTGAGTATATTAAAAAGCGCCTGACTCGTCCAGGAATAGCTTGTGTGTAGAGGAGAATAAAAGTGCATAAGTCCTTCGAAGAATACATAGGCTCACAGCCTGAGGAACAAAGGAACACAGCATGTTTTTCATCTTGGGAGTCCTCCTTGGTCACATCTATCACATTCAGACGTGCTCCTCTCAAAGTGATGTCCTAACTCTTAGGGTGTGAGCATGTAAACGAAAGCACATGTTTCTCAGCATGTGCTTGCCTAAATCAAGGTGCAAATATCTAGGGACAGAAAAGGGTGCGCCATGAACAGATAAGGTTGCAAAGGAAGCGCCGTCCATTGGTGATATTTAGCCGATTTGTTCGTGTGCTCACTGTGTTCTGCCAAGGCATCAGCATTCCACACACCTCTCAGCCTTCTTCTCGAATCAACAACGAACTCTCTCATGACTATAGGCTGCCCAGACCAAACACAATTCAAACTTCATTGAATGAGTAAACGTGTTGTACTTGTCCAAGCCCAAGCACGCAGTCGAAAATTCTGAGGTCCAGCATTTACGGGAAAGACTGCTCATCTCAACATCTGCTCGCAGCACCCTGCGGAGTGTAGTACTGTTGTAATTTGCCAACATGCAGTTAAATTTCTGTCATATTCTTTTTGGTGAGTCTGGCAGAGCAGGCTGAGCAGTCAATCCACCTGGCTGAAGGCTAACACCCCCCTTATAACCTAACCCTAATATTTTTCTAAACCGGATTCAACAACCTTCCTTTCTTCCTTTCAATCTGATGTGCATATATGGACAGGCTAGCAGTCAAACGTCTTGACTGAGGTATTTTTCCCTTGTAACCCTTGTAACCCTTGTAATGTTGCTGCGAGTAAAGCATTGTATCTACTGCTGCGTGGAACCAATAAAATTGTTGAGTTTCATGTCCGCATTCATTCCACATTGGCTCTAGCTAGCTTGTTAGTTAGGGGACCTTTCCTTCATGCACGCAGCTGGACCTGGCTTGCGTAGAAAGAAAAAAAAGAAAGAAAAGAAAAACTACGGAGGCAGAGAAAGCTCTCCTTACATCAATCAAGGAAAAGGAGGCTTGCGTAGTCTTTTTTTCTTTTCCACATTCCTGCAGGACAGACCAATTAGGAGTGGTATGCTTTATCCCAAGGATACGCTTTAACAAGCATAGGTGCACAGTTTGCAAAGGGCAGTCCACCAATACCAGGCTATCCCTCGGCTTGTCACGCCTGTATTCAGCATTCATTGACTTCCAACAGGCCTATGACTCCATCCCTCGTGACAAGCTGTGGCACCATTTACACCAGTGTCAGCTTCCTCTTCACTTACTCAGTATGTATCACAATGACAACTACATTCTGGTTGATGGGGATTAGCAAGCATATGTCAGGCCCACCTATCCATGTCACCAGTTTGGGTTTGCTGAAAGTGCCAGGCAGAGGTCTGATCATGTGCTTTGAGACAAACATCGCCAAGACAAAATCGCATGCAAGGAGGCCAAATGCAAAGAGGTATGCTGCTTCAGGAACTTCCTTATTGAATAAGCCGTATGGGTGGTATGGTAGCAATGGAGCCCCAGGTGATCTTTGTACTTGCCAAGTTTCGGAGGTGCTCACCCTGCTCCAAACGTGTGACCGCCGGGGCCAACCACAAAAGAGTCTTTGCCTGGAAACTTGAAGGTTCCTCCCTGTCAACCATGTGATCATCATGATGGTGTTAAACAGGGCTGTCCTCTTTCTCCGTTGCCTTTCTCCATTTATCTTAATGACATCAATGCGATTTCTGAGGGGATTGAAGGAGCTTGCACTGGCACACCTAAGTTCCACGTATCCAACCTCCTATACGCTGATGACTTGTGCTTAACCTATAACTCGCCAAACAATCTTCAGGCCATGCTTAGCCGTCTCAGGGCTTATGCCCGTCGGAAATTCCTGACAGCCAATAAAAAAACGTTATCGTCCGTTTCAACTCCAAGACCGATAACTTGCCTCCCCTTTTTCATAATGGTGAGGTCTTGCCTTACTCAAGTACCTTCCGCTACTTGGGGATGCAGTCTGACAAACATATTAATCTGCGCAATGCTGCTGAGGAAGCTCTCAAACCCTGCCTGGCAGGTACGGCTCGCGTGCGTACTTTTGCCCATCAACACCAGATTACACACCGCTTACATGCCTACTTATGGCTCTTCAAGATGTATGTCATACCAGCAGGAATGTATGCAAGTCAGATCTGGGCCACTGCATATCTTCAACAGGGGACAGAGATGGATAATTGCATCCAGAAATGGCTTCTGAGATTCTCTAGATCCATGCTGGGTGTACGAACATCAACTCCTTCCTGGAGTGTCCTCCGTGAGTGTGGAATCGAACCTATTCAATTCAACTGGTTCAGAGCCTGCGCACGCTTTTATAATTCTCTCACCCATTGCAACAGCGCTCTACTTCACAAGGTTTTTCATGCAGACATCTCCCTCAGCCCCAGGAATTCCTCCTGCTGGACATCCCATATATTGTCTGCCATGAATGGCCTACATCATGCCCATCGTTTTCAGCAAAAGATGCGCTCTGCTGATCCTTTGGACTTGAGTCAGCTTGTTGTGGATCTCAGATCTCGCCATCTCGCATTTTAGAGACAACTGTCTGGTAACGACCCACGAGACACAAACAGCAAATGTTTTTACTTATCATCACTGGTGTGCTCTCCCAACCAAACATGCACACGTTACATACTCTCCTTATATTCTTCCCAGATATTTCTTCTTGGTTTTACCCAAACATATTGTGCGCAGGGTGGCTCAATTTGTGTCCATACCTTGAAAGTTGAGCAGGCCACATGGGGTGACACTGTTTCCCCTGCTTTTGATCTATGTGATGCCCAAGATGATGTGCAAGATGAGCAACACGTTCTTTTCAAATGCACTCATCCCCATGTTTGTTCTCTTCGGCTTAAATACTATAGTATGCTTCCTTATTTTCTGGTCCTCTCCTCTCTTTATCTCACTCTTCCAATTGCTTGGCTCCCTACATATCTGGCATTCACCATGTACAGTCTTATCATATCTCTTCTTTCTTAAATCAAAACAATAACGAGCTTTTTCCTTTTCTACATGAATTATTGGCTTTTTGTTAGCAGGCTAATAGTCCCGGAGAGGTGAACAGGAAAGCAGTGACGTACCATCATTGGTGTGGAAAACCTTTGAATCAATAAGCACGCACACCCTTCTGTATCCCATCGTATTTATTTATTTGATCTAGATAAAGGAGTCATGAGGAGTGTGAGCAGGTTTAGGCTTCGTGCCCACTGCTTGAAGGTCAAGTCCTGTAAATGGTTGGGTGGTTCAAATATTTGTGATAAGTGTGGATCTGCTGAAGTCCAGAAAGAGAAACATGTTCTTTTCTATTGCAATTGCTGTGAGTTGTGTGAGCTGCACAGAAAAATACAAGGACATGTTCATTGATCTTTTTAAACCATGACATACTTTTGCCCAGCTTCCAGACACTGATTTTATTCCTTGCTTGGCGAGCTTCCACATTCTGACTGCCAGTGATGCCCTTTCCCTTGTAACCCTCGTCAGAATTGGTTTCATTTTTCAATGCTGGATGAGAATGTTTCACCAGCAGCCGATCAGCCAGAGTCTCGGGTTGTAGGCCAAACCCCCTGTAACCCTTACTAGCAGGCTAGCAGTCAACCGTTTTGACTGGAGACCTTCTTTAACCTGTAACCTTGTAACTTTTTCTCTCTTGTTTTTTTAGCAACGCAAAAACAGTTGTAGACAAGCTTTTTTTTAGTTTCAAGCTTAGCTGGTGTGCTTTGTGCATGTGCTGCTCCTCCTTACGTCAAGTTTATTTATACTTATTTGCCCCCCTCGTTCTTGGCATGCTCAGTGTGACAGACCGTGCTTCTTCCTTACCACACGAACACACGAACACGAAGTTACCACACGAACACACATGTGTTGCTCTCCTCCCTTTTTTTGTTGCAGTCGGTTGGTCCTGACAAACTCCTGATGTTTATTCGCCGTTGCTTTGTCATACAAACACCAGTGGAACATTTTTCCCTTGTTCTTGGCAAGGTTTTATTTTGTACACTTACATGCATGGGCTACACAAACACTCCTTAACTTTTTCTAATACAGTCTTTTACATGAGCAGCCTAGCAGTCGCACTTCTTGACTGATGACTTAATTTGTAAAACCTTGTAAAACCTTGTAAAACCTTGTAAGCTTGGGCCTGGTTTGGTTGCAGGCATCTCTTTATGCTTCAGCTAGTTGCATTACTCAGAAACCGCACATTGAGACCTCAACTTGCTTGTTGCGTGGCTCTAAAATTGCAGTTGTCTTTCTTCTGTAGATGAACCTCCGTCCTCAAGAGGCTCTTATTGTGCTCTAGTTGGACCAAGCTTTTTCACATAGATATTCTGTTGGCTGGCGAGGACCAGTCACAGGCCGATCAGCCGAACAGTCTGGCTGAAGGTCCCCCTGTGTAAATCTAAATCTTTATGCTTCAACTAAGCTGCACTTGTAGGCAGGTACAGCGATGTAACCTTTTCCTTTCCTTTCTTTTCCTTTCCTTTCTCTCTTGGTTGATGATGATGTCCAGGATGAACAACATGTCCTCTTCCATTGCACACATCCCCAGGTGGTCTCTCTCCGCAGGAAGTATGCTCCCTTGTTCTCACAGGCAGAATCTCATGACGTGTATGCTTTTTTGAACCAGATCAACAGCAAGCTTCCTTATTTCCTTCATAAATTGATTGCCTTTTATGAGCAGGCTAGCAGTCGCACTTCTTGAGTGAAGGCCTTATCCTTGTAAACCTTGTAAACCTTTCTCTCTTGCACTACCTTTCTTGGACAAGTTATTCAATAACAATAACAAGTTGTCCTAGTTGTATTTGACTTCCTGATGTGGCCATTGACTTCTCTTACAACGCAACTGACATTTGTACACAAAGACTAGTTTGGTTTGGTTACATGCAACTTTTGCTTCAGCTATGTACAGCTATGCAACCCTAACCTATCCTATTTTTCAATCATTGAAATGGAGCATGATGGAGCAACCATTTTTACAACAAGCCAGTGTCCAGGATGTTTCTGATTTCCTCTTGCAACACAACAACAAGCTTTTTTCGTTTGTTTCTGAGCTTATGGACATTATGTTGGCTGGCGAGGACCAGTCACAGGCCGATCAGCCAAACAGTCTGGCTGAAGGTCCCCCTGTGTAAAATCTAAAATCTAAATCTAACCTATCCTATACTTACAACACAACAGTAAACTTACCTTATTCAATTACCATGAGCTGAATATCTGGATCTGCTGTTGGCTGGCGTGGATCAGTCACAGGCCGACCTTGATTGGCCAAACAGTCTGGCTGAAGGTCTATCTTTGTGATCTAACCTATTTCACATTTTTTGCGCATGTCGCCAGATCGGACTGATTTGGTTAAAGTCACCTTTTTTGCTTCAGCTAAGCTGCCCTCGTAGGCAGGTAAAGCTATGTAAACCTTCTTCTCCTCCCTAAACCAACCCAATAAGCTTTTTCCAGCATTCCATTATAGCTCGGCTTGCACTTTCTACCTCTATCAAGCAACCAAACGAAGCCTAGCCACAGCCCATGAATAATCCAGAGAGACGAAAGTAAGTCCAACCAAAAGCAATGCCAGGGATGAATAGAAAACAGGGCATACACATAGCACCAGGCTGCTAGAAGTTTACCGATGCAAAGGTGCAGCAGCAAGCCCTGATACAAAATAATGAAGCCACAATGCAACACAACCAACGCTGCATGTCAGCGGTTGCTGCATACGACTCAGGAATGTAATGAATGTGATCCTTAACAGTGCCATTTGACAATTATATTCTTTTGGTCAAGAGCTACCTCATGAAAGGCTGCATAACACAGAAAAGACAGCAGCATGCTTGAAACATTACATAGAGTTGCACAAGCATCAGGGCAGTGAGCAAACAACCTCACCCTTGGTGCCCTTGTTTGAAATTATCCAAGTGTTGCAAAAACACCTGCTGCGGCAGCCCACCAATTCCAGACTATCCCAGCCAGGACCCTTGGCAGCCCCTCCAAGTAAATTGCTCTAGCATCTTGACCCCAAGACAGGCAAGCTGTTGTACGCACGCGCAAGCTAGCCTTCATGCATTACAAGCCACACAGGCTGCCAAGCAATCCAGGTGCAGTGCGGCACTGCACCAGTGAGTACGCAGGTTGCTGGTGCAGCAACAAGACACAGGCAGAACAGCAAAACAACAATATGCATTTATCACTAGTCGTGCTTGGAAAAATGCAGTGTACCGAGCCGCCAGGCAATCATTCATGTTCTCAAGTGCCTCTGTCCATGCCACATGTATCAATATCAGGTATATGAATGAACTAATGAACTACTAAAAGAAACAGCTGGGAGTCAGGCTGCAGCGGGGAGCAAGCCATCTGTCCAAAAAAAGTTAGATGAATGGACTCTTCTTTCACGTAACACGCCTAGGGACACAAATTTCACGGGCAGTAATGAGCGCAGAAAGGACACACCAGACCAAAGGAAAAGCGCATCACGGCAACCTTTCTGAGGCTGGCTCAGGCTCGTCTGGGGTGTCAGAGGGTGTGCCCAAATGCCTGTCTTCAAAGCCACCCCCAACCCCATTGCTACCTGCAGCGTTGTGCCGGCGCACAACCATAGGCTCCGGTGCTGTGTGCGCTGGCACTGCACTCATTTGCACTGGGTCAAAAGCTCCCGGTGAGCCTGGAGCACCCTCCTCCAATGTTGTTGGTAGGGATGGTGCAGCTCGAGGAGCGCTTCCATGGCCAGCCGCTCCCGCCTTGGCAGCACTAAAGGAGATCATAGGCGCATCGGAAGCAAAGGGGTGCACTCTCCCACCTGCTTGTTGCTGCCTCCGCTCCTTGGCCTCTGCTTTCTTGCGCGCGGCTGCATGCTGCTTCATGCGCTTTGCAAATCGGTCTGCGTAGATCGCACGCTGTACGTGTTGCGTTGCCTCGCCTGCCAGACTCAGCGCATGGCCATGCCTGCATGCCAGGCCAAAATGTACATCTTGTCTCCTGCTAACTAAAAGCAGGTTTTGTCTCTTTCTATGTCCGGGTAATGCGCAGGTTTCCAGAGGCATAAGCGTGTAAAAGCCTGCAAAGGAGTGGCTTCCCCAGAGTGGTGATGTAGGTCGTTCAAGTAAACAATCCACGGACACCATCTTTTAGGCACAGCGTTTGCATCGGAAAACATCAGAAACACCCCTTTTCTTGCCATGCTTTTGTGCCTATCTCAATCAGAGAGGTGTCACCAGTGTTTGGCACCAAAAGCGCAAGTCCACCATGCTTTTTTTTTTGCAAGAACCAGTCTCATTCCAGCACAGAGACCTGGGCTCAGCTTTAGGGGGCGGTCACACACAATTTTTTTCGACTTTTTTTTTTCTTCGTTGTTGAAAATTTTTTTCACTTAGGGCGAAAAAAATTGCGGTCACACACAAAAAATTTTCCCTCGGGCAAATTTTTTTGGCCCACCAAAAAAAATTTTCCGTCCCAGCCAGAAGTCACTAGGGACCGTCTTTGGGAATTTTTTTTCGGTTGGGGTCAATTTTCAGTTACCGTTGGGGAGTGCCCCTTGGGAGTGCCCCTTCAATGCCATGGCCCCAAAACACAAAAATTTTCAGTTTTTTTCTACATTTACATATTTCATGTTTGAGGGTGGTCATCTTTGGTAAGGGATCTGGATTTGTATTTCTAAAGAGGAACTACCTCGAGAGTGCCACAACATGCAACTGATGGCCCTGATAGTATGGCATAAATAATATGCTTGGATATCAGTAATTCAGTTGACCCATTGATTGGGCCCACATCCAAATGAGGTTTGGATGTGAGAGCTGTGAGATTTTCCAGGAAAAAAATGTGAGCAACACCAGAACTATACTCTGGCATTTTCTTATTATTTCATCTAGATTCACAGCTGCCCTTGTGTAGGCGGATATAGCATTGTAACCTTATTACCTTATTATTGCCTTGCCTCACCTGGTTGGCTTTCTTGTGGTAATAGCTTTTAAGTCTGGTCATGTGAGAATGTTGAGCTGTTGCAGTTTTAAAATTCTGACGGATGTGGTGTCATTTTCATTCGTGAAGGTGGGTGTCCCTGCTATGAAGAGGGACCTTAGAAGGATCAAAGTGTCATCCTGGGATAGAGCGCACAAAGACAGCATGAATGTGGCTCTGGAGCCAGGAAATTCTGAGGCACGAAAAGTTGTTTACAAATTTTGTTAGTAAATATAGATTGGCCAGCCGAAATTTATGAATAATTCATTCAGTACTTCATTCAAGTCCTTGGAAATATGTTGAGCCTGTGGTAAACACAGCGCACAGGCATGGCACAAACAGTTGTTGGAAGTGGAAATTTTTTGTACCAATAATAATGAAGATCAGGAATGGGATACCAGCAATGTACCTGTCCGAAAAGCCCTGAATTTCCAACAATCCCTCCAGTAATGAAGTATCCATTAGGAAATGCCCACACTCCAGCAATGAAGTATCCATCAGGAAATGCCCACACTCACAAGCAAACCTTGCGGCAAGAGTTCCTGTTATCGATCAACGTATGCAACAGGTCCATTCAAAATGCCCTGGACATCAGAGAGGCTTGGGCCACAGGATCAAGGTCAAGCACACGAGTCATGCATGATGCAAGCTTGTCCCTGACTTGATACACTCGCAGCATCAGGCCCGCTTCGCATGAGCCCAGCTGCCCCATGCAGGAGTGCCCCTTCAGAATTGAAGGGGCACTCGTGAAGGAGTGTGCTTGCATGAATGTGGGACAAATTGTCACCTCCCTGATGCTCCAGAAGCCCCTTGGTTTCTTGGCTCCTCCCTCGTGCCCTGCTTGGACCATGGCAAGGCAGGCTGCAAGCTGCGCTGTGGGGTCACTACATCCAGAACCAAGGTGACGGCTGGTATCACAACTTTCAGGGCCCAAGTTGAGAAGCCTGACTGCTCAGTTACTAGCTATGGCATGATGGCTGCCAGCCATACAAGGAGGAGGGCAGCACTCATGGTCCTTTCTTTGAAAGGGCCTGCAAGAAACTGCCTGAAAGTCAGGCGCCACAACCCTGTGTGATATCCTGCCTTTTGCCAGCCAGCCCGCCTCTGCCAATTCTGAACATACCACCTGAAAGCTAGTTAAAAAAGCAATTTTTCAGCGCTGAGCTGGTCCTGTTTGGTGAACCCTGCTGCGCGCTAGGCCTGCATGTTTGCGCGCTCAGCCAGCCAAACTCACCCCCTGTGTGCTCTAACCCTCCAGTTGCATCCCCAAGCCTGCAGGTGGACCCCAGGATGGTCCCTGAGTGCTGCGGTGGCCACCTGCTGCGAGCTGGCAGGGGGCTGTTTTGGGGGGTGCTCCAAAGTCAGCCGAGAGGAGTGCTGACGATGGGGAACGGCTTTCTATAAATATTTAATGAAATTTAGGCCCTTCATTGGGGTGTTGGAGTGGGGTCCGAAATTCAAATGCTAAAGGGATTTCAGCGGTGCGAGGAAACCTGTACCTGAAGCACAGCATTTATTTAGGAAAGTAATTCAAACAAACTATCGGCTCTTGATTTGGCTGGCAGCCCCTGTGTTGCCCAAACGAGGCTTGATTGAGCTGCTTTGGCAACAACCAAGAAAATTAGGGCCGAGAATTTGGAAAGAACTTCAAAAACATGAAATATATCCAGTCGTAATCACGTCAACAAGCAAAACTTTCAAAGTTATAAGCTCCAGCAACTTTGCGGAGCCCAGCAGCTCTTCCCTGGCGCCCAGCATGGCAGCCTGCAGCATCAAAGTTGATGCTGACAACCCCAGGCGTCGGCCAGGACAAACAGCGGGCACGGAGGTGGCCTATCGGGGCCTGGCCGGACCTCCCTGCCTTTGTGCGCCTCTCCGTGCGATGAAAATTCGACAAGCACCAGGAGCCCTCGCAACAACCCAAAACCACTCAAAATATTATCATCAGGCTTCCCATACACTCTCTGCTGCAGTTTGGGCTTGAGCAGGGTCCCTCTCAAAAGTGGCATTTACCAGGGGTGACCGAGAAGTGCAGGTATTGGGCACATGTCGCACTCCAAAATTGTTAGAATATTAATAGAAAAACATCTGCATACTCGAAACTGGAGTTGGTGTGTCCAAACGAGAGAAATGCTACTTTTTGGTGCACAGAGCCCTACCTGAGCCATACCCCGGTGTGGCCAGCATGCCAAACCAGACCTTTGCTTAAATCTAGCAACCCCTCATACTCAGAAGTGGGTTTTACAGTGTCCGGCAGGATATCACCCAAATTTGGCATAAGTTGTGGCGCCTGACTGAAAGGGCACTTTCACTGTGGCTAACAAACACTGAAGAAAAAAAAATATGAAAAATTTTGTGTGTGACCGCTTGGAAATTTTTTCCTTCGAGGGCAAAATTTTTTTTCAGTGGACGGAAAAAAATTGTGTGTGACCGCAAATGTTTTTCAATCCCTGACGGAAAAAAAGTCCGAAAAAAATACTGAAAAAAATTGTGTGTGACCGCAGCCTTAATAAAACATCTTACAGCTTTGATACGTGCTTATTTCTGCTCTGGCACGACCCAGCAGCGGTGATCATCACCAAACCACATATTTCTTAAAAACCTCAACTCAAATGTAAAGAGTTTGAGCAATATTACCAAAAGTTTCATCCATGAAAACCATTGCGCCTTTATAATCCAATTTCTGATCTACAGATTGAATTGCAGTTTAAATGCCAAGTATTTTCCAGAGCAAAGAAGAAGCTGGTTTTTATTTCAAAAATACATTATATGCACATGAATGTGCACACAAGCTCTGAACGTGTGCAGGCCCACCTGTCCAGCATTTCCCGCGCCTGCTGCCTACGAGCTGCCCTCTTGATCTGGTCCTTTGGGACAAGGTGAGCCGCGATGGCCAGTGCACGCATGCGGGTCATGGCCTCCTTTTCCTTGGCTTCCACTCTGGCCAAGGCAGCTTCCTCCATCTGCAGGGCATCAACCCATAGCAGAACAGTATAGGGTCAAGCCAATGTGTGCTGGGTTATGGAAGTGTCACAACCGACCAAGCTTTCAACGCCCCATCCTATGCAGAACAAGCCCTGAGCAGGGCCACACTCGGTAAACCCTGCATCCGAGATGGAGCCTGATATAAGGTGGCGGTCACACACATTTTTTTTCGACTTTTTTTCCGTCGGTTTTGAAAAAAATTTTCAGTTTGGGCGAAAAAAATTGCGGTCACACACAAAAACCGAAATTTTTTTTCGCCCACCCAAAATTTTTTTCCGTTCAAGCCAGAAGTCACTAGTGACCGTGTTTGGGAAATCTTTTCCGGTTGGGGTCACTTTTTAGGAACCGTTTGGGAGTTCCCCCTTGGAGTGCCCCTTGCATGGAAACCCTAAAAAAACCCCAAAATCTTCAATTCTATCTACATTTCACCATTTCATTTCTGAGAATCCATCAACGCCCCCAAAAGGCAAGAAAGGGGACAAAGTGAGGGGGAAGGGGCCGAAGCAGGCCAGCAAGCAATTGTTGCCCAGGTCAGGTGAGGTGGAGCATAGGCCTGGCAGGGACTTGCATATGTCAGAGGCAGTGGTGGTGGGCAGCGGGCCTGCTAAGGATCAAGATCGAGCACGCGAGCCATGTATGATGCAAGCTTGCCCCTGACTTGATAAGCACCCACAGCATCAGGCCTTCTGCGCATGAGCCCAGCCGCACCAATGACATGAGAGGCAACAAAGTCGTCAACATTCAGCTCAGAGGGTTGGTAGATGTCCCCAGCACTCTCAATAAAATTTTGAGTGCCATAGAACTGTTGCAGCGTTTGCCAAAGGTGGGTATAAAAAGCCTGCTATTTTTGAGGATTGGGAACCGCTTTTGAGCCTGCCAAATGAACATTCAACCACACGCCTCATCCAAATTAGAGCATAATTAACATTGAATTGTTGCTTTGTGGGATTGAGGGTGTCATAGCATTTAAGCACGTAAGTTGATAAGGCAAACGCTGAATCAGCACAGACGTAGGGCTCGAAAACCGTTCCACCTATTGTCATTTCCTCCATGCGAGCATTTGGCGGCAAGGCAAGCCAAGAACCATCATCTATCTTCGCACGCAGAGCACTATAATTCCATATGTGTGCATCACCAACTTGACCTGCCCCTCCAGCACTAACAAATGTGACCGTGCCATGAGCATCAACACATACAAAAAGAATAATAGCCATGTGCTTCTTGTAGCAGTAATAGACGTCACCCCAATGGTATGGTTTCTCAATCCTCATGAACGTTCTGTCTATTGCACCAGCACAAAAGGCAAATTGCACAATCCTCTGAAATCTCGCATGACGTGCATGAGTTCATGCCTGTTTGGAAAGACCATCATGCTTGGCACAAATTCTTTGCATAGTACATATACAACTTCAATGAATGACATTACACACTGCACTTTTACTAATATCGTAAGTCCACGCAAGCATCTGATAATAGCACTTGAACCGGCCTAATCCAAAAATATCCCCTGCCTCTTCTCAACAGGGATTGCATTCCGCATTTGCTTGCAAGAGTGGCACAGTGCGTTTCACACAGGGTTTTAAGGCCGGCTTGCTCATGCGGAAAGCTTGCTTGAACTGGACAGCCTCATATTCAGGCTGAGTCCTTCCAATGTTGGCCCAGTCCCCGAGCACTTGCTTCTCCCAGATTCCAAAAGAAGGATTGTATTACAAGGGCAGGGCAGGAGGAGTAGAGTGTGAAGGACGGAAGGGAGGAGAAGAGGGATTGGGTCCCATGCATGCCCCACGCATGAGTGCCCCTTCAATTCAAAATTGAGGGGGCACTCACAAAGAGGAAACGCGCTTGCATGATTATGAAACAAATTCTCACCTCCCTTCCGCTCCAGAAGCCCCTTGCTTTCTTGCCACCTCCCATGTGCCCTGCTTGGACCATGGCAAGGCAGGCTGCAAGCTGCGCTGTGTGGTTACTACCATCCAGAACCAAGGTGACGGCTGGAATCAGAGCATTCAAGGCCCAAGATGAGAAGTCTGACTGCTCAGTTGCTAGCTGTGGCATGATGGCTGCCAGCCATAAAAGGAGAAGGGCAGCACTTATGGTCCTTATGTAAGGGCCTGCCAAGAACGGCCTGGAAGGGGCGCTCCCAGGGAGGCTGAGCACTGAAAAAAATCTGAAAAAGAATCCCGTGTGGACGCTTGAAATTTTTTTCCGTCGAGGTTGACAATTTTTTTCAGTTATCCGAAAAAAATTGTGTGTGACCGCAAATTTTTTTCACTTTCCGACGGAAAAAAAGTCGAAAAAAAAACCGAAAAAAATTGTGTGTGACCGCAGCCTAACGCCTTGTTGGATGCTTGGGCCAAGGGCACCTACCCAGAAGTCCTCCAGCCTTTCAAAGTAGTGCTCATACAGCGGGTTCTTGCAGATGTCATAGGTGGAGGGGCCCCCCAGCAACTTGGAGCGCAGGGCCAGCGGGAACTCAGGCACTCCACTCATAACCGTTTCCTTGTCTTTGCTTTGGTCTCTGCGGATAGAGTCACATTCCAAAACAAAGCCAGCGTGCGCAGCAGAGCAAATCGGTCATAGGCTGGCAAGGAAGCACATATGGCATCCTTTTGATGGGCAGTACCTGCACCTGTGCGACACAGAGCTCATCCCCAACCTCCCACCACCCAGAGCAGCACCTGCACAGCTGCTGGCCCTGTATGCTGCAAATGCAGGATGTGCTCATGCATGTGTGCGCGAATATACGTGTACGTGTGTGTGTGTGTGTGTGCGCGTGCGCGCGCACGCATGCGCATGCCTATTGGGGGCAAGCATAAGCATGCTACCACTTTTTTTTTATCACGAATTGCCAGATGCTACAATCCACGCCACCAATCCAAAGTGACTGGCCCAGCCAGGCCTCATTGATTGCGAGGGATCGGATAAGGCCTGATAATCTTGCCCTCTAACTCACTCTTCCAGGAAACCCTTTGCGCTGCCCATTGCAGTCACAGAGGGTCTACCACTGCTGATGTCCTCAGAGCCAGAAGCGTCTGAGTTGGGCCTGATGCGCTTGACGGTGTGCTTGGGGTCCTTCACGAGGTCACGTGAGCACATCAGGCACCAATCAGCCCACTGCACGGCGCAACAGAATGGAGTGCACATCATCTGAGATCACCAGGCCTGATTTGATCACCTGAGCACATCAGACATCAGCCAGCCTTTTACATGGCGCACCAGAATTGAGTGTAAGTGCACAGATTTGTGTGCTTTGTGGCTATATGTCTTGTGCAATTGAATGGTTCAAACGTGTGGGTGCATGACTTTTGGAATTAAATGGATTGGATGTGCACTGCTGTTTGACTTTTGTGGATGCATCACGTGCAGCACGGCATATGTCATGCGTCTATGTCTTCAAAAAAATGGCCTTGCTTGATCCAATCCAACATGGCTAGCTAACGCTTGCAAGTTGGCAGTGAGGTTTTCAGGCATATCAAGCTTCAAGACCTTGCAAATGCCATCAAAAAAGAGGGAGCTTTCTCTTTCTGTGCCCCTGATGAGTCAGCGCTGCCAATGCACAACCAGGATTGCAGGCTGCCAATGCGCAACCAGGATTGCAGGCTGCCGATGCAAAACCAGCAGCGCAGGTTGGTGGGACCTGCAAGTCAGCAAACCAGCTGGATCAGCAAGCCAGCAAGCCAGCTGGTCCATGGTGACAGGCATGAAGCCTACCCCATGTGCTCTCTCACCTCCAGCCACTTCCTCCAGCTCTGAAAAGCGATGAGCACGAAGACCAGCACAAGGATACCATACAGCAGGTGCATGGAATTGTTCTGCGCCACGCGGTCAGCAGCCTGTGATACACGAGCAGCAAAGGCACACAGATACACACAGATACATGAGCAGCAAAGGCACATTGCTGGTCTGATGTGGGGTCAAGGTGTGTGAGCTGTGATGGCAGCACCTGGTGATGGGTGCTTGTTTTGGGGCATCCACTTGCCTGGTGCCACATAACAAGGAAAGGCTGCCATGGCAGCACCTGATGATGTGCGCTTTAATTAATGCATTCACTGGCCTTGTATCATGCAAAAAAAAGAGCTGCGATGGCAGCACCTGTTGATGTGCAGTCTAAAAGGGGCACATACCAAAAGGAGACTTTGACGGCCCTGCTGCGAGTGTGCAGGGCTGCACATGCACTTCTGAGGCGCAGGTATCGCTCCCACAACTGCTTGCTGCCAATGAAGCGCTGGAATGAAAAAAGGTCACCGATGATCACTGGAGCATTGAAATACATTTTGCTCTGGCGCTTGCAGTTTGGGCTTCGGCCTCTGAGGTGTGTGGGACAAGTGCTCCTAGCCCTTGTGCTGACGTGCAGCCCTCTATCTCAATCGCATACACTCCTCCTCAATTCGGCCATCATCAATTCTAAATGTGATGTACCCAAAAGTCCTTTTCTCCCAAAACACCCTTCCGTCCGTGGAAGCCTGTGGCCTTGGAAGGCTTGCCAACGCATGCAAATGGTATAGATGCATGAAGTCTTAAAGATGCGTGCCGCCACATTTTGCAACATGATAAGCTGCTAGGAAGGGCAACCAGCTTGGCACACCTGCTTAGCAGTGAGCCCAGTTGTGTGCTTCCACAGACCCCTGAAGGCAAGAGCCACTGTCTCCAACACTGGCCTTGCACCACCCCCTGCCAAGGGCGACCTGGGGAGGCAAAATGGGGAACATGCACACGTGTGGTGGGCATACGTAGACAAATGGAGACCTTCATGGGGGCAAAGTGCGGTTGGTGCTGCCTGGTGCTGCTGCGTGCATGCAACTGGTTCCAGCTGCAATTCTGCGCGCGCGCTTGCATCAGCGGAATGCTGGGAGATGGCAGCGAGGGTGAGGGAGTAGGAAAGAGTGGCGAGATGCCAGTGGTATGTCCTCACATGGCCTTGGCACTTCCACTGCAATGCTGCCACTCCTTACACCTCCTCTGCAACAACACTTCCACTGCTCACACTTCCGCCGCAACAATACTCCCGCTGCTCACACTTCCACTCCAACAACACTGCCACTGCTCATAATTACACTTCAGCAGTGACTGGCCAGCAAAGTAGTGAGCAGCAAGCACAGCCTTGCGTCTCGGCACCCACTTTTACCATCCAGATGCATTGGCAGTCCTGCATTCTGACTGACGCCAGCAGTAATGGCTTTCTTTGTTTTGTTTCCGTACAGATGCCTGGCAGTCATGCATGTTGCCTGATGGCTTTATTGTGACTTCCCTTGTCGCCATCCAGCCACCTCTAGCAAGCAAGCAAGCTGAGCATCTGGCACATGCGCCCTCAACCATGCGCCCCCAACCAGGCGCACCTGTACAGATCATGCACCTGGGGACACCCATCACTGAGTAAGCCCAGCAGGCCCCAAGCAGGTGCAGGATGGTGCTGAAACTCAGAACACGCACCTGGGAACGCCAATCACTGAGTAGGCCCAGCAGGCTCCAAGCAGGTGCAGGATGGTGCTGATAGGTAGCGTGGAGGCCACAAACTTTGCCAGGTCACTGCTGTAGTTGATAGGGTATGAGCACACCTGTGCATGCACGCAGGGCACAGCTGGAGATGCTTGGGCATCCACACCAAATCGCAGCTGCCCTATAGGGAGGAAGGGACGCATCAGTGCAACGGTCTGTGCTCATGGCGTCTGAGATCATACGCTGCAAGGAGGCGCGACACACAAGCCTCCCAGGCTGTATGCAAGGGAGCCAAGCCCAGGCCATTGATGGACCTGAACGCCCATATGCTCTTTTGGTTTGCACGCCCATGCCTCAGCGCACAAAAGCACGCACTGTGCAAAACCTCAATGTCCACAGTCAGATCCACAAAAGGGCTGGGCAACATCTGTGATGTATGATACCTAACATCTTGCACAAAAGCACCTGCGCCAAAGCTCTCTGTGCCTCGAACCGCGCACCTTCAGGAGTTCATATTTTTCAACCCAAAAGTGCAGGGCAAAGGAGATGGCGCAGCTCCAGTACATGAGAGGGATGCCGCTGCTGAATATCCAGCACACAAAGATGGCAGTCAGGTGCTCTCCATAGCGGATGGCGATCTGGAACTCGTGGCCCTGCAAACCACCAAAGTACACCGAAGCGGGCTCTGGTCAGCATCTCAGTACCCCCGAGTGTGTGTGCAGAACATTACCTGCTGTGTTCCTCTTTGCGCAATATGTCTTCAAACGAAGTGCAATGCCTGTGCGAGAGAGGTGCGACACAAGCATCGATTCTGGTCACTCAGGATGCGCATGGGCATGGCACAACACAACGAGGGGTCTCAAGTGTTGTGAAGCCCTCTGTGAGATTGATCAATGCAGGTTCCTGCTGAAATGCACGTATGCACAATTCCTGCATTTCCTGTCTTTGTCCCTTTCAGGAAATGCCCTCTGCAAGCCTGCCATCCCCCCCCCCCCCCCCCTCTCTCTCTCTCTCTCTCTCTCTCTCTCTCTCAGCTCGGTTAGGCCTGAAAGGTAGGGGCTGGTGGGGGTGCCTCACCCACAAACCTTCTTATACTCACCATGTATGCTGCATTCATTTGGGCCTGGGTCAGCGCTTTCGTGCGCCGCTTGACCTTGATGAAGCGCAACAGAATGGGGATTCCAATTAAGGTGATGCGCACGACGATGCCCACGAGGTGAGACACCATGATGGGCTTGCCGACGTCACGGTACCTGAGAGAATGGCAGGGCAGCAAGCAGAGGAGCAGGTGCGCTCGCTTCTGTGCCCATTACTTATGGCATAAGACAGCCTTCCCCAACGGCTCCTCTGTTGTTCAAGCAAGCATCACAGGCTGTGGACGTGGGAGGAACAAGACAGATAATTTGAGGTTGCAAAGAAAGGCAAAGGTAGGCTAGGTGTCTGCCAGTGGCACGGAGGCCATCCAGGGAAAGATAAGCATAGTAGGTGCAGACCAAAGTGAAGCAGCACAATATGTTTGCCCAAGGTAGATGTGTATGATTGGGTAGCATGGATGGGGGGCAGAGGTTTGAAATGCAGAGGTTTGAAATGCAGAGGCTTGAAATGCAACGACATGCAGTGGTTCCAACCCAGTGCATGAAATGCTCTTTGCCTTGCCCCTTTCCAGTCATTCCGCAACCAAGCTGCATTGTCATTGCTTGTCCTCCAACAGTTCTGCTCTCACGTCACCATGCATGCAACAATCCTTACAATTGAGCCTCCCTTCCATTTCTGAGCGCCTTGTACACACAGTGATAGGCACCATGTAGTTTATTCAAATACCTTGCACATCCAGTGGGAGACATGAGGTAATCTAGAGATGCCTCATACATGCAGTAGGAGGCACGAGGTGGTTTGCATTCCTGGAAGCCGCAACGCTTCCACCACGCCAGGACACCGCCAAGACCCAAGACCAAGCCAGGCAGAGAGCAGCATGCTTGTACAGAGTAATTGTCTTCTGGCAGTGAACTGTGCGCACATGTTGATTGCGCTTCCGCAGTCGTCCAACCCACAACCAGTCATAGTCCAGGGCTGCAGGCCAACCCTTGTGACCCTTGTAACCCCCTCCAACCCACGTCTCCACTCACCAGTTGGGTGTGAGGTCTGAGTAGATGCCTCCAAAAAAAATAAGCCTGGCACGTGAGCCCTCCATGGCTTCCTACACAATTTTAGGAGGACAGCAGGAACAACAGGCTTGAAGGCTTGCAGTAAACTTGCTTTGGTCCACCCATTTACCCAGGTCAATGTGACGAACATGCCCCAGTGGGAGAAGACGTAAACAGCAGGTAAGGGGGCAAGGTCAAACCTGAGTAGTCACCATGTTGGCTTTGCCGCAATGTCCTGGAGCTGCACTTTGTTGCAAGCCTGCAACCTGAAAGGAGTGAGCCCTGTAGCATACATCTTGTGGGACTGGGCTTTCCTAAACACCCCATCTGGGTTTACACAGGTGGGCTTGCCCAAATATAGGCTTGCACAAAGCAGGCTTGCCTGCATGGGCTTACCAAGATGTGCCTGGCCTGGCCCAAACACCTCACCTGGGCTCGAGGCAGGTAAGCATTGGCCACAACAATGGAGACGGCAAAATTGAGGACTTGCGTGGTGAACAGTGCCCATGTGATGGAGCGCGTCTCCTTGCTGCGGGTGTGGTGCTTTTCTAGCCTGCTCAGCCACTGGATGAGGAGCTTCACGGTGAGGTTCACAGTCACAATAACCACAACAGAAAGAGCCTGCATGAGAGGGAGAATGCCGCAAAAAGGAGTGCTCTGTGGGTCCTTCTGTCCAAACTTCTGAAATGAAGTGGTTGGTGATTTGCAGTAACAGTCAGCACTATGGATTCCTCCAGGGGATATGAATCTCATGTGAAAGACATGTCACAGAAATCAGTTGGCTCCAATTGGAAGATGCAAACATGCAGAGTAGCAGCCATGCTTGCGTACAAAGAGCGGCAGGGCTATAAGCAAAGGCTCTCAACAACAGTGGGCAAACATGCAGGCTCCAGCGCTCACAAGCTCAATATCAAGCAAGCATAATCAAGCGCGCTGACAAGCCCAGTATTAAGCAAGTATAATCAACTGTGCTTGGGCACAGACAGGGCCTCACCTGTGCTGCAGTTGCAACAAGCAACACGTTCTGAAAACGGTTACAGTAGCTCCGCTCTTCGTACATGCTCTGCTGCAGCGCAGTCTGCAACGCAGCACAGAGGGTATGGGAGGCTACCACATGCGTTTTATTTCAGAGCATGTGGCCATGTGGAGAGGGGAGCTGGAAGAAACGCAGGCAGAGACGAGGGAGGTGCAAACCATGCCAACTGAGGAGCAATGCAAAAGTAGCTGCGTGCTCAAATACCTACACTTAAAATTTCAAAATCCACACGATGCATTGACCAGCCATTGGCGCAATAAATGGTATGCGCTCACAAGAATGATTGGTAAGAAAGTCACTTATTAATGAATGCTGTGAGGCAGTTCTGCACCCCACCTTGCAAAAGCACTCGTAGCAGATGCGCTCATCGCCGCAGGCCAAGCCCGTATCAGGGTCGATGCCATCCTCAAAGCAGCTCTTGTACACGTCTCGCTTCTCACTAGGCAGTTGCAGGTCACCACCAGGGGTTTTCCAGCTGCAGAAATATTGCAAGAAGGAGTCCAGTCTGCGGTGGGGCCCAACAGCTATGCTTACACCAGAACCTCAGCATTTTACATTAAGCAAAGAAATCCATGCAGCATTCAAAGGAAATGCCGATGCATGTGACAATAGGGGAGAGGCAAGGCAGCTCACATCCATAGGGCAACCAACATGACAAAAAGAGGGCATAACATCCGTGTGTAAAGCTCACATCCATAGGGCAACCAACATGACAAAAAGAAGGCATAACATCCGTGTGTAAAGCTCACGGGCAGGCCTGACTCCACCCCACTAGTAAGAAAAAGGTGCATGCAGCCTATCGTACTCACTCGCAAGCATCGTCGCATGCCTCCTCGTCCGGCTTGGAGGTTGTTGCACCCAAACTCCGCCTGATGGCTGGTGCCATAGACACGGCTGTGAAACCAGCTGCAATGAGAAGAACCTGCCAGAGTCAAGGAGAGAAGCATGTTAACCAAAGCAAACGAAAGCACAGAGGGGTGGGCACTGGCATCGTGGCACACAAGCGTTCCCTGTGCACGTTGTTTTCCTCATCCAGAGCAAAATTAAATTCACAGAGATGCGCTCTTACCATGCTAACTAACTAGAAAACATTGCTTGCCCCACAGGATGTACATGTAATGACCTGTACTGCTCAGACCGTGCTTTAGTATAGGGATTCTAAAAGGGCAGAGGACTCTTGTTTGCACGTTTAATCTGACAGTGTATCCTAACGCAATAAACAAGAAGAGGACATACTTTTCATGAGGCCTGATTAGATGACGTGACAGCTCCAGGCTGTTTCATGCTCCAATGATCACACCTGTCAGCATGAATTACGCTTGATGGCACACCACAATGGTACATCAGAATGCCGAGCTTGTGTTAACCGTGCGATGATGAAGAACCCGAGTTGGGTCGATGAATTGCATCTGAGCCTGCTTTACTTTGCTGTCTTCATGCAAAAATCTGGCAAAATTGCATTGGCATGGTTGGTTTATTTGATTTATCTATTTCGCGAGAGCTTCCATATAAAAGCACACAAATAAACGCCATAGCTCACTCTTTGCAATAATGTACTCTCTACCCAGGAACTGCGCTCGCTTGCAAAAGTGATTGGTGCCCCTTGCCTTGAGAATGTCCTAAACTGCATCATCATCCCAAGAGCGCAAAAGCATTGTGACCTGACTAAGAAAGGGCCAGAGGTAACGCGCTCACATGCATGCCCACAAAGTATGTTTGCCCTCCCAATGACACTTTCCATCCAACCTTGAGTAAAAGCGTGATGGTCCGGCGGAAGACGCGCTCAGGAGCCATCACTTGCAAGTTCTCAAACTTGATGTCCGTGGGCTCCGGAGCCCTGTGGCATGGCACAAAAGGAGCACAAAAAAGCACAGAAGAAACAAAAGGTGTTGCTGCAGGGCACTCCAACAAATGCCCATGTATGGGTTGCCCTTTTTTGGACAAAAAATCACAAGTCCATGTGACACAAGGAGCACAAAAAAAACAAGGTGTTGCTGCAGGGCACTTGAACAAATGTTCAGTATGCGCCTTTTGTGGACAGAAAATCGACTTCTCTCACTGCAGCAGTGTGACACAAGACAGGATGTCATTTGTGCACAATCATTTTGGCCATCAGGCTCAGTTCGTACATCATGGCATCATGGTGATGTTTCCACAGCTTTCTTCTGCTGCCTGTACTTTTTTTCAACATGACAGCCAAGTTCCCAGAGAAAGCCTTTTCCTTATTGCACACGACAGTCTGGCCCGCGTGGCCTTCTCTTTTATTCTTTTTTCTTCTTCACTATACATGACAGGAATGGCAGCAGTCGAAGGTGTAAGTAATCAGCATGCAGACCTGCCTTCTATCCTGTTCATGCCTAATTGACGGTGCAAACCCAGCCCTGCCTCGCACCTGGTGATGAGGAGCGCGTGCATCTGGCGGAATCGCAAGGACTTATCCATCAGCATGCGCTTGGCCCAGGACTTAGGCTGAGCTTCTATGCACCTATTCCGGCTGGTATCATCCACAAAGGTGATGTATGCCTCCACCTGAGAGTGTGCTGATGGGAACAACCTCAAAGCATGGACTCATCCAAAGCTTCACAAGCCACCCAGGCTCACCAGATTATGCACACCTGCATGCTGTGTACAATAGGACAAGCCTTCCAAAAGAACACAGGTTTTCAGCATACAACTGCACCGGGTCATGCTTGGACTCACAGACGTGAGCACCTTGTGTGATACAGGCTCTAAGGGGGTTTAGTACCTAAACCCTTTAGTACCTAAACCCTAAACCTATGAGCATTCACACAGCTTCCCATGCATCACACATGACATGGAAACAAAAGCAACTTTAGATCAATCACATCCTGCTGTGCACCATACTTCAGGAGGGAATAAAGCAAGCGTGGCTGAGCCCCTATTCACCAAAAACAACTGATGGGTGGTCAGAACATATGCATCAGCAAAGGGGAACCCATGGGCTACCCACCACATCCTCTCCTTGTTGCCCCAGCTGGATGGCTTTGATGGCCTCGTTGACAAGAGACAAGTCGTACTTGTAGTCCAGCACGCTCATCTCAAAGTCCTCTTTCACCTGAGGCATGGGCACCAGCAGCATGCTGATCTGAATGTTTGGATAAGGACTTCCTGGCCAAACACGTGGTGAGGCTGCAAGCCAAAAAGCAAGGTCCTAGGAAATCCTTGAGGCTCTGCTGTCAAGCGTAAAAGATGCAGAGTACGGGTGGTAGAGGCACCCTTGACCCAGCGCCCTCATAACATGATCAATAATGTTATAAGGGATGACACACACCCACGCATCCTTCCTGCTTATGAGAGGCATTGCTAGTATAAAGAGAGGGGGGGGAGAGAGAGAGAGAGAGAGAGAGAGAGAGAGAATGAGAATGAGTGAGACTGAGAGGGGCACATCTGTGACCCACATCCTTGTCGTGAGTTACAGCAGCAGCATCGGCAGCAATAGCCGCAGGCGCTTGTGCACTTCCTGCCACCTTCCTCACCCCAACATCAGATGCACATACCATGGGGACCTTCTCTGCCTCACGCTGCAGCTTGGCAATGGCCAGGTCCAGCGCGTGCAGAATCTTTTGGCGGTCCTCCACAAGCGTCACCAGCTCCGAGCAACGGCGCGCAAGGTCTACTTGGACCACCTGCGCAGCAAGGGGATGGGTCTCAGTGTGCTTCCTATCTTTTCTTTTCCTCATATTTTTCCTTATGTGTGTATGTGTGTCGTGCGTGCGCTGTAAGTTGTGCAATTAAATGTTTTTGCTGGGAAGGCTTGCAGGTGCGCGAATCAGGGCAAAAGGAGGCGTCTGTGCAGTGATCTTGAACGTAGCCACCAAAGTCCTCCATCAAGTACAGTGTAACCACAGGAAATTTTTGTGCATCTTGGGCTTCTGAGTAAGGACCGGACAGCGCAAGGCACACCTACCGGGCCCCACTCCTCAAAGTATGCTTTCAGCTCCTCTTTGGTCACATCTTTGGGCACAAATTGAACCCGAACAGCATAGTCTGCGATGGTGACGGTGTGCTCATCAGCCTGCACACATTTGTCAATAAAGATCTGGAGATCATGCTTGCTCAGGGTAGGGCAATTTGGTGCAAAGCTGAATGCAAAGGCCTGCCACCTGTGAAAGCCGTGCAGGTTTAGATAACAGGAACAGGACTGCCTCCACCTCAACCAATCGGGCTGCACTTTCTTTGCAAATAGAGCTAATCTGGGTGCTTTTAAAAGCGATTTGAAGCAAGCATTCAACATACCAGTTTCGTCAGTCTCTTGGTGTTCCAGATAAGGAAAATACAGAAGCCAAAGAAGACCACAGTCCTGAAAGAGGAAGACAAAATTGATGAGATGATTTTTCAAAATTTCTTGTCTGTATATATGTGTATTCGCGTACGCGCACACGCTACACACATTGCATATTTGCACAACGAGTTACTGAAGTTCATACAAAGTATCACTCTGAGTGCCAGCAAGTGAAAGCAGGCATTTCAACTCACATTGCCAGGTCCAGAGCTGTCATGGTGATGATGGAAGAGCGCTTGTCAAAGTGGATGGTGTCCATTTTTACGGAGGGGTTCTCAGCATCTGCTAAGAACAGCTTGAGAATCATGATCTCCGCATCGGCCCCTGCAACGTGGACCCATCGCACATTCCGCATTTTTCCGCAGTTTGCATGCGTGTCGAGCATTTCTTTGGATAAACAAAATAGGCCACAAGCATAAATCTTGCTGATGCCTCATCCCAGTGAAATGGAAAGAGAGGACGGCCATCTTTGAAGTTCAGGAAAGAAACCACAATCAACAAAGTTGCCCGCCGGTATGTTTGAAATGCCGCTGACCGGCCCTGATCCTCACCAGCATTGGAGCTTGGCAGTGTAATGTTCAAGTTTGCAGCATTAACATTGGAGGATTGGAGTCCGAAGTTCCCCAGGGTCAGAGTGTCAAAGTCAGCAAAGCTGGACAAGAAGCCCCCTGCAGAACAGAAATCCGCAGCGCTCAAGTCAGGACGCGTCTGAATGATTTGCTGTAAACATGGATGGAACATTTTGCTGGCATGTGTGACCCATGGACAGCGCTTAAAGGGCAACAACAGTGTGGACGAGGACCTCCTTTCAAACAGCACCAGGACCGCTCCAGCGTACCAGGCGTCCTGACGAAGGCACCAAAGCATTGCCTCAGGAAAAAAAAACAGGTCAGCAATCCTACAGCAGGAGGGAGTGCTGCAGGGAATGCACGCCTGCACTTTGTACTAACAATGTCCAAACAGCACACCACAGTTTACATTGTGTCTCACCCGCAGCGTTCATGGTGATTTGGACGGCTCCTGGGCAGATGGCCAGGATGGCAAAGATAATGGCGCAGTACTTCAAGAAATAGAAATACAACATGTGCCCTGCCCCAAACTCCTGCGTGAGCACATGGTCAGTATTCAAGCATAATGGTTTGCGCATTTTCAGGGGATGAGTGGTGTTACAGCACACATCAAACAGATGGCTGGATGGCTGTGCCTGCATTATGATGCCTTGTGCAAAATGATCGCATACGGGAATGGCAGCAGGTGACCTCCAAAAAAAAACACAAAAGAGAGTGAAACTGACCTTGAAGTCCCCCACTTTGGCCAGCTTCACATCATGCACTTGGTGGTGTGCATGCCTCTCATGGTACCTCAGCCTGCATGAGCATCATGCAGTTGAGATTGCAGAAACTGTATCACACCAGCAAAGATTGCAAACATGAATTTTGTGATGTGTGTGCGTGCGTGCGTGTGTGTGTGTGTGTGTGTGCGCGTGCATGCGTATGTGTGTGTGTGTGTGTGTGTGTGTGCGTGTGCGTGTGTGCGTGTGTGTGGTGTGTGTGCGCGTGCGTGCGTATGCACGCGTGAATGGCTCGGAATTATCCACGGACTGTAAAATTAAATCGGAAAAAGCAATGGTACATAGTGACTTGCAAGCCTGACTGACAGAGCCTTCTCACCTTGTGCACAGTGCTTTTGAATTGAAGACAAACATGGCCCAGCATGCAAGCGTGCACCACAATAATACTCCCCATAGGTGCCTTTGCGTAACTTAATGTGATAACACTTCTCAACTTTCACATTCACACACGTTGAAATGTTCTCAAGTCTGGAGCGCGCATAAGCACTGGAGAATGTTTGTGAATGATGTTAGCCTCTATGCGGCAAACACGCTGCAAAGGGAACAATCAGGGTTAGATTCAACACATGTGTTTGAAACTACGCTTGCATACAGCTGATTTCTTGCCTCAAGTGTCAGTTCACCTGCACATACCGAAATGGGCTTGAGCATAAATTGGGCCCTAACCCATGTCTCCATGTTGTTCATTATTCCTCTAGCCCACTTACTTTGCCTCAGCATCATCTGGAGCCACCCATCGGCCATACACATCTTGCACGGAGTCAGCAGTAACATATTGCTGCCTCTTGAACGCCTTTTCCGAGAGCTTGCTGAAAAACTGCTTCTTTCCACCTTCCGCAGCCCCAACTCCCAGCAGTCCATGGTGCTTGACAAGCTCCTCATCTTCTCCATTTTTCTTGCTTGTCTCAGCCCTGGCATGTGCATGTGGGTATGGGTCCCTTCCAGCGTGCTGCGCAAGCGGGGCAGGTCCGGTGTCCTCCTCCTCCCCATAATGCTGGCTGAAGTTTTCCATTCAAGTTGCTTGTGTTGGCCCTAACCTGCTGTCCCTGCCTCTTGATCCTGATGCTCCTGCATTGTCTTTCGTGCGTGTAAATGAAGTGCGGATGTAAATGTTTCTACATCAATAACATAAATAGTTTTTTTTACCAGTTCGTTTCCTGCAGCAGTCTCAAATCAGTTGGAAAGACAGATGGATTGTGCACCAAGCTAACAGACTTGAAAATATAAACCTTCCCAAGGGTCACAAGTAGTGCTGGCTGTCCATCAGGGGAGGATATATACACACACACGTACGCAGAGTTTACAGTGCACGCTAGCATACGCCTGGGGTTAGTTAGTAGGAGCCTGTGCCCATCAAGGGGCCTGCAGCATGTACAGGCGTGGCCCGGTCAGCTTTGCCAGGCCTGAGAATGCGTTGAAGCGTGCGGAGGAGCTGGAGAATGTGGGGCAGAAGGGCAGCGCACTGCAGGCGCTGCATGACATTGTGACCAGCAAGAAGCACCGCACCTGGTCCAAGACCCATGAGGCCATCATGCTCAAGCACCTGGACCTGGTGGTGGAGATGAAGAAGCGCAACTATGCCAAGGAGGCACTCATGCAGTACAGGAACATGTGCCAGGCGGTGAACATCAACTCCCTTGAGGAGGTCATCAAGTACTTCCTGAAGAAGACCAGCGACAAGGCAGAGGAGGCGCAGTCGAAGGCAGCGGTGAGGCTAACTCGTGTGTTGTCCATCTCGGGATGTAGCAAGAGTAAGGGCAGTTTGTTGTGGGGGCAATCTGACACAAGTGCAAAACCCGCCGGCGATTAACATGGGCCACCTCGCGGCCAAACATCCTGCGATGTATTGGGAAGGATCACCTCGTATCTTTCCATCGATTAGGCACAGCGTTCGTGCTTGCAGTGCTGCTACATGCTCATGCCATGCCGGCTGTCGCACACACAAGCAATACGCTCAACATCCCCCGTACGCCCTCGCAGGCCGCTACCCTAGACGTGGAGGACTTGGAGCAGGATGCTTCGCCGGAAGACATCATGCTCAGCTACGTCAGCGGGGACAAGAGCAAGGTGCGCTTGGAACAGCTCTCTCCTCCTTTTCCATTCCAGTTGCTGCTTTCCCTGCACTGCCTGAACCCACGACCTTGCATTCACGCATACGCGCAGGACCGTACGGACAGGGAGCTGGTGACGCCCTGGTTCCGTTTCCTGTGGGAGTCCTACCGCAGCGTGCTGGAAATCCTGCGCACCAACCCCAAGCTGGAGGCCCTGTATGCCATGATCGCCAACAAGGCCTTCCAGTTCTGCCTGCAGTACAGGCGCACAGCTGAGTTCAGGAGGCTGTGTGACATCCTGAGGCAGCACCTCATGAACCTCACCAAGTGGGTGGTTGTGTGAAAAGATGGGTTGGGATGTGCGAGGGCATGTATGGCAGGGTCCACCCATGCCAGGTTCTGTAGTGCACGGACCAGCTGCAGGAGAACAGATTTGCATACAATTGCACTGCACCTCATCATTACTAGATAATGTGTCCTGCCTCCAGTCTGAGGGCAGCCATCATGCCTACCACTGCTTGTGACTGATGCAATTGTAAGTACCGGCTGGTCGTCCAGTGCCGTGCTTGTTGGCCAGTTATTCAATGTGTGACCCCTTGCCGACCACTGCAGCACGGCAAGCACTCCACATCTGAATTCATTGCCTAGCGCCTGGCATTAGCGCCCAGTATGGTTGCCAAACGTCTCATTTGCTGCCTGCAGCCGCTATCGCGAGAACCGTGATGCCAGCCCTGATCAGCTGCAAGTGCACATGGAGACCCGCTTTGAGCAGCTTAAGGTTAGTTCAAAGCAGCTCCACGCTTGTTGGAATTAGTCAGGCCAGAATCAAACGACCCATGCTGGGGGAGAGTTCTAGGTATTGCTGGTATGCTTGAGGAAGAACTGGTCTGCGCATGTCATCCCCCATTAGCTCTGCATCAATGTGTGCCTGAAAATGGTCATGCAGTCAAGCGTCCAGGTAAAAACAGCAGCACCCTTGCCTTGCACCGCATGTGGCCTCCTTCGAAGCACTGCCTCACAGAATCCTCTTTTGACTGATGCACCGATTGACCATGCTGCTTTGTGCCTTGCCACAGGTTGCCTGCGAGCTGGAGCTGTGGGCTGAGGCCTTCCGCTCCGTTGAGGACATCCAAGCCCTCATTGCCCTGGCCAAGAAGGCCCCCAAGCAGCAGCTCATGGCTACCTACTACTCCAGGCTCACCCAGATCTTTGCCGTATCCAAGAACCACATGTACCACGCCTATGCTTGGCTCAAGCTGTTCAACTTCAGCAAGTCCTTTAACAAGAACATGACACCCCAGGACCTTCAGATGATGGCATGCTCCGTGCTGCTGGCCACCCTGTCAATCCTGCCGTACGATGCAAAGGCCCCACAGCATGATGAGTATGCTGTGGAGCAGGAGAAGGAGCGCATCCTGCGCATGGCCAACATCCTGGGCTTCGCAGTGGTGAGTGGTTTGGAGCGTTGCATTGCATTGCTGACAAGATGAGAAAGGGCAGGCTCTGAAACTAAGCAAGATGTGTTGCGTTTTCAGGCGAGGCGAGGAATCTGCTGCAGGGATGCATTGTTACCTGCATTGTAAGGCAGCAGGTATGTTATGTGCAGCTGCAAGAACAGGAGACGGGTCAGGGCATCAGGAGACGGGTCAGGGCATCACGTGACAAGGAAGTGGAGGGGCTCACAGGGAAGCTGTACTGAGACAGAAAGCCTTACTTTTAAACTGGTTGACCATGACCATGCCAGTCTCAGTATATAAGAAAAGTATATGTTTTGGATTGCTCAAGATGGTGGACTAGTTACAAAATAGGAAAATTTGAGTGCAACCCCATGTTCACCTTTCTCCTGTTAGCTTTGGCAAAAGGAGCACTACTTGGATATGCACGATGAGTTCCTCAAAAAGCAGCAAAAAATATGATCGCATGTTTGAGTGAATGATGTCCCCATAGAGGATGCGGAGTGGTGACATGTTCCAGAGTGATTTCTGTGGAGGCTAAGTCTTAAGCTTGAAGCTACACATACCCTCAAGTGTTATTTTAAGTGCCCTCCTATGGGGATTAATTCTGGTACCACCTTCATTTGCCCAATTTGTGCCATCCAGAGGCTCGTTCACCCGTTCAGATGCACGTGCAATCGCATGCAAACACACGCACGCACATGCACGCACGCGCAAGAGCACACACACATGCACACGCTCATACTGTCGCGCAGGACTCCAAGAAGGACTACCGCACTGTGCTGTCGCGCGCCGCGTTGCTGGGCTCCATCCAGGCCCTCAACATCCTGAACCTCGTGGTGCCCGAAGTGCGCCAGATCTTTGACCTGTTCACTGCGGAGTTCAGCCCCCTGGAGCTTTGCAGCCGTCTGGCGCCCCTCCTGGCACGCCTGCAGGAGATCACACAGACCATGAGCCCTGCTTCCCCTGTCAAGGACGTAGCGCTCGGGCAGTACGTCGATTCGCTCAAGCAGGTGTGCATGCTGTTCCTCGCATGTGTCTTGGGGTGACAGTCTGAGTGAGCAGCTTGAAGGAAAATGTGGAGAGTCTTTGGGCTGTGAGGCTGAGTGCATATCCTGTTTTTCCAAGGTGAAGGTGGATCAGTTCCGAAGGCACATAAGTGAGACCCGGAGGAGATGTGCAGTGCTGGATATGTACTATGGGCCATGAGATTGCGTTGCCAGGCTGCACACATCTCTTCCAACTCTCTGAATCCACGGTTGAAGGTGCCTGCTTGCCTGCCCGCAATCCTGTCTTGCAGGTCGCTGTTCTGCGCCTGCTGAAGCAGCTGAGCGAGGTCTACAGCACTATGCGCATCAGCACGCTCGCAGAGCTGGTGCCCTTCATGCCGTTCAGCGAGGTGGAGGGCGTGGTGGTGGATGCTGTCAAGTCTGACTACCTCCAGGTGTGCAGCTGTGGGATGCCCTCCCGCCAGCTTGTTGCCCTGCTCTCTGTGAGCTTTTCTTGCTGAGGGCTTGTGTGCTCTGGCCTGAAGACTGTGTGCTTTTCCAGGGTCACAGGCTTCCAGGGTGGTTATGCGGCTGTGAAGTTGAAACGTGTAGAGTCCAAGCTTTCAACCTGGTGCCTTTTTTGCTGTTCTGCTGGGTTTCTGTCCCTGCAGCTTAAGCACCTTGACTTGTCTTTCGTTTGCTCTTATTCGCAGGTGCGCATTGACCACCGCAATGGCACCCTCCACTTCGGCAGCCAGCAGCTGGAGAACGAGCGTGTGCGCGGCCACATCGCGCTGCTGGGTCAGCGCCTGAGCAAGGTGTGTCATTTTCTCAAAAAATGAGCACAATAGATTGGTGCTAAGCATGCATTGTGTGGCTCTGAGTTATACGCGCTGGAGTTCTTGCATGCTGTTATCCACCACCTCCTAGCTGCTGTCCCTCTCATGTGTCTATGCTCTCAGTAATGATGTTTGTGTCTATGTGCCGTCTGCCTGTGTTGTCTTTCTGTGCTGCGTGGTGTCTATGTGCTGTCTACCACCGTTTAGAAGAGCCCCTGCACCGGCGCTTACACTTTCTGCTGCTGTAGCATGCCGTGCGCTCCCAGGCTTGTCGTCAAAAGCCAGGAGGCACAGCACACAGCAGCAGCAGCAGCAGCTGGGGTGATGCACTTTACATGCGTGTCTTGTGTCTTAACATGCCGTCAATATGTGCTATCTACATGTACCTCCTGCTCCCCGGATAGGACAACCTGCTAAACTTGCTGGCTGCCTCTCACGAGTTTCCATGTGCCTCCTGCTCTCCAGGTGCTGCACATAGTCAAGCCTGCAAGCAGCCCTAGCCACGAGGAGCGCCGCAATGCCATCATCACTCACGCCATGAACACACTGGAGAAAGACCATGGTATCTACTTGGCGCGCAAGGTGAGCATGGTGCTCGGGGGTCTGTTGCAAAAGCATGTTCTAATGCACGACAATCCTGATTTCCGAAGTGGTGCTCACGGTCAGGCTGCTGCCACAGCATATGTGGTACCCAAGACAGCTGTAGCCTCTGCAGACAGGCTGCCCCTGAGCACAACTGGACAAGCACTATTGGAGCATAGCAAAACCATGCAGCTGCTTAAGCGGGGTTGGCTCTTGCCTCCTTGCTTGCAAGGCTCCTTCCTACGCGGAACAGGCTGGAGAGAAATGCCACTGCTGACAGGTCCACCATGCTACACTGCACTCATTACTCATGTTTTTGCTGTAGTTGTTGTCGTTGTGGTTGTCATTTGAAGTACCCTGCACAGAGCTCACCCAGTGCTGCTGCTGTTGCTGCCCACCCGCAGCTCATCATCGAGAAGCGCAAGGAGGAGCAGGAGTTGGCCCTGGTGGAGGCTGAGAAGGAGGAGGAGCGGCGGCGTGCCATTGCTGCCCGTGAGGCAGAAGTGGCGGAGGAGAAGCGCAGGCGTGAGGAGGCGCTGCGGCGTGAGAAGGAGCGCATCGAGCGGGAGCTGGAGGAGCGGGAGCTGGAGGAAGCCAAGGTGTCTCGATGCTTCTGTTTGCCGAGATTCGCCTTTGGTCATTATCCCCCAGTTCCTGGTTTGGCGCGGTTGCATGGGCGTTCTTGTGACCCCCATCTTTTCATACTTGAATTCTTTTCAATCCAGTGCCTGGCTTGGAAGCACACCGAGTGGGGGTGCCACAGGCATTCATTGTGGCATGCACGCCTGGAAGCGTGCGTGGGGCAGCACCATGCTTGGGCTGGGCCTTCGCTTCTGTGGGGGGCCAATGCAAGCTGCGCAGATGAAGCTCAATCAGCAAGTGTCGATGCCACAGAGTTCTGTATTGTCGCGGGGGGCGTCCTGCACCCTGTGGCCTTTTCTGGATTCTGTACCTCATATAATAAGGTGAACGAGTTGAAGTTACTGAGCCCTTATTCGCATGGCTGGCATGCAGGCGCTGTATGAGGCCAGCAAACGCGCAAAGGCTGGAGCAGGAGCCAAGGGGGCAGCAGGTGGACCGCCAGAGCGGCTCGACAAGCGCACCCTCATGCAGGAGGCCTTCACGGAGCGCATGCGCGAGCAGCAGGTGGGTCTGCTGTCCCTTGTCTTCGTCATCTTCTTCTACCTCGTCCAAGAAGGCGCAAGAGGCTGATGGTGCATTGCTTTGGCAATGACCAGACAAGGTTATCTGAGGCCTGTAATTGCCTGTTTCTTGCATGCTCCCTGCATACGTCTCCCCCAACTGGTATCTATGAATCAAACTTGGGTTCCTTTGTAAGCCTATAACACACCTGTAAAACATGCTTTCTGAGGCCTGTAATTGCCTGTTTCTTGCATGCTCCCTGCATACGTCTCCCCCAACTGGTATCTATGAATCAAACTTGGGTTCCTTTGTAAGCCTAAAACACACCTGTAAAACATGCTTTCCTGTAACACAAGGGTTTGAAACCTGCCAGTTGGAGGACATGTGCCTAATGAGCTGCGGCGTAACCCTACTTTCCACAACCAAACCTCCATACCCTATCACCCACAGCACAAAACTGAATGTTTTTTAGCGGTTTGTAGTCCTTATACCAAAAGGATAACATTGCCAAAAAAATGAAGTGAAAAGATGCAGTGGTTGATGCGGAACAGAACTTCAGCCATTTCTTGGTGAGGATCCAGCATAAAGGGGGTGCCAAAAAGGTCATTTTTTGGCTTCCCTCTTTCCTTTAAATATGCAGGATACTAATAAAGTATGAATATTCCATAACATATTTTTGTCGAAGTGACAGTTTGTCCCAGGTGGAGCTGGGGGCCCTTTTCAGATGATCTGAGGCCAGGAGAGTAACCTGGGCTCCTCCAATTTTCATCATTTTTGTGGTGAATGTTGAACGGACAATAATGGTTAAGAGGAAAAGAGAAAGACAGGAAAGAGCATGCTCAGTTATATAGGCCAGTTGACCCCTCAAGGACTAAGGTAGCAGGTTTTCCTTACAAAGCAGTGCATGGGTTCTATTACTCCCTCCAACGTCACTTTGCCGGTTCTGTTGCTGAACAACGGCCTGCCTTACCATCAGAAGCCTCATTTTGTGTGTTGGTTGATGGCTGGCATCGCCTCCGTCCTTCTTACATCTTCCTCACACTCACGTGGACGGACGCACGCGTATGTGCACACACACACATGCGCACTCACACACACACACACACACACACAGGAGCTGGAGCGCAAGCTGGTGAAGCTGGCCAAGGCCATGGACCACTTGGAACGCGCACACCGCGAGGAGGAAGCACCGCTGATTAACCAAGCTGCCCACGAGCGCATTGTAAGTGCGTCATCAGGAAAATTAGATTCAAAGGCATGCGTTCTGGTGGAAGGGGTCATCATGCGCTGGTGGAAGCCAGAGATGGATACCTAATTTTAGTCCTTGTTAACCTCCGTCGTTTCCTTATGCATGCTAATCTGCAAAAGATGCTCTGAAAGAAAAATGCACGCCTCTGGCGTTAACGGTGCTAAAGCACTGGCATGATTTAAATCTTCCTTGCAGCAGTTCAAAAGGAGCCAAGCAACCTTCTTGTTCCATGTGTGCCAGAGCTGAATTTGTCTAACAGACATGTCCAGATGCCCCTTGGTCTTGATATTGATGGATATGCCATGCCTCAATTGGGGCCCTCTCAACTTGAGAGCCAAAAATACCATTACGCACTGAGGAAAGTCGAGGGTCCTCACACTGAGGAAAGGCTCACCCAGCTAGTGATCTTTGTACACTCACAACTGGAAGAGGCTTTCATTCCTGGGACTCTGCCCTCCATCACTGTGGGTGTGGATGTGACCAGCGACCTCACATGGCTTGGTAAATTGTTGTTACCTGAGCACCTTGAAACATTTTCATTATGTGACAAAAACAATTGCCTGTTCATGGGAGGCCCTCAGTCTCTCACGCTCAGAGTCATGCGGTGCCGCATTTCAGGCACCATGCCCTCTTCGGGCCGACACTTAAAGAGGCGACTTTTCCTGGAACTTGGCACTGCATCACAGTGGCCTGAACCCAAAAGTTGACCACAAGCCAAGAATGTGTGCCCAGCTGCGCATCTGCGCTTGTTGTGCATGGCTGCTTGTTATAAAAAAAAGGGGTCAACAACGGCAGGAGTGTGTGTGGGGAATAACACGGTGCTTGTTGAAAATAATGTATGAAAATATTTAAGTGCACAAGGCTGGCTGGGCTGAGTGCTTCACATTGCAGTGCGAGTCCTTCTGTGTTCACTCACCATGGACCACTCCTCCTCCATCTATGGACCTGCAGGAGGAAGAGCAACGGGCATGGATGGCAACCCAACATGAGGATGAAGAGAAGCAGCGGGCGCAGTGGCAGCAGGAAATTACGTACAAGCAGCAGCTGCAGGTCACACAGGAAGATAAGGCCGTCTTCCAAGTAAGTTGTCCATGCTGCCTCTGGCAGGCTTCAACTTTTAGGTGTCACTGGACGAACACTTCCTTGTTGTGAAGCATGGCTTCAAATATCAAGGCAGCGTGTTTGGCACCAGTGGGGTTTGAGCTTTTTAACTGATGCTCCGCGTCCGCGCACAGCTCCTGCAGTCCGAGGCTCGAGTTCACAGCAAACGCTCTGCAGCTGTTGTTCCCCTTCATGCGCTCGCTGCCCTCATCAATGATGACGTGTGTTCTTGGCACCTAAGACTTACACACGTCCGGCTTGCCATGCTCAGGCCCAGGTGTATGCGCGCCGGCAAGAGGAATTTGCTGCCCTGCGGCATGCGCACGAGCGCCAGCTGCAGGTGCGGAAAGAGCAGCTGCGCCATGAGCGCATGATGGAGCGGCGCCGGGCGTTCTTGGAGCGCTGCAAACGCCAGGTCGCAGCCAAGGTGGCGCAGGTGGAGGCTGAGGAGGAGGAGCGTGCTGCCGCTCGCAGGAAGCAGGTGTGTGGAAGGGCGAAGGGAAAGTTTTCAGAGGGGCAAGTGAGAGTGCGAGAGCTGCAAGCTGCACAGGTGTTCATGCAGCTTGCAGCTCCTGTACCACTTGCCAGGTGCATGCTGCTTTGTTGTGCCAAATAACAAACTCCTGTTGTAGTCTTCTTCCACCACAGCTATTGAATATGCGATTCGGTCTTGCCTGTTGTGCAGGAGGAGGAGGAGCGCAACCTCAAGGTCCAGGAGGAGATTGAACGCGAGAAGAAGCGTGAGGGCGAGGTGCAGGCACGCCTGCGTGAGCAGCGCGAGAAAGAGGACAAGGAGAAGGCTGCCACACCTGCCCCCGGCAAGTTCCTCACGCCTGCGCAACGAGCGCGGCTGGCTGCGGAGCAGGGTGGGGCTGCTCCTGCTGCAGCTGCTCCCTCCAGGGATGATGGGGATAGATGGGGAAGAAGAGAGGCACCTCCTGCGCCCGCTGCCGCCCCCCCCCCCTCGCGAAGCACCCCGCCCTGCTGCGCCAAACCCTGCACCTGGCAAATTCATCCCCCCACACTTGCGCAGGCTCCAGCAGCAGCAGCAGCAGTGACCGGCAGCAGCTAGGACAGCACCAGCAGCAAGCGGCATGGTAGCAATAGGGGTTGCTGAAAGGAAAAACAGAATAGCTGAGAGTTTGAGCCCAGTCCCTTGATGTGGCGCTTGTCTGGCTCTGACCCCTACTTTTGTTGGTACAGTGTTGGCTGCAAAAGGTGTCCAAAAGGTGTGGGGGACAATTGTTTTTAACTGTTGGCTTATTGCCTTGTGTGCGTCTGGTATACAGGACTGCACATGTCTTTTTTCTCTCTTTGTGAAAGCAAGCTTGCCATTTCGTTCTTGAATTTTAAAAACATTTAGATGTGCAGCCCTGTCAAACTCAAAAAGCGGAAATTTGTCACATCTTGATGTTCACCCAGTCCTAGCATCCGTCCTGGTACATCCCTACGTGCATGACATGGACATTTCGCTGCAGTGCCAGAAAGCTCAGCTCTTGTGCCTGAGGAAGGGCTTTCAAATGGTTTGAGCCATTATCCAGGCATTCTGTGAGTGCCAAGGAAAAAAAGGTGAAAGTAAGGTCACATTGCATTATCCGCCTACGAGGACAGCTGAGCGGAAACTGGGGCCGGCCATCAAACCTGGCCAACAGATGCACAACTCACAAAACTTGAACTGGAAAGTAAAGATCAATCATGTTTGTTGCGGCGTGGTGTTTGATGGAAGAGCGCGAAGTAGATTACGCTCAAAGGTTTCAATGTTGTTGGATCAGACAAACACTCGGAACGTTTGATGAACAATTTACTGCTGTGAATGGCTCATAGGACAAGATAGGATAGGGTTACATAGCTGTACCTGAATGGCTCATAAGCATTCATTTCAATTATGCCCATGCCATGCTCTGTGTTCACTAGGATGTTGATTACAATGGGGTTTGACCTTCAGCCAGGTAGTTTGGCTGCTCGGCCTGCACAACTGTTCCAACTGCACAAAAAAATATCCATGAGATCGGAAATAAAACGATAAGTCTCAATAGTTTGCTTCTGCAAGAGTGTCGTCTCAACTCTTGAAGTGTGAGCATGTAAAAGAAAACGTGCCATGTTTCTCAGCGTGCGCTTGCCTAAATCAAGATGCAAATTCCTAGGGACAGAAAAGGGCGCGCCATGAACAGACAAGGGTCTCAAAGGAAGTGCCATCCAGTGATGATATTTAGCCAATTTGCTCGTGTGTTCACCATGTTCTGCCAAGGCCTCAGCATTCCACACAGGGTTTACAGGGTTTTACGTCGGTTAACCTACAGCCCGAATATCTGGCTGATCAGTTGCTGGTGAAACATTCTCAACCAGCTATCACAAGCCTGGTTTACAATAATGGTTTACAATGGTGGCCTACAGCCCGAGACTCTGGCTGATGGCAGCTGGTGAAACAAGCTCAACCAGTATCAAAAATTGAGACCAAGTCTGACACAAATCTAAGAAGTCTGTATGAGTCTTGGTTTAGGAAAGCATTGATTTCAGAATCAGTGATAGTATGATGGCAAGCCAAGAATGGAATAAAGTCAGCGTTTGAAGGCGGAGCAAACACACGCAAAGTCTTAAACATCTCCTCAAAAAGGTCCTTGTATCTCGTGCGTAGCTCGCGCACCTCAGTACATTTGCAAAAGAAAAGCACATGTTTTTCATCCTGGACTTCCCCACACTCACACTTATCACAGATACTTGAACCCCCAAGCCATTTACCAGACTCCACTCTCAAGTGATGAGCACGCAATCTAAATCTGCTAATGTTTCTCAAAACATGCTTGTCCAAATCCTTGAACAGATACGAGGGGATACAAAAAGGAGCACCTCTGGGACCACTCTCAGAATTCCCACACCACTTATGGTACGTCACTACCTTCTTGTTAACTGCACGAGGACAAAAAACATCGGCCCCTCTCCACACTTTCTGCTGTCTGTATCGCAAATCACCAATGAACTCTTGCATGGGGATTTTCTCAGCTCTCAGCATGTTCTGTTTGAACGAATCACCATTCCGCATCCCACCAAAAGCATTAGAGACTTCAGCAGCCCAGCAAGAGGAATCAAAAGAAGCCAGACTTAAATCAGCCCTCAGCACACGACGCAAGACTTCACTATTGGAGTCAAGCATGCTATTAAAAAACTTGATGGAGGCACGGAACCAGAAGAACTGCAGAGGCTCCTGGCCACACTCTCTCAACACCGGCCAATTTGTAGTACTGTTCTTTACTCCAAGAATGCGCCTCAAGGAACACAGATGTCTTTTCTGCAATTGACTCTCAAACTCACTGCCTTCTCTCAAGTAATGAGTTCCCCACACCTGGCACGCATACATCCCAGCAGGAATGCCATACACCTTGGACAACCAGAGCATAGCATGAGGCCTGTTTTTCAGGTCATGACCCTTGGCAAACTCCGAAATCCTTCTCTGTGCAGCCATATAAGGCCGCACCGCATGCTCCTCAGCTACCTTTAAATCCATCTTTTTATCCAACAGCACTCCCAAATATTTGAACCTGTCCTTCTCTGGAAGGACCACTCCATCATACGTAAAAGGATTCTGCAGAGGAGAGACAGACGTACTGTTGAAGTGCACCACCTCAGACTTAGCTGTGTTTACAGTCAACCCTTTTCTCTGGGCATACACACGGAGTCTGTCCAGCATCTTCTGCATTTCACCAGGGTCATTCGTAGTTAATCCAAGGTCATCAGCGTACATCATGTGGGACACACCATTCACTCTATCACCAGTCACAGCACCCTCAATGCCCTCACTTATCTCTCTGCCCATATCATTGATGTACAGAGAGAAAAGAAGGGGGGACAAAGGACAACCTTGCTTAACACCATTCGATGGCTGCACGCGCGCCCTTTTCTCACCATCCATTAGAATGTACTCATCATTATCATACATATCTCTGATCACACTGAGCAGAGGAGTCGGCATTGCATTGCGCTGCAAGTGAGACCAAAGCTGCTGTCTGGGCACGGTGTCATAAGCTTGAGAAAAGTCAATGAAAGCAACGTGCAATCTGGAAGAATTCCGTGGCTTCAATTTTTTCGCAGCATGCTTGAGGTGCCTCAGAATGAACAGAGGATGCAGAGTGCTCCTTCCTGGAAAGAAGCCAAACTGCGTGTCCGGAATCTTTCCCTTTTTCATACACCAATCTCTCACCAGATTTTTCAGCACATTAGCATAAATCCTATACATTACACCGCTAACCGCAATCATCCTATAATTCCCAGGTTTCAGCACTTCCCCTTTTTTGTGAATGGGGCTCAACTTGGCACTTCCCCTTTTTTGTGAATGGGGCTCAACTTGGCAGCTATCACAAGCCTGAGGTTAACAAGTAAACAAGCTTCCACAAGAAGTTTAAAAAGAAAAATGCCGTATGCCATGCTGTGCTTCAAGTTGTTTCCGTATTGTTCAAGTGCTGTGTTTTGCATATGCAAGATACGTGTGGCTTTGCTCATTCAAAGTGCTCAACGTAACGTTCCACACACAAATCCAATACAAAATGGGCAAGGTCAAGCTGGAGAACCATGAAGCACATTTTGCATTCCACACACCTTGCAGCCTTTTTCTCGAATTCACAACAAACTCCCTCATGACTATAGGCTGCCCAGACTGAACAGAATGAGTAAACACATTGCACCTGTCCAAGCCTGTACATGCAGCCAGAAACTCTGAGGTCCAGCATTTACGGGACAGACTGTTCATTTCAACATCTGCTTGCAGTACATACTGAGTGTAGTGCTGTTGCTGCGCAATAAAGATTTGTAAAACCTAACTGCTGCGCGAAACCAATAAAACTGTAAAGGTTCATGTCCACATTCATGCAGTACAGACCAATTAGGAATGGTGCGCTTTACCCCAAGGATACGCTTCAGGAAGCACAGGTGCATAGTTTGCAAAGGACAGTCCATTTCAGCTCCTTCTCTCATAAATCTAGTGCCCCAAATCTGACACGCATACATGCTAGCAGGGAGAGCATATGCTTTAGTCAGCCAGAGCTTGGTATGCGGCCTGTCCGTCAGATGGTGCTCAGATGCGAATTGTCTAATCCGTCTACAACCAGCTAGGAAAGGGGCACACATGTACTTAGCACTGGCTTGCAGGTTGCGTTGTTTTGTGAACAGCATGCCCAAATATCTAAAAGAATCTGCACATGCTAAACGAGCTCCACCTTACGTGAAAACTGGCACGCTATCACCCCTTGAATTAAAGTGCACGATCTCAGACTTGGCAGCATTTATCACCAATCCTTTCCGCTGAGCATATGTATGTAGCCTATCTAACATCATTTGGAGCTGACCAGGAAGGTTACTGGTGAGGCACAGATCGTCTGCATACAGCATGTGAGTGACTCAAACGTCCCTAGTGCCTGTAATAGTCCCTTGCACATTTGCTGCCAAGCAGTCCACGTCATTGATGTACAAGGAAAACAACAAGGGGAAAAGCGGGCAGCCTTGCTTAACTCCAAAATAAGGGTGCACACGTGCTTGCTTGCAGCCATCCACCAAGATATACCCATCATTTGCATACATGCTCTTAGTGATAGCCAACAGGCACGTAGGCATACAGATACGCTGAAGGTGAGTCCAAAGAGCTTCCCTAGGAATTGTATCGTAAGCCTGCTTGAAATCAACTATTGCTGCATGCAGCCTTGGGGATGCATTTCGACGCTTGACCTGAGCAGCATGCTGCAAGTGCCGCAAAATGAATATGGGCTGCAGAGTGTTACGGCCAGGATAAAAACCAAACTGGGTGTCTGGAATCTTGTTTTTTTCTTGGCACCACGCATTGACCACCTACCTGAGAACGTTAGCATATAGCCTATACAAGGTGCCGCTAACAGCAAGCATGCGATAATTCCCTGGATCCAGCACAGAGCCCTTCTTATAAAGGGGAGTGATTTTAGCCACTTTCCAGCATCATGCATGATGCAGGAATCTCAGCCTTCTCCATCATGGCAGCAAACAGACGTGCCAAGGAAAAAAAAGATGAAAGTAAGGTCACATTGCTGTATCCGCCTACGAGGACAGCTGAGCGGAATCCCTGGGGCCTGCAATCAAACCTGGCCAAAAGATGCACAACTCACAAAACTTGAACTGGAAAGTAAAGATCAATCATGTTTGTTGCGGCATGGTGTTTGATGGAATAGCGCAAGGTAGATTATGCTCATAGGCTTCTTACTTATTGGATCAGACAAACACTCTGAACATTTGATGAACAATGTACTGCTGTAAATGGCTCGTAAGCATTCATTTCAATTATGCCCATGCAATGCTCTGTGTTCACTAGGATATACGTTACAGGAAAAAGAAGACAAAATACTCTATGTTCACGAGAATAATAAGCAGTGTTTGGCCTTCAGATGAAGGAAGACACATGTCTCCTCCCCCACACTATGATAACTCGGTTACAGGCACCTTTTGCTTCAGCTGAGGAAAGGCAAGGGTTACATAGCTGTACCTGCATGCGGGGGGCAGTTTAGCTAAAGCAGAAATGTGCCTGTAACCAAACCAGTCTAAGAGCAAATCTAGAAGATCAGCCATTACAGGCATGCAGACACAAACTTGGCTAACCCTAAGACGTCAGCCTGGTTCATGAAGTGTCTAAGACATGTTGCTCTACTTGGGGGCGCAGAGCTAAACGGATGCTGAAATCGAGCTTGAAAATTTTTCATATCCTGAGATGGGCAATACATGTTAATGTGCTCTTCGTCTTATAAAGCACAATAGGTTACAAGGGGTTACAAAGTAAAAAGTATGCCAGTCACATTTGTTGCAAATGCTAAGCTCGTATGGGCACCTTTTTCCATGATGCTGTTGGGTTTCCACTTGAAGGCTGTGACCGGAAAGGCATATGCATGAAATACTGCGTAGCAGTTCATGAGGAATGTCTTCAAGTTGTCATAGGTAAAGAGGTAGCAAAGGCCTTTTGTTTCTCTCCCTTTCATCCCACCAGCCTGGTGTAGAGCCCAATGGATTGCCATATTGTGTGTGTGTATGTGTGTGTGTGTGGTATGTCCTCATGATTCTACTGGAAGCATGGGCTCTTGTGGAGTCAGACTTTCCATACTTCTCCAAGAAAAGAAAAACGACATAGGCAGAGGAAACTCTCCCCACATCAATTAAGGAAAAGGAGACACATTGGCTCAGAAGAGCCGTGAGCCTCCTCCACCACAAAGTTGCAAAGAAGAAAAAGCTAATGGGAATCTGGAGGGTTACTGGAAGCACCTGGCTCCAGAACCTGGTTGTGAGAAGCATTACTATTTTCCATAGCACGTCTAGTGGTAACAAGCTTGTCGGCATACTAAACAGAATGGGCATGAAGTTTGTGAGCAAGTTTATTGGCGCTGATGGTCCAGTCCAAGTTGTTTAGACTGGTTCAAGGTATGATCAGTACAGCAGATCCCACCAACACCAAAAAGGATCAGTGCAGGTGCCGCTGTTTTACATGAAGTTGGTGGGGCTGTCTCACGCGGTTGGCTCGTGTGGTCCTCTGTGTGCCAGTGCTGTATATGGTTCATAAAGCATTCATTTCAAATATGCCCACGCAAAGCCCCATTTTCGCTGGGATATTAAGCAATGTTTGGCATTAAGATGGAAAAGGACTCAGGTTTACTCCTCCATGGGCACATTAGCTAGTCTGGGCGTAAAAACTACAGGATCCCCTAAGATAACTCCCAGGTGCAGCTCAGAAGGAATGAATGAAGGAAGGTAGAGTTACATCCTTATATCCGCCTACAAGAGTGGAGCTTGGAAAGCTGGAGGCCCAAGCACAGTATCCTTCCCAAGTCCCATTGCTCCTGGGAGGGCCCCAAGGAATGGAAAGACAAAGGTTGCATAGCTGTACCTATGTGGGAAGCTTAGATGAAGCAAAAAGGTTTCACAAGAAAGAAGCCATCAGCCAGAATGCTCGACTGCTAGGCTGGAATTGAAAAATTATAACAATGAAGACGCCAAAACTTTTGGGAAAGATATTTACGCCCTCATTGTAGATTTCACCTCCGCATTCAACACTACTGACCACGACAGGATGCTCTGGATAATGTATGACTTGGGCTTCCCCACTGATGCTATTGACACTGTCAAAAATCTCTATGAATGCGCCACCACCCAAGTTAGATTGCCCTCAGGATGTAGCACTGAAAAAATTCCTGTTGAAAGAGGTACAATTCAAGGAGATACACTCTCGCCCTTCCTATTTCTCCTCTACATGGAACCCCTCTTAAGATGGCTACATGTAGGAGGGCGCGGTTACAAACACGGCTGCATCCCAGGCCAAAATGCCACTGATACTCACCTTGCTAACGTACTAAGCAGCGCTGCCTTTGCTGACGACCTTCTCTGCCCCACTAGCACAATCCAGGACCTCAAAGTACAAGCCAAGAAACTCACTCTCTACTCTGACTGGGCTGCACTTATTATATGGCAGCAAAACTAAAGCAACGGGCATTTTACACAGTCATCCTGCAAAAGATCAAAATGGGGTGACACCATCTCAAGCTCTCTGTCAACAGCTCAAAGGAAAAATAGAAATCCAAAGACAAAAGGCCCAGTTTCTTGCATCACATGAACCCTTCCTTTATCTTGAAGTCCAAATCACCATGGACTTAAACTGGAAGCATTAAATTCAACGCATGACCTGTAACCTCAGAAATAAGCTTGATAACCTTGACTCCTCCTATGCTTCCCCACGGCAAACGCTTGACATTGTCCGTACAGCCATTATCCCTAGCCTTGCCTATGCTTTTGCAGTTACTCCTTGCACACCAGCAGACCTCATCATTTGGGACACCATGATAGATAGGATTGTCAAATACAAATACAAACTCTGGAAAAGCACAGCAGCAGCAATGATTCGCGAAGATTCTGATAACTTTGGACTAGGGCGCACCTCAATTTGTGTAGAATACCATAGACGCCTGGCTTTTGCACTCACATCTAGCCTAGAGGATCCCTCAACTAGACACCGCACCATAAGCCTCAATCTCCTCACTAAGCAAATAGCGGACCTTAAGCTCTTATCTACATCCTATCTTTCCAAACGAGAAGGAACCAATCTGCACATAAGACGCCAGCTCAACTTTTGCATGCGTGCCCGCCAATTGATCAGTATCCACTCTAGTAAGCTCCACCTCATGAAAGATGAGGAAGTTGTATTCAATGAGGAATTGGACCTCATCCATGAAGCCCTCTCCCTGCATAAACCACCTCCCCACAATCTCTCCTCCCTCATAACCTGCATAATGCAACCCCTAATGGGCCTTGGAATTAATGGAATCCATGAACTCACATCCCCGTGTAAGACTCACATCATCACAGTAGCTCAGCTACAATCCAAATACTCTAAGGTCAACGTTAAATGTAAAATAGCACTCAACAGACTAGCAGCACTGGTTAACCTCCCCCAAACAGAAGAGTTGAATACTTCCTCCATCCAAAAAATCATTGCCTACAAAAACACTGAAGCAAACACTCTTGCACACTACCGCCTTATCAAAAACACACATGTGAGTGGCCTCAATGTGGAACCAGATAACCTGATTCATACCTACCCTCTTGCAAGCTCCCAACCAAACAGCACCCCTTCCACACAAGTTGTGCCATCACCACAACCTCGCTCCACATCTCACTACAGACACGAACATACTGGACGCCGCCTCAGACGTGACCAAGCTACCTTGTCCGCCCCTACAGTCAACATTCCTACACAAGAAATTTGTCCTCTTACTCAGGAAGTAATGACCGCCAAAGAAACAAAACCCACAGAAGGGCCACCCAATAAAAGAACTCGCTCCAATTATAGGATGAGCATCACTCCTACACAGATAATCCATGCTTCAACACAAAATACTGCTAGCTTTAATGTTTTGACGCCCACTCAACAAGATTCACCTACGGAAGGGCCACCCAGCAAGCGCACACGCTCAACATTAAAACATACCTCCACACCCATGTCTCAACCTTTTAGCCAGAATAATCCAGGAGCTAATGCCAGTCAAAGCACTGTTAACTACATCCCATCACAGCCCAACTCCCCATGCACAACAGATACTGGCCATACAGGCAAAATCCGCAACCCTCCTTCCTGTCCAAATACTCCACACAGCCTAGATACACAAATTAATAACCACAAAAACAAAAAGAAAACATTGCTTCACATAGAGACAGAACTGACCCTTCCTGTCATCAACCCCCTCAGCTCACTATGCCAAGCCTCTGAGGTCTGGAATTATAAGAAAGCCTCAGTCCACAAGCTTACAAAAGCAAAAACAGCTAGCCATGCTATCAATGCTATATGTAACCATGATTTTGACATAACCCATATAGATGGTTGGAGAAACTGCATGGTTAATAAAAAAGACGGATGGAGAAGCCTCATCCACCACCAAGTGCAATACCACACCCATTTTGCCCCAATGATTATTGAGAAGTGGGCCCTGCCTTCCTTCAAGAAAGCCGGCCTTCAGCCTGCAACTACCTCAACTGCTGCTCGCACTGATATTGAGTGTGCTTGCTGCCAAATATGCAATTACCATGGTGGCTATGAACCTATCAACTCTGAACCTCCTTACCTTGATATGTATATCTGTGATGTTTGCCAACGAACGTACCACTGGAAATGCATGAAAGAACTTGGTTGCTATACTGATGGGCAAAGACAAGAGATAGATGCAGCTGACACATGGGCTTGTCCCGCCTGCGCAGGCCTTAACAATGCACAGAAAATTGACAGAGAATGCCAGTCTAGAGAGGAGCTCATAATGGTCACTTGGATGCCCTCCTGGGAGCCTGAGGAAACTAGAGAGACCTGGCCTAAATTCCAACAGCGTCTGCTTGAATTTGAAGCCAAGCTAAGTGAACCAGACCTTTCCCGACCCACAGCAGACTCTGCCCTTTCTAACCTTGAAAGACAAGGCTTTGATAAGCCTCACGCTATTAATACTTGGAGGCAAAAACTAGACACAGAACTCCGCAACAAAATTTCCTTAGACATACACCCCACCAACCCACAAGTAGACATTAAACCCACTGGTTGCAGTGAATTTTGGCTACATGACATTGACCTTGTCAAGTACAAAGTAAAACAAAACCCCAATCTAACATCACTAGACACTGAATCACAAAGTTCCAACTCTCGTGCTCCACCTCCCCTTCTCCTCCCGGAAATTTACAAAGCATACATGGCATGTGTTTACAACACACAAGGTAAATGTGTTGGGATGATAACCCCTAGCCGATTTCAAATCCTTTACAAGGCTTTCTATAGGGCAAAGCTTGCAGGCTTGCATGAAGCCATAACACCTGCTCCTACTAGCTTTGCATCTGAGCTGCAGGGGCTCCTTGCTCGCAAGACTATGCTAGAAAACAAGTACGCTAGTAAAAAGATTAAAGACTCCTTTTCGCGGGCCCTGCCAACCCCCATCCACGCTGCCGTTAAAGAATGGGCCCTGGTAACTCAAGAAAAAATGGCCTCCCCGCTGGACCACAACCCACAATACCAACATTACTGGAGCACTGACCCCCGAGACACTCTCTTTGGTGCCCACCATAACTCCCTCTCATCCAGATATTCTGGTTTTTCTGTCTGCCATCCCATTTACACCGAGGAAGCTATGACCCAGGCCTTACGCCATGCTATCTACTCAACCATTCTCAACACAGAGGCCACTGCTACTTTCATGTTCCTCCCTGTATGGGGACAACACATGGTAACTAACCCCTATTCCAAACTCATCACTGCCTATCCACATCTCTGTTGTGAACTTGGAACCATCGCTCGTACCAACCTTTGCTACAACGATCCACAATCCTCCATCAACCAGGAAATACCCCTTTCTCAGCACACCTGGGACCTACAAATTATTGCAGTCTGGAACACAGCTGCAAGGATTCATTTGAACAATCATAACCCAGCTTGGCTACAAGGCCTGGCTTCGGCTGTACCAGAAGTTAACTGGAAGCTGCGCAGTATAGGCAACCATTCTACTCTCAATACAATGCATGCTGATATGCCTGGATTCAATAAATGCCAACGCCTCCCCTCTGACAAACAACAAACATCTAGAAAGCCAACCTATCCACATATAAGTAAGGAAGAACTCTTAGTACCTAACCAATCTAGTCCAACCCTCAAGCTCAAAGTCCCTGACTGGAGGACATGGGCTTACACTGATGGTAGTTGTCAAATCCAGAATGGCAAACAAGAAATTGGAGCAGGAGTCTACTGTCCTCTCACCGATAGCAGAAGTTTTGTCGAGCCCAATGGTGCTGGAATTACCAACACCATATGTCGAGCTGAATTAGCAGCAATTGCTGCTGCCATCACACACTCTTATTCACACATTGCTTCAGACAGTCTCACCTCTCTTCATCAAATACGTAAACAACTTATTTACCCAGAGAAGCACAAACAACATATTCAAGGGGATGTCCTAAAAACCATATCTACCCTCATTAGCAACTCACAAACAAATATTCGTTTCTACAAAGTAAAATCCCATGCTGGCATTGCTGGTAACAAATGTGCAGATGCTATTACAAAATATCAAGCAAGCCAAGCCAATAATAATGTGGCTGATACCGGGATCCCTAGCGCAGGCCCCGGCGGAAATCCCTTTTCTCATATATTTTGGTTAGCCAAAGAGGAAAAAAAAGGACACAATGCTGGCACATCCACAGCTCGTACACCCAATCCTAAAATCACCTACCTCCCCAATCTTCAAAATGCTCTCAAGTCTCATATGCATACAAAACACAGACTTGGATATGCCAACCCCAAAACAGGCTACTACACTTACTATCAGAGCTTATTACCTCATGTTAACAAGAAAGTCAGCAACGCCTTTAGAAACATGCCTTGTATATCCACACCTATGAAGCGCACCATTTTACAATATCGCACTGGCACCCTCTATAACCAAAAACATGCAGTTCGCTTCAAGAGGTCCACTAACCCACTATGCCCTCTCCCAGGCTGTCATCAATTAGACAGTGCACTCCACATGCTTTCAGGCTGCCAAAATCATATCATCTCCAGCATGAAAACTGAACGCCACAATGTTGCTGGAAGAATGATCATCAAAGCTCTTAGCAAAAGCCCGTGGGGAGCAGGCTTGGTTAACATGGACATAGGGAGTGGTGATAGGTTGGCGCAGCACAACCTTCAAATCCCTGCACATGCATCAAACATAATTATACCCCCTTACCTCTTTCCAAGAAAAGCCTCCAGCCGTCCTGATGCTATACTGATTACTCCCTATAAAGCCAAAACCACTTCTTCTCCTTCTACCTCCTGCTCACACCATCATGCGTTACGCAGCAGACACAACCCCACACTGAGGGCCACAACAGCCAACCGCGTGATGCAACCCCACCAACTGAATGTAAACCAGCGGCATGTGCACTTGATTGAAATCAAGTACTGTGAAGACACGAGACCTGGACAACAGTTGGAGGCGGCACAGCGGCAGCATGCAGACCTCTGCAAACTCATTAATGCAAAAGATGTGACTCTCCACACCATCCTTTTGGGTGTTGGTGGGACCTGCTACACTGAGCACACCCTTAACCAGTTTAAACAACTGGGACTTGTCCACCAACGCGCCAATAAACTTGCTCGCAAACTTCATGCCCATTCTGTCATGTATGCCAACAAGCTTGTTACCACTAGGCGTGCTATTGAAAACAAGAATACTTCTTGCAGCCTGGTTATGGAGCCGGGTGCTTCCAATAACCCTCCAGATCCCCATTAGAGTCTTCTTTTTGTAGCTTCGTGGTGGAGGGGACTCACGGCTCTTCTGAGCCAATGTGTCTCCTCTTCCTTAATTGATGTAGGGAGAGTTTCCTCTGCCTACGTAGTTTTTCTTTTCTTTCTTGAAACACGTCATAAAAAGGAGCGTACAGTTGTACAGTGTATAGTGGCAATGCAGCAAAGCCGGCTCGACAGACTAGGAGGGGGAAGATTTGGGTATTTTTCAAAGGTGCGAAGAAGCACACAAAGATGGGTTAAGAAATAAATTTGGCACTGGAAATTCAGGCAGTCAGGAAAGCAAAGTAGTGCTCAGTGTGAGAGAGAGGACAAGACCAACTAAATTAGTATGGTGAAGGGGATTCATGGCTCTTCTGAGCCAATGCTCCTCCTTTTCCTTAATTGATGTAAGGAAGGTTTTCTCTGCCTACGCAGTTTCATTTTTTTCCCTTTCTTTAGCCATGAGGTCATCAAGCAAGCAGCGTAAGGTTGAAGCGCACAATTCCCGGAACTCAACTAAGTTACAACATCCAGTTTTTGCAAGAGTTATATTTGACATTCTTTCAAATGCTCCGTGATTGCTCAGAAATCTCTTCAACAAGCACAGTAAGAGCCAAGGTAAGGAATAAAAAGAAGAGGGAAAGGTCATTGGGCGTTGGAACCAAATGCAGCCAACAGATATGCATGAAGTAATCAGGGAATGCTAGAGAGAGTGTTACGTTGCTAAACTGGTCAATTTAAATTTATGTGAGATGTGAGATCAATCTTGAATTCTGAGCATCCTCTTGTTTCTCCCTCTTTTAAACATTGGTGTAAGGCCCAACACGCCGATATACACACGCCATCCATATCAGAGAGTGCAACAAGTTTAAACCAGCAGTTTGGGGCACTTGGCACGGGAATCTGGGAGGAGATTGCACAAAAAACCTTGAGGCCTACACTGAGAGCATCTCTAGCTGAAGCAAAATGGTGCCTCTTTGAATCATACCAGTCTGGTCTGGAGAACAAATGTAAAAAAAACGCAGTCACAGGAATGTCAGGCACGCTGACACAAACTGGGCATGTCCTAGGAAGGGAAGGGGTTACATAGCTGTACCTGCTTATAAGGGTAGCTTAGCTGAAGCAAAGAAGTGCCTGTAACCAAACGAGCTTGAGAGCAAGTGCAGAAAACATGAAACTCAATCACAGCATGTCAGACATGCTGGTACGAACTTGGCTAGTCCTAGGACACCAGCCTGGTTCGTGAAGTCTCTAAACCGTGATTCGCTACCTGGGGTTGTAGAGCTGAAAAGGTGCTGGAATTGAGTGTGCATTTTGTTTAACCCTGAGAAGGGCAATCCAGGATAATGTGCTCTTCTTCTTGTATAGTGTGCCGATCACATTTGTTGCAAATTCCAAGCTTGTATGGGCACCTATTTCCATGATGCCATTGAAATCGCACTTGAAGGCATGTCTTAGGGTATCAGCCTGGTGCACGAGGTCTCCAAGACGTTATGCACTACTTGGGGGTGCAGAAAAGAGAAAGGGGGAATCACATAGGCAGTGAGAACACTATACATCAGTTAAAGAAAAGGAGACAAATTGGCTCAAAGAGCTGTGAGTCTCCCATACCAAAGAAGGAAGCTAGAGGGGGTCTGGAGGTTGTAGCCTTAAATTTAAGGTGGCAAGTTTTGTTTGTTTGACCACCTGCGGCTTATACATTGGCCTACAGCCCAAGGCTTTGATCCAGCTTCTGGTAAGGAAGTTCAACTAGCATCACATTGGTGCCACTCGTTGGCAACTTCTTCGGATAAAAAAAGCTAAGCAAACTGCGCGAGTCTTGGTTAGGAACTCACAACAAGGTCACAGGTTATAGAAACAAAAGGCCTCAAGTTAAAACAAATGATTGCTAGCCTGTTCATCAAAAGAAGGAGCTCATGTTTATAGAATTCCTTCTTACTATCTGATGAGGGAGATTCACGGCTCCTTGGGCCAACATGCCTCCTTTTCCGTAATGGATGTAGGGAGTTCTCACTGCCAACATGTTTTTTAGAAATAAATTCATCATTGTTTTGGTATATAATAGTGACCATAGAAAAGGAATGTACAAGGTGAATGGAAGACAAGTTAGGAGCTGGCTGAGAAAAGGAGTTAAAGAGTGGAAGAGAAGGATCTGGGGATGTGGAGGTATATCCTTGCCGGATGGAGCGGACCTGAGGATGTGTGCATTTGGACTTAGCATGCTGTCCGACCTGAAAATTGTCTTGCGCATGGCATAGCTCACTACGGAACAAATATCAGCATTCAAAGTAGTTTGCTTATTTTTGAGAACAACATTAAGACGGGCATGAAGGTGAAACCAGGCCATTCTGCGCACATGAGCATTCTTGGTTGCGAAAACACAGCAGTGATGACAAGTGAGTTTTTGTACTGTCGAGCTTTCGTGAATGATGGGTGAAGAATAGTCTCTGGTATGCGAGGTTTCAAGACCTGGACCTACCACAAGCTGACCCAGGTCCAAAGACTTTGCATACCTTTTGTTAAAAACTATGAAGACATTCATAGTTAGCAGTAAGCATGATAATTATGATAAGGATCTAGCAGGAAGCATCGAGTGCAATGTCAATATGGTGCTTGACCCTCAGCCATTAAATTGACTGTTCTGCTTGCTAGGCTGTGCCAGCTAAAAAAGAATTTACAGCTTCGGGTATAATGTAACAAGTTACATCCTCATAACTTGCTGCAGGAAAAGAAAGAGGGCTTGATTGATTTAATTTCTGTGTGCTGGAGGGACTCCCTCTCGGAGATCAGAGAAAAGCTGTGCATTCTCCTGTTAACTTCAGCAGTTTCAACACGTGGAATTTGCACACATTTTACATGCTGTGGAAGCACGCAAGATTCCTTAACGCATGTTTGCCTGGGGCATGCTAGACTATGTAACATAATGGAAAGCACCTGATTTGTTAGCAGGAAAATTTTAAATGCTCGCGAGGAACATGTGGGAACTGATCCAATTGGGACGTTTTCTCCAGCCATGTCGTGAGGCCCCTAGGGCTGTGTGTAAAGACTCAGCCATTGCCCACAGAGGAAGCATCGACCTTCCTTTTCCAGGCTTCTGCAGAACAAATTTCCTCCTACACATTTCCCTTAGCCAGACAGAAGGAAATGTACACAGGAAGGAGCACCCTGAGAAGGTTGAAGAAGAAGTGCTCACAAGTGGTCCATACCGGTGAAGCACTTGCCAGCAGCTCCCCCCCCCGCTCCCAGGGGTGTGGCTATACACCTGTGCCTAAGTTTTCATGTGTATCAAGTTTACTTGTGCCAATTTTGGCCATTGGTGGCATCCGCCGTGTCCGATGAAAGGCAGGGCATGAGTGCCAGCATGTGTGCATTTCCAATTATAGGCACTGTCATTGTCAAACAAGGTGGCTTCTAATTCAAATTCAATGGTCCATCACATTTCCAAGATGACTGAACAAAAAGAGCGTTGACTGGATTTATTTTCCCTCAATACCACCACCACACAGAACTCCACGTCATATTCAAATTTATTCAGAAGGTGCAACATGCAGCAACAGGTGCAGCATTTGCAACGAGGGCCAGGCTTCGCCAGCACCTCCTCGCGCTCACCAGCCGTCCCCTTGGTCCCAACCAGGGGCTCAAGGTGAACGTGCCTTGCTTTACTTGATTGTGCGGCATTTTTTTGAAAGGTTCCGGGCTGCCAATGACCGCATGGGTGTGGGGAATGAGACCCTCATCATCATCTGCTCAAACCGCTGACTCTCGCACCCACCTACCCGCAGACGATGCCGAGGTCCGCAAACTTCGCCTTCTGGCTCCATGGTGTGCGTGCAGAGAGCGGTGAGGCACGCTGATGAGCAATTGACCGAACGAAGTGCCCATCTGTCACCTGGTCAAACCCATGCATTCCTGCCCATGTTGGCCATCCTCTTGACCCAGCCCGTCCAGCATACATCTTTGATTTCTATCCTTATGCACTGCACCTGTGCCTGGACCACCCCTCAGGCTGGACCCGCCTGCACCCCTGCTGCAAGGAGTCAGAAGCCTCATCGTCTCTCACCCTTGCGAGCGGCTGAAGATGACCTAGACGTAGGGCCTGAATTCGATGAGGGAAGGGTCATTGTTGTGACCTCTGGCAAGGGAGGCGTGGGCAAGACCACCAGCACTGCAAACCTGGGGATGAGCATTGCCCGGCTTGGCTACAAGGTGGCCCTGATTGATGCTGACATTGGCTTGAGGTGAGTGCCACAGCGGCCCATGCAAAGTGGTGGTGCTCTCCACCCTGCATGCAGAAACCTGTTTCTCTTGGCATCATGTGTGCATGAGCGCGCGCACACACACACACACACACTCACACACACACGCACGCATGCACACACACACACACACACACACACGCACGCACGCACACACACACATACACACCAAATACAACATACGCACATGCTGCAATGAGTATGTACACACTTAGTCATCTGGTATATTTTTGCAGAAACTTGGACCTCCTGCTTGGGCTAGAGAACCGGATCTTGTACACTGCCATCGACATTCTGGAGGGGGAGTGCCGCCTGGACCAGGCCTTAATTCGTGACAAACGGTGGAAGAACCTGGCCCTGCTGTCCATGTCCCGCAACCGGCAAAGGTGTGTGTGTGCGCGCGCGCGAGCGTGCACACGCTTGCTTTTGTCACAGTTTGAATAATCAGCCTTCATGGTCAGCATGTATGAAGAGGCCCTGCAGACTGAAGATACCTCTCACGTTGATTATTAGAGACGTCTGCGAGAGCTCCCTGTCCCAAGGCTTTGAACCTGCATGTCGTGACTGAGCAGGCCTTGAAAAGAAGCAAGGTCTTGCTTCAATGCCCTCCTCATGACTTGTGCAGCCGACTTTAAGGCCAGCCCTGTGATATTCAGGCACTGTTGCGTCATCTCTGGTGCGGAACAACTGTGTTACTGCTTACTGTTGCAACAGGTATAATGTGACCAGGCGCCACATGGAGGAGCTGTGTGACAACATCATGTCATTGGGTTACCAGTTTATCCTCATTGACTGCCCAGCTGGCATCGATGTCGGCTTCATCAACGCCATTTCCCCGGCAAAGGAGGGCCTCATCATCACGACACCAGAGATCACCTCCATCCGCGATGCTGGTGGGTGCGCCTGGTGTATGCTGATGACATTTCATGAGGCGCCATATGTGGAATGGATCCATGTTTGGCCATAAAGTTGTTGTCCATCTTTTGAGGTTTCTGAGTTTCTGAGTAGGCTCTGAGATTAACGGTACGGAAGCATGTGTGACAAACACAGCAACACAAATCCGCAAGGACAGAAGTCTGCTCTGTGCTTTCGCAACAGCACAAATGTGTACCTGCCTTTGAGGGCGTGAAATGCTAGGAGGGAAAGGGGCTGTCTGTGTCCACTCCTACAAATTTTGAGGTCTCAAGCATCTGGTCGACGCAATCACACTTGTTGTTTTCTTGTCTCATGCAATGTCCTCTGTCTCACCCCACGACATTGTCCTTGCCGCCTTTCTCCACAGTCCCCAGCACATGTGTTCAACGCTTCCCAATTCGTCCTCACCTTTTTATTCAGATCGGGTGGCTGGGCTCCTTGAGGCCAATGGTGTGTACAACGTGAAGCTCCTTGTGAATCGGGTGCGGCCAGAAATGATCCAGAAGAACGACATGATGTCCGTCAAGGATGTGCAGGAGATGTTGGGCATCCCGCTCCTGGGTGCCATTCCAGAAGACCCTCAGGTATGTAGGGATAGGTATAGTTGAGCTTGTTTTGGTAAGAATTGGAACACAACAGTATCAAGGTTTGGATGTGTGTGCGTGTGTGTTGAAGAGAGACGAGAAGAAGCATGCCTCATCTGCCTCGAAGCTCAAGAGCCCTCATGGTACAACAATTGTTTGTATGTGTGGCTGAGAAAGCTGAGAAAGAACTTCTGTAAGTCAAAGCTTGCTGTGGGATACATTATTCCTGCAACACAAGGCCACCAGCAGTCACAGCCCTCCCTCACGGACGCTCAAGAGCCTGTCTGGCTTACCTTATAACACAGCACGCATGCTCAGCTCTCCAAATCATGCATGGATGTGGATGTGTTGCACATCTTCCTGCGTTTGCAGGTCATTGTGTCCACTAACCGTGGCGAGCCCCTGGTGCTGCAGAAGAAGCTGACTTTGAGCGGCATTGCTTTTGAAAACAGCTCACGCCGGCTCATTGGGAAGCAAGATTACTTTATTGACCTGAACAATCCAAACAAAGGTATCTTCCAGAAACTGACGGAGCTGTTCCAGTGAGGCTCTGCTTCTTGGGAAGCTCTGGAAGGGAGTAATCCATGGCTTTGCTTGCAGACATGTTGAGTTGGTCCTGGTTTGAGGCACATCTTCCTTCTGCTGCTCCCAAGTAGTAGTGATACCTGGTCATACTTGCAATAAAGTATTGTTTTTGTCAGCCCACGAATGCCTCAAATCCGTAATGCTTGTCACTGTTTGAGGGTTGCTCAGCATAGGCGCAGTCGCCACTGTTTGTGTGTGTGTGTGTGTGCCACGGCGCACGCGTGTGAGCATGCGTGCGTGCGAGGCTTTCAATGGCCACTGCCCAGGGCTGCCTCAAGTTTTTCCTTTGTGTCGCAGGTGTCTATTACTAGAATGTTGATTTATCAAATTGTAATAGGATCTTAGCTTCCTATATCTACTTTGTGATTGGAGAGACTTCAGCCTGCAGCAAATCTGCCTGTCCAGATTGCCAGAAGCTGGTTCAAGTTGAAGTGCTAGCATGAAGAGAGAATCCCTCACTTATCGAAGTCACAAGAAGTGGGTGACAATGCTGAGATGTGTCTATACGTGCATGTGGCCCCATGCACTACTAACTCCTGCAGCACTTTTTCCTTGTGCATAGAAAAGGTAAGCTGTACCTGCCTATGAGGGCAGCTTAGTTGCGGCAAAATAGGGCCTGTAACCAAACCAAACTCGTGTACAAGCATGCAAAGTCGTGCACAAAACTCCAAAAGGTTGTATTACTTGTAGTGTCACTAATAGTGAGTCGCTATTAAGATTGAGTAAGCCATTGTACATCTTGACCGCGGACTAAGTTACAAGTTACAATGGGGTTTTACCTTCAGCCAGGTAGTTTGGCTGCTTGGCCTACTCAACTGTTTCAACTGCACAAAAATATCCACGAGTTCGGATATAGAATGATAAGTCTCATTAGTTTGGTTCTGCAAGAAATGAAAAACATCCCCAGAGCTAGCTTGAGAATAGGAGAAAGCGCCTGAATTGTCCAGAGAATTTATAGGAGAAGAGGGGGAGTCAGAAAATAACTGTGCATAAGTTCTTCGAAGAGATTTAGATTTACACGGGGGGACCTTCAGCCAGACTGTTCGGCTGATCGGCCTGTGACTGGTCCTCGCCAGTCAACATAATGTCCATAAGCTCAGAAACAAACGAAAAAAGCTTGTTGTTGTGTTGCAAGAGGAAATCAGAAGCATCCTGGACACTGGCTTCAAGTTGTTGTAAAAATGGTTGCTCCATTGAAAAATCACCAGAGAAACAGTTGAACAGGTAAGCGTACTTTCTTCTCAAAGCACAAACATCTGCGTCTCTGCACACCAAAAGGGCATGAGCCTCGTCTTGAATCTCATCACAAGGACAGTGATCTTCGAAGAGAACACACAGAAGCGCAAGAACAAAGGAACACGGCATGCTTTTCATCTTGGAGTCCTCCTTGGTCACACCTATTACAAGCAGAGGTGTGCTCTTGCCAAAGTGACGTCTCAACTCTTAAAGTGTGAGCATGTAAGCGAAATTGTGCTATGTTTCTCAGCGCGCAAATCAAGATGCAAATCAAGATGCAAATACCTGGAAACAGAAAAGGGCGCGCCATGAACAGACAAGGGTCTCAAAGGAAGTGCCATCCAGTGATGATACTTGGCTAAGTTGCTCGTGTGTTCACCATGGTCTGCCAAGGCCTCAGCATTCCACACACCTCGCAGCCTTTTTCTCAGATCAACAACAAACTCCCTCATGACTATAGGCTGCCCAGACCAAACAGAATGAGTAAACACATTGCACCTGTCCAAGCCTGTACATGCAGCCAGAAATTCTGAGGTCCAGCATTTTCGGGAAAGACTGCTCATTTCAACATCTGCTTGCAGTACCTTACTGAGTGTAGTGCTGTTGCTGCGCAATAAAGCATCGTAAAACCTAATTGCTGTGCAAAACCAATATAACTGTAAAGGTTCATGTCCACATTCACGCAGTACAGACCAATTAGGAGTGGTGCGCTTTATCCCAAGGATACGCTTCAATAAGCACAGGTGCTCAGTTTGCAAAGGACTGTCCATTTCAGTTCCTTCTTTCATGTATCTAATGCCCCAAATTTGGCAAGCATACATGCTAGCAGGGAGAGCATATGCTTTAGTAAGCCAGAGCATGGTATGTAGCCCGTCCGTCAGATGGTGCTCAGATGCGAATTGCCTGACTTAGGCAGATTGAATCCGTCTACAACCAGCTAGGAAAGGGGAGCACATGTACTCAGCAGTGGCTTGTGGGTTGCGTTGTTTTGTGAACAGCATGGCCAAATATCTAAAGGAATCTGCACAAGCCAAACGAACTCCACCTAACGTGAAAATTGGCACGTTATCACCCCTTGAATTAAAGTGCACGATCTCAGACTTGGCAGCGCTTATCACCTTACGTTTCCGCTGAGCACACGCATGCAGCCTATATAGCATCAGTTGGAGCTGATCAGGCACATAACTGGTTAGGCATTAATTATCTGCATGCAGCATGGGCGTGACTCGCATATCACTACTAGTAGTGCCTGTAATAGCCCCTTGCAAATTGTTTTTGCCAAGCAATCCACGTCATTGATGTACAAGGAAAACAACAAGGGGGAAAGCGGGCAGCCTTGCTTAACTCCAAAATAAGGGTGCACACGTGCTTGCTTGCAGCCATCCACCAAGATGTACTCATCATTTGCATACATGCTTTTTATGATAGCCAGCAGGCACGTAGGCATACGGATGCGTTGAAGGTGAGTCCAAAGAGCTTCCCTAGGAATTGTATCGTATGCCTGCTTGAAATCAATAAAAGCTGCATGCAGCCTTGGGGATGCATTTGGGCGCTTGACCTGGGCAGCATGCTGCAAGTGCCGCGAAATGAATATGGGCTACAAAGTGTTACGGCCAGGGTAGAAACCAAATTGAGTTTCTGAAATCTTGTTTTTGACCGCGGACTAAAACCAATAGAAGTGTAACTTAGCCATTGAATGTTACATGCCCACACTCTTAATACAGACCAGTTTGTGGTGGCACACTCCACACCCAACGTACAAGGGTTACAAGGATAAGGCCTTCAGTCAGGCCTTCACACCCAACGTACCCTTTAGGAAACTCATGTGGCACAATCCGATTGGAGAATAAGTGCAAAAAATATAAACTCAGTCACCATTGACCTCTTTCTTTTGTTTCTCTTGGTGAAGGGGATACACGGATTCTCGGCCCTAGGTATCCTCTTTTCCTTAATTGATGTGGGGAGTGTTTTCACTGCCTGCGTAGTTTTCAGTCACAGCATTTAAGGCATGCTGATACAAACTTGGCTATCCCTTGGACATCAGCCTGGTTCATGAAGTCTCTAAGATGTGATGCGCTACCTGGGATTGCAGCACTAAACAGATGCTGGAAACGAGTGCACTGTTTTGTTATAACAGAGAAGAAGATTTCTCCTATCATGAGAAAAGCAGTTCAGGACAATGTATGTGCTCTTCGTCTTGAACAGTGTGCCAGTCACAATTGTTGCAAATTCTAAGCTTGTGTGGGCACCTTTTTCCATGACGCTGATGGATCTCCACTCAAAGGTTGTGATTGGAAAGGCGTAAGCCTTACGCTGAGCATGAGGTGTAGCGTATTAATTTTTGATTGACTATCCTGGACTTTTTGTTCCTTTCATCCCACCAGTCTGTTTTAAAGTCCAGTGGTATGCCGAAGTGTGTGTGGTATGTCCTCATGATTCTGCTGGAAGCATGCGCCTATCGTCACACGGTGGAAAAGAAAAGAAAAGTCTACGCCAGCCAAAAGGCCACGTGCATTAAGGGAAGGTTCCCTAGCTAGCAAGCTAGAAAGGGTCTCACCAAAGGGCCTTCAAGCCTGAACTAGACTAAGCTAGCCTAGGAGAAAGCCAAAGAACAGGGCTAGTGGGGCTCTGGAGGGTTGGCTGCCATGATGCTGGACGCCCGGACTCTCCTTCTCCTGCTCTCCTCCTCTGCGCGCCCAGAAAACCCTCCCCCAGAAGTCCCCTGGAAATGAAGTGCATGTCTAGTGTTAATAATGGTTGTTAATTTTTTAATAGCATGGCAACCCAATTTGGATGCTAATGATTTAGCCTTTTGCCTGGTTAAACCCAAGTTGATAAGAGGTTTAATGGTGTAATCGTTGTAGATAGTACCTGCAACACCAACTAAAATGATGTGCAGGTTCACCTTGTTGTTCCTGTTGGGGTTTCTTGAGCTGCGGGTTTTAAGCCTTGTTAGCGTATTGGCATGCTGGGTACTACCCAGCTAGTAGTTGCAGCTTCCAGAGTGGAAAAAGGGTTGGTATCAGGGCAAAATTTAAGCTCAACAAGATGAATGTCCCTATCTTGAGGAGGGATCTTGGTAGGATCAAGGTGGTGAGATCGACCTGGGATAGAGCGCACAAAGACAGCATCAGGGCAACTTTGGTGTCGGGTAGAGGGGCCAGAACTATTAGGGAAAACCCAGTCCGGAATTGTTCGGGAGTTATTCTCAGGGACTTCTATACCCTGCTCCAGGAGTCTCTCATGGCGGCAAGCATCCATACCAATAAGGGACGAGCCAAATCTGCCTTTGCTGAGCTTTGACACAGAAGCTAACGCCAACATGATGTCTGTTGGTGTGCATTCCGTTCATAGTTGGGTTAAGACATCTAAGGGCAATGTGATTGATGCTGTCCATATCGCCGCATAATGGGCATCGTGCTGAGGTGTATGACGTATTGAATCTGATGGCATGTTTTTGAGTGTAAACTGTTCCTGTGCGGTATTTTAATACATTGATCTGCTGTTTAAGGGTGACCTTTGGATCATTCCAGAAGGAGTTGCTGATTTCTTTGTTGGCAAGTTGTGAGGGTGGGTTATGAGCTTCTGAGCTGACAGGGTTGTTTGGGGGAGCAGGCTGTATGGCATAGTTAAGCCTATGCCAGCTATTGTAATAGTGGCCTGAGGTGACGGCTGAGCCAAGCTTATGTCTCTTGTGCATGTGTGATTTAAGCTTGTCGGTCAGATTGGTGAGGTAGTGAGTTGAAGCAGTGCGGGAATGATGTGGTTCGCCGTTGTGTCCTTGTGAAGATTTCAAGGAAAGCCAGTATTAATTGTAGAAGGGATCCCTGGCATCTGGAAGTACAATGTCCGTGGTGTCCATGAGTGCTGCAGTGCGTGCAGAGGCGTCAGCCCCCTCATTACCAATGATGCCAGAGTGGGCTTTAACTTTATAGAAATGTACAGGGTGTGGAGAGTGCTTTAACAAATCTGAGATGGCTTGGATGAGCTCCGCATGGAGGTGGGTCGTCATACGCATTGGTTTAAGGGTCTGTTTAGATATCTGGGAGAGGCAGGATGCACTATCAGAGGCTATGTCAGTGTGTCCTTGTTGGAGTGCTACAAGGATGCCTGCTAGTTCTGCTCTGTTGATAGTCTTTGTAGGTCCAAGTCCATTGGGTTTAAATGTAACTGTAGCTGCTGTGATGATTGATTAGTGTCTCTTCCCGGCTTGAAACCACCTGAGCCGACTAGTGGTGGAGAGTCATATTTTTGTTGGATGACGCTGCCATCTGAATATGTGATTTCTCTCCAGTTCTTTGTTTTAGATGTGAACGTCTTTTTGTAGATGGCAGGATTGAAGGCTGCCCTTGCCTGAGAGCACCTGTGTGAGAAGGAATGGGTGTCGTGGGGAAGGGATTGCAATTTTTTCCTCCAGTTGTTTGATGCTAGGCGTTGATGGGTATGTAGTGGTATGGCATGATTTGGGGGTTGTAGGGGTAGCCAGTGTGCTTCTTGTCGTATGTCTTGCTTGAGAAGTTGGAGCCAGTCTTTGTTGGCAGTATCTAGTGCCTCTCTGGCATGTGGGTTCCAGACAACAATGAGTTGCATGGGGTAAGCAGGTTGTACATGGTTAGGTATGGTATTGAACCAGTGTTGGGGTGTCTGGAATTGAATGCTCCCAGTGGGGAATTTGGCTAGCACTTGCACAAGACCTGGGTAGTGGATAATCCAACTCATGTAGGCGTTGCTGCTGAAGCCTCTCCAGTGAGGCAAGAGCATGAATGTGGCAACTGGATCGTTGGTTTGGAGGGAGGAATGAACCGCGAGGCGCAGTAGCTGGAACATGATTTCGTTATCATGGGGAGGATGGCAAAGAGAGTAGCCACAGTAGCGTACAGAGAAATTATCAATGCACGCCCCAAAGACTTGATCGCGGTGACTTGTGCTAAAATAGGTGTTGTATGTAGTGTCAAATTCAAGAGGGTTAGAGAACCTTTCTGAGGAGACCATACACCACTTATTCAGGGCTGATTGGATATTGGGTGGTGTGATTAGTGCGTTGGAGTTTTGGGCCTTTTTGCTTTTGGCAGAGAGTTGTTTTTGCTGGGCCTTCTGTCGTGAGAGGAGGCCCATAATTTCTGTAGCTGTATCCTGGACGGGTGGTTGAATGTTGTTGTGTTTCCCTGCCTTTTCGGCTGCTTCATAAGCTTCAAGCAGGGTCCGGAGCCTTTCTATGGTGAGCAAGCCAACGCATTTGCCATTTGTGTTGTAGATGCAGGCAGTTTCACAGGTGAACACTTCTAGCATTTGTATAGGTACTGTAGCCTCAGCAGATGGTTCACAGTGCTGAGTTTCCTTCATGATGTCAACAGTTCTAATGATAATCTCACATTTCCATGTCGGCATGATGTCTGTCTGGGGGTTGGTAGGTTGGAAGTCAAAAATGACATTCTTGCGAATGGCGCATCCAGTAGTTGAGAGCCATGAAGAGTTGGTAAGGCTCTGGGGATCGCCTTCAAAGCCTTGTTTTACAAGGTTGTCAAGGTCCGTTTCATTGGTTGGGGTGTCTGCTATTTGTTCTGGTCTTTCTTGGTCATAGGCTTGCACATGGGCTTGTAGGTCTGGGTGCATCTGTAACATGTCAGCAGCCTCCCAACGAGGGTGCTATTGTACATGGATCATTTCGTGTTCTTCAGAGAATTTGTGTCTGTCTAATTTTTGGGAATGGGACAGGGGGGCACATGCAGGGCAGTCCCAGTGCTCATCAGATTTGCTCGATGCCCGGTCCTGTGGTGAGCATAGTTTGGTACCTATGAGACAGGCCCAGTGGTATGTGCGATGACAGGTATCACATGTAGGCATGTCATCGTAGCATTGAGATTCATGGGTGTGTTCTTTGCTTACCGGGCTCCAGCAAAGTTGGCAGCACGGATCCTCTGCCAGCCTTCTGGGTATGTGTGTTGAGGAAGCCACTTTGAGCCCATCATTTTGGAAGATGGGTAAGGCCCATTTTTCAATGGTGACAGGATGCCATTGGACTTTGTATTGAATTTGTTGTTTTTCCTGGGAGGATCTTTTAAACTTCCGGAGATGTTGCCATCCCAAGATTTCTTGGATGACATGGTCATAGTGGAAGATTGTGTTGCTCGCTTGCACTGCGCTTAATGCAGCAGCTTTGTTCTGCTTGTAGTTCTAGAGCCATTGGGCAACGTCAGTGCCTGGTGTGTTTGGTGGTAAGGGGCACGGTGTGAAAATGGTTTGCGTGTGGTAATCTAGGAGTCTTTTGGGGGCTTGGCTCCCTCTGGGCCTTCTGTCCCCAGCTTGTGGGGATTGAGTGGGGTCCTGGGATAGGGCCTGTGTGAGGGGTGTGGAAATGGCTTGGGTGGGGGTTGTGCCTTGTTCAAGTGTAGGAGATTTGTCAAAGCGGGGGTTATGTCTTTTGCGGGTACGTCTCTCTTGAGTGTCCTGTGCGTCTGTATGCGTCTGATTGTCAGGAGGTGGGTTATCCTGGCTTTGAAAGAGGTGATTCTCTAACTCCAGGTCTAGGGTCTGGGTCAAAGAGGGGGTTGCTGTTAATCCTGGAGGCATTTTGAGCTGATCTGCTAGAGGGGGGGTTCGGGGGAGCATGTTCTAGGGGGAACTTTGACCAGTTCCAGCCTGTTGGTGTATGTTCTGTTTTTATCATCTCTGCATGCGTTGTGTGATTTATGTAGCGTGATTCAGAGGGTTTATTGGGCGAACTGTCTTGGGTTGGAATGATCAAGCTGATGGAACCAGATGTCAGATTGTTAGTATTAAGAGTGTGGATTGTTAGTATTAAGAGTTTATTAAGTGCTATGATGTGTCTGGTCCTGATTTTGCGGCCGAACAGAGAAGTTAATTTGTTTCCATCAATAATATGGGTGAGGTTGTCATTTAGTAGAGCGAAGAGCCTGGATATGCCTAATTCCATGAGTGGGTAAGTGCAGTGGCATGCTAGGGTCCTAAGGGTGGGTTGTATTGGCATCGAGAGAACATTTAGTACAGGAGTAATGTTGGAGAAGAGGTAGGTTGCTCCTTGATAGGAGATGTTGAGAGGGCTCTTATTGATGCATAAGTATTGCCTAACACGGAGCATGTATGGTATTTGCTTGAGGAGGAAGTTAGGGTGGTGGTGTGTTGGGTTGATGCTTCTGGTAACGTAGTGTCTGAGTTGATGGATTTGAGATTCCAGTTATGATTTGGTGACCCGGCCATGTCTGCAAGTATCATTGAGGCTAGTGGTGAGGGCTGCTGCGCACCTCGCATTATATTCTACTGCGATAGATGTACATCCGAGTCCAAAGTTGATTTTATCTTCCCGCAGGATGGCTGTGGCAGTGCACTACCAGAGCTTGTACCTCTCTTTGATGGTGTTAAGGGCAAGTTTATCCCAGCATGCAAGGTCATTCTCAGAGCAGGGCGTGACTGAAAAGGCATAGGCAATGCTTGGGATGATTGCTGTTCGAATTTCCATAGTTTGTCTAGGTGTGGCAAAAGAGCAAGCTAGGTTTGTAAGTTTTTTGGTAACCTTTTCTGTCATTTTAGTATGTTGGGGTTTCCAGTCCAGGGTCACAGTGACTTCTACACCGAGGTAGGTAAAGGGATCCCCAGGGCTTATGAACTGGGCTGGTTTGCCTTGTACCAGGACCTTGTCTTTGAGCAGATGTCGAGCGAAATCTGCCATAGACGTATTGCCCCTGATTTGCGTAGTTTGTGGGCTAGTGAGGTTGCAGGTCACCTTAGTCTTTTTGCCAGATATGATAAGGTGGGCCCAATCCACGTAAAGAGTTAATTTCTTGGCTTGAATGCGAAGATTGGCATAAGTGCCTGTGACGCAGATGAGGTCATCTGCAAAGGCCCCACTGCTGATTTTGTTTTGGGCTTTCTCTTCAATAGTTTGTGGACTTCTGTTGAGGCACTCATATTCATAGCCACACCCGCCAGCATGGAGCCAGCGCAGCAGGGGTTCCATGTATATGAGGAAGAGGAAGGGAGAGAGGGTATCCCCCTGGATGGTCCCCCTCTCTATGGGGATGTCTTTTGTATATTGACCAGTAGGGAGACGGACTCTGGTGTGTGCCTCCTGGTACAAGTTTTTTGCTGTGTCAATGGCATCGGTGGGGGAGCCAAGGTCATACATGACCCAAAGCAGTTTGTCATGGTCTGTTGTGTTGAAGGCAGAGGTGAAATCTACAATCAGTGCATACACATCTCTATTGAAGAGTTTATAATCTTCAAGGGTCATAATTAAGTTTTGGAGTTGGTGTATGGTGTCTGTGTGTTTGCGAAAAACTGCTTGCATAGAGCTCAGGAGGGAGTGGCTCTCTGCATACTCATAAAGGGCAGTTGTGACAAGGCGTGTCCAAAGTTTATATAGGGTGTTGGCTAGGCCAATAGGCCGGTAGGATGTGATGTCTGTTTGGGAGCCTTTCTCTTTGAAAATAAGTATTGTATCACTTTTTTCCAGGCTTTGGGAGTGATACCAGTTGCCCACATATTGATGAAGAGTTTGTGGATGGATTCCTCATATTCTTGGGGCAGGTGTTTAAGCAGCTCATTGGCTATGCCGTCCGGTCCTGGGGTCTTATTGTTTGTGAGGGATTGGACACAGTCTTGAAAGGAGCAGCTGTCCAGGATGGAGCTGTGGAGCCATTCCCTCTTCTTTTGGGTATCATTTCAGCCCTGGTGATGGGAGTTTCTATGAGGAAATGGTCCTCACACTGTTTATCCATCCAGGGATAGTTGTGTTTGGCGCAGGGGTCAGTTGGGAGGTAGGCCCCCGTCTTAATGCTAGGGGCAGCCATGCTCTCAGTGTAGAAATTTTCCACAATATCAGCTACTTTGCACGGGTCTGTTTCCACTTCGCCTGTGCTAGGGTCTGTGAGTGCTTGGACTTGGGGGGGGGGGTGCTTTTCCCACTCAAAATTTCTTTATTGGAGAGGGCTGGGTGCTTTACAATTTTTCTTTGTTGGCGCCTTTGTGCTCGTATGGCACTGTGCATTGTAGTCTGCGTCTATGTTGTTAATTTGGTCCTTGAGTTTCTTTTGCTGGGTTTTGAGGACAGTCTCTAGCAATGGCAGGGGAGGGGGGCCACGGTTTGAGGCAGAGGCATTGAGATTGTTCTCTGCGCGGGAGAAGTTTTGGACAAAGAGGATGGCCTTGTGTAGATTCGGGTTGTGGCTGTTAAGGGCCAAGACTTCATCAAAGGTTAGGACCAGGTGGGCTTGGGGCAAATTGTATTGCACGTGGCGGACCAATTTGAGTTTGTTGCAGAGTGATTTGCGGAGGTTACTAATCCTCCTAATTCTGAAGTGTTTGGAGGTTGCAACTTTCATTTTGGTGGTGCACACCTGCAGAGCCACCTCATGGCACTCTTTGATAAGATTTGCAATTTTATCGGCAATGTTTTCAATGGCTCCCCTGGCAGGGAGGCCACAAATTTGATTCAAGCGGGCTGGTTTCTTAGCGCAGGTGCTCTCTGTGGCAGACAGGTGAGAGAGAGCAGCCTTGTGCATACTGTTCAGTGTTTTCAGAATGTTAGCATGGGTGGTGTGAAGTGTGTACGTAGGATCATTGAGAGCACAGTGGAGCTTTTCAATATCTGAGGGTTTGATGGGCCGCACTAGTACACGCTTATTTTGATGTAATGGTGCAGGTTCTAGGGATTTTTTGATTCTGACCCCTGGGATGTTGGTGGGGACTTTGGTAACAAGGGGAATGTGATCGCTGTGCTTATAGCCTTGGTCAGCAGGGTTGTAGAATATCTGAGAGTGTTGGAGGTTGGTGGCTTTGAGGATGGGGGAAGGCAGACGGTGGGGTCAGATTGCTCGGACTTCTGGTTGGAGGTTGGTGGCGGTGAGGATGGGGGAGGGCACACAGTGGGGTCAGATTGCTCGGACTTCTGCAAGCATAGATGATATGCTCAAAACACCCTCCAGGTCGTTCATGTTAATCTTGGTTTTTGTGCGTATGGCTGCATTTAATTGTTGGGCATTAGGCACATCATTTAAGGCTGTCAAAGCCTGATAAGTCAACTGCCCCTCATAACTGCAAGTCGCAGGTCTGCTTGCAGTACTCTGCTCAGGAAGGCATTATTTGTTCTTAAAAATAAGAATAAGAAACTGAAGTTTACGCCAGCTAATGGGCCGCATGCAGTAAAGAAAGATCCCCTAACTAGCAAGCTAGCAAGGGTCTCACCAAAGGGACCTCAAACCTAAACTGGACACAGCTAGCCTAAAAGAAAGCCAGAAACAGAGCTCATGGGGACCTGGAGAAGACCATAACTTCACGACACACCTGAACCTGAAGAAAAAGAGGCATCTACCTTGTCTCCCTTAAAATGCAGAGTGTTCCTGTCGCTCTCCTTAAACCCAAGAGAGACTTGAGGAAGCCTGTGTGGTAAGTGTGTGCTTTTAATTTTTACTGATGGTTCGTAGAAAAGATTTCTGTAGCCCAAATTTTGCATCCATAGAAACCTAAAGCTGTGAATGCAAAGACCAAAAGTCTGTGACCCACCTCTAGTAGAAGAGAGAGAGAGAGAGAGAGAGAGAGAGAGAGAGAGAGAGAGAGAGAGAGAGAGAGAGAGATGTGCATTGAAGCTCCTTGCAATGCGCGGCCACGCTTCTGCGGAGGTCCTTTTTCTTTTTTTCTCTGGAAAGAGGTCTGGCAATGATCACGTTTGTAACGTCTTCCTGCTTGGGGCAGCTGCACTCCCTTCATACAAAAAAAGTTCTACAACTCAATTGAGGCCAACGGCACTGCACTGGACGCGCGCCCAAAATGTACTTCCAGGCTCTGCTACCAAATATTGTGGATGCATTTGAAATACAGGTCCTAGATGTTAAAGGCATTTATACGTTTTCACATTTCCCCCTTCACTTCATTTCATCACCCCTAAAAATGTTTTCTCCTCACCGAGGCGTCTTCCTTTATTTGTTATTTGAATAATATAAACATATTTTTCTTGATCAAGATGCTTCTTTCGCCTACGACTGGGCGCATGCGACCAGCCCTCTGTTCTCATGGAAAGCTACCAAACCTTAGCCGACGCATGTCTCCCGTCCATGCGTCCAGAAACAGGGGTGATGCTGTGCAGCATCGTGCAAAAGAGCTGATTAAGCAGGGGCAGGTGATTAATAAGAAGGCTACAGATCAGGGAATTGCAATTGCTTGTTGCAGGACGACTTGAACAGCGCTCGTGCAGTGCTCTTTTTTGGAAGTTTAGTACTACGTCATACATACACACAATTCTGATGAGCACTGTCCCCATAACTGGCCTTTTGCCCCTCTCAGGATCGCTGGAACAAGGTTGAGAACAAGCGCTTTGTTGTTGGCACGTCCGTTGCTTTGGTGGCCCTTGTGTCATTGTCCAACGCTGTCCTTGACTCTGTGGAGCAAGTGCCTGTCTTTCGGGACCTCCTCGTCTTGCTGGGACTTGTCTATTCAAGCGTTTTTGTGTGGCGGTAAGCGGCGCAGGCTGATTTCACTAGCTGCTCACCAGCGATTCAACATTTCTGCCAGCTTTTGTGCCCTCGGTCATACTCGTTGCCAGCAGGCTCAAAGCAGTGTGGCATTGGCATGACTTTTGTCATAAGTTTTGCTTCGTTTTTCCAAGATCCATTTTTTGGCAGGAGACAAACTGTATTTTATTGGGAAGTTTCATTTGACACATCAACATGTGAAGGCAGAGAGCGGGGAAAAAACATCACGACTGATTGATTTTCAAGGCCCTGTTGAAACAAAGCAAAAAGTAGGTGTGCAAGGTATCCAAACCTTATCTTTCCTACCTTGCCTTAAATTTCCTAGCCTTGGCTCTCAGACTTCTGAGTGGTCTTTATAGTTTATCTTTCTCATCCGTTCTGTCCCTGCAGATATGTCCTGTTTGCAGAAGGGCGCCGGAAGCTGGAAGGGCAGGTGACAGGTGTGCAAGATGCAGCCTTGAGCTGGAAAGAAGAACAGGAGTTTATGGTTGCTTGAAGGCCCCTGCTAACGGCTTTTAAACTGCAGCATGCGTCTTGATTCAAGACTCTTGAATCAACTTGGCTAGCAGTCAGTTGTTTTGACTGGAGGCCCTCTTTGTTTCTTTCGCTTGTAACCTAGTGTCTTGGACCAACTTGTAGCCTTCCTGCCCCATGGTTGGCCACTTTCAGGATACATGCTCGTGTGTGAAGACATTTTAATTAGTCATAGTGTGATAGGCACCAGTGCCTTGCATCAAAGCCAGGTGCTGTTTAAAACAACCCTTTTGTTCAGAGCTTTAAATTTAAGACAGCGGACAGGCTGTGCTGTTGTCCTATTCATTCATAGACAGATTGTGTTCTTTATCTTGCACGTTCCCTCGGCTCCGCAGCGCTCCAGCAGAAAGCGACAGAGATAGCGGAGGGCCGGCACAAGTCAGTGCCACCAGTACCGCCATCTCCATCCATCCCTTCGCCCCCTCCCTCTCAAGGACAATTTGTTCCACAAGCACCAAGAGGTGAAGCTCCAAGGCCTGGGTCCCCTGAACCACCAGCGCAATTTGTTCCTCCTATTCCACCTACACCAGCGTCCCAACCATCAACGGTTCCCGGGGAAGGAGATTCAAATGGTCCATCTGGTCAGCCACAAGATGTGTCCAGAGTGAGCAAGAAAGCAGAGGAGGAGTCTGTGGAGAGGATCCTTCATAATTCTAGCAAGGATGGCGTTAAATAACTGCCAGTGAATGGTTTGATTTGCCTGTACGACTTGTGCTGATGTGCCCATGCCATGCTCTGGAAGAGGAATGATCTCAGTAAGTGTCCTGTGCTGCTCCTGCTGCAGCTTCCTTTGTTGTGTGGGACAAGGTAACCTATCTCGAATCTTTATGCACCACACTCAAGTGTTTCAAGCTGTTGCCCTTTTCCTTATCAAGAGGCTCATCATGCAATCACGCTGTTGACTTCAACTTTGATCTGAAGTGTTTGACTGGAAACTTGCTACACTTGACACACTCAAAATATGACCAGACAACTAAATGTTGAGGCCATGTTTTCCAAAGGCCACAAAGCTTGCGCATAACAGTGTTGTTGAGGTCAGCGTAGCCAAGGCCATGGTAGCACTTTCTACACTGAGGTGCTACCCAGAGAAGCCAGCGTGGCCTCTCTGGGGTAACCAACCTCATGTTTTTTTGTGCACCGCACTTAAGTTCTGGGATTTGCTGCCCTTTTTCATTTCCCTAATAGGGAGTCTTTCTGCAACCGTTTGCAGAATGCTCAAGCGATATAATGCACCTGATATTTTGTGCTTACATGTGCACATATCATGCAAGATTTGGTGGTTGCTGTTTTTTTTGGAAACTTCAAGCCAAGTTGGCAGTGCAGTCATGACCAGTGCCGCCGAGAATTGAAGCACAACTTGAAAGCATATCATGAACATATCTGACGCGTACTTGGGAGCCATACGCGTTACTTAGGAGCCAAGCTGGGAGCCAGCAGACACCAAAGAAACATGGCCAACTTTCCTCCAGCACATTCTTGAATTTTAGACCCTCAAGGATGAGCCCAACCCCTCCATTCCTGCTGATGACCTTGAATTAGATAACCTAAAAAGGCAAGGATTCGACAAAGCATACAGGAACAATACATGGAAACAAAAATTAGACACAGAACTCCGCAACAAGGTCACCATTGATTTCAACACTGTGACAGGATACTACTCTTATTACCAAAATCTACTTTCCACAGTCCATATAAAGGCCAGCAGTGCCTTCTGGACCTTGCCAACGCTTCCTTTCAAAATGAAACGAAACATGTTTAATTACCGCATAGGTACCCTCTTGAAAGAAAAGAAAAGTCTACGCCAGCCAAGAGGCCGCGTGCTTTAAGGAAAAGTTCCCTGACTAGCAAGCTAGAAAGGGTCTCACCAAAGGGCTCTCAAGCCTAAAGTAGACTAAGCTAGCCTAGGAGAAAGCCAGAAACAAGAGCTAATGAGGATCTGGAGGGTTGGCTGCCATGATCCTGGACGCCCGGACTCTTCTTCTCCTGCTCTCCTCTGCCGCGCGACCAGCAAACCCTCCCCCAGAAGTCCCCTGGAAATGAAGTGTATGTCTGGTGTTAATAATAGTTGTTAATCTTTGGATAGCATGGCAACTCAGTTTGGATGCTAATGATTTAGCCTTCTGCCTGCCAATGGTTAAACCCAAGTCGATAAGAGGTTGAATGGTGTAGTCGTTATAAATAGTGCCTGCCACACCAACTAAGATGATGTGCAAGGTCACTTTGTTGTTCCTGTTAGGGTTTCTTGAGCTGCGGGTTTTGAGCCTTATTAAATTATTGGCATGCTGGGTAGTTGCAGCTTCCAGAGTGGATAAAGGGTTGATATCAGGGCAGAATCTAAATTCAACAAGATGAATGTCCCTATCTTGAGGAGGATTTTGGTAGGATCAAGGTGGTGAGATCGACCTGCGATAGAGCGCACAAAGACAGCATCAGGGCGACTTTGGTGTCGGGCAGAGGAGCCAGTACCATTAGGGAAAAACCAGTCTGGAATTGTTCGGGAGATATTTTCAGGAACTTCTATTCCCTGCTCCAGGAGTCTCTCATTTTGGCAGGCATCCACAACAATAAGGGACGAGCCAAATCTGCCTTTGCTGAGCTTTGACACAGAAGCTAACGCCAACATGATGTCTGTTGGTGTGCATTCTGTTCATAGTTGGGTTAAGACATCTAAGGGCAATGTGATTGATGCTGTCCATATCGCCGCATAATGGGCATCGTGCTGAGGTGTATGACGTATTGAATCTGATGGCATGTTTTTGAGTGTAAACTGTTCCTGTGCGGTATTTTAATACATTGATCTGCTGTTTAAGGGTGACCTTTGGATCATTCCAGAAGGAGTTGCTGATTTCTTTGTTGGCAAGTTGTGAGGGTGGGTTATGAGCTTCTGAGCTGACAGAGGTGTTTGGGGGAGCGGGCTGTGTGGCGTAGTTAAGCCCCTGCCAGCTATTGTAATAGTGGCCTGAAGTGTCAGCAGAGCTGAGCCTATGTCTTTTGTGCATGTGTGTTTGAAGCTTGTCTGTGAGGTTGGTGAGGTAATGAGTTGGAGCAGTGCAGGAGTTTTGTGGTTCACCGTTGCGCCCATGTGAGGACTTTAAGGAAAGCCAGTAGAAACTGTAGAAGGGATCCCTGGCATCTGGAAGTGCAATGTCCGTGGTGTCCATGAGTGCAGCAGTGCGTGCACAGGCGTCAGCGCCCTCATTACCAATGATGCCAGAGAGGGTAATAATCAAAAGCACACAGTACGGCTCAAAATTTCCACCAGTCTACAATGCCCCCTTTGTGGGGAGTCAGACAGTGCCCTTCATATTCTTTCAGGTAAGCATTCCACCATCATGTTTGTGAAATATGGTAACTGAGTGCCACAATCACTAGCAGGATCCTCCTTAAAGCTATCAACAAAGGCCCTTTGGAGGCAGGCCTTGCTCCATGGACAATGGCAGCGCAGATCGCCTCCCCTTGCAGAACCTGCAGATCCCTGGACACTCAACAAATAGAACCTTCCCTAAATACATCTTCCCTCGTCATTTCCCTGACAAACAAAGGCTCACTTCCAGTCCCCCTGATGCAATATTATTTGTTCCAATGAAAAGAGTGCCAATGACCGATTCCAGGTATCTGTTGAGAAGTAGAGGGGGCCGCAGGGGGAACAGGGAGCACTCAGCGCCAGCCACAGCCACTCCACCTACTTGCAAGGTCTGTCACCTTAGTCAGATCTCTCCAGAACTTCTCTGTTGAACAGAGGCACGTCCACCTTGTGGAAGTCAAATACCGTGAAGATACCCGGCCCAAGAATCAGCTTGAGGCCTCCAAGCAGCAGCACCGTGATCTATGTCACCATCTTTCAAGGGGCTCAGCTCAAGTCAACCTCCATACCATTCTGTTAGGTGTGGGCGGGGTCATCTACACCCCTCACACTTTGGAGCCTCTTAAAGAGCTTGTTCTTGACAGTCATACAGTCATCAAGCTTGTTCTAAAGCCTCATGCTCATTCTGCCCAGTACGCTCATAAGCTTGTTAGCACCAGATGCGCTTTTGGGAAGACTTCTTTCAATTCTCAGGCACGGGCTACTGCTAGTAACCCTCCTGATCCCCATTGATTTTTCTTTTGTTTCTCTTGGTGAAGGGGATACACGGTGCCTCGGCCCTACGCATCCTTTTTTCCTTAATTGGTGTGGGGAGTGTTTTCACTGCCTGCGGAGTCTTTAATTTCTTTTCTGACTTGGGCGCAACAACCCGCCCCCAGAGCAACTTTCCCGACAAGGTGCTGAGTCTTGGTGGATGCCTGAACCTGATGTGGTGGAACTGCCTGATGCAGCTACCCTGTATCCAATTGTTTGTGAACATATGCGTAAGCTGAATGCTAGGACATTCTCGGGTTTTGATGCTATTGCTGCCCCTTAATTTAAATACGCTGAAAAGAGAGTACCGGCAGTGAGTGGTAGGGGCACAGATAAAATAAATGCACGTCTGTTTGCTGTCATGATGGAGAAGGCTGAGATTCCTGCATGCTGGAAAGTGGCTAAAATCACTCCCCTTTACAAGAAGGGCTCCGTGCAGGATCCAGGAAATTATCACATGCTCGCTGTTAGCGGCACCTTGTATAGGCTGTATGCTAATGTTCTCAGGGAAGTGGTCACAGGGTGCCGCCAAGAAAAAAAATTCCAGACACTCAGTTTGGTTTTATCCTGGCCATGACACTCTGCAGCCCATATTCATTTTGCGGCACTTGCAGCATGCTGCTCAGGTCAAGCGCCCAAAATGCATCCCCAAGGCTGCATGCAGCAATAGTTGATTTCAAGCAGGCTTACGACACAATTCCTAGGGAAGATCTTTGGACTCACCTTCAGCGCATCCATATGCCTACGTGCCTGCTGGCTATCATAAAAAGCATGTATGCAAATGATGGGTATATCTTGGTGGATGGCTGCAAGCAAGCATGTGTGCACCCTTATTTTGGAGTTAAGCAAGGCTGCCCGCTTTCCCCCTTGTTGTTTAGAAAGAAAAGAAAGAAAAGTCTAAACAGGCCAAAGGCCGCGTGCATTAAGAGAAAGTCCCCTAACTGGAAAGCTAGAGGCCTCACCAGAAGGCCCTCTAAATCTACACTAAACCTGTTGTTTTCCTTGTACATCAATGACGTGGATTGCTTGGCAAAAACAATTTGCAAGGGGCTATTACAGGCACTAGTGATATGTGAGTCACGCACATGCTGCATGCAGATAATTAATGCCTAACCAGTTATGTGCCTGATCAGCTCCAACTGATGCTATATAGGCTGCATGCGTGTGCCCAGCGGAAAGGTATGATGATAGACGCTGCCAAGTCTGAGATTGTGCACTTTAATTCAAGGGGTGATAACGTGCCAATTTTCACGTTAGGTGGAGTTCGTTTGGCTTGTGCAGATTCCTCTAGATATTTGGGCATGCTGTTCACAAAACGACGCAACCCGCAAGCCACTGCTGAGTACATGTGTGCCCCTTTCCTAGCTGGTTGTAGACGGATTCAATCCGCCTAAGTTAGGCAATTCGCATCTGAGCACCATCTGACGGACGGGCTACATACCATGCTCTGGCTTACTAAAGCATATGCTCTCCCTGCTAGCATGTATGCTTGCCAAATTTGGGGCATTAGATACATGAAAGAAGGAACTGAAATGGACAGTCCTTTGCAAACTGAGCACCTGTGCTTATTGAAGCGTATCCTTGGGATAAAGCGCACCACTCCTAATTGGTCTGTCCTGCGGGAATGTGGACATGAACCTTTGCAGTTGTATTGTTTCCGCGCAGCAGTTAGGTTTTACAATGCTTTACTACGCAGCAACAGCACTACACTCAGTAAGGTACTGCGAGCAGATGTTGAATTGAGCAGTCTTTTTCAAAAGTGCTGGACCTCAGAGTTTCTGGCTGCATGCACGGGTTTAGACAGGTGCAACACGTTTGCTCATTGTGTTCAGTCTTGGCAGCCTATAGCCATGAGGGAGTTCGTTGTGAATTGGAGAAAAAGGCTGCGAGGTGTGTGGAATGCTGAGGCCTTGGCAGAACATGGTGAACACACGAGCAAATTGGCTAAACATCATCACTGGATGGCACTTCCTTTGAGACCCTTGTCTGTTCATTGCCCACCCTTTTCTGTCCCTAGATATTTGCACCTTGATTTAGGCAAGAGCATGCTGAGGAACACAGCGCGCTTTCGTTACATGCTCACACCGTAAGAGTTGAGGCGTCACTTTGTCTTCCTACTATTCTCAAGCTAGCTCTGAGGATGTTTTTCATTTCTTGCAGAAGCAAACTAATGAGACTTATCGTTTTATTTCCAAACTCATGGATTGTTTTGTGCAGTTGAAACGGTTGAGCAGACCAAGCAGCCAAACTACCTGGCTGAACTTCAGCTTTGAAAGTCAAACCCGGTTTGATGGGGGCCCCATTGTAACAATTTTTTGACTTGGCCTCTTACTCCTTTTTCAGAGTGAAGCTGTCCTCTATTTTTTTGCGCATCTTGAGGTAACACAGAAGTACGTTTTCTAGCATCTGACAAGCTCCACAATGAAAAAGATTTTGCAGGTTGACATGCGGCTGAGCTCGAGATCTGATGATTGTTGGTCTTCCCATAATCTATCAGCCATGGATGGTTTGGCACACTCCCATATTTTCAAACAGAAGCTGCTGAATTGTGAGCCCATTGATCTCAGTCGTTTTGTTGTAGATCTCAGGACCAGGCATCTACAATATTGGGAGCCTTTTTCCAACACACACCCTAGAGAGCGCAACAGTGAACGCTTGACCTATCACCAGTGGTGCGCTCCTCCTACTAAAAGAGCCTTGGTTATGCATTCTCCTTTTAGTCTCCCCAAATACATGTTCCTTGACCTCCCCCATGATGTCATTCGCAGCGTGGCTCGGTTTAGACTCCGCATTCACACCCTTCGCTATGAGACAGCAACTTGGAATCACAGCTCTTCCCCAAACTGTGACCTTTGTGAGGCTGATGATGATGTCCAGGATGAACAGCATGTCCCCTTCCATTGCACACATCCCCAAATGGTCTCTCTCCGCAGGAAATATGCTCCCTTGTTCTCACAGGCAGAACCTCATTATGTGTCTGCTTTTTTGAACCAGAACAACAACAAACTTCCTTATTTCCTTCATTAATTGATTGCCTTTTATGAGCAGGCTTGCAGTCGCACTTCTTGACTGAAGGCCTTATCCTTGTAAACCTAGCATCTGACACTGCAACCTATTGGAGTGGGCATGTTTTTGAATGCTTGTTTCAGTAAAGAACAGTACTACAAATTGGCCGGTGTTGAGAGAGTGTGGCCAGGAGCCTCTGCAGTTCTTCTGGTTCCGTGCCTCCATCAAGTTTTTTAATAGCATGCTTGACTCCAATAGTGAAGTTTTGCGTCGTGTGCTGAGGGCTGATTTAAGTCTGGCTTCTTTTGATTCCTCTTGCTGGTCTGCTGAAGTCTCTAATGCTTTTGGTGGGATGCGGAATGGTGATTCGTTCAAACAGAACATGCTGAGAGCTGAGAAAATCCCCATGCAAGAGTTCATTGGTGATTTGCGATACAGACAGCAGAAAGTGTGGAGAGGGGCCGATGTTTTTTGTCCTCGTGCAGTTAACAAGAAGGCAGTGACATACCATAAGTGGTGTGGGAATTCTGAGAGTGGTCCCAGAGGTGCTCCTTTTTGTATCCCCTCGTATCTGTTCAAGGATTTGGACAAGCATGTTTTGAGAAACATTAGCAGATTTAGATTGCGTGCTCATCACTTGAGAGTGGAGTCTTATAAATGGCTTGGGGGTTCAAGTATCTGTGATAAGTGTGAGTGTGGGGAAGTCCAGGATGAAAAACATGTTCTTTTCTTTTGCAAATGTACTGAGGTGCGTGAGCTACGCACGAGATACAAGGACCTTTTTGAGGAGATGTTTAAGACTTTGCGTGTGTTTGCTCCGCCTTCAAACGCTGACTTTATTCCATTCTTGGCTTGCCATCATACTATCACTGATTCTGAAATCAATGCTTTCCTTAACCAAGACTTATTCAGACTTCTTAGATTTGTGTCAGATTTAGTCTCAATTTTTGATACTGGTTGAGCTTGTTTCACCAGCTGCCATCAGCCAGAGTCTCGGGCTGTAGGCCACCATTGTAAACCTTGTAAACCTTGTTTCATGAAGAGCGACAGTGCGAGTGATTTTTGCGCAATTGACACTTTTGAACTCTGCTCAAGGCTTAGTTTCCACTTTCAGTTCACATATACATAAGTTTGGTTTAGTTTGGTTACAGGCACCTTTTTGCTGCAGCTAAGCTGCCCTTGTAGGCAGATACAGCTATGTAACCCTATCCTATCCTATCCTTTTCCTCATCAAGAGGCTCATAATACAATAAAACCTTTGATTTTAACTTTGATCTGAAGTGTTTGACAGGAAACTTGTCCTGCACTCAACACACTGGAAATCAAACCAGACAACTAATCTGGACCTCCAAAAGGCCACAAGGCTTGCGCATAACAGTATTTGTTTTTGAGCACCCTGTGTATTATTGCGGCCGCGGGGTTTTGTCTTCATTCCAACCTAAGCTCTCTTCCATATCAAAAGAAGGCATGTTGCCAGGAGTTCCAATAATGTGCTTAATGCACAATTGAACAAGCGATAATTACTGATGCTCTCAGGAAAAAAATGTCATACAATAGATCCTAATGGATTAGGGCATACACAAATTCAGATTGGCATGGCATCTCAATTCGTGCAAGAATACAATGACGAAGGCATCAGAAACCAGTGCAGTGACTTACTACCAATCAATGTGGGCAGCATACCCCAAACCAAAAAAACATGAATTCCCATTAATAACTACACAGCAAAAAATTGTACACAAAATTCATTTGTTGCGTTTCTATATACTTAGATAAGGCAATCCAGAAATGGACAAAGCTTCCATTTCAGCACAAAAATGCAGCACATGTGACTGAATCAACTTATTTTGAAAGCAAACGGTACACTGCCCGGACAGCAAGGCCCAAGTTATTCAAAAACTTGGGCCTTGAAGCAATGGATAACCAAAACTAATTTTTAAGCAGCAGGTTGCAGGTAGCTCAAACAGTCTAACCTCCCAGGCCATTACAAAATGAAGCTCTTCATGCTCACAGGGATCAACGACAAGCTGATCATGTCAAAATGCACAGGTCCGCAAGCAAGAGCCCCCCGCAACTAGGGGGGAACCATGAAAGCATGGGACATCGAGCATGGGTGTTAACGTATGTCAACGCCTGTTGGAAACTGTATGTAAGCAAGCACGCGCTCCCTTTCACGTTCAGGTTTTCAGGATGCTTGTATACCCATTCCTGAGCAAGTCAATCGTGCCATGATTATATTACAAAGCTGCAATCAATCGGCGCCTCACTGCCAATCAGTTGCACTGACAACAAAGGATGTGCGCGCATTTATGGATGACATAATATGCAAAATATCAAACTGGGAATGCAATGCACCATGCATAGTTCTGGTCCTCAACTCCCTACATAGGCACCCAACGCCTTTGACCACACAAGCCTTTTTTTCCTTGATTCCTCATCCCGTCCCCACTCCCGCCAGCAGTGCCTGCTTTGTACTTGCAGGGACGATGTTGCCAGTTATGGCATGCTGTCCACCACCTGGAATTAAGCGACATGGAACGGGCACACACTTTACTGAGATGACATGCGCACACAGGTGTGGACAAGCACAGCAACCTGGACACAGCAACCTCGGCATGTGCCAAGGTCTTGCAAACATGTGAGCATGTAGAATGGGAACAAGTTGCCGCATAAGCTTCACGCAGAACTGAAATATTTCAAACCTCACAGTTTGAGGCATCATTAGAAGCAGCACCTGCCATGGTGCTGGTGCTGACCTGTCAAGGCACGCCTCCACTTTGCTCACCTATCCCCATCTCAGCAGTTTGCCGCGGGTCCAGTTGAGTCACAGCAGTCATGGGTCGACTCTGCAACTCACAAGCGGCAGCATTGCTGAGGCTGCCCCTCGCAGCCAACGCCTCCTGCTGCTGCTGGCACTGACGGTGTAGGAGCCCTGCTTGCTGGGCTGCGGCACGTGCACGTTCAGCCTTCGCCTCGGCCAGCATGTAATAGGAAGTCGTCAGATAGTTGGGGGCCCGGGACTGTAGCGTCTGTAGGTCACGAAAATGGGAGGCACCAGAGCAGGAGCGAGTTTGCATAGATTCTACACCAACACCAAGCTACACTCCTTGTGCGCAGATATGCTTCAGTTCTGTGCATGATAACCTGTCTTTGTACCTGTTGTGTGGCGAAACGCAGCATCCCCCTTGCCCAATCACAGAGGCACATGCGGCCCCCCCCCTCCTCCCCCCCCCCAAAAGCAAAGCACTTCTCATTTATAATCTCTCCTTGAGGAACAGAATTGCTCACCTGCAGAATCTCTGGCCTGCTATAGCCTGCCATTTCCAGCTCAGCCACCACTTGCTCGTCAGGCCCCCCTGTGAGTGCATACACGCTGCCCCCCTGGGGCGCCCACGCAGCCACAGCCGTCACCCAGGGATGCGCCTGCACTTGCTCAAAGGTGGCGCGCTTGTCCGGGTCCACTTGCAGCATCCTGCACCAAAATAAACACACAAGGGCCGGAAAAGCAGATGGCTGAGGGGCAGCAGGTTGTAGCTGTATATATAGCATGGCCACCAAGCAAATGGCAGCTGCTTGCACAGCATGATCGAGTAGCAGGTGGCAGCTGTGTATACGGCAGAGAGATGCATATGTGGGCACATGGAGAGGGAGTGCATGGAACATTGTCAGCTTGGAAGGCATGTGCTGGAGTGGAGGGAGAGACTGCTTCTGTTGCAACCCCCTGATGCAAAAGTGCACAGCGTCGCCTAACACAGCTACAATTCTAACTGGGCCGCATACTGATGCGCAGCCCGCTGTGGAAACTCCCTACCCAAACACGCCAGCGCGCACACAAGCAGCTCCTTACCACCTCCCCAAGCACCCCCCGCCCCCCACCTCGTCAACAAGTCCTTGGCAGCAGGGCTGAGGTAGGCTGGCATGCTGAACTTGCCCTCAATGATCTTCTGGCACAGCTCCTGCTTGTTGCCCGAGGAGGAGTGGAAGGGCAGGTGGCCGGCCAGGCACGCAAACAACACCACGCCCAGCGACCACACGTCCTGGCCAGGCAGAGGCATGTGAGTGTGCAGAAGCGTCAGGCGGATGCCTCGGGACTGAGAGATTTGCAGCCAGTCGTGTTCCAGACCAACAGTGCACTAGCTACATATAAATATGTACGTATATATATATACAAATACATAAGCTATATATACTCATATACTCATGTATAGATATAACCATATATATAGAGAGTCAGGCGGATGCCCAGGGGAGCTTTATGGCCAGTTGTGTTCCTGGCCGACAGTGTACAAAAGCACATGGACAGATTGCAGCACGCTCAGCTCCTCACAGATGCGCTGAGCATGGGCAAATGTATGGGCTGGACAACAAAATGAAGCTGAAGCAGTGCTCCCACTGGGAATGCGATGACTGCTGTAGAATCCTGGGGGATAAATGCTGGGCTGGCTCAGGTGGCTTCACAAATAAAATCCTTGAAGATAAAACTGCTTGCACCTAAAATGAGGATACTGTCTTAAGCACATGCATTCACGCGTACAGGACCTTGTTGCTGGCTGGACCAGAACCGGAAGTGGATGGCGTATGCTCAACGCCTATGCAACCCAGGGTCTCGAATTACTCCATAACATGCGACTGCAATGCTGTACACAATCAGATATCACGAAGTGCTTTTGTCCTCACACCACAGGTGGGCCATCATACATCTGAGCTACGTATGGCTAGAGCGGGAAAGCGATACGCTAACGCTGTGTGCAGCTGGATAGCCGGGTGTTTTGTTTACTTCCTCACCACAGGCGGGCCGTCGTACTGCTTGCGGGACACAATCTCTGGTGCTGCGTAGGAGGGACTGCCGCAGTGCACGCGCAGGCGCTTGCCAGGGATGAAGAAAGCACTCAGACCTGTACGGATGAACCATGGGGATGTGAAGATGGTGGGTCATTTGAAATGCACTGAGGGACGAAGGAAGTATTTAGGCTGTCATGTTGAACATGATGTTAGCGGGTGGGCGGTAAATTTTTTCAAGGGCTGCAACCCTGCTGAACTTTTGCACGCATCAAACCTATAGGAAGGCCCCACCGACACCAACACCAACACCCACTAGTACGACCATGACTCCCAACAACACACCCACCAACACCCAACAAAACAAGCAAACAATGCATACAACACAGACTTACCAAAGTCAATTATTTTCATGTTGCCATCCGCGCCGAGCAGAATGTTCTCCAGCTTCACGTCCCTGTGAGTGAGAGAAGTATGTAGCTGCCATTCAATGGGTGAGAGCAAGTTTGATTTCCAACTGACATGAGCTGGTCTGTCAAAAAGTGCATGGTCAGCTAAGCATGTAACGGGCCATGCACAGGGCTTGTTCAAGAACTCGGCTGAGTTGAGCGGGTATGACTTGTTTTTGAACTCAGTTGAGTTGAGCGGCTGACAGAGGCCATGCAGAGGAGGACTTGTTTGAGAACAGCAAGCAGCAAGAAAGGCATGAAGAAGGCTTTGCAGCTGCCATCTTCATCATGGCTGCAAAAACTGATCTTGCCCATGGTCTGTCATACAAGTTTACACATGCATGCACATACATTGACAGCTCACAAAACAGAACATGAGGCATGCCATGTCACACGCTCCAAGCCCAACATGCTCCTATCTTTTTATACGCACCTTCCGGTACAAAGGAGATGCATTAGCGCGGACTACATGTTGGCCCGACCTACCCAATGCCTCTGTAATGCATGCTTTAAACTTGTTTTAGGGCACCTCAGAGCCAGGAGCTCGTGAAGATGCGTGGTGCGAGCAAGGAATTGATGAATTGCTGTCCGCCATAGTCTGCATACACGTGCTTTGAGACGGCTAAAATGGTTACCCTCAAAAAGATGCAGACAATCCTAAGGAGCACGTCCATGCCCCTTCCATGAAGGAGGAAGAGGAGGATGAGCACAAGCTTCATGTGGACAACTGGCTTCAAGTTTGCCCCCAAAGTTCCTAGTAAGTGCACAAGCCTGTCACCACCCTCACCTGTGTATAGCCCTCCTGCTGCGGCAGTGCCCCTCCCTGCTGCAACACACCTACCCTACAAGAGCTTCACATTGTCACAGCCCCCCACGTGCGCACGGTTTGCCAAAAGTGACGGAGCTGCAAGACCTGCCCTGCAAGGGCCTGACCCTGTCACAGGCAAACCTCAAGCTCCCTGCTGTTGGAGTACTGAGGCCTGCCCTGCAAGAGCCTAACCTCATCCCCGCCCCTTACCTGTGCACCACCTCCCTGCTGTGGCAGTACTGCAGGCCTGCCACGATCTGCTTAAGAATGAGGGCAGCCTTGCCCTCTGCCAAGCGCTTGCGCGCACGCACATAGTCCAGCAAGGACTGGTTGGGTGCATGCTCCATTACCAGGTACAGCGTGTCGGCAGAGTCCACGACCTGCAAGGTGTCAGGAGCATGTGTACATGCATGCACGTGTGTGCGTGCGCGTGCGCGAAGAGTGCATGTGTGTGGGCGTATATGTCTGCACTTAAGAGACCAGGTTACAATTTGCATGTACACAATCCATGTGCGCCTGCTTGTGGAAGCATGGAGCAGGTGCACTGCCAAGAGCAGAAACTCCTTGCAGATGTGGGACGGCACCTGTCAGTTCATTTCAGAGGAATGAATTTGGAATCCTGAGCACTGGCACCTGCACGGCCCTCTATCTTTGCCCCATACAACATGCTGCTGCCCATTGCAATTTGGATTTGGAATTGGATGCCATACTGCACAGAATTCCCCCAACTGCCAATGGACGTCACAGGCGCCTTTCCCAGATCGCACGATCTGCCACAAGGGTGCAAGTCCTTGCATTTTCCTCTGCCTAGCAACCAAGCAAGCTCTGAGCACTGAGGAAGGTGCATACCACACGCTGGACACCTCCGCTGTACAAGCTCATGCGCACGGCGTGCCCACCTCAAACAGCTTGATGATGCACTCGTGCGTGAGGTGCAGCATGACGCGGATCTCGCGCTGGATGCGCTTGGACTCGTTCACGTCTGTGAGCTTTGCCTTGTTGATGACCTTGATGGCCACCTTGCGTTTGCTGAGGTGATGTACGGCCAACCGCACCTGTGTGACGCAGGGGAAGTTGGCACAGGAAATAGGGGGGAATTTGGCCGAAAAAAGCTGAGCAGTGCAAACACACACAACACATACAAACACACTCATGCATGCTCTTGCGCGCGCATGTGCAGGCGCTTGTTGCGCATATCATGGTAGGGAAGCATGACGCTGATAAGATGTGCGTGCTCTGCGTAGAGTGCAAGAGTGCGTTTGTGAAGTGAGGAGGGCATGCTCTGTGATGGACTTAATCAGAGTGCATGCACAAGCCCTCTGTGCAGACTCCAGTAGTCAAACCAGCGAGTAGCTGCAGCTGATGAGAAGCAAAGCAGGTGCGCACCTGGCAGAAGCCGCCTTCTCCAATGACCTTGCCCACGGTATATCCTGGCAACGCTGCTGAGTGCTCCTCGTTGACTTCACAACCGAGCAGGGCACCATAATCGGAGACGTCGCACGGAGACAGGGCACTAGGTAAAGCCAACGCCGATCCTGCTGTGTTAGCGGCTGTTGTTGTTGTTGCTGATGTTGTGGGAGCGAGTGTGTGCTGCTGCTGCTGCTGCTGCTGCCGCCCTTGAACAGCTGGGGATGCAAAGGCAGAGGCTGGGGATGGCTGCTGCACTGCTGCTACTGCTGCCGCTGCAGGCGTTGCTGCTGGGGCAGGGGCACTCGCACCAGCTTTATAAGCTGCAGCAGCGGCAGATGTAGATGGCCGTGCGTATGCAGCATGGGCATGAGGAGCATGCTGGACCACGGTGGATGGGGGCTTGAAAGTAGGGACAGCAGGCGCAGCGTTCTGCAGCAGCAGCTGCTGCTCCCGCTCCTGCACCTCCTTCACCTGCTGCTGCTGCTGCTGCTGCTGCTGCTGCTGCTCCCGCTCCTGGTGCTGCTGGTGCTGAGATGAAAGGGAGGAGCTTGAAATGGCGGAGGCCCCGAGCACCTTGTGCCCTGCGGTATCAGGGGAGCCGACTTGGGCCAAAGGCGCAGAGGGCGCTCGATCGGTTATCCTGCATGCTCTGTCTGCGCCTGTGCCTACCACATCCCTCAATTGCTGCTGCTGCTGCTGCTGGTAGTGGTGCTGCTGCTGTTGGTGCTGCAACAGGGGCTGGGAGTTGAGCAGAGACCCGCGCTGATCTGGTGCCCCTAGAGGGTGCATGAGGCGGCTGGAGCCACTCGCAGCAGCAGCAGCAGGAGCGGCATTGTTGAGGGTGGAGTCCATTTCAGCGAGGCTGTTGCGGCGCAGGAGGGACGGGCCCTGCAAGGTGGGGATGAGGAGCGTAAGCCAGCCTTCTCTTACTTGCGCAGTGGGCAGGGCAAGAGCGTGTGCACGTGCGCAGGGTGTGCAATTGCTTGAGGCATGCATTTGCATAGGGCGTGCATTTGCATGGGAGCCTGGATTTGCGCAGGGTGTGAGAACCTGTGCAGGTCACCCAAGGTGATCACCTACAAGGAGTACATGAGCAAAAGGCAGTCAAGCACGAGAGCATTGTAGTCAGCTGTAAGGCTCAATACAGCGACAACCCTGTGCCATCTAGGGGGGGCAGTGGTTTTTTGCCTCAGGCCGCACGCTGAGGGTTCGCCACATCTGTCCTAAGCCAGAGCTCTGAACACTAAAGTTCAGTCACATGCATGATCCTGCTGCACTGTGAGCACAAGCTCGTGCTTGGCTGGTGTGCTCACAGTGCCATTTGGCTGGTGTACCCTGAGCACAACATGCGAGCAAAGAGCGCACACTGAGAGCAGCAGCACGGGTGCATCAAGCGAGCACAGTATGCGAGCAAAGAGCGCACCGAGAGCAGCAGCGCGGGTGCATCAAGCAAGCACAGCATGCAAGTAGAGTGCACAGTGAGAGCAGCAGCACAGGTGCATCAAGCGAGCACAGCATGCGAGAAAAGAGCGCGCCAAGAGCAGCACGGGTACATCAAGCAAGCACAGCAGAGGCCACACGCACCCTGTGGCTCTCGCCATGGCCCCCCCAGCTACTTGTTTGGTGTTGCCTGGATGAGGAGGCAGTCGGGCTGAGGCTATGGCTTGGGTGGCCTGCCCCTGCCCCTGTCCCCTCTGCTTCTCCCCTCTCACTGCCCATCCCAGCCACGCCCTGAATGGACGAGACTAAGGGTGAAGCAGGTGGGTGGGTAGGGCCCTTCAGGGCCCGTTGCGCTGCCAGGGCAGAGCCAGACAGTACACCTGGCCCACCTCCGCCACTGCTGCTGCTGCTGCCGCCAAACGCAGCCGCTGTCGATCCTGCTGCTGCGCTGGAATGGGTGCGCTGCATGTGGTTGGAGCTGCTGCTGCTGGGGCTTCCGACTCGCGCATGGCCAACCCCTTGCTGCTGTTGCTGTGCCAAAGATGGCCTCTGGTCCAGGGACACATTCGAGACCAGCAATCTGCTGCACGTGGGGGATTGCCGTGCTGGCAGCTGCATGCTGAAGCTGCCGACGTGGCTGTGGCCAGCACTGGGAGACATGGGCTCCTCACCAGTCATCTGGCAGGCACCTGCAAGGTGACTCCCGCTGGAGTGGTTGCTGTGGTTACCAGCAAAACCGCCGCCGCTGTCATGCTGGCTGAGCCCGCCGCCTGCCCTGCCCAAGGTGCCTGTGGCTCCCCCACTTACCACCAGGCCCTCTAACTCCGCCTGCGACTCCGCGCTGAACGCCAGCGCAAAGTTGGAGGTGAATTTGGAGGCGTTGATGCCGCTGAGGGTGCCGAAACTGCTGCGGGAGGACTCAAAGGCGCCAGGCAAGGGGATGCTGCTGCTGCTGCCCAGACGCGAGGGCGACGCGGCGGCGGATGTGGGCATGGTGCGGCCTGCGTTGGTGCCCACATAGTGTGAAGGGCCTTCAGCTGCAGCAGCAGCGGCAGCGGCAGCAGCAGCGCTGGAACTCAGGGTGTGTGGAGAGCCTATGATATACGAGCTGGGGGGCTGGTCTTCCAGGTTGATGGAGGCGTGTGCCATCCCCAGGCTGGGTCGTAAGCTACTGCCGGACGTGTCCCACGCGGTGCGAGGGGCGTGGCTACCTGCCACATTGCTGCTGCCACCACTGCTGCTGTTGCGCTGGATGTCAAGTAGCTGCTGCTGCTGCTGCTGGGTGGGGGTGAGCCCTGAGGTTGGGCCTGCAGCTGCTGCCTTGTTGTTCAAAACCCTGGCCTGGCTGACACCGCCATCTCCCAGCTCCATGACCCAACCACCTGTGCTACCCACACCCGTGGCGGTTGCGGGGCGCGCAGGAAACAAGCCGGTCAGCCCCTGGTTACGCATGGAGCTGCTCAATGGCACGCCTGTGAGGGTTTGGCGGGGGGCCTGAGGGGCAGCAGAGGTGCCGGCGGGGGAAGATGAGCCAGGCATGCTGGTGGCCCTTTCGCTGCGCAGCAGGGCTGCATCATGAGATGCCAGGAGGGACGCGGCGGGGGGCTTGCTGGTAAGGTCCAGGCTGCTGCTAGGGCGGCCAAAGCTGTATGGCACACGCGGCAAATAGAACGCAGTCACATGGAGGACACAGGGAGGAACCCCTCTGCGGATGCTCGTGGTTCAGTTTCTCAACAAGGCTTAAGCGCTCTGTGTCCTGACCCCAGGTCAACCACATGTATGACACACTAGATACTAGATCATTCTACGACTTTTTCTTCTGTTTGCTCAAGCCTAGCAGTCAGGCATCTTGACTGATGGCCTCTGCAAGCAAGCTCCTGTCAACTCCTGATACTGTTTTCTGGTGCAGGCTCCTGTTTCCTGTTTCCTGGTGCAGCGCCTCAGGAGCTCGCGTATCTTGCTACAGCTGCTGAGGAGTGAGCATATAAGTTTATGTGTAGTACGCCTGGTACCCTACAGGCTTTGAATTCCCCTTTTTGAAACAGGGCGGCATACCGTGGGGCGTGTGGCTTAGAGGGCGAGGGCGGGGGCAGGCCTGTGGGATGGAAGGCAGCTGGGTCAGGGCTGGAGGCTCGGAAGGAGCGCACAGCTGGTCCCACAAACAGGGGCGTGTTTTGCTGCTGCTGCTGCGGCTGCAGCTGTTGCAGCTGCTTGTGAAGATGTGCTGATGTGAAGGGTGAGGGTGAGGTGAAGCGGGTGGAGAGGGACTGCATGCCACCCCCCTGCCTCGCTGTCTGGGCGGTGCTGCCAATGGAGTGTGCGCGTGCAGCTGGCCTAGATGGAGTGCCAGCTGGCTGATTGTGCTGCGAGGTGTTGTTGCTGGTGGCCAAGCCTCCTCCAGATCCAAAACGATGGGCTCCCATCATGGGGGAGTGTGAGGGTGAGGAGCGGGTGGCCGCCCCATACCCTGTGCCCCGCACCCCTGCTGACTGCAGTGGAGAGTTGCTGCTGCTGTCATGCGGTGCTGATGCCGAGTGCCTGGCAGAGAGAGTGGTCCATCCGTTCCGTTGCTGCTGGCACGGGTGGGGAGATAAGAGTCAGGCTTGTCAGCGGGGGAGAGTGCCGCAAGGGCATGGAGCAGAAGCTACATACAAGGCTACAGCAAAACCAAGTGCTGGCAAAGCCATATGTAACCCCTTCCTTTCTTTGGGGCATGGAGCTGGCCCTTTCCACATTCACTCCAGCTCATCAGGTCCATAAGAGGAGAAGCCAAAAGAAAGAAGGCAGTGCCATTCAAGTAAGGGCGCGATGAATGCTAGCAGGCTGCTCTCTCCCGACCTTGCAGGTCAACAGTGTGCTGTATGATTTTGAATGAGAAGACTGTACTTGGAGGTCCCTAGCGGGCAGGAAAATGTAGGGACCGTCACACCTACCCAATGAGATTGCTGAAACAGTGAGCAGCATATGAACCACAGCAATCTGAGAGCCAGCAAAGAGTGTCAATAGTGCATTGCACTGAAGGCACAACCCAAAATCTCGAGAAATGGACCCTACTTTATAAGCTACTAAGGAGCTCAATCTCACAAACAGAACCTCCTGGAGCACACCTGCTTCTGGGTGGAGACGCCCTTCTCTGCAACGCATAACAGGAACAGATTGCAGTGTCATTTTGGCACCCAGCAAAAATGAGCAGTGACGTTTTTGGCTCAGCTGTAGCAACGTGCACCGCAGCAACAAATGTGGCGAAAACGAAAGCAGAGCCTGACCAAGCCGCACCTCCTGCTTTGATTTGCGCCCATGGTCCCCCTCGTGAGGATTGAGGCTTACCAAAAGCCAGACCTGAGGCAGCAGAGGGAAAGGCAGGGACACACGTGGAAGGAAAGGAGTGCTGGCTGCAACTGTCAAGCAGGGACAGCCTGAACAGAATCAAGGAGAACAAGAGGGGAGCATTGAGTGTTCAGAGCTAGCTACGCAAATCCTCTCTGGCTGGCCGCTCTGATGAGGGCACCTGGGAATGCACCTCTGCCTTACTTCCTCTTTGAGCAGAAAGCATTACAAACTGTGGGGAATGCATGTGTGTGTATGTGTGTGTGTGTGTGTGTGTGTGTGTGAAGAGGGGATTTCAAAGGATCCCAGCAGTGGCCCATGGCATGAGTCTAGGTTAGTGCTGGCAACCACCCAGCATGTTTGCGTGCCACACCCCACAACTGTCCTCCACAATTCGGAACTCCTTGTACTCATCACGAGCATGTATGCACGCGCGTGCGTTCATGCGTGCATGCACACATATATGTACACACTCAGACACTGACACACGCATTTACAAATACGTACACGCACACACAGACACACACAGACACACAGACACATACAGACACAAACACAGACACACACATATACATATACGTACACACACACACAAACAGACACACACACACACAGACACACAGACACAAACACAAACACACACAGGCACACACACACACACAGGCAACACACACACACACACACACAGGCAATACACACCAACAGACACACACACACAGGCACACACACACAAGCACACACAAGCACACACACACACACAGGCACACACACACACAGGCACACACACACAGGCACACACACACACACACACACACACACACACACAGGCACACACACACACACACACAGGCACACACACACAGGCGCACACACACAGGCGCACACACACAGGCGCACACACACAGGCGCGCACACACACACACACACACACATACACACACACACACACACACACACACACACAAAAACACACACACACACACACAAAAACACACACACACACAAACACACACACACAAACACACACACACACACATACACACACACACACACACACACACACACACACACACACACACACACACACACACACACACACACACCATGATGGACCCCCTGCCTCCCAGCCTTCCAGGCAGTCCTCTGTTCCTGCGCCCCTGCATTTCACGCCCACGTAATTCCGACAGCATTTTCGTCAGGGTAAGGTACCGATTCAAGACAGGGGGGGGGGGGCAGTTGGTGCGTTCGTAATTGGCAGTTGCGAAATGCAGGGCATCAGCATCCCCGTTTCCAGAGCCCTGCAGAGCTCGCACCTTCCCGATCACTCATTGTGTCGCCATACTGTACTTCTGTGTTGTGCTGCAAGTAAAACTCAACGCAGCAGCTTGCTGCTGCAGTAGTAGGGGAATAGTCTTAGAGAGACACTATTTATGGTTCCTTTTAACATGTTGCAATGTTTCATTTTTACATTTTCTTGCCACAAACAATTGATTCGGACCTGAATTCAGGTGGTTGACGATGTTGTTTTCGGTTTGACGACATGTCACACACACACACACACACACACACACACACACACACACACAGACACACACACACACACGCATGCACACGCGCACACACACACACACGCATGCACACGCGCACGCACGCACACACACACACACACACACACACACACACACACACACACACACACACATACACACACACACACAAACAAACACACACACATACACACGCACGCGCGCACAGAAGGGCCAGTGCTAGGGAATCCGGTATCAGTGATGTTGTCACCTTTGAGGCTATCCTGGTATTTAACAATATTGTCTACGCATTCATGCCCAGCTATTCCAGCATGAGACTTGACCTTGTAGAAAAAGATGTGATCTTAAGAGGCTCGGGCAAGGTTTGAGATCCTCTTCAGAACATCTCCTTGCACGTGATGTCTGCTTCTCTGGGTACAGGATTTGCTTTCTGAGTTGGTGAAGTGAGCTGAGGCTGTCTGTGGCAATATGTGTGTAATCATGAGTGAGCGCAGCAGCAATGGCAGCCAGCTCAGCTCTTCCTATGGTTTTGCTAATACCAGCACCATTGGGTTCAACTAGATTCTTTTAGTCGTTCATAGGGTGGTACACGCCTGCACCTATACTGTCTTGCCGTCCTGAACCTGGCAGCTGCCGTCTGAGTAAGCCCAGGACTCCCAATCTGCAACTTCGAGTTTGAGGTTTGGATTGGACTGACAAGGAAAAGGGGCAGTTATGTCTAAGCTGGTTTATGGGAGGCCTTGGCATTCGTTTCTTGTCTATGGTAAGCTTTTAACATTTCCGTCTTCCAGGCATAGCAGCGTGCCTTGAATAAAGGATGGGGTTAACACTCACATATTTAATTATCCACCTGGCCTCTGGGACATTGCTAGCTAAACTCTGGAGCCAGGTAAGGCTCTGGTTGTTCTATTAGATTCATGCAGCCGTAATTCAGACTGGAATGAAGCCCCAGGTATGCTGAGGGAGAGCAATTTCCTGGCTGGGCCAGGATTTGGGATCGTAGTAGGTAAGTTAAAAATGAATGTTTGGAATGGTCCCAAGCTTGCAACAAATGTGCGGGTAAGCAGTGAGGAGTTTTGAGTATCATAATTTTTGGCTGCATGCACAGGCTTGGACAGATGCAACGTGTTTACTCATTGTGTTCGGTCTGGGCGCCTATAGTCATGAGGGAGTTTGTTGTTAATCTGAGAAAAAGGTTGCGAGGTGTGTGGAATGCTGATGCCTCAGCATAACATGGTGAACATACAAACAAATTAGCCAATTATCATCACTGGAAGGCACTTCCTTTAAGACCCTTCAAGTTGTCTGTTCATGGCGCGCCCTTTTCTGTCCCCAGGTATTTGCATCTTGATTTGGGCAAGCGCGCGCTGAGAAACATAGCACGTTTTTGCTTACATGCTCATACTTTAAAGAGTTGAGACATCACTTTGGCAGGAGCACACGTCTGCTTGTGAAAAAGAGAAAAAAAGAAGAAAAAAAGAAAAAAAAGAAAAATCTAAGGTAGAGAAAACTCTCCCTGCATCAGTTAAGGAAAGGGCGGCACATTGGCTCTGAAGAGCCGTGAGCCTCCCTCACCGGTCTTAAAAAGGAATTTAGTGTGGATCAGGTGGGTTCCTGGCAGCGCGCTGAACCAAGGTACCAGTGTTATGATGAGCTTGCTTGTTTTCAATGGCACGCCTAGTTGAGGGAAGTTTGTGTGCATATTGGACAGAATGGGCATGAAGTTTCTTTCCCAGAGTTTCAGACCTCTGGGAGTCCATTCCTAGTTTTCTTAATTGATCAAGTGTATGTGCAGTGTAGATAGCTCCGCCCACACCCAATTCTGTTGGGTGGATTGTGATACTGGCTCCTTGAAGTTGTGCGCACAGTTCACTATGCTGTTGTTTGGCAGCTTCTAGTTGGGTATGAAACCTGGTATCTTCACAGTAGTACTGCGCAGTACCCGGTGTGAGGGTGGAGTGTTTGGCCTGTTTGTGTTTGTGGGTTCAACCATCAGGGCGGCTGGAGCTGCATCTAGCCTGCTCAGGAATGTTTTGCTTGAAAAGATAGGAGGGTACGATACAGTTAGAGACATGCCCAGGGACGTGCAGGTCATCTTGAGCCAAATGGTCAGAGCTACCTGCATCCACCTGCAAAAGATTGGCCCCAAAAGAGCCATCACTGATCTCTTTCAAAATCATTCTGCAAGCAATATTGTGACGTTCAGTCACCATGTTGCGCATGACGGGGCATTGGCACCCAGAAAGGATGTGGAGACCGCTGTCCATGTGATGGCAATCAGGGAGTGGGCACGTAAGGCTAGTGGATCGTTTAAATCTAACTGCATGTTTCTGGTTGCAAAGGGTGCCTGTGCGGCACTGAAATGCAGTGCGTTTCATTCTGGTTGAGATTTGAGGCATGCTCCAAAAGGCATTGCTAATTTTTTTGTGTACATGTGGTAGCAAGTTCTTGTAATAAGTGTAATAGCCTGTCTTCTGGTTAGCATAGCCCAGCTTGTGCTTGGCATGCATATGAGATTTCAAAGCATTTTTAAGGTCTGGGAGGTACTTTAAGCGTGGAGAAGATGGTCTGCATCGGGAGGGCCTAGATTCTGTCTCTTCATGGGCCAGCCAAGTAGAATTGTGGAAGGGGTTTCCTCCGGGGCCAGGGCTGGGGAGTCCAGTATCATGCAGGTTATAATTTTTGAAAGTGGCCTGGTATTTAGCAATTTGATCTGCGCATTCGTTCCCAGCTATTCCAGAATGGGCCTTGACTTTGTAGAAATGTATGTGATCTTGAGAATTCCGGGCAATGTTCGCGATCACTTTCAAAATATCTCCTTGCACGTGATGTCTATATCCCTCTGGGTACAGGATTTGCTTCCTGGATTGAAAAAGAGAGGCCAGGCTATCTGTGGCAATTGCTTTGTATCTGCTTGTGATATGTGTGACCAAGGAGGACTCCAAGATGAAAAGCATGCTATGTTCCTTTGTTCTTGGGCTTTTTTGTGTTTTCTTCAAAGGACTTATGCACAGTTATTTTCTGACTTCCCTTCTTCTCATAGCATTTTTCTGGACGATTCAGGCACTTCTGAGCTTATGGACATTATGTTGACTGGCGAGGACCAGTCACAGGCCGATCAGCCGAACAGTCTGGCTGAAGGTCCCCCCGTGTAAATCTAAATCTAAATCTGGAGGGTGACAACATCAGAAGAATGCAGGCTCCTTATATTAATGGCCATGACCACTTGAAAAAAGACACATAATGTGAGGACAGCAGGTATCATACCTTGATGGTCATCAGGCACTTTCATAGTCACCACAATGCCACGGCGTGAAAGAAGTTAACTCTTGAGATAGGATGTGTGAATGAAAACCATGATGGCGGATTAGGTAAAAAGAATTGATAAAAAGCACAAGTGAGCTATCTTGATAGAAAACTTGCAAAGGAAACCCTAGGTTAAATACCAACTACTGTTGCCTGGTAAGAAAGCAGCCAAGTTATACACAGATGTGCCGTTTTGGCAATTCCTGCTTGTCATGATAATCATCCTGCTTGTATTAGTGTTGTATTTGCACCATCACCATTAGCAATGTTGTCACCCTCCATCACACGAGAACAACACCATAGTAAAGCCAGCATTTTGCCAGTCTCCATACATATCCATGGCAAGGACACTTGGAATCATTCCAAGCATCAAAGCAAAAAATTTAAAGAATGAAGAATGAAAAACCTTTGTACAAAAGAATGGCAGCTCATTAACTGGCACAAACATGCTCCTCTTCCAGTGAGGCAGGCATGGAATATAATGTACAGTTATATGAACGTAAAAAATATGAAACAGGAAGCTGTCGGCGCATCCACATGGCCTGAGACTCTTTCCCAGCACTCATTGAAGGCTGTGAGCCCCCAGGACAACAAATCACATCAAAGGATTGAAAGTCAAAAGCGAGGGATGGACACAAATTACCTGACATAGGACTGAGAAGCACCAGGGTCACACAAACCGCAACACCATAGACATTGAAAACTTGCTGGGTGCTCCTAGCGTGCATGTTGCCTCCGTATTGCTTCCTCCATTCCTGGCGTCATCTCACCTTCATTTACCCCTGGCGGGCACAGTGTCACCTGTGCACGTCACAGCACGCATTCCATGCAGAACAAATATTGGCAAGTGACATTTATCCACAAATGGGTGGCAGCTGGAAGTGGTGATAGCTGAAGTGATGATGTATCAGGAATACAAAAAGTATGCTATCAACATTATCTAACTCCATTGGACTGTGCATGGTGCAAGCTGGCTGTTCCAACAAGCTCGACTCTCAACGCCAGCTGCTGTGCTCTAGGACACTTTGCTGTATGAAGCGTGAGTCCTGCAGGTATGCACACTCTTCTGGTGAAACTATACCTGAGGGAACGTATTACCATCTTAGAGCACTCACCCCCCAACTTGCGCGCTTCAAACAATCGGCACTCTTGACCTGGCTCTCTGGCAGTGAAGTGGGGGCCCACTCGCCATGCCTATCAAGCACATGCAAAACATATGTGTGAACGCACAATAATATGTGGTGTGTGTGTGTGTGTGTGTGTGTGTGTGTGTGTGTGTGTGTGTGTGTGTGTGTGTGTGTGTGTGTGTGTGTGTGTGTGTGTGTGTGTGTGTGCGCGCGCGCGAGGCCATGTTCACACGCGCGTATGCCTCCATGCATGCACAAGCACATCTTGATGCATATTTGCTGGATGTTAGCTTAACCAAACTCAAAAAACACACCAAAACAGCACCAGTCTGTGCAACACATGCGTGATGCAAGCCTGCAGACATGTCGCCAAGTGTGCTTGCACACAGAACCGTGCAGGCTTGCCAGTGGGGTCATGAGACTGCACAGTGAGGCTGCACGCTGACAGGGCACTGCTCACATACCTGCCCTCGCGCAGGTGCTTTTCGGCATCTCGGTCAGCTAGCTCCGTATCCGCATGGTGAGGTAAGCGCTGCTTCCCTGTAACAGCATACAAAGAGCACATCCGCATGGTGAGGTAAGCGCTGCTTTCCTGTAACAGCATACAAGGAGCACATCCGCATGGTAAGGTAAGCGCTGCTTCCCTGTAACAGCATACAAGGAGCACAGGGAACATGAGGGTGATCCAGGGGACTGCGCTGCTGCTGCAAACTGCTGCTCAGAAAGCTGCAGTAGTTCTGAGTTGCTGCTTGCTGTGATGCATGATTTTCCTACGTCCCACACAGCAAGCAGCAGAGCTACAGCAGCAATATGCAGCTGTAGCCAAGACTCTCTTAGCTGCACAACATAGCGATAGCAGATCGACCCTTGACGCACACTTCAAGCCCTGCAAAATGCCATTTGCATGTGGAGCAGAACCTGCCAGCCATTTCCAACAAGGCAGCAGCAGCGCGTATCAAGTGCACTACCGATGCCACCACTTCACTGCTGCTGCCCCAACTCTTGAAGGACCTGCACAGCAACAAAGTCCTGAGCCACCACCCAGCAGCATCAGCAGTTGCACTCGCAGCCGCAGCAGCAGGAGCAGCAGCAACAGCAGCCGCAGTGAAAGCAAGCTACATGCGCCCCAATCAAGACACAATGCAACGCTAGCCTCAGCCACTAGAAGCAGTAATTGCGCTCAGCTGATTTTAAGCACAAGGGAACAGCAGCAGGAGCAGCGGCGAGAGCAGCAAGCGTGGATGCAATATTCCTGCACCACTGCAGTGCTCATGCTGGAAGTAGCCGTCAACAGCGTGCGCACGCAAGCAAACAAAGTCTTGGTGGGGTGCATGTAGGATCCCATTTGCGCCCACAGCAGGACCTCCTTTACGGTGCCAACTGCAGGACAGCGTGGTGAGGACATGGCTAGGGATCGGCACCTGTTATATAACAAATAACATAACATAACGGTATATAACGGTATATAACGTTATGTGCCCCTCGAAATATAACAGTGCCTGAATCGGCCTGAATCGGGGCAATTTTCGACCCCTGCCCGTCCCCAACCTTTATAGTATGTTTTGTTAATTGTGTAGAGCCATGTCAGACGTCAAAGAAGAGTGGATGAAGTTAGACGAGGAGGGCAAGCAGTCCTACCTGACTTGTCAGGCCGTTGCACTCCTGCTTACATTCTGAAGAAGCTCACAACACCGGACCTCCCAAGAAGTGGGAGAAGGTTTTCAAGGCCATGGTTAAGCCAGAGTGTGGGGGCCTGTTTGTGCTGGAGTGCAAGCAATGCAAGGCCCATATCAGCCCTGGCAACCCATACCAGGCAGCTCAGCGTCACAAGTGCAAAGTAGAAGCATTGGCAGCAGCAGGCATTTGATTCAGCCCCAGGAAGCAGCCCAGGGAGGAGAGCGAGGTCACCTCAAAGCTCAGCCAGCAGCGTTCATGCTGGACCCGCTCAACTTTGCGCAGCAAGGTAATTAAAATAACAAAAGTGTGTGTGTATGCATGATTGCGTGCCCTCATTTCTGTCGTACCCTGTATTGCATTTGTTGCCTGTCTCCAGCCAACTTGCACTTTTCTTTATAATTTCCCTTCACCCTCATGCTTCTTACAGGCTCTGCTGTGCGTACACCTATTAACCGGCTCACAGCCAAGCAGAAGGCATTCTCCAGCCAACTTGCACTTTTCTTTATAATTTCCCTTCACCCCCATGCTTCTTATGAGCTCTACTGTGCGCACATCTATCAACCGGCTCACAGCCAAGCAGGAGGATGTGCTCCAAACTGTGGTGCGCTTGAATGGGGGCAATGGCGACATGAGCATGACAGCCGCTGTCAGCAATGAGCTGAGCGAGCTGGACTTGGGGGATTGGAACCCCAGCATGGCTGAGGCAGCAGCGTTCCTGAAGAAGCGAGATTACTCATCAGATCCCACACAGCTGCAGATCATTGAGGCCACCAAGCCCGACTACCTGCGCAACTTCTGGCTGTCCAAGGCAAACCAGCAGTTCCCTCTGCTGGCAGTAGCTGCCAACAAGCTGCTCTCAGCACATGCAACAACCGCTGCAGCAGAGCAAGACTGGTCATCATGGGGGCACACATACACCAGCTTGCGCAACCGCTTGAGCATTGAGACAGCTGACAAGCTGGTGTATGTCAAGGCAAACATGCCCAAGGAGTGGTACAGTTAGACAGCAGGCACAGCAGAAGGATGCCATGTACATGGTAGTACAGGGGTGTGGTCTGGTATGAGCTTGGTGCAATGGTGTGAGTGTAATGGTGCAGTGGGCTTCCTCAGGCAAACTGGCTACCTGACAGAAATAACGTTATTTTTTTACTCCTGAGCTGAGATTGGATGGCAGAGTTATTTTTTTTTATCTGGTAATTTGTAAGTGGGCTTTATATACCCACATGCATGTGCCATTCAAATCTGATGGTGAAATTCATTGCCCCAAGGGGTGCTCTGGAGTTTATAACAGAGATCATATAACAAAATATAACGTTATTCTGTTATATAACGGTATATAACGTTATGAACATCTCCAAATAACGTTATACGCCGATCCCTAGACATGGCACAAGCTGCTCCAGCACAAGCATGAAATGTTACTGAAGGTTGTGCTTAACCCACCACGCTCCTGCAAACCCCACGCCAGGTCGCAGCATATGCAGGTCAGCTAGCGAGGGAATAAAGCTCTCGAGCTGGTACACCAGCTGTGGGTAGGGCCAGCGCGGTTACAAAAGAATGGCTGATAGCTGGTCATTTTTGGTGCATGCTGGATTTTCTGCTGTGCTGCAAATGTTTACAGCCCCCTTATCCTGAATGCTCATCTTCGCAGGTACTGAGGGAGCTCCCATAAAGTACAGATGCTTGCGGTTGTTTGACGATGTGCGTGCCTGTACCCTTGTTTTCTTGCTTGTCCTCATGCTGCTTCTGAGAGTGGATGGAGGGATGCATGCTGATGAATGCTAGCGAGATCCTGCTCTGCACGTGCTGTTAATCAAGCAGCTCTGTGGACCATTGCACCCATGCTTGCATCTCTTGCCAACGGCACACACACTTATCCTTCCGCATTCACAAGTTGCTCAGGCTGTTGGCAATTCTAATTGCCATCCTTCTGAGCTGTCAAACTTCTCAGCCAAGCCTGCTACGAGCAGCAGCTGTGGACTCGGAAGAGTAGAGGCATCAGGCTCAGCAGGAGCAGAAGCGTTCTGCCGGTTGGCCTGCTTGGTAGCAGCCCAGCTGGCACCATGCTGATAACCAACACGAGGGTAAGCGGGCAGGGCAACAGCAGCAGCAGCAGCAGCAGCAGAGGCAGCTCATCAGCAAGGCAGAAGTGCTAGAAGCTGACATGCCCCTGATCAACAGAGCATCCTGCTGCCCAGAACAGAGCTGTGATGTGTGATCTACAAGGATGCAATTTCTAGCGTGCCTGACCAGAGCAGTCTGCACTGCCAAATCGAGACACGATAGCACTGCACTGGTCGTAGAAGACATCGGGGAGCAGACGTGGCATAGCACGTGTTGGGTCTCACGCACCCAGAGCGGCTGCCGCGCTTGCTGCACCTTAAGCAGTTGCTGCTCACGGTCCTGGTGCCCTACTTGTCGTACGTGGCTCTGGTGAGCAAAGCGCACGTGCAAGGCTTGGCCCCCTCCCCCCTTTTCCACTTCACTTCTTAAAGGTGGGCTTATGCTGCATGGTATGCATAACGTTTCTTGGGGTCCTTCCAACAAGCGTTACACGCATACTATGCAGCCAGCTTGGCAGCTACAGCAGCCAGCTTTGAATATGACAGCAAGCTGTAGCTGCAGATCGAGCTACGAGCAGGTTGTGGAACACTGTACGCATGCTTGGCAGCAGGCAGAGCAGCAATTACACGGCCTTCTCGTAGCTCAATCTCCAGCTGGCTGGAGCTCGAGCTGTGCGCAGGCCGTGCAGCTGCTGCTCTGCCTGCTGCCAAGCATACGTACAGCGTTTTGCGAACCTCACGTTTTAAATGCTTACCAAACTCATTCACAAGATCACAAGATACATGTTTTTCACAATCTATTTGAGGGGGTAAAAAAGGTTTCAGGTGTGTCCTCAGGAACGTGATCTGAAAGGGCTCAGGCCGACTTTTCTAGATGCAAAGCTTTGAATGATATTGATGGCTAAAATGCCTTGACCAAATTAACAAGGTTTGAAGGTCTGGCAGGTCACATGTGAGCGTTGGGCGTCAAAAAGTAGGGCTCACACCGCTGCAAATTTGGCATGTGCCCCCGACTTATGGCTTTCAAACTCTAGTGCTACGGAGGGCATGCAGGAGCTGTTTGGGGCCTCAGGCAATTCCCTCTGCAGTTGCCCCTTTTTCTGGTGCCTTGGCCACCCCGGTGCATGCCAAACAAGTTGGTAGTGTGCGCAATGCCACTGCCTGTTGCACGCACCAATGGCAGAGGGATCCTCAGCGTGGCCTGAGTCTGGCATCAGGCCCTCAGAGCGAGGGAGCTGTGAGTGGTGGCGGCCTCGGCTTTGGTCCCTGGCGTGAGTAAGCCACAGTTCCACGGGCCTGAACGTGTGAGCGCACACATTGAGGGAACCACACTTCATGACTGCTGTGAGCCATTGTGAGTGAGTGACACTGCGAGTGAGCCACAAATCCATGTACCTAAAGCGATCAAAAAGTGCGCCCACACATCCTGTGGTAAGAGCTCAGGATAGCCCGTACAGCGTGCGCATAGGTTGACACGGGCCATTCCTTGTATGCGGGCCATTTCTTGTGTATGGCCTTGTGCGTGTTGTGTGTGTGTGCGCGCGTGTGTGTGTGTGCGTGCGTGCATGTGTGTGTGTGTGTGTGTGTGTGTGTGACACAGAGGTGTGACTGTGACTTGACGAGGCCTTGCATCAAGGTTGCATGTGTCAAATGCACTGATGTCGCACATTACCTTTTTTCACTCACCCTGAATCCGCCCTCTTTGCCAGCACTGTGGCCCCCAGCTTCTCTGCTGCTTCCATGGCTGCCCGCTGTGCAACCTCCATCTGCTGCTGCATGATGTGCAGCTCCTCACACTCACGTGCCTGGAGGGGAGGTACACAGTCAGTGTGTGTGTGTGTGTGTGCGCGTGCGTGCGCATGAGCAAACACTCATGTGATTGTATGAGTGAATGTGAGTGGATGTGTGTGTGTGTGTGTGTGTGTGTGTGTGTGTGTGTGTGTGTGTGTGAGAGGGGGGGGGGGGGTGTTCGCGCGCACGTTTTGAGTTATGAGCACATCTACAAACAAATGAACATGCATATTCAAGAAGGACAGCAACCATGGAGGATTGGTTCAACCCCCCTCCCCTGATCTATACAGCAGTAAGGCAGACTAGGCCAAGTGCATCTTCACACTCTCATCTCCCGGCCCACCAGCATGTCCCTCATGCGGTCTGCGCCATGGTCATCCGCCGTGGTGATGTCCACCAGCTCCAGCTCCAAAGCAGCCAGGGCCTGAGCACGCAGGCACCAAGGTTCAAATACGTGTCTTCCAAAGCAGCTGGGGCTTCCAAAGCAGCTGAGGCCTCTGTGCCCAAACCCTCACAATCATGCAAAAGCAGCTGATGCTTTTGAGCATGAGCAAGCAAAGACAGCTGAGGCCTTGGGCACAGGGATGCACATTCATCCCTTTGTTTCCAGGTGTAACAGGCAGACGAGGGCATGATTGTGAGTGCAAGAGTGGAGAGCAAATGGAGGAGCCCAGGTGCGTTCCCTGGAGGCGCTGCAGGGTGCATTTGTGCCACTGTCAAATGCGTGGGTGAAACTCTGCTTGCATCCAACTTCCAATAACACAGCCCTTAGGAAGAAAGGGGAGGCACTGCCCTGCAAGCCTCACTGGCTGAGTCCTAGTCAGGCATTCACAAGCGACGTCCGAGGGCTTTGGACAAGCACAACCACAAGCCTGCAGCGAGCTCTGCATGCATGCACACATGCACACACCTCTGAAGGGTCTTTGAGGTCAAAGAAGGAGCGCTGCCGCTTCACTGCCTTGCGCGGATGGCCTGGCTTGGTGTCCTGAGGGGTGGGTGCGGGCCCTGTGGAGAAGCCTTGCATTTCCACATCACCAGGCGCCTGCAACTCAAAACGACACCAGAGATGAGGTTTAAACTTATTACACCCTCCATATCCAGGGCTGTTCTTGTTCAATGATGTCGGCGGACCCTGGATGGTGCGCCAGCGATGCTAAGGAAGAGCGCCGCTCAGGCACAGTGTTGATACAATATCGTGTTGCTGCTGCTGCTGCTGCTGCAGCAGTGGCGTTGGCTGCACAAACAGAATACATGACCTCTGCAAAGCATGGAGCCCCAGGCAGAGAAATGGAGCACAGAGCACGTGCTCACATGCGTACACACCTGTTGTGTGGCTTGCGGTAGCTCCTGCGCATCCTGCATGGATGCATCCTCGCCCCCAGCGCTATGGGTTGCAGCGTGCGCCACTGCTGATGCCGAAGCAGCACCAGAGTTTGCGCGGCGCTTGTGCAGGGGAAGGTTGATGAGAGAGGAGGCATCGGTGCAAGCGCTACCCCAGCTGCTGGGCACCTGGGCCAGCATCTGCACTTGCATAGACATGTGAACAACAGGGGGGGAATTACACCACCCAGACATGTTGGGGGGAAATGTATCATACCAATAGCATGGAGTGAGAGCATGAATAACGCATAAACACCAAAACAAGTAAGCAAACACAGATACTGACATGTGGCACGGCCGGTCGTGGAAGTGCTGCATGACGTTGAAGATGGTAACTCCTCCATGTGTGAGTACAAGTTAGACACGTGCTCTTACAAATATTACATTTCTGCATGAGTGCTTAATTGCATGAGTACCAGTGTGACACATGTGGCACTTGTGCATGAGTACCAAATCTGTTTTTAAGTCTGTTTTTAAAAAAACATCACTCGCACCCACCTGTATGGTTGCTCCCACCTCACCGCCATCTGTCTTGTCCACAGCCATCTGGTCCACGCTTGCTTCCTGTAGAAAAGGAAGGGAAAGCTGTAAATTTCAGCGAAAACACACCACACATCTAAGATACTCAGGTCCTGCTTGTTGCAGTTGCAAAAGCATGCGTGTTTAGCATGAACAGGCGAAGACCAGAAATCTGCCGCTAAATATGCCACCCACCTTCTTCTTAGACATACATAAAGATACACACATACACATGTACAAAACATGACATTTACATGCACACATTGGCATAAGTAGCAGTGGCTTTTGCCAGGCAAGAAGAGACGTTGCTCAGCAGCTACCTGAGCAGATTGTCAAAGCAGCGCCGAGCTTTGTGCTCCCCGCGCTCACATGCAAGCTAGATAGCTCGGGTGTTTTCAAATGGAAGAATTGCAAAATGCCAGTGTGTCAAAATTCAAATGCCATTAGCAACTGTGACTTCAACAAAAGGAGACATGTCGCTCTCAAACTCCACCCTACCCTTTGCGTTTGCACGCATGATCATATCTACGCACTTGCGCGCATACACTAGCATGCACGCGCTCGCTCAACCCACCCTTACAACCTCCCCCTCATCCTCTTCGACCTCTTCTTCCAGGCCGCTGAAGTACTCATGGTGCATCGCCTCCTCAGCGCTGGCTCGCCTAGCGAAAGGCAGCACAGCACAGCGCAACACAAAGGGTTTTAATCTCACAGTGCAGCACAAGACAGACATAGCAGCACAGGATCATTGAACCTAGGGGGCACACTTCAAACAAATGACATGACATTGTCCTGTTTTATGAGCAGGCTAGCACTCAGTCATTTTGACTGAAGACCTTTTGCTTGTGTGACCTGTAACCTTAGGGGGCGCATGACCACGACTAGCCTTGGCTCACCAAACATCAGCACAGGTCTTGCGTTAGCGGTTCAGCTGCACAGGGCAAACCGGCAGTACAGGAAACAGGGCTGACAAGTTCATTCAAGTTCATTCATGAGACACCAAGGACCAAAGCCGGGGAACAGAGGAAAAGTGGATTTCCTTCAGAAAGAAGGGACTCCCAGGCAAAACAAGTCTTACCAGTGTGTGAATGCATCATGAATGCACACAGGCCTCTTAAAAATCACCCTCGTGCGCGCGGCGTCGATAGAGAGAGGATCTCCAATAACGGCCAGACAAACAACAAGCAATGCAGGAGCAGTATGGCCACACAATCAAGGTGCACCAAATTTGTCTCAGCAGCAAAGCCAGCCACAGGCAACACACACACACACACCTCTGACCCTCCAGCCATGAAGGATGGCCAAGTACACAGGTGCAGAGCTGACAAAGAAGGGACACCCCCCCCCTAACACGTGCAGACATCCCATGCGAACCCATCGCACCAGCCCAGGGAGTGGACCCACGCACACCTCTTAAGCTGCCAGAGGGCCCTCACATGCAACAGCGTCCTCACCTCGAGGGGTCAAACTCCAGAAGGCGCCGCAGCAGGTCCAGGGTGACCTCCCCTGCTGCCCCAAAGCGCCGGTACAGCTGTGGAGCCTTGGGCGTGGCGTGGCGCAGATAGTGGTGCCAGTTAGGCAGGCGCACGGCAGCGTCAATGGTGGACCAGGGGGGGGTCCCAATCACGGAGAACAGGGCGTCAAGCTGGGGGTGAGGCGTGACAGAGTGAAAAGGCAGATGGGAGGAGGTCAACAAGAAGTTTGTGGGGGTGAGATCTGCATACCGGGCCTGCTCAATTGTTCACTTTTGCGACACGTGTGTGTGTGTGTGTGTGTGTGCGCGCGTGCGTGCGTGTGTGTGTGTGTGCGCGCGCGTGTCTCGTGTTACGTGTGTGTATGTGTGTGTATGTTGTGTGCGTGTGTGTGTGCATGTGTGTCACGTGTGTGTATGTGTGTGCACGCGTGCACGAGCCTGTTTACGCGAGCCTAATGTGACCTGGTTGAAGGTGATAAAACTGGGGATAAAATGCCTGAGCTTCATCTGTTTTCCTTACACTAACACCTGTGGTTCCAAATCCATATAGATCAAACAGAAGGCCTGACTACCCTGCAGCACTTTGGGGAAGAACTGCACGTGCCAAAGCCTGCAGAATTTTAGTGCCTCCCTAGTTATTCTGTTCTACTCTTTTCTTTCCGGCAAGCAGCAGCCAGCCAGGACGCTTACCTCTTGGAGCCTGCGTGGAGGCTCTTGCATGCTTACATATTTATTGGAGCGTGCATGCAGCAGCCAGCCTAAGAGCTTACCTCTTTGCGTGTGTGAGGATTCCCCGGCCCCTCGTACGTGTCATGTGAACTGGGAGTGTTAGGTAAAGAGCTGATGCAGATAACGGGAGCAACCTGGTCGAGCACAATGTGAGGTGGTGGAAGGGAGTTGTTAATGATCCCATCATGCAACGCATTGAACTGTACTGCAAGTTTTGTTAAAAAATCCAACACTGGGTGGGGGGACATCTGTTTAGGACGGGGTCAATCAATCTGTCATTTAAGAACAGAAATTTCATCACGACCTGCTCTCGTTTATGTATACCCGAAGAGTAGACCACGTCATGGACTTTTTTTGCTTGCTTTTGTGTGCTTGCTTTTATGCAGATGACCCACGGCATGGCTGCACATCAGTGAAGATCTTTAAATAGCTCTACAATGATAAATTTTAGTAACAAACTAACCACTTTTGTTTACTTCACACAATGAGGTCCTGTCTGGCATTCTTCTTCCTAGTAGCCCTAGATCCAGACATGCCAACAGGCCAACAGGGAACCCAGCTCTCATGTCAATCAGGATATGCAGGCAGCCTCACAAGCATGAGCCGCCTGTCCTGCCGTGCACACACTGCATGACATGCTGCAATGCGCCAGAACTTGTATAGAGGTGTGGGGCGAAGCTCTTGCCCACGATATTTAGTATTGTGCCAGAAATATTACCCATGGTGCGCTGCATTTTGCCCCTGACATGCTGCACTGTGGCAGCACTCTTGCCCATGACATGCTGCACTGTGCCAGGATTGTTGCCGATGACATGCTGCATCTTGCCCACGGCATAGCATACTCCATTCTGCCAGGAAAATCCCGTGGGAATGTGCGTGGGGTAGAGCTCTTGCTCATGGCATGCTGCATCGCGCCAGAACTTGCCTGGAGGTGTGGGGTGGAGCTCTTGCCTAGGTATGGGATCCGCTGTACCAGCTCCCCCAGAATGCAACCCAGGCTCCACATGTCTAATGCACTGCTGTAGTTGCCATGAGACATCACAACCTGCAGGTGTAGACACTCACACATATACACATATGAACACACACACATGCACATGAACACACACACACACATGAATGAACACAACACAAGGTGCCCTTTGCCGTCACCAATATGCACTGTCTCCTTTCCAACAAGTCGCTCTGACCATGTTCATTGGCGCCAGAGTCCAAAGTGCAGTGATGGCCACTCTTGGGCATGCCTCCAGCGATGCAGCCTGTGCTTGGGGATGCACCATCTTTTGTTTCTTCTTTGTGCTTGCATGTGCCATACATACAGAGTATGCATGGCTAATGGAAAGAAGGCATGCATGGCTAATGGCTGACAAAAAGAAGACATGAAAGCGTGAGGTGAAAACCTTGCATGCGGGGCACTCATTTTCCATCCTGATCTTTCCAAGTTGAACTTCCATTCAGACTATCATCCCTATCGAACACCCTCTTGCTCTATCGAGGCATTGCACATCCTCCCTCCCTCCATCCTTAAACCAGTCCCACCTCAGGAGCGCGGTAGCAAGGTGTGCACACCACACGCGTCAAGGGCGTCTCAAAGCCACTCCTTTTCTGTGGAGCCCGCACACACTTCATACTGCGCGCACAGAGGCAGGCATCATGCACCTACTTTGTAAGAGCATGTGGATACAGCCGACACACACAATTTCTTTTTAGCATGCAAGCACAGGCGCACGAGCTTGCCAGGTATGAGCAGCACACATCACGCACACACACCCCTTGCATGCGCCGCCCATGTCTGTCATCTCCAGATCAAGGCTGGCATGATTCTTGGTGGGCTCCGTCCCAGGCCCATGCCAGCTGTACCCACTCCTCGCGGAACCAAAGTCGCACAGCTTGACCACACGCTTGCCCTCACGCATCTGGACCAGCACATTGGCGCTTTTGATGTCTCGATGCCACACATTGTTGCTGTGCAAGAACCTGCGATGCGCAAAGGTGTAGCCAGCACGCATGCCATCAAGGGGGGGGGGGGGTAAATGCAGCGGAAGGGAAAGGTTACAACTTTATTCAACGGGCTCCCTTTGAATCCTACGTGCTTTGCTGCAGCCCTTTTTTGAGCACCCATGTTAGCTTTTTAAGTTGCGGTACATAACTCTTTCTGTTGAGGCGCCGGCTTTTGCGGCTGGATAGGTGAAGGCGTCCTCCTCCTGCTTCCGAAGCACGAGATTAAATTAACAACACAGGAAGGCATCCACAAGCTCACACTTCCCCCTTCATGTTTTTTGTGAGTATCAATTTTGTGAGTATCAAATGCACAGGGTTCATGGAAATGGTGCCTGAGACCATTCCTGTCCCCATCTCAGCAATTCTCACCTCAGTAATCCGAGCAGCAGCCACCTGATGCTGTTGACGGAATCTTCACGATCCTCACCTCAATACTCCGAGCAGCACCATATGATGGACTCGACTTGATCTCAGAAACCCTGAACACAATACTCCGAGCAGCTGCCGCAAAATGCTTCTGGCAGGATCTTCACAATCCTCACCTCAATACTCCAAGCAGCCACCATATGATGGACTCGATTTGATCTCAGCAACCCTCAACTCACTACTCAAGCAACTGCCACAAAATGCTTTTAAAAGAATCTTTACAACCCTTACCTTAAGACTCCTAGCAGCTGCCACATTATGGACTTTACTTGATCTGCAAGGAGCTGGCCTCGCAAGTGAAACAAATCACCTGCACATACGGGTGGTATATGTGTCAGAGACTTCTTCCCTTCTATATGCAACCTGTCAAGCAAAAATGGTGATATTCGCTTCCATTGTACATTCAATCTTCTTAAATGTGATGTTGACAGCCTTTGCCGACATGCATGGGGCCAATATGGATGGATGTGACACTGTAAGTTTACACGGCACAAAATTGACATTGCACCACAAATCAATCATAAAGAGTGCAGAATGTGTTGGACAAACCATGTGGAAATGTGTTGAGGGCGCGGCTGTATTTAGATCAGGCATTTATTGTTTGCAAGCTCCTCATGATCATTGTGAGTGCTTGAAGCATCCAAACATGTTAGTTCTACTTGATTATTGTGAGTGCTTGAAGCATCCAAACATCTATGTTATCATTGTGAGTGCTTGAAGCATTTAACCATGTTACTTTTACTAAATCATTCTTGCAGAATTGATGTTGGAAAATGAAACACACGGGGAGGCTGTCGTCACAGAAGCTATTGAACGGCACGAGTAAATCTGTTTAAGAATTACATGTTCGAAGTCCTGAGCTCAAGAGCTATAGGTTGGTCTATACAAACATAAACATGTACATATGGGTCCAATTAGAGGGGGTCAAGGGGGCCTCAACTTTTTTGGACCCCCCTCTTGAAATCTTCCTGTGCCATTTCTACAGGATTTGAATGTCATCAGATTCTTGATCTGAAGCTCTGTCAATTGGTGCCTTGTTCCGAGTTTGGATTAAAAGGGTGGGGTCTGTGTGCATGACTCAGAGCTAGTTCCACATGCGCGTGGGTGTGGGCTGCACGGGGTGTGAAGACAAAAGTGCAGGAAGTCATTCCTAACTTCCAGGACAGTGACAATGTAAGATACGTAATTGCATGGTGTTAGGAGGAAGTTAAGAGGGCAGCTTTGGGACTTGCAAGCCGACTGTGGGTGCCTAGCAGGACAGAGGTATGCATGGGCGTGCGTGGCTCTGTTCTGCTGCGACTTTTTGTCTCAACCTGGTGAGTATACAGATGGATGAAAAATTTGAAGAGGAGCACATCTGTACCCGTATTGTCCGGTTGGAGGCACTGGAAGTGGGGGTTTGTTGTTGGTGGTGGGGGTGGGGGTGTCAGAGGGGTCTCTTGCAAAATTTACACACGCCTTCAAGAAAAGCATTGCCCCACCCTCCTGCACATATCCCTTCTACAAACCAACTCTGCTTGCACAAAAATGCTAAAAAGTGCTCTCAGCGCAAAAATAGCATCCCAGGATTCAGCATAAAATGGCCATTTCTTATTTAATGCAGTACCCTACTCCCATGCAAGCACTCTTGCAAAAACACACTAGCGTTGAAGACTAACAAAAGGCAGTTAGTCCCTGCCTGTTTCAGCAAGTAGTGCATCAATTACTGCTTAAAGGGGCGCTCATTTACTTTGGCTTGCAGGAACAAACATGCTTTCCAGATGTTTGTGGCAATAACGACTCAGGATATTTGTTGAGGACAGAAAACCACATGAAGAAGGGAAAATGAATCAATTGGAAATTGTAAAGAGTCAACGAAACCCACCATGGTCGCAATACTCCAGCACGCAGTACAGGTCAACACTTTTGGCCACAAAGTTGCCGTCACGGAGCACAAAGCCACCTGAAAGATAATGCAGGAGGGAAACATTTGAGAGGACTTCTTCATGGCCAGGCAAAAAGGAACATAAGACCTTGGTCTGGCTACAAAGGCAAGCATTGGAAAGCAGTGGAAAGAAGCATGGGCACTCTTGGGTACACATAAGGCGGACGTGCTGCCTGCCTTTTTATCCTGGACATGAGAGAGGCACATGTCGCAGGAATAATAACTGCAGATACCGCACTTATTTTTGATCATCCCGCAAAAGTCATGTTTTGGGGGTGCGGGATGACTGCAGGATGATTTAAACAGTAATTATTTCATGGGCCACAGGAAAGTGCAGTAAACTAAAAATCAGCATTTTTGAGGATTGATAAGGGGGCAAATGATACTGCGAGAATGTGCAGGATTGAGAAAAAATAATTATCATGTTTAAGGGTGCGGGATGATAAGCTGGTAGGACAACATGGGCCCTTGCTTACCTGTGCTGGATGGCCTGAGGAAAGCATCCTTTAAGGCACAGATGTTGGGGTGGTAGAGCCTCCGCAGGATGCACACCTCCCTCAAAACGCACTTGGCACCTTTACGGCATAATTTGAGGGCAGAGGTGCTTTACACTGCTGTACCTCCACAGCAACACTTAGCTGAAGCGAAAGTCAGCATGCCAATCAACACCAATCCTGAAGCGAAAATCAGCATCTCAACCAAAACTTGTCTGGCGCAGCACGCAGACCAAAGCAAAACCACTGCTTCCATACCTTCATGCTCTTTTATTCTCTCCCTGCCAATTGGACAGGGTAACCTAGGAATCCGCAAAAGATTTTGAGCAGCTCACCTTCAAGATCGCCAAGCACATTGCCTAGGCGTTTCACAGCAACCTGCAGCAGCGTCGTGGACAGGACTGAGGGGTTGGTGCTGTGGGTTGTGAGGGACAGGGAATGTGCACAGGAATTAAGCAGGGAATGAAGCAGTAGCAACTTATTTTCTAATTTTAATAAAACAAGAGCAGCGTTGGGTCATTCGTAATTCGTGAATTTTAAAGGACGCTAAAAATGGCCTCAAAAACTGTGAACGCTGAAATTGGCTGTTTGGAGAGCGTGGTAAAATCCGCTGGTGAAATTGTTGGGGAGGCCTTGAGAGGCCTTCAGTTCCCATTCATGGTTCTGCAACCATCTCATACACATAAATCTACAAATAAAAATCTCACAAAACTTGGTTTGCTACCCCTCAAAATCCTACTCTATGTCCTCTTTGCCTGTAAACCAACCCTCCCCATCACTGCTGGACCCCTCCTCCTGCTGCCCCGCCTCCTCCTCCCCCTCCTCATCCTCATCAACAGCCACCCAAGTGTCCTCAGCTGCTGTACACTTGGCCACCCCACAGTCAAGAATTTGCAAGACCTTTCTCCCCAAAATGGCCCTCTAAATTCGCGTATATGTGACGAACGCGTATTTAATACATATATATGCGATCGCTACCTCCCAAACCTCAGAACGACCCAACCCTGAACAAGAGAGAGAAAAAAACTTGTTAGAGCACAAGCAGTGGTTCTGCTTGAGCGGGTGATGAAAGATTTCAAGCCCTGGTTTGAAGTCTGATCCATGCCAAAGAACTCTGTCTGGGAGTTTGTTGGCATTTGCACCACATTATTGCAAGGAAATGCACTAGAAGGTGTTGCTCACAAAAAGAGACCAATGAGAAAAAAACAGAGGTGAGTTGTGGCGCTATTTCCCAGGGGCCTCCAAACACAAGCTCATTGAAAATCCCATTACCCAAGATTTCTGCCCTAACATAGTCATCGTCGAGTTTTCAAAGAAGTCAAATTTCTTTATCATGCAAGGCAAAGCACGCGTACTTTTAGGGAATGGAATGCCCCACATCATAGCTGGAGGACTGAGATACATATGTTGCAATTCTCAAGGAAAAGAACACAGCACTGAGTGAAACTAAACTAAAAGCATGGACACACACACACACACACACACACACACACACACACACACACACACACACACACACACACACACACACACACACACCTTTTCTTGCGTGCGGGTGTCTATTGCAAGGCAAACACAGCTGAAAGAGCCCTCGCCGAGGAACTCTGTAAGCACATAGCGTTCTCCTGTTGTCCAGCTGCACAGATATTTTGGGACAAGGGAAGGCAAGAGAGCTGTTGACGGCAGAGACAACGCTTGGCTATTCAAGCTACCTCTTTGCTCAGAGAATTTATGGGCATGCACCAAACAATTGAATGTGCCCTTTATGTATCTGCCCCTGTAGAAAGCTGAGTCAGAATGAGTTGGACAAGGGCAAGACGACATGCGCACACACGTTTGCACGGTTTTGCTGGCTCCTCCACTAACATAGTAAACTCCTTTCTCCCCGGGGGCAGGCTGAATGGACATGCCTGGCGAGGACAAACTTGCAGGTGGTTCCGGTGTTGATAATTTGGATCGCCCTCAAGTTGAACTCTGGTGGTTTTTGCTAGGCATGCTCATCCTATTAGTCAAGTCTGTGTGTTTTCGATAGCGCCTCGTTTGATCCTGTGAGCCCAAGAGTCTCGGAACTCTGGGCAAGTGAAAAGATAGATTGGGATTTTTCCTTTTCGAAAGTCAATCTTTTGAAATTTTTATCTCACAAGCCAAGCGTGCCACTTTAACGCACCAGCTATGGATTGCAAACTTGCGACAGCCTTTATACCTAATCAATACCTTGTAAATTTGTTTTTTGAGGGGTACATTTCCATTCTCACAATCTGACCTCTGAGGCCGTGTCTGCAGTCCCAGGACCGCACCGGGCACTCTTTCATCGTCCTCTTGGCTGTACTCTAGTAAACGAAGAAAGGGGTACACAAGAGCAAGCATTCACTGGATGTTCAGTGAGGAGTGTTTTCATCAGCTGCCCTGAGGACAGGAAGAAGTCTCCTTCCAGCTGGGAGGTGTATTCCTAGATTATTCATCCAAAATCAACACCTCAGTTTTTGAATGCTTGCTTCTTATTCCCAGAGCTTGTAGGTAGGCACTGTTACAAAGTTAAACTAGCCGAGCTTATGAGAAAGTGTGAAACTTGCCTGTGACCTCAAGTTTGTGCTCTTCTGTACGAGCTCAAACTTTCTACTCATGTGATGGGCACACCGTAGAAGATGGAGAGCAGTTAGTAGGTAGTCTGGAGTGCCCTTCCCAGGATCTGACAACCTGCACACTCATCTCCGGCATCTGTTCAACATTGCCCCCCGCTGGGCACATAGTACATCGCATCTGAAAAACATGGATGAAATAGGCTGATGTTCATGCAGTAGCACACCTGGTCGTGTGTAATTGTTCAAAATGCCGTGTGAAAGGGGGAAATTTTGCTCTTGTCTTGGCTTCAGTGCCAATTTTTTCCCACCCATCAATGTGTGGGTGGACGACACACACAACAAACAGAAATTTTTTCTACCAATCTTTTTTCATATTGCAATTCTCTTTATCGTTTCATCATGGCAGCAAATAGTTTGATCGATGGCTTATTTATAAACCGTGAACCCCGTAGCTTTCAAAGTAGGACAAGTTGTCCTCCAAACCTAGCTTGTTTACGGGCAACCTGTTTGCTTTGGCTGAGCTGCCCTCGTAGGCAAGTACAGCTACGTAACCGTTCGACAGTAAATGCTTGACCTATCACCAGTGGTGCGCTCCTCATGCAAACAGGGCCTCGGTTATGCATTCTCCCTACAGTCTTCCTAAATACATGTTCCTTGACCTCCCCCATGATGTCATTCGCAGAGTGGCTCGATTTAGACTCCGTGTTCACACCCTTCGCTATGAGACAACAACTTGAAACCACAGGTCTTCCCCAAACTGTGACCTTTGTGAGGCTGATGATGATGTCCTGGATGAACAACATGTCCTCTTCCATTGCACACATCCCCAGGTGGTATCTATCCTCAGGAAATAGGCTCCCTTGTTCTCACAGGCAGGATCTCATGACGTGTCTGCTTTTTTAAATCAGAACAACAACAAAATTCCTTTTTCAAAAAGGAAATTTTCCTTCATGAATTAATTGCCTTTTATGAGCAGGCTAGCAGTCGCGCGTCTTGACTGAAGGCCTTCTCCTTGTAAACCTTGGCCGTAACACTTTGCATCCCATTTTCATTTTACGGCACTTGCAGCATGCTGCTCAGGTCAAGCGCCCAAATGCATCCCCAAGGCTGCATGCAGCTTTTATTGATTTCAAGCAGGCTTATGATACAATTCCTAGGGAAGCCCTTTGGACTCACCTGCAGCGCATTCGTATGCCTGCGTGCCTGTTGGCTGTCATTAAAAGCATGTATGCTAATGATGAGTATATCTTGGTGGATGGCTGCAAGCAAGCTCGTGTGCGCCCCCATTTTGGAGTTAAGCAAGGCTGCCCGCTTTCCCCTTTGTTGTTCTCCTTGTACATCAATGACGTGGACTGCTTGGCAGAAAATGTGCAAGGGGCTATTACAGGCACTAGGGACGTTCGAGTCACCCACATGCTGTATGCAGACGATTTGTGCCTCACTAGTAACCTTCCTGATCAGCTCCAACTGATGTTAGATAGGCTACATACGTATGCTCAGCGGAAAGGGTTGGTGATCAATACTGCCAAGTCTGAGATTGTGCATTTTAATTCAAAGGGCGATAATGTGCCAGCTTTCACGTTAGGTGGAGCTCGTTTGGCGTGTGCAGATTCTTTTAGGTATTTAGGCATGCTGTTCAAAAAACAACGCAACCCGCAAGCCACTGCAGAGTATATGTGTGCACCTTTCCTAGCTGGTTGCAGACGGATTAGGCAATTCGCATCTGAGCACCGCCTGACAGATAGGCCGCATACCATGCTCTGGCTGACTAAAGCATATGCTCTCCCTGCTAGCATGTATGCATGCCAGATTTGGGGCACTAGATTTATGAAAGAAGGAGCTGAAATGGATTGTCCTTTGCAAACTGTACATCTGTGCTTACTGAAGCGTATCCTTGGGGTAAAGCGCACCACTCCTAATTGGTCTGTACTGTGTGAGTGTGGGCATGAACCTTTACAGTTCTATTGGTTTCGTGCAGCAGTTAGGTTTTACAATGCTTTACTGCGCAGCAACAGCACTACACTCAGTAAGGTACTGCAAGCAGATGTTGAAATGAGCAGCCTCTCCCATAAATGTTGGACTTCAGAATTTTTGGCTGCCTGCACAGGCTTGGACAGGTGCAACGTGTTTACTCATTGTGTTCGGTCAAGGCAGCCTATAGCCATGAAGGAGTTTGTTGTTGATCTGAGAAAAAGGCTGCGAGGTGTGTGGAATGCTGATGCCTTGGCAGAACATGGTGACCACACAAACAAATTAGCCAAATATCATCACTGGATGGCACTTCCTTTGAGACCCTTGTCTGTTCATGGTGCGCCCTTTTCTGTCCCCAGGTATTTGCATCTTGATTTGGGCAAGCGCACGCTAAGAAAAATAGCACGTTTTCGCTTACATGCTCATAATTTAAGAGTTGAGACATCACTTTGGCAGGAGCACACATCAACTTGTGATAAATGTGAACAAGGACTCCAAGACGAAAAGCATGCCGTGTTCCTTTGTTCTTGCGCTTCTGTGTGCTCTCTTTGAAGGGATTATGCACAGCTATTTTCTGACTTCCCCTCGTCTTATAGAATTTTTCTGGACGACTCAGGCACTTTCTACTATTCTCAAGCTAGCTCTGAGGATGCTATTCATTTCTTGCAGAAGCAAACAAATGACACTTATCGTTTTATTTCCGATCTCATGGATATTTTTTGTGCAGTTGGAACAGTTGAGCAGACCGAGCAGCCAAACTACCTGGCTGAAGGTCAAACCCCATTGTAACTCATTGTAACTCATTGTAAACCTTGCACCCGTTTATATTTCATCAAACCTCGTGGATGGACATGTTTGGGATCAGTTACTGGGGCACCTTCAGCTTCATTTTTGCTGCCTACATGCAGGTACAACTATGCATTCGCCTTTCAGCAAATATTTTACATCATCTCATCTTCTGGTGTTATATGGCAGCAAATTTTTAACTGGTTTTTTCGACAAAACTCTTGCTAGCTTGCTACTCAAGCCACCTTGCCTTCATGCATGCATATTTTTGGGCTTAAACAGTCGTTTCAAAGTTTTCACAGGGACTTCATCTACTTTGAAGGACCCTCATTGTTCTCATGGAACAGCCATCAACACCCTTTGGGGATGGCTCCGTGGGAATAGGTGCCCATACGAGCTTGGGATGTGCGACACTTGTGATCGACCTCTGGCAAGACGAAGCCTTTTTCAGAATTATTATAAATTTCAAGTTTAGTTTGGTTTGGTTACAGGCACCTTTTGCTTCAGCTAAGCTGCCCTTGTAGGTAGGTACAGCTATGTAAACCTATCCTATCCAAGACGAAGCCTTTTCCATTTACCCTCCTTGAACTGGGCCCGGCATGTCTATTATTTGAATTCCTTGGTGTGCTGCATCTCATTACCTACCACACATGGCTCTTTCACTACTTATTCACGCATTTTTTAGTCATACAACATTTTCTGGGTTGCCCCTCTCAGGACTCGACAATCCTGCGTACTCAGTTCCAGCGCTTAGTTCTGCAACCCCAGGTAGCGCATCACGTCTTAAGGACTTCATGAACCAGGCCGGTGTCCTAGGAATTCCAAGTTTGTACCAGCATGCCTGAAATGCTGTGACTGAGTTTCATGCTTTCGGCACTTGTTCTCCAGCTTGGACTGGTTTGGTTACAGGCAACGTGTTTGCCCAGCTGAGCTGCCCTCTGAGGCAGGTGCAGCTATGTAACCATATTTTTTTCTTTCCTTTGGGGCGCCAGGCTGACAGATAAGCAGAACTATCACTTGTGCATCTCCAAAATGCATTGAAGTGCATGACTTGCTTAAAATTAGGAAGGCCCAGTGCAGCAAGGAGGAACGTTAAGGTCATCTGATAGGATCCCTGTAGGTTAGGGAAATAGTGAGGCCTCCTAAAACACCAATTAGGGAACTCTTCCTTGATGCACAAAGCTGGACCTGGCATGCATAGTCCTTTCCTTATTTAGAAAGAAAGGATACGGACAAAAGACCCATGTAACCTTTTAGGCTAGCAGTCAAACGTCTTGACTGAGACCTTTTTCCCTTGTAACCCTTGTAACCCTTGTAACAATTTAGACATCGAAATTCAGGGCTTTCATGCCCATTGCCAGCACATCTACTCCACCCAATCCCAGCAAATTTATCTAGATATATTTAGTCTCAGGGCTTCCATGCCCATTGCTATCCCATCTACTCCACCAAATTCCCAAGTTCCTAACAAGCCTACTTTGCATCTGCAAGCTGCTGCATCCCTAGCAACTGCTGCACCGTGGCCAGGCGCTCTGCCTCCATGCGCGCCTTGGCCTCTGCATGGTCGTTGCGCACTGCCTCAGGCGTTTTCTCTGCGTAGCCTGGCATGCTCATCTTCTTGACCATGCCCTCTAGCCGCTGCTCCACATCAGCGAGCTGCAGGCCAAGCACAGGAGTTAGGCGTTGTGATACCATGGCGATTCGACCAGGCATCACACAGGATGTCTGGAGGTAAGCATGCGTGCACCAGCAGCTACTGCTCTGATTGCATTGCTTATGAAGCAGAAGAGGAAGAAGCCGGGCTTGCTTGCCTGACTAGGCCATGCACTGAACTTGTCATCAGCAACAAAAGAGGACAAGTATCAGGGTCGTAAAAAGAACGCTACATACTCCATCTATTAGTGGTAAAGTCAGCACTCTACGGCTTGAAGAAATGTACAGCAGTCTCTATGGGTCGAATTAAATAAGAGAGTTATGGAGATTGGGAAACTGCAAATGTCGATGCAAGAAGACGAAAAAACGACCAGAACGCAAAACATGCACACACGCACATATACACACACACACACGCAAGCATGCACATACTGTTTGAAGCAATATGGTGTGAATTTTAGGCCTTAAGCCCACCTCGAAATTTCATGGGTCAATTGAGCCAAGCACCCTTGGCAAGTTTGGCAATGCAAACATTGCTCAACGCCTTCAGCGAGTCATGAAGGATTATTCTGGGGCGAGCCAGGCAAGCATTCCCACGCTGGCAAAACAGCACTGAAAAGGAAAAAGGAAAAAACACCTGGCCAGGCAGCACTCCAAAATATTCTCAAACACCATGCACTGCCATGTACCCCTGCACAAAGCACCTTGCCACCGGCGCACCCACCTTCTTCTGCAACTTGGCCACCTCCAGGGCAGGGTCCAAGATGCCCTTCAGCATCAGGTGAGCCACAGTGGCATCATCTACAATGGCCACACCACAGCCCATTGGTGGGGCAGCACTGCCGCTGGGCAGCACGCTGACTTCGCTTGAGTTGGTCAGCGTGGACAGCTGCACACAACAGGGCACAGGGATTCCTTGGGTGTGAGCCTGTGTGTGCTTGTGTGTGCTTGTGTGTGTGTGATGAGCATTTCCACCTATATCTCCCAGGAGATCAAAAGCTTTTGACATATGGGTGCATGGAAACAGGCAGCATGGATAAGGCATGTGCCAGAGCAAGGAGGCGGCTGGTCAGCGAGCTGGAAACCGCCTTACAGCCGCACTTGCCATACAGCGACAGACAAGGAAGGAGTGAGGAAGGCCTGGCAGTCAAAGGAGTGTGTCGGTGCAAGCGGGTTGCTCTCACTCACCTCCAGCTTGGATCGCTCCAGCACGGCTGCCTTGCCAGCGTCGGACACAGTGAGGTACAGATGCGGCCGTTGCTTCAGCAGCCCATAGTCACTTCGAAGTGATCGGACCTGCAGATATGCCAATGGGCACATGGCTCAGTAAGGGATAGTGACACCTGCCTTGTTGTCAGATGCGCAGGCATGCCAACAGAGGGAGAGTGGGCACCTCTGCATACATGTGACACTTGTGCGCACTCATGCGCTGTGTGCAGTTATGGCTTGCGTGCACTGACTTCTGCGCACTCGAAACTTGTGGTTTGTGTGCACTGACTTGTGTGCGCCTGAACTGTGACTTGTAAACCCTTGCGACTAGTGTGCGAGTGCAGGGCGCATTTCAGGTAGGGATGCATCAACTGTATGCATCTCTGCAGGTCCAATCACTGCTGAAAGAAGCCTAAACAAGGGCCTGCTTGCAAGCAGAACCTGTAGCCTGCGCAGCACAAAGGGCCTCCAACACATGCCACTTTGACAGAGGGCACAGGTACACCTCACACCTGTAGCCATGTGCAGTGCTGAGGGCACCCAAAACACCCAACTCTGACATAGGGTGAAGGAACAAATTAAATGTACATTGAGCCAGGAGCTGGACACACCATGGCTGCGCATGAACCAAAGGAAAAAAAGCAGTGTTGCCCCCTACCTTGCTGACACACTCCATCAGGTAGCTGTACTCTGCCTCCAGCTGCGGGTTGGCCCAAGCAGGCACCCCCTCAGGGTAGGGTGCCAGCATGATGCTCGGGCTGACCTCCACGCCCTTCAGCAAGAAGGCATGGACACGGAGGCAGAACAGGGTCAGCGCAAGCAGCATCTGAAAATGGCTTCGGAAGGCGAGAAGCAGAGAGAGCAACAGATGTGTAGGCATGATCACCGACGAATGGGTATTACCCATGGTAGGACCTCTCGTGACAATGTCATCAAGCTCAAGCACACAAAGCGGCATGCCCCTTTGTGTGCCCTGGGCATGCGCACGCGCACACGCACACGCACACACGCGCGCGCGCGCACACACACACACACACACACACACACACACACACGCGCACACGCACGCGCGCGCGCACACACACACACACACACACACACACACACACACCAGACACGGATGCACACTGAATAAGGAAGCCATCCAAACTCCAAAAGCACGCGCGAAAAGTATGCCCACACCAATATGCTCCTATATTTGTCTGTGCACATTGGTATGCAAGCAAGCAAGCAAAAAAAAAACATCCACTGGTGACCACCTGTGAGGTGCTGTGACACACCTGGGGCTTAGGTAGCCGCTGCCACAGCTCCTCCGTGACAAAGGGCATGAATGGGTGCAGCAGGCGCAGGCCAGTCTCCAGCGCGATCCACAGCACATCACGTGTTGCACGCTTCGTGGCCACCTGTGGGGGCATGTGCATGGATGTGCTTGAGTGTGGGGGCGAGCATGGGCTCATCCACGCTTGCACAGAATGAACTGCTTTAAAAAGTCAACCAGAGGATGAGAGAGGAGTAGGGTGCGGACAAAGCTGATTGTTTGGAAGCAAAGTCAGAAGTGAGGATCTCCCACTTGACCTGCTGGCTGCAACCAACTGAGTGTGAAGCCTGACCAGACGGATGCGAATGGTCACAGCATAGAGCAAGGCACAGAGGCATCTTTTGCACCATCACTGATCCCAAATCTTGTTGCCCAACCAGTGGTTGCTGCTCCAGCACTTACACCACAACACTTGCCTGCTCTGGCGAGCTGTCGTCCATGGCCATGATAGGCTTCATGAGCTCAATGTACACGTCGCACAACTCGTACTGCCAGAAGCAGTACACACGCTGGGTGGCATTCGCAAACTCATAGGCCTCCATAGCCTGCATGTGGTTCATTGATGTCGAATTTGACCAAAGCATCCATTGATAGACAGCCACAAATTGTTATTGCACACAGAGCTTGACCTTAGATCTCTATAACCTCTCCATGGCCTGCATATGGTGATGTGTGAGCAAAAAGCAGGGAGCACCGACCATTTTGCACTTTACCGTTGCGTGCAATGGAAGCAGAACAAGAGTTGATGGAAGAATCTTTCAGCCTAATGCAAACATCCTGAGCTTTCTGGGCCTTTGGAAACCCTAGTGGCAGCAGTGCAGCAGAGTCTTGCACTTGAACGCTGTAAGACAGCCAAGGAAATAATCTGCATAACGATAAGCGTAACATGTAGGTAGGTATGTGCATCCTGCAGCAGCAGGGCTGCTCTTGCATCCAGACCCGGGAAGACAAACAGTATTTCCTGGCATTCCGAACTCCAAACTCCTGCCATCTTAAAAGCTCCCTTGTGCCCAGTCTTGCAATGGGTTGAGCTCCCGTCGCAAGCACCATAACTGTACACCACCAGGGTGCTGCACTAGCACACATCGTACACCCAACCACACCAACCTTGACAGTGCCCGCGCTGGCATTTGAAAGCTTTGACAGCAGCCAGCGTGGGGTCGCAGGCAGGGAGGACATGTCAAGCTGAGTGGGGTGAGCAGGGGGTTGGTAATCCTCGGGCAGGTTCATGGATGCAAAGCGGATGGCGTTGTACAACTTGTTGCACCAATGGCGGTATGCCACGATGCGCTTGATGTCTAGGTTGATGTCGCGTGCCTGCTTGGTGCAAGGGGCAAGTAGGAGCTTTGAATGTCTAGGTTGATATTGCACGCCTGCATTATGCAAGGGGCAAGCAGTGAGGAAAAGCATGTGCTGTTGGTGAGCTGGTCTTTTTTGTTCTAGCTTGATGTTGCAGGCCTGCATGATGCAAGGGGAAAACAGTGAGCATAGAGTTGATGCTGCGCGCCTGCATGATGCAAGGGGCCAACGGTGAGCGAGGAGCTGTTCACTTTTAAGTTGATGTTGCATGCCTGCATGATGCAAGGGGCAGACAACGAGCAAAAATAAGAGCTATTGGTGGAAGATGAGCATGCATGAGTGCAGGTATGCTGAAGGAAACTGAAATGATTGCTTCAACAAAATGAGCGCATCTCTGCCTGTGTCGCCTGCGCAGCATTATAACAAATCCAATGCCACATTTGCACAGCTGTGCTTGCTGAATCTCACGACTTTTGGAAAGGAGGTGCACCCGCCACGGTTCCGCATGCGGCACCTACAAGCAGACTGTGCTCTTGCATGCATTGGCCCAATCCATCACAGACACGCCGCCTGCCCATGACCTTGCCTCAGAGATAGCAGCTCTTCCACCTGCACAAAAAGCTGCCCATCTTGGGATGCATCCTTGCGCACTGTTGGCTCGTGTTCACAAACCCAGCGTGCATGCTTGCGCGCTCACCTGGTAGTTCATGTCCATCTTGCAACTCTTGGGCTGCATCCTTGCGCACTGTTGGCTCATCTACACAGATCTAGCAAGCATGAGGAGCATGCGCACAGCCCATGAGTCTTGCGCCTCTTACACCGCACCTGCGATGTGTACGCGCAGAGCCCAAAGCGCAGGGCATCCGTCCCGCACTCCTCAATGCCGTCAGGGAAGTCTGTGCGTTGACCAGCCTTGGCTCTCTCCACCTCCTTGGCATCAAGGTTGCCGGACAGCAAGGTCTGGTGCAGGCCTGGACAATGCAGCAGAGGGCCGGACATGTTTTCCTTGTCGAACAGCAGGGAACACATGGGCAAATATTACGACAAATATGTACCCTGTTGTACAGCAGGAAGCACATGGGCATACAACATATGCACGGTTGTCGCTAGAAGCCAGATTCAAGTGCAGGATCTGACAGCAGAGTGGGAGCTGCAGAGCCTTGTGCCGAAGCTGTATGCACAGCATGTGCCCTCCAACAGCCTCTGGTTTTTGATGCAGTAATGATTGAAGCCTCTTGGCTGGCAAAACTTTATTTGTGCTGCCAGCCATGCAAAATAAACCACCCCAGGTCGATGACAAACATGATGGTTCATTGAGCAAGGGTACTGCTTGACCAGGACCTGAAAGCAACCTCTGGTGAAAAGGTCATCCCTCTTCTTGGAAAACAACCTCCGGTCCCTACGACCAGCCGGTAGACTGCACTCAATCTTGATTATTGGACCCACCAGCAAGCCCAATACTTGAAAGCCTAAGCAGACAGGCCATCGCCTTCCAAGCACTACAGCAAAAGGGCCCCAAAACACTGGCCAAGTCCTCGAAGCGCTATTGAGAGGCTGCCAGCACACGAGCTGCGGGAACCAAACTCACCAGCAGCGTTATTGTACAAGGAGTCCACTTGCCCCAAACCACCCACCTTCTAATGAGATGCCATCGATGACGTGCAGTGGGTCCACAACATTGCCCAGCGACTTGCTCATCTTGCGCCCGTGAGCATCACGCACCATGGCGTGCAGGTACACCTGCATGCATGCACATGCTTTGCAGCTCACGACCAAAAATCTGTTGGCAAAAGCAGAGCAGGTGCTTGCCCGCTGGCACCACAATGCTCCTGTGAACAATGAACCACAATGATCTGTGAACAAACAAAGAGCCTGAGCTCAAGTCAGACATTAGCGAGCGTGCGGCACTCAACAGAGCCCAAAGCATTCTTCTATAGGATTGAGGCATCTTTCATGCGCAATTTGGTCACCCAATCGATTCACCAGACATATGCTTCGTGATCCAAAAGTCTTAATAACCAGCAACACTTCCGGGCCTCTGGAATATCAATTGATGCCCCTGCGGAATCTCCTCTCCGTCTTCTTTACATTCTTTTCCCTGTTGAAGCTCTTACACATGCTGATGCTCAAATAGCAAGTGACCCAACATAGGCAGTGGCCACCCAATCTAGACGCATTGCCATGCACTAAAATGGCACAAAAGCAACACACACACATACACACACGTGCGCGCAAACACGCATACACACACACCTGCTTGAAGGGGACCTGACCAGTCAGCTGCAGGCCCATCATGACCATGCGTGCCACCCAGAAGAAGAGGATGTCGTGGCCTGTCTCCAGTAGGCTGGATAGGGGCATCAAAGAGATGATGGTTTTTGATGCAGGTCATCAAACACACCAAAAACAAACAGGTGGTTGAGCAAGCAAGAATGGGCGGACCAGGTTGACCGGAACCTTCAGGCTGGCATCGTGCAGCACGCCTGTTCTCTGGCAGATGAGCCTTTCATGAACTGTGCATTGTATGGCAGGAAATGCAAAAGGGTGCATCGAAGACTGACGATCGGGCACATGAATCGAAATTCCTGTAAAACAAGTAGTAATTTTGACGCGAATGACAACGACAAATCAAAATTTACCATCATGCTTAAGCCTTTGGATGCTGTAGCACAGCAAGTCGTACATGACGCATGCAGCGTTCTTGCAATGACTCAGACCTGCTGGACAATAGACGGGGCCAAGCTCCTTACTTTCCTTGTCAATCTAGAGTACATGTTTGCTGCTGCAGAAGCCCACCTGCCAGGGTAAAACTTCTTCAAGTCTTCTGAGATCTCAGGCCACTTGAACACAGAGAAGGGGAATAAGCCAGAGGAGAACCTGTGAAGAGGACGGAAATTGCGTGTACTATCTCGTGAACGGTTTGGACAACACAAGGTTAAAAGCTCAGTGTGGCACGCGTGCACATGATGGTGCAACGAAAGGAGTTCTCACTATCTTGGACAACACAAGGTTAAAAGATCAGCGTGGCACGCGTGCGCACGCACTCCCCCCCCCCCCCCACACACACAAACACACATACAGCCTGCACAGCACAGGCCCTGCATCACGTGAGCACAACTAAATTAATTCAATCCTCAATCAGCACTCACTCAACCATGCAAATGAGCACAGTGCTTACCCCCACCACCACCTTCCTTACATCACACGCACCAGGTGTCCAGCACATCCTCGTCCTGAAGCAGGTTGAATTTGCAGCCAGGGTAGCGGCTGGAAGCCAGGGCGTGCGCTTCTTCCCGGTTGTGGCCCACTACCCAGCGCTTGGTGTCCTCACTCAGCATGCCTGGCTGCCCAGTCTCGCCTGCAGGTGTGACAACGTGCTGCAGCAGCTTGTGTGTTCCGCAGCAGAGCTGTTGATGAGGGGTTGATGGGGTGGGATGTTGGATGAGTGATGTGAGCAGCTTGGGTGCTCTGCGGCAGAACTCTTGGTGCGTGGGTGATGTGATGATGAGTAGGTGATGTGCTACCAAAAGACAGCGATCAAAGAGGCGGGCACAAGCAATAGGGAGGGAATAACTGAGCTCCCAGCAGACAAGGGATAAGTGGGGAAAGCGGCGTGAGTAGCAGGAATTATTGCAGGGATCAGCTGCTCCAAAGACTTTGTGTGGCATGTACTTCTTGGTGCTTACCAAGGAGTGATGGCAGCACAGCAGCTGTTTCAGATGCACTGTATATAATGCAAGTTTCTGTGTCCACGCCAACAATGGACCCATATTTGAGGGCCTCATGCCCATGGCCTCCTTTTCGGATGCCAGTCTTGAACCCAAGGTCACTACCCAGCCTTCCAAGCACCAGGAACTTGGCCCGGAGCACAATGAACACAGCCAGCTGAAAACAAATGGGGTTTTGGTTGTGAGAGCGCGACTGGACCTTTCTAGATTTCTGAAATTTCTGGATATCCTGAGGACAAACACACATGTACTGTGTACCATATGAAAAGGAATGAATGTTTTTCACCTAATACATATTCTAAGTGCTGCACCACACTTGAAACCCCCAACACACTCCAGTACGATTCTTGACAGGCTACACATTAGACATTAAAGGACAAGGCTCAAGCATGCCGGGTCGTGCCTTGTGCCTCCATTTCTGGCTGTGCACCTCCTCTCGTTCTGAAGCACTCCCCACTCACCCTCCATCTGCACGTAGTAGGCAGGGATGCGGTGCCCCCACCACAGCTGGCGGCTGATGCACCAGTCGCGGATGTTCTCCAGCCACCGGAACCACACCACCTCAAACTCCTGTACCAGAGCAACAGGATGAGGGAGCCAGGAAGGTGCATTGGCAAGCGCGCCAGAACAATACATTTAAACATCTGTCACTGTTTTCAACAATGGAAGCCACCCGCACACAGTGAGCTGGACTGCACAGAAGGGAGAGGGGGGGGGAGTCCATTCCCCCCCAATGAAAACCTCTCCATCCAACCCATCCATTCACGAGCGGACCAGTCCAAGCCAAAGCCTCCAAAGCCTGCACACCTTGGGGATGATCTCCAGCTCACCACTGCGCACAGCTGCGCAGGACTTGGCTGCCATAGTGTCGCACTTGACCCACCTGCAAGAAGGCGGCATGCAGGGTAGCATGTGGCAAAGGGTGCATCCATGGAGGGCAGCATGTGACAAGGGTGGCAAGGGTGCATGCGACAAAGGGTGCATCCATGAAGGGTGCATGAGACAAGGGTGGCAAGGGTGCACCTGACAAAGGGTGCATCCATGGAGGGTGGATTCAGTCTGGTAGACTGCGCAAAAACCCATCGGTGCTCGTCGGCAAAGCATTCAATTCATCAAGCACGGAAATGTGTGGTGCTTTCCCTTTCTGAACCTGGCACATGAGCATTCATAGCCCCCCTATGCAGAGGCAGCAGAAAAGATGGAGCCCGGTCAGGAGGGAGTGAGGCAGGAGCATTGAAATCAAGGGGATGGACCTAAAACAGAAACCAGCCATACCCAAGTGCTGCTGTGCTGCATCATCCTTGTGAACGCAAGATGTGTTTCCCCAAGCTTGCCGTGCTGTAGCATGCGCTGCAGCCCTCAGCCTTGTACCCCTGCTTCCACCTTTTGCTGATATCTTTGCAGCCCAGCTCACCCACCACTGGGGCTTCAAGCAGGGCTCAATCACGTCCTTGCTTCGACTGCAGATGCCAAAGCGCATGGGGTTGTCTGTGGTGCCTCGGAAGAGGCCCAACTTGTCAAGGGCCTCCACAACAGTCACACGGGCCTGAGAGATGGGTGGATTGTTGCAATGATGTGCATGTGCAAGTACACATGTGGTTGCGTGACCATGCTGCATGTCGCTGCTGTGCTTGTACCCGCTGCTATTGTTGTTTTTGTCCTTGCTGCTGCTGCTGCTGCTGTTGTTGTTGTTGTTGTTGTTGTGACACACATGCAATTGTAGACAAATGTACTCGTGCATACAAGCAGGGTGAAGGGTGGCAACGGTAGATCCGGCCTTTCCGGCAGCAGCAAGGGTTTAGCGCAAAAAGCCATTCTGAAGTGCAAAGCAGTGAGAAAATTTTGGGCACAACATTGGCATAACAAAATACAGCAGTCAGATGCAGTAACACGGCGGAAACAAATGTGGCCATGGGTCAGATGAGTCCCTCATACTTGCAGAATAAGTAATCACCAAGTGATTTCATTGTTAGCAATTTTAGTGTGTGACTGGTGTTATCATCATCGGGAGACAGGATTCAACCAAACATGCAAAAGCAGACGATGCCTAATTAAAAATAAGAAGCATGGACATGGATCAGATGAGTCCCTCATACTTGCAGAATAAGTAATCACCAAGTGATTTCATTTTTAGCAATTTTAGTGTGTGACTGGTGTTATCATCATCGGGAGACAGGGTTCAGCCAAACATGCAAAAGCAGACGATGCCTAATTAAAAATAAGAAGCATGGACATGGATCAGATGAGTCCCTCATACTTGCAGAATAAGTAATCACCAAGTGATTTCATTGTTAGCAATTTTAGTGTGTGACTGGTGTTATCATCATCGGGAGACAGGGTTCAACCAAACATGCAAAAGCAGACGATGCCTAATTGAAAATAAGAAGCATGGACATGGATCAGATGAGTCCCTCATACTTGCAGAATAAGTAATCACCAAGTGATTTCATTGTTAGCAATTTTAGTGTGTGACTGGTGTTATCATCATCGGGAGACAGGATTCAACCAAACATGCAAAAGCAGACGATGCCTAATTGAAAATAAGAAGCATGGACATGGATCAGATGAGTCCCTCATACTTGCAGAATAAGTAATCACCAAGTGATTTCATTGTTAGCAATTTTAGTGTGTGACTGGTGTTATCATCATCGGGAGACAGGTTTCAACCAAACATGTAAAAGCAGACGATGCCCACAAAAAAAGCAGCATCAGTGTATCCCCTGCAACGCAGGCTACGATCAAGCCCCTCACAATTGCAGAATAAGTAATCATCAAGTAATCTCATAGGTAGTATATTGTGTGTGACTGGTGTTATCATCATCGGGGCCAGCCATGACGCATTTTTGAAGGACATAGAAAAAGTCTGTAACGTGTTTTGAAGACTGCGCAGAGACAAAACGTGCATTATGCCGAGTCAATACCGCATCCCTCATACTTGCAGAATAGGTAATCACCAAGTGGTTTCATTGGAAGACTTGTGTGTGTGTGAATGGTGTTATCATCATCGGGATGTTTGCGGACTGCTTTGCCTCTTACATGCCGTGCCATCAGCTGCAACGCTTACAGGAGGTCCCCTCACAATTGCAGAATAAGTAATCACAAAGTGATTTCATTGATAGTGCTGTGTGTGTGACTGGTGTTCTCATCATAGGGGACCTCGCATCAAGAACAGTTAAAGGAATGGTTCTCTGCTATGGTGAGAACGCTGCAGGTGAGAGATGCACTTAAGTCGTAAGTCTGGTCGCAGCTGCAAGCTTTGGAAGCAACCTTGGCGCCAAGCACAATGCATGCTTTGACCTATGCATCTTGTGCATCTGCATGCAGGAGCACCAGACACAAGTGGACTTCCTTCTTAAATGCTCTTCACAAAACATGGGCTAGGTTGCTTTTGAAGGGCAGGTCGCAGAAGGCAAGAGTGATGATGGATGCAAGGGTGGTATGCAATGACAAGAATGATGACAGAAGCAAGGGTGGGATGCAAGGCAGAGTAAGGACACTGTGCGCTACCCCACAATTGTTCAGTGAGACAGTGTATACAGTAAAGCAAGGGGCAAAGTGATGATAATGGCAAGGTTGAAATGCAAGGCACAGCAAGGACACCGTACCCTGTCCCACAGCACACAGTGTACTGTATGCAGAGCAAGGATGAGGGCGACGGCAATGGCGAGGGTGAAATGTAAGGCAGGTCAAGGACACGCCGAGCTACCTTAAAGCGTGGCTGGCCTGCAAACTCGCCACCTTGCTCGTTGATGTACCCGTCATCATCAAACACATTGATGGACTCCAGATTGTGGCGCTTGCCGGTCTTGAAATCATTGGGGTCGTGGGCTGGGGTGATCTGTAAAAGGACAGGGAGGGACAGGCAAGAGCAAATTGAGAGGCAGCAAAATGCCAAAAAATGTGTGCAAGGGATAAATGCCGTACGGCATGGTGGGCTGATGCAGCACTGGGAAAAGAGCCAAGGGCAAGCTGCGAGAGATGGAGAAAAGGGTGACCAAATCAAGAAGGTAGGGAACAGAATAGTGCACACTGTGCATTTGTTGATGAGAAAAGGAAAGGTACAGCAACACCGATCTGAAGGCCGTGCGCATTAAGGGAAGGTTCCCCAACTGGCAAGCTAGCAAAGGTTAAAAGGCTAAAAGAGTACAACAGAGAGCTTGCAATGGAACAGGCCCTCACGCACAAATTGCAATTCGCCATGACTGCAGTATGCAGGGCAAGGCAGCAACTTGAAGGTGCTGGTCTCAGGTGGCTTAACAAGGCCGAGCTGTCGCCAGCGATACCAACAGGCACTTGCTGTCAGGATGGCAAGGTTGCAAGAGAAAGGTCATCCTGGCCACAGGCTTGCAAGACAGTTGCAAGAGAAAGGCTACCCTGGCCACCAAAAGAGGGTTGCAATATGAAGTTCATCGTGGCAGGGGTTGCAGACAGAGGGCGACAGAAATGACACAGGGTTACAGGAAAGAAAGGTCACCCTGGCGCCACTAGAAGAGCCATGCACTTGCCTTCACAGCTCCTGTTCCGAAGTTCATGTCGACAAGCTCAGCATCGCAGATGATGGGGATGCGGCGCTGGTTGAGCGGGTGCACAGCAAATTTACCATGCAGGTGCTTGTACCTGCATAGCAGAAGCACAACCAGCCAAGGGAGCAGGCTTAGGTCATACCAGTGCAACAGCTGGACATCAACAGGCACCTCCATGCACACTACTCTGAATCGTGCTGTGGAAGGGAAAAAGCGGTTGCCCAGCTGCAGGATGCACATCTGAGACAAGTCAATACCATACTAATTTTAGATCAACCTGCAACAACGATGTTTTTGAGTGGTGCGAGGTGACTGCGGGACGACCTTTAATTTAATTATTTCAGGGGCCGCGGGAAAGTGTGGGAAACTGAAGATTAACATTTTTTAGTAAATCTAAGGATCGATAAGAGGGCTACTGATCCTGCATAAATGTGCGGGATGGTTAAAAACCACTATTAAGAGGTGTGCGGGAGTGGTCTGGGGTTGCAAAATTGATTACAATTTTAGGGATGCGGGATGGTCACCTGGTAGTACGGAAGTCTAATAAGAAGAGGCACCCAAACACAGCATCCCAAACAGTGCTCACCCAGACCTGCTAAGAAACCAAAAACAACACCCCTGCCCACGCCCACACCCACACACATGCATGCACGCACCTGGGGTCCTCAGGGTGGACAGCCACAGCTGTATCGCCCAGCATGGTCTCAGGGCGCGTGGTAGCCACCACAATCTCGCCGCCTCCCTCCAGAGGGTACCTGCAGCACCAGGTGTTGCGCAGGATATATGCCATACGAAGGGAACTAACGGAACTGGTTGCCTCTTGCCCTGCCCAACAGTGGTAGCAAAGCCTGAGCAAGTCTTGAGCACCAACACTGTGTTACACCAGGGAACCTGCACAAGCATACACTGTGCAAGACAAACAGCTAGATCCATGCACAATCAATAGACACCACTTTGGCATGTCATATATTTAAGTTGCTTCCTCTATGTGCAGCAGAGTTTGCAGCGGTAAATCTTATGGACCCATGGACAAGAGTTGTGTAAACAGGGCCCTTAACACAACTCAATTTGAGTTAGGCTGTTGTGGCATGTATGCTAGAACAGCCTGAGCAGCAAGCACATCATTCAAGGCCGCTGCACTCTGGGTAAGCTCAGAAGCTCTTACTAGGAGGGGTCAACCATGGACAAAAGGAAGGACACGCCATGTGGAGGGGGAGGGGACGCTCAGGTGGCAGAGCCCAGGGATGCAATACCAACACAATCTTGAGGATGCATACCTTAACCCAAAATTCACGTATGACTGCATGATGCCATTATCACCCAAATGTAGGAAAGTAATCCCAATGACAAGGTCAATGAGGGGTCCAGAGACGAGAGCAACGCCATGCCCTTCGAGGTGCCAAGTGTATATACACAGGCCCAAAACCATCTCTACGTCTGTATGCACACACTTAGCACCTCAAAGTTTTGGCACGCGGTCATTCACAAGCTCCAGACATAGGCCATGCTTCCTCTCTTCTTTTCATGCCACTGACGTATGACTGAATGCCTGCAGACCACACTCACGCAAAGCTGGTGAGCACGCCGAACTCCACAGGCTCAGTGTAGCCAGGCACCGTCATCAGGGTACGCTTTGGCACGTCAATGTACTCCACCTGTTGGTGTTGTTCAGGTGCACAGTCAGCATTCAGTGCAAAAAGTGTGCAGCTTGAGGATGGTCAGTAGCCATGGTTGAGGCAGGTTCCTCCTCAGGCCTCCCCGGCTGTTAGATTGACCCCTCTTTAATGCACGCGGCCAGATATAGACTACAGAGTCTTAAGTAGTCTTCAGTTCTACGTTGCAGCTTCAGGGTAGTCGATAGCCATGGGGAAGGTAGGTACCTCAGACAGCCTGCCTTGTCCACAGACACTTGGACAGACACTGCTATGGTAGACATTACAGTAGGCCAGAATCCGTCGCAGAATGCCTGTGTGGGCTGAGCGTCGGCTCGCACCTCAATATCAGAGACAGCAGTCTTGAGCTTGCAGCACCAGTTGACCAGGCGGTTGTCGCGGTAGATGGCCCCATCATTGTACATGCGCACAAAGGCCTCATTCACAGCACGCTGCAGGCATGAATGGCAGCAATCAGTGAATGCAAGGAAAAATGTAGACATGTAGAGCTAAGGCCATGCCCTCCAATTAGATGGGCAGCAGGAGATGCAGCATGGGAGGATAAGAGGGTTGCCTATCCAGCCTTTCCATGAGAGTTGACGTCTGTCAATGAATGCCTGGCTTCACAATGACGCAGCGCAGTCTGACCCATCCCTGCATTACGAGGTGGTTGGTAGCTTGCTCAGAATATCGGCACGAGCACCATTGCCAACAACATACCAAAATGTAACCGTTGTCACACACACACACACAAACACACACACATACACACACACACACACACACAAACAGCTGCAGCCCTCATCCAAGCCTCTCCAATTTCAGCATCAGCCCACATGCATGAGCTGGCATCCTGAGACTCCTTGAGAAGTGTGCTTAAAAAGAATTAACTGTCCATCTTTTCACAGCACAACTCCTGCGGTTCGCATCTCTGGCAGGCATCCCCCTCACCCAGTACCCTCTGAGCAAACTGCCAACAACCCAAAAAAAGTTGTCATTGTATTTGTTGCTGCTACTGCTGCTGCTGCTGCTCCTGGTGTTGTAGTTGTTTCGTTGTCATTCTTTGTGTGTGTGTGCGTGTGTGTGTGTGTGTCGAGATTGTTGTTGTCACGCTTGCACATACCGACATCTGGGGGTCCATGGTAAATACGCAGCGGCTCCAGTCCACAGAGGATCCGATGCGGCGCAGCTGGTTCGTGATGCGACCTCCGTACACATCCACCCACTTGTACACCTCCTCCAGAAAGCCCTCACGCCCTGTCAGACAAAAACCAGAACACAGAGGATGTGGGCGCGTGTGTGCACACAAACAGTGGCTTGTTTTTTGAAGACCCAGGCTCTCTTGAAACCCAACAGCCAACGCACCCAAGACAGAGGGCATCCAAGGATGCATAATGCACAGATCTGGCCAATGCATCACAGCGCCCAGGTACCTCAAACACCCTGCCAAAGTAGCTGCCAATGCTCAGCTGCATGTGCTGCAGGCGCTCAGTGCCTGTGCTGCACCAGCTGCCAGTGCTGCTGTGCTCAGTGCCCGTGCTCAGCTGCAAATGCTGCACCAGCTGCTAGTGCGCAGCAGCTGCCAGTGCTCTCATACACCTTCCCCCCCCCCCCCCCTTCCACCCACTGGCCCACATGAATCACTACCCCCCTCCCCACCAAATGAAGGATGAGCCACACCTACTCACCCAGCTGGTGGCGCGAGACACCCTTCTCTCGCTGCAGCGTCTTCTCCACGATTGTCTGTGTGGCAATGCCTGCATGGTCCGTGCCAGGCACCCACACGGTGTTGTAGCCGCTCATGCGCCGCCAGCGTACAATGGTGTCCTGTATGTTTAACAGAATTCAGTTTGTTCTTAGGAGCCAAAGAGTTTGCACTTATCCTGTTAGTTGGCACCCTGGTGCAAGCACATGTTTGCCTCCCAGACAATTACATCCCACTTTGCTTGCATCAGATAAGCCTGTCATTGCACTCAAATTTGCAGGCTTCATCTAAGTCCCCTCACGACGTTAAGAAGAGCAAACCAATGCAGCGTACACGTAAGTAAGAGATGAACTATAGTGGCTGCCAAATATGGATATGTATCCACAATAAAGTGAAGTATGGTGAGTGTTGAAGACTGCCAAACACGTGAGCAAGGCGCTGCATGCCAACAGTGCTGCTCTACCAATGATAAATCGACCTCGGGGCCAGCAGTCAGGTGTTTTGACTGAGGGTTTTTTGCTTTTGTGACCTGTAAGACTATCCTTGCCAAGATGGGATCAAAGCAAGCAGGAGGCATTGTGGCTGTGTTTACCTGGATAGAGTTGGTGAGGGCGTGGCCGATGTGCAGTGCTCCCGTGACGTTGGGTGGGGGAATGACGATGACAAACGGAGGCTTGGTGCTGTTCATGTCAGGCTTGAAGTAGCCAGACGCTTCCCACCAGTCATACCTGTGCACATCATGTGGATGCAGCAATCATTTGCCATACGTCTTTGTTGTACCTAGCAATTGCAAAGATATGCATCAGCATACAGCAGGGCTTGAGGTGGTCGTGAAGGAGGGCAGGTTTGAATTTACCGTAGAATTTAGACGTTCTGAATTTGCAAGTCTTTATTTCTCAAAGTTTGCACACACATACACACACGCGCGCACGCACGCATGCGCACACGCACACGCACACGCGCGCACACACACATACACATGCGCACGCGCACACACACACACACACACACACACACACGCACCAGGTAGCCTCCACGATGTGTGGGTTGTAAGCCTTGCCCGCTGCCTTGCTCACGTCCTTCTTGGCACCCTTGGGGACTGCGTCCACCTCTGCCTTCAGGCGTGCAGCCTCCTCAGCCTCTGCTTTCTGTATTGTGTCATGAGTATGGGTGGCGAGATGCTCTGTTGTAATGTTGGGCTTCAAGAGCTGCAACAATGTGTGCCAAACACTTGCATGTTTGAAAATGCATGGGCTTGCACTTTAGCAAACAGGCAGGCTGGTCTAAAGGATGTCAGGGACCTGTTTCTGCAGAATGAACCACTGCTAGCAGGAGGATTGCGGCACATTCCAATCATATAATCACTTGCTTATAAGTGGAGCGGAGCAAATAAGATTGCGGGAGATCAATGGACTTCAACAACATGCGCACAGCAGGGAGGCATGCAAACGAAATGTAGTTGACACACTCAAACATTTGTGCACCTGCCCCCCTGCATGCCCCAACACTCCAGCACACTCACCCTCTTGGCTTCCGCAGCAGCCTTCTTGCTTTCGCCTGCGCCCTCGCCCGCTGCGCTCTTCTTGGCGGCTTGTGCAGCTGCAGCGGCAGCAGCAGCCTCCTTCTTGGCTGCCAGCTTGGCAGCCTTGGCTTCCTTCTCTGCCTGCTTGGCTGCCTGCAGCCGATGGTGGGCCATGCATGATGAGAGCAACAAGATTTTTTTTGGGGGGGGGGTCAGCGGCATCTGCTGTGACGTTGCGGCATGGGCACAATTTGGTGGAGGTCACTGAGATAACAAAGTTTTCCGGCATCCTCTTGCATATCAAGAGCGTGCGCCGGCAGCACACTTATGTTTACCTTTTTTCACAAGGTGCACAGCAGAAGCCACACAAGGGGCTGGCGTGCAATCCTGTTAGATGATAATGCACCAAGGCAGCATATGCAGGCATAAAGTACACCAATACAAAGGTAACAGCTGCCTTGTCCCTTACCCAATGACAACGCACCAAGGCAGTGTGCAAAGGTACCCCAGCATTGCAACATCATTAGCCACTTTTTCCCTTAATCAATAACCCTCGAGCCCACCTTTTTGGCTGCCTTCTCAGGGTCCAGCTCCGCATCTGCGGCACCAGCACCATTCTCAGGGGCCTGAGGCTGCTTGTCACCACCACCGCCGCCACCCTCTTTCTTCTTCTTCTTGGTGTCTTTCTTGGGGGGGGCCACCCAGCCTTGGGGGGCAGGGCTCAGGGGGATCCTGCCTGAGAAGCAGATCACGAGCGCACAAGATTGGCAGCTATGCCATGGAGAAGCAGAGCAGGCGCTTGCAGAATGAGCAACTATGCTGTGGGGATGCAGGGCAGTCACAAGCAGGATGAGCAGCTATCCTGCAGAGAAGCAAAACAGTTCCTAACAGGTTGAGTAGCTGTGCTGTGCAGGGCATGTGTGTCACAGTGCACGGTCACAGGATAAAGCCTGCATAAGGCAAAGCAGGAACTTGTCTTCTCTCAGAGCATGTCCTCTCACCAGCTGCACCCAGTAAGCCTCCCACTGTCTGATACCCATCCAATCGCTCCATTCTTATGTGCGAAGATCCAAAGACATGCGCCATGCTTACATGTCAGGCTCGTCTCCTTCTATTAAGCCAGAGCCTGCATGGGCCTCCAAACATGCACCCAAGACAGCTCTCCATTGAAAGAGGCACCGGACCATCCACCCCTTCAACTCCGCACTGGCGCACCACAGCACCCTGCTCCCACCCACAATTTTGGCAACAGACGCATACGCTGGCCCACACCCCCTTCCTGCACTCACCCATAACTTTGGCATCAGACGCATATGCTGGCCCACACCCCCTTCCTGCACTCACCCATAACTTTGGCAACAGACGCATGCTGGCCTGCATCCTCCAGCACCCATTGCACGGTGCGCGGAAAGGGCGCCCTCGCCTCCGCGCCCATCACATAGCTCAGCAGCGGCTGCACCGCCGCCAGCAGCGCAATGTCGGCAATGCTCAGGCTGGGCGTGCCCGCAATGCACTTTGCGGTGCTACCCTGCTGCGCGGCTGCAGCAAACCTGTTGCTTTCCCCCAGGGCAGCCTCAAGACTGTGCAGCTGGGCAGTGAGGGCGGCTTGGCTGGCAGCGCGCCCCTGCACGCGCACAAACAGGGTGTGGCATGGAGGAAGCCTTAATTTGCAAACATTTTGCGCGTTGGCTGGAAAAGAAGGCGTTGCGTTGTGCACATGCACTCTATCTGGACCTCCATGCCCACCCGTGGTCTCATTCCTTCTGGACTGTGAGGCACTCAAAAACACATAATTCCTAATTTCTTAAGAAGAAGTGCTCCAATTTAATGTGCGTGTGTTTGTGTGCGCGCGTGTGTGTGCAAGTATTGCATACCATGAGCATTGATTGATACCTGTGCACATGCCCACTTATGCTCTTCCTATCTCTAGCTGTAGCTGCTGCAAGTGATCCCGCATCCTTACATCATCAAAAATGCAAAACCTTCAAAGATGTCCGAAGATCTCATGAGCTGCTACTGTCATTGTGATGAACCACTTTGCTAAAGTACGAACCTCATCTGAGTACTCCTTACTACTGGCAAAAGGCTCCACCCATGCACGAGAGTGCTGCTCAATGTCCACAGCCACAGCCAGCCACTTCTCCACCTCCGCCTGCAGTCGAGCATAGGCACTGCACAGATGAGCTCTGCAAGTGGAGAGCATGGCACCATGCATTGAACATGACGCACCTTGAATTCCTCAGGGTAGGCAGATGAGCCCTTAGCGACTGCAGGAGAGGGAGAAATGGGTAGAGATGAGCACACTCACGTTCGTTGAGTGAATATGCAGCAGTCAGCTGGCATTCCGTCCTATCTGAGGAGTGTGCGCCTCCATCACCTCGCTTTAGCACTTCTGAAGTACCCCGAAAGCTCTCCCCACTGCTCTCCTTCAGCAATGGCTCCTGCAGAGTGCAACCCAGCACGCAGCAGCATGACCAGCCAGGCTCACTTCACACTGGCTTGCATGCTCCACAAGTGTGTGTGTGTGTGCATGTAAAAGAAAATAGAACAGGAAACTTGATTAACCTGTTGGTCAGCATCAGGGGGTGCCACAACCATGCTGCATCCTGCAAGATGAGAAGCAATCAGCGCTGCCGGCTGGCACGAATGGCCAGGGCAGGTGATGAGCTCCATTCTCTCACTTTTTTCTTTATTTCGACTTTAATCTTGCATGTCTGGAACGCTGTACATTGCCTTGGCCACTCTGTTCGTTTTGAGGGGCGGAAAAGCTATTCATTACATTCTTTTAATTCTTTTAAAATGTGCACACCGTGGTAATTCACATGACCATGCAACCCTTGAAAGAGCACGCACGCGCGCGCACACACACACACACACACACACACACACACACACACACACACACACACACACACACACACACACACACACACAACCACACACACACACACACACACACACACACACACACACACACACACACACACACACACACACACACACACACACACACACACACACACACACACACGCACGCACGCACGCACGCGCACACACACACACACACACACACACACAAACTCACACACACACGCACGCACGCACGCACGCACGTGTGTGCGCTGCAGTCTTTTGCTTGCTTCCTTAGACCAGACATATGTGTGCGTATGTGCGCGCGCGCTGCAGTCTTATGCTTGCTTCCTTAGACCAGACATGCATACAGATAAAAATGGACCTTGATCATTGAATTGCTTGTGCATGCAAGTTGCATTACCAAGTGATATCTCAGTACAAATTAGCATTTGCGTACGATTGTGTTGTTGCAACCTGTTGCCATCCTCTGCCTAAAGGGTGGATGTTTTTCAGAAGATTGCCAGCTTGCAAGCCCATTTGATTGACAAGCACGCTGCTGGATTACACCGCACCTTGTTTTTGGCCCTTATTCCTTGAAAATGTTTGACATTTTTGGTGTTTTTCCTGGCCTTTTTCACGCACGCTATTTAATTCCTAATACTTGTTTTTCATTTGTCTGGCCTGTCTTACCTCAATCTGTTCAACACTTTTCTGGGCCTGCAGAAAACATAGCTGGCCGCGTGAGACAGCCTCACCAACTGAATGCTAACCAGCAACATGTGCACTTGTTTGAAATCAAGTACTGTGAGGCCACGACGCCTGGACAACAGTTGGAGGCGGCAAAGCGGCAGCATGCAGACCTCGGCAAACTCATTAGTGCAAAAACTGTGACTCTTCATACGATCCTTCTGGGTGTTTGCGGGACCTGTTATATTAAACATACTCTTATTCAGTTCCAAAAACTTGGACTTGACCATCACCATGCCATTAAACTTGCTCTCAAGCTTCATACCCATTCTGTTATGTACGCCAACAAGCTTATTATTACTAGGCTTGCTATTGAAAACAATCATACTTCTCACAGCCAGATTTTGGAACGGATGCTTCCACTAACCCTCCAGATCCACATTAGCACTCTTTGTTTTAGAGCTTTGTGGTGGAGGGGACCCACGGCTCTTCTGAGCCAATGTCTCCTTTTCCTTAATTGATGTAGGGAGAGCTTCCTCTGCCTGCGTAGTTTTTTTTTCTTTTATACCCTTCTAAAAGCCACCAGAATGGCTGCTCAATTCCCAGAGGGGGCTATCTGAGCATGTGCCCAAATATGCTCCTTTTTTGCATTTAGAGTGCGCCCAGTCACAGCCGCTCCATCTGACTGGACAATTTTTGCTCTTAAGTGTAGCTGGCATTACAAGCTACCAGAGCATATGCTCAGATTTGTGTAAGTCGCCCTGGGTGCTGAGATGGACTCGGCTGAAGCTCACATGGGGCACGTTAACCCTAATTCAGTGTGTTTTATAGGAAAATGGCTGAAATCGCCACATAACACCAGCCACTGGGTCTTTTCACTCCAATTTGTTTTGCAATGATGTTTTTTTACGCGGACCCTACATCACTACAAAGCACCAATTTGGTGCAGTGGGTGGTCATATATGGAGTTTTGGTGGTGAAAACTAGGGTTCACGCCGCGGCTAACTAGGCATGTGCGCCCCAACTGGTAAGCCTCATGCTCCAGTGCTGGAAAAGCTACCTACAGGAATCATGCTTGAGGCTTACCAGTTGGGGCGCACAAATGCAAGGAGCATCCCAAAAACACTTGATTTCGGGCCTCGGTTATTCCCCTCTGCTCAATTCCACAATTTATCTTAGATAGCTGCTATGACTCAGGCCTTACGCCATGCTATCTACTCAGCCATTCTCAACACAGAGGCCACTGCTACTTTCATGTTCCTCCCTGTATGGGGACAACACATGGTAACTAACCCCTATTCCAAACTCATCACTGCCTATCCACATCTCTGTTGTGAACTTGGAACCATCGCTCGTACCAACCTTTGCTACAACGATCCACAATCTTGCCTCAACCAGGAAATACCTCTCACTCTTTTGAGCCAATGTGTCTCCTTTTCCTTAATTGATGTAGGGAGAGTTTCCTCTGCCATTCCTCTGTCTTTTTTTTCTTTTTCTCCCTCAGCACACATGGGACCTACAAATTGCTGCAGTCTGGAACACATCTGCAAGGTCCCATCTAAACAATCACAACCCAGCTTGGCTGCAGGGCCTGGCTTCGGCTGTACCAGGAGTTAACTGGAAGCTGCGGAGTATAGGCAACCATTCTACTCTCAATACAATGCATGCTGATATGCCTGGATTCAATAAACGCCAACGCCTCCCTTCTGACAAACAACAAACATCTAGAAACCCAACCTATCCATACATAAGCAATCAGGAAGAACTCTTTGTACCTAATCAATCTAGCCCAACCCTCATGCTTCAAGTCCCTGACTGGAGGACATGGGCCTACACTGGTGGTAGCTGCCAAATCCAGAATGGCAAACAAGAAATCGGAGCAGGCGTCTACTGCCCTCTCACTGACAGCAAACGTTTTTTCGAGCCCAACGGTGCTGGAATTACCAACACCATATGTTGAGCTGAATTAGCAGCAATTGCTGCTGCCATCATGCACTCTTATTCACACATTGCTTCAGACTGTCTTACCTCCGAGGTAAGAGAGTATCTTCATCAAATACGTAAACAGCTCATTTACCCTTAGCACAAACAACATATTCAAGGGGACGTTCTTAAAATCATATCTTCTCTCATTAGCAACTTGCAAACCAATAATTGTGTCTACAAAGTAAAATGCTGGCATTGCTGGTAATGAATGTGCAGATGCTATTGCTAAATATCAAGCAAGCCAAGCCAATAATAACGTGGCTGATACTGGGATCCCTAGCGCAGGCCTTGTCGGAAATCCTTTTTCTCATTTATTTTGGTTAGCCAAGGAGGAAATAAAGAACACAATGCTGGCACATCCACAGCTCCTGCACCCAATCCTAAGAAAAGAAAAGAAAAACTACGTAGGCAGAGGAAACTCTCCCTACATCAATTAAGGAGAAGGAGACACATTGGCTCAGAAGAGCCGTGAGTCCCCTCCACCACGAAGCTACGAAAAGAAGACCCTGATGGGGATCTGGAGGGTTATTGGAAGCACCCGGCTCCATAACCTGGCTGTAAGAAGTATTCATGTTGTTGAAGCACCCAATGCTAAAATAACCTACCTCCCCAATCTTCAAAATGCTCTCAAGTCTTATATGCATACAAAACACAGGCTTGGATATGCCAACCCCAAAACAGGCTACTACTCTTACTATCAGAGCTTATTACCTCATGTTAACAAAGAAATCAGCAATGCCTTCAAAAACATGCCTTGTATATCCTCACCTATGAAGCCCACCATTTTACAATATTGCACGGGCACCCTCTATAACCAAAAACATGCGGTTTGCTTCAAGAGGTCCACTAACCCATTATGCCCTCTCCCAGGCTGTCATCAATTAGACAGCGCACTCTACATGCTTTCAGGCTGCCAAAACCATATCATCATGATGATCTCCAGCATGGAAACTGAACGCCACAAGTTGCTGGAAGAATGATGATCATCAAAGCTCTTAGCAAAAGCCCTTTGGGGGCAGGCTTGGTTAACATGGACATAGGGAGTGATGATAGGCTGGTGCAATACAACCGCCAAATCCCTGCACATGCATCAATCAGAATTATACCCCCTTACCTCTTTCCTATAAATTTTCCTGAGATTTAGACTCACATCCAGTCGTCCTGATGCTATACTGATTACTCCCTATAAAGCCAAACCCACTCCTGCTTCTCCTTCTTCCACTCGCTCACACCATGCATTACGCAGCAGACACAACCCAATACAGAGGACCACACGAGCCAACCGCGTGAGACAGCCCCACCAACTTCATGTAAACCAGCGACATGTGCACTTGATTAAAATCAAGTAATGTGAAGACACAAGGCCTGGACAACAGTTAGAGGCGGCACAGCGGCAGCATAAAGACCTCAGCAAACTCATTAGTGCTAAAGTTATGACTTTCCACACTATCCTTCTGGGTGCTGGTGGGACCTGCTATACTGATCATACCTTGAAACATCTTAAACAACTTGGACTGGACCATCAACGGGCCCATTAGCTTGCTCAAAGACTCCATGCTCATTCAGTTCAGTATGCCCATAAGCTTGCTACCACTATACGTGCTATGAAAAACAGTAATGCTTCTCACAGCCAGGTTCTGGAGCCGGGTGCTTCCAGTAACCCTCCAGATCCCCATTAGCTTTTTCTTCTTTGTAGCTTTGCGGTGGAGGAGGCTCACGGTTCTTCTGAGCCAATGTGTCTCCTTTTCCTTAATTGATGTAGGGAGAGTTTCCTCTGCCTACGTAGTTTTTCTTTTCTTTCTTAGATAGCTGCTGCCCTAGTGCTGCAGTAATTACCTCCAGTCTTTTACACACAGAACATCATCCAATTGGAATCGCATGGAGCAAGACAGGGGGAGGCCCCTTTATCTGAAGTGCAATATCAATAAGTACGTTCTACCAGCAGCTTCCAAAAGAGAGTATGATAGAATCTAGTGAGCGCTTACAGCTTCTGGTTCCCGATTCCTTTCTTCAAAACTACCATTGCTTAAATTTCTTGCAAAATCAAGTCTGCAAAAATGAAAGGTACAGTCTTCACTTAGACCCTTTTCGTTTCAAAATAAGTTCTTTTTCCAGCGACAATTTCTGGTCCAGAAAACAGCTAAAAATCTTACGCGCGCACACACATCCATGCAAACTCTATTCAGTATGTGAATATAATTTGCTGTACAAAATGGCCTCTCATCAGAAAACAGTCCAAGGTTTAGGATCTGAAAGCGTGCTTCTTGCCGTCCTCCGGTCTGCCATTTGTCTTCCCATGAATTTCTTGATGTAAAGGACAAGGAGTGCATCAGGTCATAAGATCCCCTTGTCCATCATTGGCGTGATAAGTTTTTAAATGCCGCAATTAAATTCAAGAAGTTTTGTGTTTCTCTTGCAAGAAGTGCAGCAGGAAAACCTGGAAATGCATTATTATCTGTGAAGTTACATACTGAATTACTGCAACATACATTACCCAAAAACGTGCAGGATCCAAAAGCTGTTCATGTGAGATGACTAACGATGCGTGTTTGTGGTCTTTTGTGTTTGACTGCACATACCATACGCAAAACAGAACGTTGCCTGGCTCTGCTTCTTGGGAATATAAAACTGGAATTTAGAAACACATTTTCTTGAAACCCTTTTCTTGTGAAACCCTTATTTTATGACGGCAAAACTTTTAAACTTTCAATTCATGGTTTTGAGAATTGAGAATAAGAAAACCCTGAATGGAAAGGACGTGACCGTTTTCCAAAATCTGGCTGAAATGCATTGTGAGAGTGCTCCTTTTTCAACAAAGAGGGAGGCTTCTGACTAAGTGAGCAGCAACACAGAATCCAATGAGACGATGCATCCCTGTGCAGCCATGAAAGAATGAAGTGAAAGCTCCTTAGGTGAACTCACATCAGCACTCAGCATAACAGCCAGAGCCTCCAGGCTCACAAGGGGCCTTCTTCCTCAGGTCATCGTTTGAGGTGAGCAGTATTTTATGCACTATCAGTGGCCTCCTGAGGGAACACTACTTTTGTGGCTCCTCATCTTCTATTAGCTCGCTCACGCGGGGTGCCGCCGCCCGGGCTCCAGTTCTTGCAGCGCTCTGCCTTATTTCCCCCATGGATGGCACATCAGTAGAAAGGGACGGTAGGTGAGCTACATCTTTGAGGCCCTGCCCAAAGCCTTGCACAACGTGTGCAATGCCAGCAGCCGGTTGAACAGCGACATCGCAAATGCCTTGGGCAAAACCTGCTCGAGCAGCCTGCATCTCCTCAATTCCCCAATGAGCTGTGGCAGCTGCATTCACAGATCAAGGCAACAGGCGCGTATTTGAGCCTCTCACTTGCAGTGAAAACAACGCAAGCAGCATGTAGGAGTCGGGGCAAATGTTCCCGTAAAAAAGAAAAGAGGTGTGCTCCCTGGCCAGGCAATTGTCATAGCATTTCGAGGATGACCTAGGCAAAGAGGGAACATTTCATGTCTGATCTGTTTCAGAAAAGGCATGCAAGGCAAAAGAAAAAGGCACTGCTGAGCTTCTGGAGAAAAAAGCCCACCTCCTGCTGCAGACACTGCACGTAGGCCGTGCTGGACTGCGCCTGCTCCAGCATGTACTGCCTGGCCTGCTTGCTCTGCTGCTGCATTTTGCTCTGCTTTTGCCGTAACCATTCCTGTGTGTGCAGCCTCTGCAGGTACCAGCTCAGCTTCAGGTCTCCGGCGGCGGCTTTGGCGAGGGGGAGGCTCCTCCCCCTCTTCCCCCTCTTCCTCCTGAACTTCCTTGTACCTAGCTGAACCGGACTCCTCCTGACCTGAGCTGGCAGAGAAGGGGGGGGGGGGGTGTTACAACCGAATAAAAGCATCAGCATACCTGGCCTATTTTGCACAGGATAGGGACTTTTCTTAGCCAATGGGTATCTAGGATTGCTGCAACGACACAACATTACAGTTGACAATTACCTGGCTCCATCCCACTGCAGCGCCTTTATCTCTTGGGCGTGTCTGCGCAGCGTGTGAGGTTGGCCTCTAAGGGATTGAGCAAGAGCCAACAGAAGACGAATCTTGCATCTGTGGAATTGGCTATTCTTTTACCTGCAGATTTGATCTCACGCACCTGTTAAAACCAGGCCTTTCTAAAAGGAGTCAGCAAGTTGTAAGACAGGTCTTACTCCTTGGTATTTGGCACCGCTGTGCCTGGAATGCTGGTTTGTGGGAAGGTTGTAATTGAGACGTGGCCAGATCTCCTTGAAATCAAAGGTACAAAGATGCAAAGGCTGTATTTTCATAAATTGGGAGGTGTGAAACGGTTTACGGTGGAAGAACACGCAGCCACGATTCGGCACTGAAACTACTGGTAGTTTTATTCGTTGCATTAATACTTATTCATCTACTCATTATATCTATCTTACTAAATATCCAAAAGCTGCGCTTTGATTCGGCTTCCAGGATTTTGTACGAAGTAAAAACGTTCAAGACGCCAATCTGTGTATCTACGTGAAAAAGCATTGAGAAACAGAGCACCAGGAAAATACCGCAAGGCAAGTGGCTGTCCAGCTTGCAAGGGCCTCCCCGAGCCAAAAAGGCAGTTTCGCTTGGCTCTTGGAGGTTAGTTCCTCCTCCTCCAGAATATAAACTACCAACAACTTGTCATCACCTTGTACTTTGAGAAGAAAGTACGCTTACCTATTCAACAGATTCTCTGGTGGTTTTTCAATGGAGCAACCTTATTTACAACAAGTGCATGCCCAGGCTGTGCATGATTTCCTCTTGCAACACAACAACAACCTTTATTTGTTTATTTCTGAGCTTATGGACATTATGTTGACTGGCGAGGACCAGTCACAGGCCGATCAGCCGAACACTCTGGCTGAAGGCCCCCCCGTGTAAATCTAAATCGAAATCAACAACAAAATCTACTTCATTGACAAGGACAAAACCTGCATCCATCGCTAGCAAGAACAAAAGAATACAACCAAGAAAAAGAGGAAAACCATGTAGGCAGTGAGAACAATCCCTTCATCAAAAAAAGAGGGCAAGTTTTAATGAGCCGTGAGCCTCCGTCACCAGAGAGTAAGAAGGGAGCTCATGTGGATTCGATGGGTTTCTGGCAGCATGCGGTTCCTGGGCATCAGGGTTATGGTGAGAATTTTTGTTTTCAATGGCATGTCTAGTTGAGGTAAGACACTACAGATCTGAAAGTGCTGATGGGGTCCTGGCGTACATAGTACCATGGTATTTCAATCTTTTTTTCTGTTTCTGTCTTTCTTTCTGTTCTTTCCCATCCTCTCTCCTCTCTTTCTGATGAGCCCACTTAGCAATCAAGCGGAGAAAAGTGTGCAGTTGTCATTTTATGCTTTCACTAAGGTGCGCTTGCAGACAGTCACACCTATGCAAGATTCACAACACTTCTCTCCCCTTGAGAGAAAATCTCCTTTATAGCTAAGCCCAAAGACCCAAAGAGATGACAGTAAAGAGCACATGCATTTTGGCGAGGCCTTCGCTAGCTTCTAGTTCAGGGCAGGCCTTTTGATTTTTGTTATGGAAAAATCAAAATATCTATCATTATGATACTGTGAGGGAAATCCCCCTTCTTGAGAAGTGCTATATTAGTATTTTTACCCCCAACCAAGCCCAAGGTCAGGTAACATCCGTTTTCCCTGTTGATGCTGCATTGTGCTGTGCCTTCGCGCTTAAAAGTACTTTTTTGCAAGCACAACTCAATGTTTGACGCAACCACATATGCTCTGCATGCGGACCAGTCCATCAAGCAAGAAAGTTCGAACATCCAAGCACCCCCAAGTGTCGAAGTCTTAAAAATCCAAGCACCCAAGTTATATCAAGCCCCCGACTAGCAAGCAAATTGTACTTAACCAGCATCCCCTTGTAGCCCGCATCGTCCACGCTTTTTTTTGCACCTAGCTACCTGCCAAATGCATCTGGGTTGCGCAAAGACACCAAATCATACTCAATGCTCTTAAACCCTCTAGCACACGCATTGGTGTGCCTTTACTTCAAAGGATTGCCCTGAGGGCTTTTCAGAAACTTCAGAGCGCTCTGCTAGCGGAAAACATGTGCTCATCCTCTACTGAGCCAGACACCATGACAAGAACGAGCTCAGCCAGCTTCTTCCACTCAGGGCACCTAGAGCAAACCCCCTTGCTCTCTAGCAGTGCCCACAACTCAGCAGCTCTGCTTGCCATTGTTGCAGGCTCTAAAGCTTGCTTCTTCCTTGCTGAATCCTGCTCGTTTGCGCTGCTGCACCAACTGTCACTAATGCTGCTGTCACTGCTCCTGTCACTCATGCTGTTTCGTTAAGGAGCAGGAGCAGGAGTAGGGGCTTGCTATGGCGCTGCAAGTATCCAAGCATCTCTTGCATAAACGTGCACAGCTGATGGTGCCAACGTGGCAATTGAACACCAACCCACACCTTTTGCCCCCTGCCTTGTAGACACCATCCTTTGGGGAACGCACATTTTTATCAGGATCGCCTGCCTTAAAAATCCCGGATTTTAATACATAGTCGGATCGGCAACACACGAATAAAAGGCCTGGTTCAGGGCCTTTTCTTAATGCACGCAGCCAGACCTGACATGGGTGGTCATTTCTTTTCTTTTGAGTCCAAGGCTTGCCACACCCTAAACAGGCCGTAAATGTCACCCTTTCCTGCGCAGTTGGCTGAGGTATCTTTGCAAGCTCACAACTGACTGGATATGTCGGCACTCACTCTGCAAAAATTCTTACGTCTCCATGTCAACATGTGAAAGAAGCAGAGTCAAGCTGCTCGGCACGACTGTGAGCGCCAGTATGACTATTACACAGACTGACACCCCACACTAAATGGTGGAGTTTGCTTTAGTCTTCAAAACCACTCTCAGAAGCAAAAAAGCGCATCTTATATGGCAAATGCATGAGTAGTGCTCCTTTGATGATGAAGATGAGCAGGAAACGCTTGTAGGTAGCAAGTTGTATGAAAGAAAAAATACTGTTTGCACAGCCTATCTATTGACATATGCAAGGAAATTGTTAAAGGGGGAGTGCAGAACTAAAAATCCTATCTCAATCAGGAAGGTGCATTTATAACACTTTTGATTGCCAGCTGATATGAACACTGATCCTCCTTAAAATGCAATAGCTGTCGTTGCAATTCTGCCTTGCTCAAAATTGCTTAGCCCATCTCCCAGAACGAGATAAAAAACACAAGGCCTTAATTGGGAAGGCCTGGGTGTCAACAGTAAGCCCTTAGGGAGACGTGTGTCCAGACAACTACAAAACTGTACGAGGGTCCCTTTCGAGACTTCTTGGTTCCAGGTTGAAGATAAGGAGGAAGAATGTTGCAAACAGTCACTGGCCATGCGTTTTACAGCACCAACGTAAGCTTTGTTGGAGCCATAGCAGCATAGTATGAGCATCAAAGTTTCTGCTAACAGGCTACTACGTGTCAACACTGGCTCAGTTACACATTGCCCCAGTTACGCACCACCACAACAGGAAATTTACTGTGCTGGGTGCACTCTTCCGCCACAGACCCAATGAGGAACTCTGTTAAACCATAGGCCTGCATAGCATTGGAACAAAAGAATAATTGTGACAAAATTTCATGTGAGCTCGAATCCTCCTGGACGTTCACAATCAATAGCATGATGAGTACTCTTTGCAGCTTTGGCAAAACCAGCTCACACACAGGCACGCACAGGAGCCACTAACTGTGTTTGACAGTGAAATCAAACCAATTTCATCATTGATATACCATGAGAATGAACATCTGACATCTGTCTGAAAAACATTAACCTTTACCTTCTTACAATTTCTGTAAGCTGTCAACTATTAGGTCAGCCACGTAAGTTTGAATTCTTGCCCCAACAAAACCAGCCAGCATGCTCTGTTTATGCCGTGGGATGCCTTAAATCCACTAATGGCCCCTAGAGCCAGAGAGCAGGCAAAATGCCTGCCATAATGGGTCGCAAGGAAGCTGCCCTCTGGCTTGGATGACCAGCATTGATGGTTGGGCACTTTCTCAGGAGCATAGTTTGAGGGGTTGGGGGCTGGGATGGGGTTGCCAAAAATTGCCCGATTCTGGCAAAGGAATGGCAAGCCAGGATCACAAAGCAACTATTGCATCACTTGGGTTCGCGGCACTTTTGCTGGTTGTGGCAAAATTAATACCGCACCAGCCCATGACCAGTTCGCTCCCCCTTTTTTCAGCAATTGAATTTCTCCATTACCCACCCAAACCCACGCAATAGTACCCAATAGTACGCACCCTGCTCAAAAGTTTTCTTGGCATTACGTATGCTGCATTACGCACCTTTTCTGCCCTGTGTTACGCACTTTTCCCCTCTTCATGGAATGATTTCCCCGATTCCACACCTTGACGCACCCCCCTGAAAAAACCCATTCCGCATTACGCACCCCTTGAAAAAAGATACATAATGCATGATGGTCACGGGTTGGTACGCTAAAAAAATTGGCAAAGCCAGTCCCTCCTGACACAGAGGTGGCATTGATATGCAGTGTCTGGGGCAATAACACGACTTTCCTGCAGACCATGCCTTGCTCACGCATGCATGCATGCATGCATGCATAGCTGAGTGCGCGGCATGCAAGCTGCTCCTACCATTCATTGCTAACTTGCTCCCCTTAAACAATCAGCAGCAGACCATAAACCAGGGGCTATCTCATCCAAACACCAGGGCAGGGGTGCAGGTCTTGCTCCACATGGCATAAGCAAAATTCCGTGCCTTCACCTCTCTATTCACGCAGCAACTCACACCATCGATAGAACAGAATATAAAAATCTAATCGCAATTGGAATTGCGCAAATTTGTTTGCTCATCAGCAAGCTGGAATTGTCTGCAGCTGGACTGGAAGTCCCCAGAACGGGCACCCTCAGACCCCAGACCCAGCAAGGGCATCCACATAAGTATTGTGATGAATTCTGTGTCTACTGATGCTGTTCCGGGGGCCTGAGGTGACCGGGCTGGGAAAGCACAAAAAAAAGTGTAATCTTTGCTCCCAAACTTTGCCCACTGCACCCCAGGTAGTTAAAACTTGAAAGCCCCAGTAAAAACTCTTGCTTGGCAGGCATGCTGAGTTTCAGGGTGGATGGCAGGCAGGCTGACTCAGGCCAAAAACTGCTAAAAGAGTTCCGATGACACCATCCACAACCTCTCTTGACACTGCAGGGTTGCCTAGCATAGTTTGCTTGGAGTGCATGCCAAATTTCAGGGCGGGGGGTGCGCTGGGCAGGCCAGGGCAGCCAGGTGTGAACTTTGCCGGAAGCCAGCAACCCAAGGGGCTGACGCCCCATGAATGGGGCTTCGCCAAAAAGCTTTGAGCTATCTTATGTCATAGAACTTGCACCATCGGAATGCTAATTTTGCGCACTCTGTAGAGCAGCCCTTGGATACTTGGTCAACCCCCCAAGTCAAGCCGAGGTCTACCCCAGCTGATGAAGCATTCTGTTCATGCAGATTCTGCTACTATTTGAATCCCTTTTTATCGATTTGTGAATTTTGTGAAATGGGGTCAGCGCAGACCATGGAGCACCGGAAACGTGAACTTTGCAGGGATAATGAAATTACTGCAACAGGCACTTTCATCGTGACATCGTGTTGTGTAGGATAGTTGAAGGAAGCAGGAGTGGAAATATAGCCATGAGGTTTGGACTCCCAGTTGTAACTCCTTGACTGCAATGGCAACCCCCAACCACCTATGCATGCAACATTTTCCCTCCAGAAAATTGCCCAAAGGGAATCTGGAACCCTGCGTGGTGGTGATATGCTCCACCACACAATTACTTTGAAGATCTGGGCAGTTGTTGAAGGTGCAATTGAGGCACAGGAGCAGGGGGGTGCAGAAAGCGCATCAGCACAACTCACTCCAACGTCGTAAACTGTTCAAGTGAAAGCTTTGCAATGCAAGGGCACAGCCTCCTCCCCAATTTGTGCCCCGAAGGGTCACACTCCACTTGTCCCCCTTCACTAGATCAGACATGCCCCAAAACCTACCTAGGAGCCAATATGTGGCAAATTGGGGTCATAACATGCATTTTGGCACGCATCCGTCTGGAAATGGTAAATAATGGCCTAAAATGCTATAAAGTGTTTTTCAGGCTCAATTTTAAAACCCCATCCTCAATCTTTAATGCAAGTGTACGGAAAATCACCTTTATTTGCTCTGATTTTTCTTTTCCCCGTTGACTCACCTATTCTAGGTTGGTTTGGTTACAGGCACTGTTTGCTTCAGCTAAGCTGCCCTTGTAGGCAGGTACAGCTATGGAATCCTATCCTTTATTTGCCCTTCATACTCAAATACCCTTGGAGCATATGTACTTATCATAGTCACAGTCAGCTTGGCTGACTTACCTACCACCAAATAAAACAATGTAAGATGCCGTTGCTGATAATGATGCAGAAATGTAAGAAGCTGGTAAGCCATACTTCATGGCTTTTTGCCCACCCACGCTCAAAGATGCTAGCAAAATTGATTCAACACAAATGCAAATTTCATCATGCTTGAGAAAGTGGGCCCATGGGCCCACTAGCTGCCCTTACATTCACATGTGTGCATGCTTTGCGCATTTATTAACGTGTGCGTGAAGACATGCATGCATATATTTGTGTGTGTGTGTGTGTGTGTGTGTGAAAAATTCGTTTCTGTAGTAGGGTGCATGTTGCACCCAATTTCTCCTGAAGCTGTTGCACAGGGGTCTTGCAGCATGGCTTTGGCGGCATGCATCAAAGCCCGAGCTGAACTGGAGGAGTTGAGAAGGATATGAAGCACCTTGCTACAGTATTTTTAACACCATACAAAATAAAACCACATAATGCTTTGGTGCTTCAGGTTTGCATGTATATTTCTGTGCAATTTATAATGCTTGTTGCACCTCAACTTCACAGGTACAAACAACAACAAAATGAGCATGAAATTTATCGCTGCCACTTCTTTACAGAGAAGTCCTTCATTGATTTCTTATCTGTTTAGGGGAAAAGCATCCTCAACCCTTTATGCCAAGTCCAAAACTAAACTGGAACAGCTCCGACTCAGGGCACAACAAATAGGTGAACAAACCTCTACATCCCAGGGATTTCAAGTTCGATGATTTTACACCTAAAATGTGATGAAATGCATGCAAAGTCAAAGTTGGTTGAGTTGTCCGATTGCACAAATGGTCCAAAAAGGGGTGGCCCAGGGAGTAGACCAGAAAGCCTTGATGGAGCTTTCAGCCTTTCCTCAGAAAATCCACATAACAGCACAAAATGAAGCATGAGGGTTGTCGCTGGTTCCTTTCTACATTTAGCAGCCCTGAAATGAATTACGATGACTCAATCTGTCGTTTGGGGTGCACAGTTTGACGAACAGCAAAATTCCAATGCGATGAGATGCGTGTACAATTTGATTTTGATTAAGTGCCAGGTTTGTTGGACTGAACATCACTAATACATCCAGATGGAGGTCACCGTTGTATGGATTTCCTGAGGCGGTATCTCAAATAACATGGATGTCCCAGCCACAATTTGTTTGGGCAAAGAAGGTATCATAGGAGTTTGGACCTGATACTTGGTCCTGGGACATCTATGCGTTCCTGAGATATGGCCAAATTGAGATCAGGAGAAACTTTTTGAAAGCGTTGGGTTCTTTCGATTCCAATGATGCAGGATGTTTTATCTATATACAAAACAGTGTTCATCACGAACAGAATGTGCAGGAAGCAGCCAGAGCGATTGTGGAGAATTAGCAATCCAATTTCAAAGTGCAAACAAGGTGCCGGTCTTGGCCAAAATTTACTTTATATTCAACAGATATGAAGTCTATAATGTTGGGCGTGTGCAAGAACGTCGCCAGGGGCTTAAGCTAATTTCAACCGTTTTGGCGCATCTCGGTTGCAGCCCGACTTCCGATTGACCCCTCGTTCCTTCGTTTATATTTTTCAATGGTTTGTTTCTACAGGTTTCTGGGATCAGATTGTTGCATTTCAGAGAGGATTTGGGGCCCAGATTTGCCTTGGGACAGAAGAACCGGACAGCCTCTCACAGCCATCTGATGCTGCAGGACACACAAGCGATGCCTTTGGTCAGCTCAGCCAAGCTATGTGTGAAGATGAGGAGTTAATGCCCCGCTGCAAACTGAGTATGTAGAGTGGTTGAGGGTGCCCAAATTGGTGCTTCTGCATCAAAAAAGTGAGGGCGGGGCTCTAGGATTGAGCCAGGGGCATTTTAGGTCATTTTTAACCATTTCCAGGGAAACGGGTGCCAAGAACGCCTGCTCTGGCCCATTTGTTGCCCACATTTTGGCTCGGATAGGTTTTAGGTCAATCCTGATCCTTCAGAATGAAAAAAGGGGGGGCAAACGTTGGTCCGGAGCACTTAGAGCATGTCACCTGTGCGCACCTGCTAGGCAGAAGTGGTGCGAACAGGGAATAAAGGCAAGCACAGTGTTTTACCGCAACCTGAGTATGAGGATTTGTCCAGCATGCTTTCTAGGTATGCCTGCCAAGTTTGGGGGCCCAGGTGAGCCGGGAGTGGCTCCTGGCGAGCAGTGACAGCTGGGCGTTTGACCAAATTATACTGCTTTGGTATTTTTGCACCTAAAGATAAATCTGGGCCAGTTGTAATGAATCATGAGGGCTTCCAGAGGCTCTGCCGCAAACCCGAATGGTGCAGTGGTAGGTCTGCAGTTTTTTCTCGCCATTTTCCCTGCCAAAATTGAGGTCTGGGGAGCGATTGTCTGGACCCCCGCCCCTGCCCCCCGGAGCCCCAAAACTATGCTCCTGATAAAGTGCCCAGCCATCACTGCTGGTCAGGCAAGCCGGGGGCAACTTCCTGAAGAGCCCATGTTGGCAGGGATTTCGCCTGATTCCTGGCCCCACACCCTGGGCAGCCCCCGGCAGAAACTGAGTATGCAGAGTTGCTTAGATAGGTCTAGACAAAGGTCCTGCACACTCAGAATCAGCTGGTTGCAGAGGGGCATTAACTCAAACCTACTTGGCTGACCTGACCTTTGGTACTCCTGCATGCCCAGGCCCATGATGGAATCCAGTTGACCCCAGTTCCACACCTCAGCAACTTTCCCTCACTGCCACATGCACATGGGGGCACCTTGCCCCAAAAACTTTTAATTAAAACAGTCCCGAAGGCACACAAAGAACGTAATTGCATCAAAAGGTTGTGCCCCGAAAGCTCCAGCAGGCTTATCAGAGTTTGACATGAAAACAATAACAAGCCCCCTCTGCTCTACATCCCTCACTTGCTTGCTCAGTACCAGCTGAGACAACTGACCTCAGCTCTATTAAGCTTTTCACGCTTGCAAATTGTGCTGTAGTTTATTGCCTTCCCAACATGGCCCCAAACATCAGAAGGTAGGGGCCGTGAGAGCAAAGCATTGGTATTGTAATTGAAAGGCTGGAGGCAACTCCTTCAAAACTTTCAACATTAGTTTCCCCTGGCAGATGTGGTAAATACATGGATGAAAGACAGCCCCAAAAGGCACCTCTATTTGCTAGCATCTTCGGCCTTTCCTCCTTTCGTTTCCGATCAGCCCTAGGAATTTCAGAAAACTAACAATAACACAAACAATGCTCTTCAGGGCTACATCAACCAGAGGAAAGGTTGAAGAATCGCGTTGCATGGTAGCAATTCAGAATGGTGCTGTCAAACATTAAATATTTACCTTATTATGGGCGGCCATGACCATGAGAGAAGCCTTAACTTCTTCTGCTACTCTGCAAGGAAATTGGTATGCAGTGCATGTGTGTGTATGTGTGCATGTCGGAAGCTGCTGATGCCACTCAAATAAGAGCTTCTGCCCCTAAAAGGGAGGGAGTTCACATGGCCCAATCGAGGCAAAACATCGATCAATACACTTCACTTGAGTGCAACAGACACGTTCCTTACTTTATGACTGGCACTTACAAGGAGGGCCAAAAACATGCGGCTAATTGCAACCAAAGTTTTACTGACATGTTAGAGACCCATGAGCATGTGAAGAAAAAGTAGAGAAGCATCACAATGTCTGTGTCAAGCACTGCAATACTAAAATCACAGAAACACATCAATTGGAAGAAAGCACAGCCCTTACAAGCTTCACACAACTGATGCAGCTGCAAATGGCAAGTTACTATTGTATTACATGCTATACATTGAGCATTCATTTGACATGCTTTTCACACAAATACAGAGACCTATCCTTTATTACCATCCAATAAATCTGCCGCCACTTGCACAATTGCATGCAATACTTTTTTATGGTAGAGTTATCATCCTTGCAAAGGCAGAGAGAGCTGCATGTGTTCAGCATGATGGCTTCTCAATGTAGGCTCCACTTGAGTCTCCCAGATTCAACAGCGGCAACTGTTGGCCATAAGTGGGTACATTGAGGCCCAATGGAGTGATCAATTGGAATGTTATCTTCAAAAACCCTGGGCTCCATATGGCAGATCAGAGGTACCCAAATACTTGGTCAGCCACTAGAAGACATGCAACGTCCACAGTGCAAACCATGTCTCCTGATGAGCTCATTTATTGGTTGTGCACCAAGGCATACCTGTTTAGAATTGCTGCAATGGCTGTCCCGGGGGAGTTGTCTGTATCGAAATACAAGTGCAGGATATGCTGGATTCCCAAGCCTTCTAGGCAAGGGAGAAACCTGTTTGGCAGGGAGGGATAGGTGAGTGCCTCAACAGAAGGGCAGCAAAGAACAGAAGCAAGGATTGAGGGCCATTTGAGACACGACCATCCAGGTTTTCACACCAAAGCCTTGAGGACAGCATGGCAGGGCACCGTGCACCCATAATCGGCTGCCAAGCAAGAGGTTGTTCGCTTTGCTGCTTCTTGTCGAAGCGTGCAGACCTGCAACAAACCAGAGGCCCACCTGGACTTTATGACACCCTGTATGTGCTCGCTGTGCTGCCTCTCATCAAAGCGGTGCAGCTCTGGCACATTGTAGGATGCGCCTGAGAGAGGCAGCGCACATGCAATGGGGAGCACTCATATTATGGAGAGCACTCCAGGAAGACTTCAAAACGGAGTATAACCATCAGGGCGGACATCACAAGAGAGGAAGGCATTGTTCCAATCAATCAAGCACTTTCTTACCGGGATAAGAATGCTGGACGGATACTTGCGGCTCGAGGCATCGGGAAATATGGACCAACTGATAAGAGAAGGAGCCAAGTTTGTTTGAAAGTATGTGTGTATGCTTGTGTGAGTGTGTGTGTGCGTGTGTGTGTGTGTGCGTGTGCATGTGCGTGTGTGTGTATGAGTGTGTGTATGTGTATGTGTGTGTGTGCGTGCGTGTGTATGTGTATGTGTGTGTGCGTGTGTGTGTGTGTGTGTGTGCGTGTGTATGTGTGTGTGTGTGTGTGTGTGTGTGTGTGCGTGTGTGTGTGAGTGCGCGCGCGCATGTGTGAAAACTTGCGAGGTTTGCGCACATGGGAGAATGCAGCACTTTTTTCATGAAGAGCGGAAACGTCACAGTGGTGTGCATGCGCATGTATCTCTTACATGCACCACATCTCCAGGTTTGCTCAGCTCATCGGCGTAGTACTTGGTGGCTCTCCAGCTATTGTCCGACAAATCCAAGGCTATGACAACGTGCCTTTTCCCCTCTATATCCTGCAGCCCTTCACTATGGACTTTGGAAAGCACCATCTTGATTGCTTGCTTGCCACCTCAGCTTCTAAAGGTGCGTTTCCAACACTTTGTTACCTTTGGTATTTATAAACCTCACCGGTATTTCTTTTAATTTCCTTAATTAATCATTAATCTGGGTGTTGGAAACGCACCGAGATGCAACAGTCAGCAGCAAAAAACACAAGGAGTCAAGACACTCACACAAGAAAGGACCAAAAACAATAAAGCTTAGTTTTAGACTTTTATGGAGGAAAAACATACCATGATATGAGAGAAGGTCAAGGGTCAAGGAATTCCTTTCCTTAGCGAGGTATCGTTCTACCTTTGGAGCTGTCTTTCTAGCCTGTTTACTCTTCTCAAAGGAGGTTTTTTGAACTATTGATTAGACTCATGTTCCAAATAGACTCATGTTCCAAATACCTAGGGTAGACTCAAGTCAACATCCACATGCATCATTGTTCTCTAGCAGACCTTCTGCAGCAAATCAACAGCAGACAGGCAGCATATGAACAGCTCCAGGAGGACAGGCCGAGAGGTACATCTGAGGCATGCTTGGGGGGAGGGAAATTGAGAGTCGGCAATCCAGGTGATGATGCTGTCAGGGGAAAAAGGAGGGAGGGAAAAAGAACAGCAGCAACCCTCCCATTCATCCCACCAGCCACAGAAGTTGAGCTTCAGCGACACCATCTTATCCAGTTGGCACAACATCTTGACAGTTTAAGCGATTCACTTTCGGAAGCCAAAGCAGAGACAGAACTTTTGGTCGCGGAGAGGAGCATGGTAATTTGTAAACTGGAGGTGAGTCAACCATCTGAGGTGGTCCACCTGCAGACATGAAGCACAGATCGGGCAGGAAAGGATGACAATTTGCTGCTTAAAAGGGCAGGTAGAGCAAAATGGCGTAAATGCTACCTGACCAAACCCCATTGGACTGAAATAAAAACTTGAAGAAGAGAGAAACACGCCAGTTCTGGTTTGCCTTCAGGTCTGGTGTGCTGATTTCTCATTTGTTGCTGTCTGAGCAATGGTGCGCAACAGCAGTGCGCATTCGAAATACCCAGAAGCATCTCAAGCAAGTGCATGAGTGACAGTGCAGTGAAAAAAAACATGCATGCACTTCTTCTTCGTCGTCCCTGTCAACTCTTTCAGGCGGCCAATAAAGCGCTGCTTTTTGGCAGGGACATGGATGCAAGCGACCTAAATGCCTGTGAGCAGGCGGAGAGCCGTGTTGCAGGTGCGTGCTGTGTGTCGTGTACTCTTCAAACAAAACCACCCGTGCTTGCAATGACTGCATGCTGTACTCGCAAGGAATGCATGCTGTGCGTGCTATGCTGTGTGTCCTTTGAAGGAGCCCACCCATACTTGCAACGACTGCACGCTTCGTGCTGCTGGGCTGACTCTGTGCACTTCCTTCCTTGCTCCTGGCTGAAACAGCTCTGAGAGGCATCCTCCCACCCACCAGCTCCGCCAGACGGCTATCCGAGCGCTCTGACCTCAAGGGCGCTCTCGAGGTGGGTTGCACTGAATATCAAAGTCTTCTGGAGTAGTGCTGCATCGCACAAGCTGCTGCACTCTATGAAATCCACTTGTTCTTGTAAGTATTTTGGCTGATGGTTCCTGCATGTAAAATTCCGTTTTGTGTGTGCAAAGTGCAAGCACATGGACTCAGGCCTGCGCAAGTTTGGTGTGCAGAGAGCAGCACACACTTTGTGCTGACTGTGGTTTACGTGCAGGCATTGCAGCAGCAGCTGTTAAACCTCCATTCTATTTGGCAGGAGCAGTCAGCCCGTGTGGAGCAGGATAGGGCCCGGCATGAGCATGCATTGAACAGCAAGCATGCAGAGTTGCAAGGATGCCAAGCGCAGCTGCAAGAGCGATCCAAGGACCTCGAGACTGTAATGCAGGTGTGCGCTGCCTCAACTTATTCAGGCTCAAATCAGTATGCGCGCTCCAATGCGGATTTATTAATGTGGGAAATGGAAGCCAGAGCTCTACCTAGCAGCTATAGGAAGCACGTCCCTCCCTTGTAAGCATTCTGATTCCAGGTCGAAAACCTTATGAATTAGTCAGAGCTAAAGGGATATGTGTGAATACAATAGGTTACATCCTCCTTGCTTATTCTTTCACTTGGTGCATATGTTTCATCGCATATGTGCATTTGCAGGAGAAGCAAATGAGTGCAGCAGAAGCTCAAGGGTTGAGGGATCAGCTGCTGGAAGCTGAAGTTCTATTTGCACGCTTGCAGGAGGAATACCAGTCAGACACCAGGTTTGTCACAAATAGAGCTCTCTGTCCTTTGCTGATGTGAGGTGAAAGGCTGTCTGTGTTGATGTGCTTTTGAAAGTTTTGACGGGCAGGATAAATCTCTAGAAAATTGTTGAATTGTGAGTTCTTTCCATCACGTCTTTTGGTGGCTAGTACAAGTTCTCAGCGCTTTCTGTGCAGGTGTCTGGCACACACGGCATCTGAGCTGAAGGAGCAATTAAAAGCTGTTCAAACAGAATTGGAGCATGACCGATCAAGGAACCAGGAGCAGCTCCTGGCAGTTCAAACAGAAATGGAGCAACAGCAGCAGCGAATGAAGGAGCGCCATGCTCAAGAGGTAAAAGCAGATTGGTGACAGCAAAACAGTGCTGCCTGGGTTGTTTGCACTTTCTTGCCCTCATGCTGCCTTCAATGCCAACCAGGCCCAGATTTTCACGTGGACAACATGATATGATATTTGACGTAAAAGCTGATACTGTTAATCCAACACCGACCGAAGTACATGCACACTTCCATTGGACCCAGTTTCAAGTGGTTTTCCAGGAATGTCTTATGTAAAGGAGGCTCGAGGAGTAAAAGCTGGTCCTGGGGCATTCTCTTCCATGAACCTATGAAGCTACCTCGGACTCCCTTTCTAATTAGTCTTCTATCTTGCGCCAGGTATCACAGTGCTCAAGAGCCGCGTTTAGGCTGCTGCACGTGCTCTCTGAAAGCTGTAGCCGTGATACAAAAATTGTAGAGTAGGTGACTTTCATATATTTGAAACTTTTTTTTAACATTGCAGGTGGCAAGCTTGGAGGCAAACCACGCCCTAGCACATCAAGAACTCAAGCACCGCATTGCTGCACTAGAGCTAGAGTTACAGGGCAGTACTACACGGCGTGAAAGAGCTGAGGCTCTTCAGAGGGATGCCTGGCAGCAAAGCGAGGACCTACGGAAACAGGTGAATGTCTTGGGATTCTTCAGGGTACTCAGGCAAAATTGATGATTCCCTGTGCCGCAGGCGCCCAGCAGCTCCACTGTCAGGGCGGTGAAAGGAAAATGTCATTTCAGCTCTGCCGAGGTTGCTGGTCCTGTGACCCATTCTCGTTTGTACAGAATGTTGCACTTGAGCAATTAGCACGTTGTGTTGTGTCCATTGCAGGCAGACAAAACAGCTGATCAGCTGGTCCAGGAAAATGCCAAGCTGAAGGAGGAGAAGATGAACCTGAAGGCAAGCATCGTGTGACATGAGGTCTCAAACTCAGAAAACAGCTACTATTGTACTTTGCACAGGCGTTAAGGTCATGTTCATAGTTTTCCTCTAATGCGCAATGCATTTCAAATTCAAGCGTTAAAAGCTCAAGTACTGTTCCAAGAGCAAAAGATGCAACGGGACTAAATTCTTTTGAAACTTAAAATTAACTGTGTGCTGATTGCAGATAGTAGTGGACGAAGCAGAAAAACAGCTGCAACTAATGCACCAGGACCTCCAAGGGGTGAAGAGGCAGCAGCACCTGGCATTTCAGGAGTGTCAGCAGCAATTAGAGGTGCGCACATGTGTAAAATTAGTCAGCTTTGCACATAGAATCTCTCACAGCTGCTTTGGTGATTCCTGCAAAGTGGCTGCTACTGATCGCTGTCTTGCTGCAAGAAAAAAAAGCTTAACTTTGCTGGTTGACTTTGTGGTGGGGTGGTCATGCAGTCTGTGCAACAATGTGGCCCCCTTTCCTTAATTGATGTGGGGAGCGTTTCACTGCCTACGTAGTTTTGGAACCTGGGCCTTAAGGCCCAGGTTTTTCTTTTCTTTCTTTCTTGGGTTGACTGTACCGTTGCATGGTTTTGCCCTCAGGAGCTAGCCAAGAGAGGGATTGCCACCGAACCAGCCAGAGAGAGTTTGCCTCAGCCTCAGAGCCCGCCACGACCAAAGAAGAAGGCTCCTCAGCGGGGCAAGCCTTGGATCCTTGTATAACGGATGTTCATTGGAAGGATTTATGCATTAACAGCAGCTGATTTAAGATTAAGATCTATGCTTTAACAAACAAAGTTGTTGTACATCAAGATTACCCATTTGCCTATTCTGTCCATAGATTTTAATTCAAGAAACTGGGAATAATATCGCGTGTACAATAGCACAGCCTGATCAAGAACATTTTCTTACATTATAATGCAGCTAATTAGCTGCAGAAATATACCCATAAGTTTGGACCCTGAAACTGTTTGAAGGCTGATGTGCGGATGTTTATTATTTGCACTGTCGGAAATTGAAGAAAAATGCGTACAGAAAGTATGGATTGATTACGAAACTGTGTGAAGGAGCTTCCCTTCTTTTCAGGGAGCCTCCGACCTGAGGTCGCCTATGTCTATTAGCCCTCTCTTGGTCTGTATCTACATAGCTAAAGCCCCTTCGGCATTGCTTTTGCAGCTGAGCTATTGTTTCTCTGATGTGAATGAGCTGCAAGTTCCTTCCTCGGGCAGGCCCTGAAGGAGCACAGAAAACTTTCCACGGAAGGTGTAACTGAGCTTGATGTTACAATGATGTATGAGATGGGCAAATTTAACGTAATGTAATGTATGCGATGGCAAGAAAGAAAAGAAAAAACTACGGAGGTGATGGGCAAATGAGATTTCTATTTCTTCGATAACAGAGAGAACACAGGAAATGTGTGCCAGTTGAACAGAGTTGTGGCAAATAAGAAGTAAAGGCTTCTCCAATTCTCGAAGCTCTGGCAGCATGGAGTGGAATGGAAAGGAAATGTCTGGCAGAATGCAATCAGCAGGGAGGCATGTTGAGAATACGGCCAGTACAGGGGATTTCCGGAAATCCGCAGCCCCCGAAACCAGTAGAGGTAAAGCTGCGACAACGTGCTGTTAGAAAGAAGAAGAAAAACTACGTAGGCAGAGGAAACTCTCCCTACATCAATTCAGGAAAAGGAGACACATTGGCTCAAAAGAGCCGTGAGTCCTCTCCACCACGTGCTGTTACATGTCCGGTAAAAGACTTCTGAGCTCTCTCTCCTTTGGTGGCCAATCGGATTTTGTCTTACTTGCAATCGAATTGTTAACAATGAAAAAGCCCCAATTTTAGAAAATCTTGCCGTGCAGCGGTGACGCCAAATGTCACAACAGTTGGAAAGTACGGGCGCAGCTCACAGCGCAAAGTCATTGATCTGGGAGGGGCAAGCAGCAAGGGTAAAGAAGATGGAATGAATAGGCATAGCCTGCGTAGGCAGTGAAACTCCGGAGGATTCTTTCTTATATCAAGGAGGAGGAGAAATTGGTTGCAGGTGCCAAGAGTAGCTTCAACAATTGGAAAATCAGAATTCTGATTTTCCAATTCGAAGGGAAGCTGGTGGGATCTGCATGGATGGTTGTACTGAGGCATATGCCAATGCATTTCACGTCAAAACTGTGCACCAGCCATCGTTCAAATATATGTGATACCTTGTTTCATTGGCTTTATATTGCTCATAATTTGTTCCACTCTCAATTTCCCTTGATTAACCTTTTCCTTCCATTTTAATTGGTGAAGGCATTACCAATCTTCTTCCCTCGTAAAATCTCTTTTCTCTTTTCTTCCCCTCTTTGGACGAAAACGGCCCATCTCCAGGTATCGTAACTTTGTGCCACTGATCCAACCTTATGCCCCAGTATTGGGTTTGCGCCTATTGTTTCGCCTGCCTCGGATGCGAAAGTGCTCAGATGCTGTAACACGTTGTCAGGATGGATAATGCTTTTCAGGATTAATAATGTTAACTTAGCGCGTTTAAATGCCGTTCCGAACGTTCTTTTGCCGACTTGCCTTGGCACAACTCGCTCGCTCGCGATCAAGGCAAGCAAGTCATGATATTCAAAGTTCATGAGTGGTATAAGAAACCTTTAATTTTAGCAAATTTTAAATTTATTCACCGCGACATTACTTGGTCTTGAAGTTAAATGGCCGATGTGAGCGGCAAAGTCAAGGACCCCGTCCTTGTCCTGGCAAGATGGCTCAGAAATCGCAATGCCCGAGAGCGCACGATGTTGGGGATGCTGGGGGGTGTGCTGGTGAGACTTGGTTTGTTTGTGAAACTCTAGGCATCGTGTATGCACTGCCTTCCACACTGTGTTCAACACTCACACTCTTTTTCTACCTTATCTACAATTGCTCAGCTGTTGTTACTGCTGTGGAGGACCATTGAGGACCATGATACACTGTTTGTGCTGGCTGAGCTGAGCCATTTTGCGGGGATCGCAGTGCTGGCCTTCAAGATTCATTCCAGGAAGTCAGTAGCAGGTGATCAGGGGCATGGCATGGAGATGTATACTCCTTGTTTGCAAATCAACAAGGCCTCTTACAGCGTCTGTGAGCACATCCTGTTGGTTTGTTACTGACGAGGATGATATCTAATGCTCGCAGGCCTGTCTCTTCAAACACAGCTGCTTACAGCCATCTATCTGTCAGTGAGGCTCTTTTGTAGGTGGGTTTTCTTGCTTTCAGCTCATGTGTGCAGTCATTAATGGATCGGCTTGTCACACACACACACACACACACACACACACACACACACACACACACACACACACACACACACACACACACACACGCTCAGATACTGCAAGTGTTGGTTTTGTATGTGGGATTCTTTTCAGATTGCCCACAAAGACGGTGAAATCATGGACCAATTCCAATACCCGATGCATCTGCTATAATGGGCAAGCATACATCTTTCTTGTTGAGACGCTCCTTGTCTAGTTGCCTAGTTGTGCAAGTTCACTGTTTATAGCAAAATGTGCCAAGGATGTCCCTTGCGGAAAAGTAGAGAACGTGCCCCACGGCAACCCTGTGTGCATGGTGTCTTTGCTGCAGCCATGCTGTCACTCAAGGCGCTCAGGGTTTAAACGAAAAGCGTGGTACTCTCTACGTGCTGCAGCTTTATGATGGAGTATGACATCCACACCGTGTTGGATGCTCTGACACTGCTAGCCACATGCATCATCTTGTATTGCATGACGAGCACGGAGGTGGCGCTGACCTACCAGAAGGACCAGGATAAAGTGAAGTTCTATTACGTGGTGAGCTGTGTGAAAGGCGCACCGCCTGAAATGTGCACCAGTGCAAAGTTGCCAAGCCTGCGTTTTGAGGGCTTGCTTTGGCTGGAAATGGCTGGAAATGCTGGCATCAACCTGTTTCCTTGCGCTCTCGCGCATTAGCCGCAGGTTATTTAGCAACTCAGCTAGAAAGTAAAGATTCCTTTGTCTGCCGCACAATTATTTTACTTGACAAAATGGTCTCATGCTGCTTCCATTTTCTGAGAACTCTGGGCGTCTTTCTTTCCAGGTTGTCCCTTGTGTCGTGCTGGCACTTATTGCCCATCCATCGACTTCCCACGCCTTCCCCTTCAGGGTACGTGCTGCTTTGAATGCTCTGGCACGCTGGATTTGACTTGTAGGATCAGCATTTCAATATTTTTCACGCTTCTAGGTAAACATGAACAGACTCCCCAGCACTTGATTATGCAAGATTTGGAGCGAATTAACATAAATGGGCAACCCTGCACTTGTGGCTTACTGCTGCAGGCATTATGGTCTTTCTGTGTCTACTTGGAGGCGGTATCTGTGCTGCCTCAGCTGCGCATGATCCAGAAATCCAAGGTGTGTGCAGCTTTCTTGTGCGCCCACTCCCATCTCCAGTCAGGTACATTAGTGAAACATGCTTTGCCTGGCATGTGTACTGTATCCCTGGTACTACAAGCACCTCATCCCATCCTCCTTCCAATTGCTGCAGGTGGTTGAGCGATTTACTGCCCACTACGTGTTTGCTCTGGGGCTGTCAAGGTTCATGTCCTGTGCTCACTGGCTGTTACAGGTGAGCAGAGCAGATCACCTCTGAGCTCAGCTGCTTGTCTCAACTGCGTCTCGTTTTTAAAATTACGTGGAGGCTCTAGAGCGCGAGCCAACGCTCCGAGTCTAGGAGAGCTTAGAGTTGTGAACGTACACACACATAAACACACACGCGTGCTTTTATCAACCCTTCGTTTGTAGATAATGGAGGGCAACAAGTACCTGCTCCAAGCTTTGGGCAGCGGTTTGTGGCCCGTTATGGTGCTGCTCTCAGAGATCGTGCAAACATTCATCCTGGCTGATTTCTGGTGGGTGCAGCAGCCTATCCCATGCCAAGGACTAAATAAAGAAATGCCTTTCAGGAGCTTCTGCAAAAGTGATGTTGCGCAAACGTGCACATGAACAACTTTGCAAGTTTATAAATAAACCTGGGCTGCTGTTAGAATTTCCACTTATTGTTGGCATGTTTAATGATCGAGCTGTGCAACCATGTGCAGCTTGTAATTGATTTGCTTGCTTGCTCGTGCAGCGCTTGCCTGCCTTGTGCTTGCATTACAAAATGTGCCCCATCCACCTTAATGCCCTGCTGTGATTTGTTTGCTCCATGCTTTCTGTTGTGCTTGCCTTGCAGTTATTACTATGTCAAATCGTACGCGGAGGGCACTGGAGTCATCCGCCTTCCAACTGGGGTTGTATGACAGTGGTGATGGAGGGGGTACAAAAAGATCTTCCAATATATTTTTCCTGATTAATCAGCAGACGATGCATTTAGGCACAAATCAATTCAATGGGAATGGGAAACATAAGCACATGCTGACAACTGCTTATTATTTCATTCATGTAAGGAGTGTTTCGGAAGCATGGGTGAGCAAGCACCGAGAGGCAAGCCTTCAACTGGAGATGAGATCTACACGAGGTAGTACGTGGAATCTACCGTCATGGGTGCAGTGGCGTGCAAATTTGCAAATTTGCACCCCTTACAGAGCCCCCATGGTAAAGACAAGCAAGCATTCTGCATTAGTAGCACAGGCGACAGTCCCAGTCCTAGCCTCAAACCTTGACAAGCGCACAAGTGTGTCTTCTGGTGCTTTGCAATCCTCTTCCTGAAGTGCTGCTGCTTTTCTTTCTGTGTCCAACCAAGCTGCTTGCTGGTGAAGGGGTTTGAAAAATCTGCACACATCAATTATGGTGCTTTGCACATGCGTTAATTGCAGCACTTATGACTTGAGGGATGTCACCCTCGCTCACAACTTCTGTGCAAATGAAAGTTGTGTGCAAGAAATTTCAAGAGGAAGTCATCTGAGGCCTAAACCTGCCTGTTCTTTGCATGCTCCTCGCATAGATTTCCCCAACTGGCATCTTTCAATTCAAACTTTAAACTATCGGCCAATTGGGGTAAGGTGCCAAATTAGCCGCGGCACAATCCCTACTTTTTTACCACCAAATTTCCGTACCCGATCACCCACTGCACCATATTGCAATGATATCAAATCAATGAAAATCACTCTCTGCACCATATTGGGTAATTTTTAATGATTTGATATCGTTGCATGAAAAGGACACCATTGCAAAAGAAATGGAGTGAAGACCCAATGGTTGGAGAGATACAGAATTTAGCCATTGAAGATAATCCTGCACAAGGGGTGCAAAATAAGTTACTATTTGACCTTCTCATTTCCTTTTTAGAATCAAAATTTAAAGATGCAGGAGGTTACAATGAGTTACAATGGGGTCTGACCTTCAGCCAGGTAGTTTAACTGCTCGGTCTGCTCAACTGCACAAAAAATATCCATGAGATCGGAAATAAAACGATAAGTGTCATTAGTTTGTTTCTGCAAGAAATGAATAGCATCCTCAGAGCTAACTTGAGAATAGTAGAAAGTGCCTGAATCGTCCAGAAAAATTCTATAAGACGAGGGGAAGTCAGAAAATAACTGTGCATGAGCCCTTCGAAGAGAGCACACAGAAGCGCAAGAACAAAGGAATACGGCATGCTTTTCATCTTGGAGTCCTTGTTCACATTTATCACAAGTTGATGTGTGCTCCTGCCAAAGTGGTGTCTCAACTCTTAGAGTATGAGCATGTAATTTAAAGATGCAGGAGGTTACTTAGTAAGTGGAGGTTACAGAAACATATTTCTGGGAGTGCAAATTGGTTCCACTGGCAGGGTGGAGTTATGGGCCATTTTGGGGTGGTATGAGGCCAGGAGAGTGATCTGGGATCCTCCAATCTTATTGTCGTCTTGGTAAACGTGATGTTCTTTATGGAGATTAAAGGTTGACATTGTTAGATTTGAGGAAGACGCGAGAAAGAGCATGTCCAGCAATATAGGACAATTGACCCCATCTGAAAATTTCTACACGACATGGTGTGCTACGCGTGTCATGCACCTCTCTGGCTTGATTTTGGCCTGAGGGGGGCAAAGATGAGGTATCACCCAGGAATTGATTGATTTTGTACTTGTGAAAAGAAAGAAGAAGAATAAAAAAGATCACGCAAGCCAGCTCCAGCTGCGTACATTAAGGAAAGGTCCCCTAACTAGCAAGCTAGCTAGGGCCTCACCGAGAAGGTTCACAGGCCCAGCCTACACCAAGCTATGAACCGAACTTATGAAGAATCACAAGCATAATGGGTTACAATGGGTTACAACTTCATTGAATGAACCGAACTTGTGAAGAATCACAAGCATAAAACCCCATTCAGAATACAAGACATTAAGTGATGCCCGGGATAAGGAAATATGAAAAACTCCCCCTAGACATGAAACAGATTTCCAAGGGCCCCAAAAGACCCGCTTCAGACATTACTGTTAATGCTCCTTGTCAGTCCCATCCCAACCTCCAGCTTAAAGTCACAAACTGGAGGTCTTGGGCCTACACAGACGGCAGTTGCCAGGTCCAGAACGGCAAGACAGTTATAGGGGCAGGTGTGTACCATCCTATAAGCGATTCACAAAAACTAGTTGAACCTAATGGCGCTGGTATTACCAATACCATAGGAAGAGCTGAGCTCGCTGCCATTGCTGCTGCGGTCACTCATGATTACACACATATTGCCACAGATAGCCTTAGCTCACTTCATCAACTCAGAAAGCAAATCCTGTATCCAGAAAAGCATAGGCATCACGTGCAAGGAGATGTTTTGAAAATGATTTCAAACCTTGCCCGAGCCTCTCAAGATCACATCTTTTTCTACAAGGTCAAGTTTTATGCTGGAATAGCTGGGAATGAATGCGCAGATCAGATTGCTAAATATTAGGCCTCCCTCAAAGATGGCAATCTAACTGATACTGGTCTCCCTAGCGCTGGCCCAGGAGGAAATCCCTTCCACGATACAATCTGGCTGGCTACCGAAGAGGCAGATCCCAGGCCACCTCGATCCCAACCTTCCTCTCCTCGTCTGAGCTACCTCTCAGACCTTAAAAATACTTTGAAATCCCATATGCATGCTAAACACAAGCTGGGCTATGCTGACAGGGAGACAGGCTACTACACTTACTATCAGAGCTTGCTACCTCGAGTAAGCAAGAAAATTAGCAATGCCTTTTGAAACATGCCCGGTCTCTCGACTCGAATGAAACGCACTGTCTTCCAATACCGCACAGGCACCCTCTACAATCAGAAACACGCGGTCCGATATAAAAGATCCACTAGCCTGACATGCCCCCTACCTGATTGCCATCACATGGATAGCGCTCTCCACATCCTATCTGGCTGCCAATGTCCTGTCATGCGTAACATGGTAACTGAGCGTCACAATATTGCTTGCAGGATGATTTTGAAACTGGTCAGTGAAGGTTCTTATGGGGCCAATCTTGTGCAGCTGGATGCGGGCAAGAAAAGCCGTTTGACCCAGCACGACCTGCAAGTCCCTGAGCAAATCTCTAATCGTGCTGTACCTCCCAACCTCTTCAAAACCACGGTTTCTATGCATACCAGACGCAACTCCAGCCGCCCTGATGCAATCTTGGTTACTCCTCACCCAACTAACCCAAACAGACCACCCACTCCACCTCACACTAGGTACTGCGCAGTATGGGAAGTAACTCACCTCCAGCCCGCCATATTCACTTGATAGAAATCAAGTACTGTGAAGATACGAGGCCTGATGCCCAGCCGCTGAGCTAGAAGCCTCACAGCAACAACACAGTGAACTGTGCAAACAACTCCAAGGTACAGAGATTACTATCCACCCTATCCTCCTGGGTGTGGGTGGGACTATCTATACTGCCCATACCCTTGATCAATTCAAAAAGTTAGGGATTGACACACAAAGATCTGAAACACTTGCAAGAAAACTCCATGCCCATTCTGTACAATTTGCGCACAAACTTACCCCTACCAGACGTGCCATTGAAAATAAAAGCACTCATCATAACACTGGTGCCCTGGAGCAGCGTGCTGCCAGAAACCCACCTGATCCACATTAACTCCCCTCTCATCTTCTGGTGAGGGAGGCTCACGGCTCTTTGAGCCAATGTGTCTCTCTTTCCTTATTTGATGTAGGGAGACTTTTCTCTGCCTACGTAGTTTTTCTTTTATTTGAAATTTCAGAACAGAAACTTTATAGCTGCTCAAGCAAACATGGAACCTTTAATGCCTCCAAAAAAGTTTGGTCGCTCTTCAGTTCCTTGTAATCTTTAGTTTGGAGCCCAGACTTGTGCCTCCATTGTGGCACTCAAAGCGCTGCTGCTGCTGCTGCTGCTGCTGCTGCTGCTGCTGCTGCTGCTGCTACTGCTAGTGTTGCCGGTGTTTCCAACTGCTCTAGATGCTGGCTGGTGGGAGCCTGGCGCACCCAATTCCAGCGCTGCATCAGGAGGGAGGAGTTTGTGAGATTTTGTACTCACAAGTCAATTCAGAATCCTGGGCTCATGAGCTTGGATAGGATAGAATAGGATAGGGTTACATTGCTGTACCTGCCTACAAGGGCAGCTTAGCTGAAGCAAAAGGTGCCTGTAAACAAACCAAACCAAAAATGTGTAAATGTCGACTGAAAGCCTTGAGCTGAGTTCAGAATTGTCAACTGTAAAAAACAAAACATGAGCTATTGATCGGCGTATGTATGGGTTCAATCAAAGAGGGTCCCAGGGGGGGAGGTTGGGTGGGGGGGACTTTTCAGGACCCCCCTCGTGAGCTGCTTCTTCTGAATTAAAAACATCATGACATGATGTCATTGGAGGCCTGGACAGCAGCTGGAGGTGGCACAGCGGCAGCATGCAGATCTTTGTAAGAACATTAATGCAAAAGTTGTGACTCTCCACACCATCCTTTTGGGTGTTGGTGGGACCTGCTACACTGAGCACACCCTTAACCAGTATAAACAAGTGGGACTTGACCACCAACGCGCCAAGAAACTTGCTCGCAAACTTCATGCCCATCCTGTCATGTATGCCAACAAGCTTGTTACACTAGGCGTGCTATTGAAAACAAGAACACTTCTTGCAGCCAGGTTATGGAGCCGGGTGCTTCCAAAAACCCTCCAGATCCCCAATAGGATATTCTTTTTGTAGCTTCGTGGTGGAGGGGACTCACGGCTCTTTTGAACCAATGTGTCTCCTTTTCCTTAATTGATGGATAGGGAGAGTTCTCTTGCGGCTCGTGAGGAGTGTTCCGTCTTTAAGATAGCCCTTGCATTTCAGCGCTCGTTTATTGTAATATATATACCTAAATTAATGATAAATAGTCGCTATAGCTATTGGTCACCTAGGTTATGCGTTAGGTGGCTTAGGTGGCTCATAGTTTTGGCCCCTAACCCCCTAACCCTAACCCTAACCCTAAACCCTAAAACTATGAGTCACCTAAGCCACCTAAGGCATAACCTCAGGCAACCTAGGCTAGGTGCTTCACTGTTAGAAACAAAAGAAAAACTGCGTTGGCAGAGGAAACTCTCCCTACGTCATTTAAGGAAAAGGAGACACATTGGCCCAGGAGAGTCGTGAGTCTCCTCCACCACAAAGCTACAAAGAAGAAAGGCTAATGGGGATCTGGAGGGTTTTTGGGAGCACCCGGCTCCAGAACCTAGCTGGGAGAAGCATAACTGTTTTCCATAGCACGTCTAGTGATTACAAGCTTGTTTGCATACTGAACAGAATGTGCATGAAGTTATTTCAAATAACATGCTAAGTTAGCAAGTTTATTGGCTTGTTGATAGTCCAATCCAAAATGTTTAAACTGATTCAAGGAATGATCAGTATAGCAAATTCCACCAACACCCAGAAGTATAGTGTGGAGAGTCACGACTTTAGCACTAACGAGTTTGCAGAGGTCTGCATGTTGCCGCTGTGCCGCCTCCAACTGTTGTCCAGGCCTCGTGTCTTCACAGTACTTGATTTCAATCAAGTGCGCATGCCGCTGGTTACTGATATCTAGGAGGCCAATAGAGATGAATGCCTTAATTAATACCCTTGGAAAGTGCAGGGTCTGGGCAAGGGACTCGCGTCCAGGCTGGCAGAGACTCCTGAGTCTCTTTTATTTTATGAGGACAAAAACGCATTGAGAGGTGCCTTAATTTCTGCAATTTCTCTCTTGTATTTCTTCATGATGTGAAGAGAAGGGTAAGAGAGCTGGTTTGTCGGAAACCAGATTCATGCCTGGCTTCAGTCGTTCAAGTAAGGACTATGCAAGCCAACAGCGGCGTGCATGAAGTAAAGATCCCATAATATCTAGCTAGCCAGGATCTCACCAAAGAGCTTTAAAGCCTGATCTAGACCGAGCTAGGCTTGTAGGTAGCCAAAACAGCTACTAGCTATTAGTAATGGGGACCTGGCAGGTTGTCAGCCATATGCACAAGGGCCCAGAGGGTAAAAGAGAAGCTAGTGTGGGTCTGGTGGGTTTCTGGAAGCATGCAGCCCCATTGTAACAGAGTTATGTTGAGTAAAAACTTGAAATAAGGCATTTATGAAAAAAGTAGTTGAATTCATGTGTGCGTGAAGGAGCATCAAGAAGTGATTCCAGCACACATGGAGCAGCGTGCTGCCAGAAACCCACCTGATCTGCATTAACTCCCCTCTCATCTTCTGGTGAGGGAGACTCACGGCTCTTTGAGCCAATGTGTCTCTCTTTCCTTAATTGATGTAGGGAGAGTTTTCTCTGCCTACTTAGCTTTTTCTTTTCTTCTTTTTCTTTTCTTTTCTTTCCAGCACACCGAGGAAGTTGAAAAAATGAAAGTGCCAGGGACATAGCAACACATAGCGATGTCCTATAGGCCCCAGTCAGAGAAAGGGGTGCAGAGGTAAGGTAAGGTTACATCGCTGTATACCCTTACAACTTGAAGGGCAGCTGAGCAGAAACACTGAAAGAAAAGAAAACCTACGTAGGCAGTGAAACACTCCCTACATCAATGAAGGAAAGGGGGCCACATTGGTGCACAGACCGTATGACCCACCCACCACGAAGTTCAGACTGAGAGAAGCACGGCAGACAGAGAAAGAAGACAGGTCCAGCAACGAGAAAAGAAAGCAGGATGATAGCTGAAAGACTGGAGTTCCAGACCTTCAACAGCAAGCAGAGTCAGCACTATCAGCCTTCCAACCAAGGAAAGCCATGCCCAGCAGCTGTCTGCTGAGCACAATTAAAGTCTGCATTCTGGCAGACTAGCTTAAATAGCTGCTAGCAACTGCTGACCACGCAGAAGCCTGTGGAACAGCCCTTAGAGCACTGGTGCCGACACATTAAGTGCACGCCTTGCCCGGCCCCCAGACCACAGGCACCACCCTCCACTTGCCTTATATCCATGCCTCCCATGCCTCCGCTCGGTGCTTGGCCCCTCTTCGTTGCTGCCTACACCACTCCAATAGCGTCCCGTGCATGCTCCGCACCCCAGGACCAGCTGCATTCCGCAAGCCTCTGCTAGCCCACACCAAACCCCACGCTGCTGCCGCTGCTGCTCGCTGCTGCATGCCGCTGCTGCATGGAGGCCTGTAACCAAAGGGGGGCAAAGGAAGAGCTATCCAGCAAATAATGCAGGCAAAGAAAAAGCTAACTTCCTAGCAGCTTCCCCTCCAAAAGGGACTGGAGTCAGTTTGCAAAGTCACAAAAAAAGAGAACTCGGTGTAGGAAGAAATAAGAGGCTCGCAAGAAGTCCACAGCACATATGCACCATGACCTCTTTCTTCATTGTTTTCCGGTAAATCATGACACAGGAAGGGTAAGGTATGGTTACACCGCTATATCCGCCTACAAGGGCAGCTGAGCGGAAACACAGAGGCCTAACCAGACCTGACACAAGGTACTGCTAGCTAGCTAGTCAGGAAACCTTTCTTGAAAATATTGCAGCCAGACCTGGCGTGCGTATGCATTTCTTTCTCTAAATCTCTGCTGAGCCAAGGAGGCAGCTCTGTCTTGCCTTGCTCATCCCACAAAAAAGTAGTCACTCCAGCAGGAGTGTCCAAGCCTGCAGACACATGGCGGACAACTTGCCGGACCCTCATTACTTCTTTCAATTGGCTCTTTGCTCAGTCTAGGCCAGGCCTTTTTGTATCCCCTCGTATCTGTTCAAGGATTTGGACAAGCATGTTTTGAGAAACATTAGCAGATTTAGATTGCGTGCTCATCACTTGAGAGTGGAGTCTGGTAAATGGCTTGGGGGTTCAAGTATCTGTGATAAGTGTGAGTGTGGGGAAGTCCAGGATGAAAAACATGTGCTTTTCTTTTGCAAATGTACTGAGGTGCGTGAGCTACGCACGAGATACAAGGACCTTTTTGAGGAGATGTTTAAGACTTTGCGTGTGTTTGCTCCGCCTTCAAACGCTGACTTTATTCCATTCTTGGCTTGGCCATCATACTATCACTGATTCTGAGATCAATGCTTTCCTAAACCAAGACTCATACAGACTTCTTAGATTTGTGTCAGACTTAGTCTCAATTTTTGATACTGGTTGAGCTTGTTTCACCAGCTGCCATCAGCCAGAGTCTCGGGCTGTAGGCCACCATTGTAAACCCTTGTAAATTGTAAACCCTATAGACTTGCTAGCACCAGACGCGCTCTTGGAAAAGCTTCTTTTGAAAGAAAGAAAAGAAAAAAGAAAAGCTACGTAGGCAGAGGAAACTCTCCCTACATCAAGCTTCTTTTGACTCTCATCTCAAAGATCAAGCACGTGGTACTGCTAGTTACCCTCCATTGATTTTTCCTTCTTCTCCTGGTGGAGAGGATACACGTTTGGGCAAGCGCACGCTGAGAAACATAGCACGTTTTTGCTTACATGCTTACACTTTAAGAGTTGAGACATCACTTTGGTAGGAGCACACATCTGCTTGTGATAGGTCTGACCAAGAAGGACTCCAAGATGAAAAGCATGCCGTGTTCCTTTGTTCTTGCGCTACTGTGTGTTCTCTTCAAAGAACTTATGTACAGCTATTTTCTTACTTCCCCTCTTCTCACGGCATTTTCCTAGACGAATCAGGCACTTTCTACTTTCTCAAGCTAGCTCTGAGGATGTCTTTCATTTCTTGCAGAAGCAAACTAATAAGACTTGTCGTTTTATTTCCGATCTCAAGGATATTTTTTGTGCAGTTGGAACAGTTGAGCAGGCCGAGCAGCCAAACTACCCGGCTGAAGGTCAAACCCCATTGTAACTTAGTTGAACTTTTCATACACAAGTGGTGTATCACCACAAGCGTGAATAAAGGGAAGGGGTCATCATGGGTGCAAACACTGGGAAAAACACCACACCACCATGAGGGCTTGATCCTGTGTTCACCTCCGCCTCCGGATGAGCCCAGTGGTGTACCATCTGCTATACCGTGCAGAATCCTCCATCCCCGAACTTCTGAACCTATGGTTGAGGTGTCTTCCTTAATTGATGAAAAAGTTCCTCTCCCTGCCTACTTAATCTTAGTTTCCTTTTTCTCCAACACAGGCCACCAACATGGCAGTGAAAGTGATGACTGGCCAAGATGAAGCAAGCATTTGGCTAAGAGCGTCCATTTCATACAGAGCAAAACCCAAGCCCGAGACATAAAACATATTAAAAAACACGCCAAGAAACTTCAAGTTGGTGAAGTTGGCCAACATGCATGTAGTCCTAAATGTTTATCTATGGTTTTGAGCAACAAAGAGAGATTATCAACCAATGATCATCCCTGCTGCTGCTGCAGATGAAATCGGCTGTGGCATGTCTTTATATGGCACTTGGTCCCCCCTTACATATGAATGGTGTGCGCCCTCTGCATCAATGGTGACGAAGCGCATGCATCCCCCTGAGCTGGCATCTGAGGCCATGGCTAACGCAACCGCCTCCTTTACAAAAGCCTCTGCCTCTTGTCGGGTGAAGTTGTCTCTGCGCAGCATAGGCATGAAGGTCATGATCAGCAAGTGTTGTAGTCAGCAAGGCAAGACATCAAGACTTACATAGAGCAGGAATGTGTGCAGCAGCACCGGCGGTGCAAGGAAGCATTCCATTCAGGGCTGTGCCATTACGGTAAACGGTTCGCTGTACGATACGCAGATGGAACAGACTGTTTAAACGGTCGGGGCCATGTTTATCTGATTTTGGGACCGTCGGTTCGGTGGTCGGTATGGTCAAGAAGGTTTCACCCTCTTCTTCAGCGTTCAGGCCAGGAAGTGGATGACAATAAATTAAATTAAAAAACAAAAAGCCAATGATGACATGATGTGTTGCCACTCGATTCTTGGACATTGTCTGGACCCATGCTGCCCTGGACCCTGCTGCTGCTGCTGCTGCTGCTGCTGCTGCTGCTGCTGCTCATGCACTGGTCTCCACCTGCTCCATGCCCTGCTGTTGCCCCATCACCTCAAGGCCACGGTGATGGCAATTTCACCCATCTTGACACTTCATCTTCAATTACAACATTTGAACATGAAAGGGGAAGGTCGGGGTCAACCAGTATGAGGCACTGGGGGCTTCCTGACCCCTCCTCCGACCATTCTCCAATCGATCAAATGTGCAATTTAAACAGTTTGAAAATTTTGGACTCCGCACGCATTTTATCCCATTTTATGTCTCTGACCATTGAACGGAACAACATCGAAGGAAAGTCTTCCCAAAGTCTACGGGGCTGCAGAAGAGCGAGCACATTGTTTTGAAGGATGACGCAAACATTCAAAGACTGTGCAACTGAGCCACCAAGACGGAAGTGTAGCCCTGACACACAGCACAGGAAGAGAGTGACTAGGGGCTGATTGGCCCTGCCTCAAGTTAAATCCAGGCAGGGACGCTGCCACGAGGTGCTTATCCAGAAGCATAACCTAAATGTCTTTAAATCTCCATCGAGGGATTAAATGTTTTAAAAAAATTTATATTTCACAACCTTGATACTGGCTTCCAAAAAGCATGTGCAGGTGTACCTCAGCTGCTGCAGCAAGGGAGGACAAGGCTAGGTGAATCAGAGCGTGGCTGGATTTGGGTTTTACCATCCTGGGTTCCTTCTAATTTCTTGTGGGCCTCGGTTCCGTTATAACAGCAGGAGCAAATTGCTCCTTCTCAGCCTAGAGAAGCCTCATAAAACAAGTGGACTAGACTAAAACATACTTCAAGGCTGCGAGTCGTTGGACAGCAACCTACCTTTCTCATGCCATGCATGAAGACAAGAGTACATGTAAATATGCAGCTCAGCATACCTCACTGAATGGTCTTAATGCATGAGATGAGAATGCACCTCTGTATCAAGGTATGTGTGTGTTGCATACCGCACATCACCATGAGCTTGAGTGCAAGTAAGTTGCAGCATTACTGTGCGTGCAATCCTTCCTAATGTTTTCCCTCAAGTTAAGCAGTCCCGCCTGCTTGTTGACAGACACCTCACATGTCACACACATACACACACACTCCGCGCAAGGTCTGACGCGCACCGATTCCCCCCATTGCCTACCTGTAGGCAGCATCACAGTAGCCCCAGATGTAGGTGCTGCCCGACCCATCTATGGCCCACTTCTCCCTTGCCAGGGTGCCCCCAATGGGGCAGCCATACACTTGGCCCCCTCCTTGAGCGTCGTAGCCCCCAATGATGAGTGCCCCAACCAGCACGTCCTTGTTGGCATAATTCATTTGCATCACCAAGTTTGCCACCGCTTCCACACTGGCACTCTCCTGCATCTCGGCCTCCAGCATGTGCACGTAGTGCCTGACTGCATGGGCAGGGGGGGAAAGGAGTTGGGCAAGGAGTGAGGGCCAGTCCTGCTACGAGTCGTGGCCTAGGGCATTGCATGGTTTGCGTGATTGCAGCCAGAGACAACTTATAGGTATGGGTGGATTGAGCTTTGTAATTGAGACGAAGGCCTTGCATGGTTGCAGCTATAATGGGCAATGGAAGACGTGCAAAAAGAGTGGTGGAGTCTTTATGCGAGGCATTGTATGGTTGGATGGACAGTGCAGTGCTGGCAACCAGAGGGAAAGAAAGCGTACATGTATGAATACTATTTGGAGATTAATGTCAAGTGAAGCAGTAAGCACCCATGAACATTCAGAGGCATGCATGTGTGTGTGCTTGAGTGCGTGTGCATGTGTGTGCGCGCATGTGTGTGTGTGTGTGTGTGCGCGCGCAGGGCAAGCAGAAGCCATTTCATGACCAAGTCGAGCTTAAATAGTTGAGCATATAGAAGTGTGTGTGTGTGTGCGTGTATGTGTGTGCGTGTGTGTGCGTGTGTGTGTGTCTATGTGTGTGTGCGCTTGTGCATGTGTGTGCGTGCGTGCGTGTGTGTGTGTGTGTATGTGTGTGTGTGTGTGTGTGTGTGTGTGTGTGTGTGTGTGTGTGTGTGTTGTGTGTGTGTGTGTGAGCGCGTGTGCGCGCGCGCCAGTGACAAAGACATCTTATTGCATGACAAGACATCCATGCATACAAGCGTGCACATCTATTCATATATGGATCCATGCCCCTCACCATAGTCACTGACGATTTGCGCATCCGGTGCACTACCAGACCTCAACAAATACACATGATCAGCCAGAGGAGCCAGCTTGTTGGATGCCCTGTTGGAGATGTAGGAGCCCACGCTCACACGACCATCTGCACCTAGTACAACGCCCCCAGGGTAAGAGCAGGCCACGATTGTGGTCCCTGTATGGGGAGCTTCCTGTCCAGCGGGCTTTGTCACGCCCGGGATGCTGCTGGGCAGCTTCATCCTTTGATAAATTTGTCCTTCGCGTGAGCCCTAGATCATTTGAAAATAACCCCCTAAGCCTTTTTATTTAACTGATTAAATAGAAATAAAACATTTGATTATAAAAATTCGGGGGCTGGCTTGAGGTGTCTGGCAGGAGGGGGGGTTCCCAACAAACACTTGTAGGAGCATGCTGGGCCCCGTGCTGTCCAAGATTTTGATGTGAGTTCCAAAATTTTAGAGCATTGGCTCAAAGCTCAAATGCTTTCATAGGGGCTCCCTTGTTTTGAATGCCGCATGCCTTGCAGCTTCCCTTCGGGCAATTGCCCAGTACCCAGGGAAAACAGGCACTTTTTCTTTGGCAATCATCCCTTGCACACTCAAACATGCAAGCACTTGACATCGCCTGCAAGCAAACTAGTTTTTTTTCCCTGTGTTAATACAGAGTTGAATGCCTTGGAAATTTGCGCCTTTTGACAAAGCTTCACATGCACACGCACGCACGTGCGCGCGTGCACACACACACACACACACACACACACACACACACACACACACACACACACACACACACACACACACACACACACACACGCACGCGCGCGCACACCCACACACACACACACACACACACACACACACACACACACACACACACACACACATACATACACACACAGTCACACATAGTCACACATACACACACACTCAACACACACACTCTTCATCCCTTGACACATTTGCTACCGCCAGGATAGCCTTAGCGTATACATGGCCCAGTTACCAAACATACAAGGCTTTCAGTGTCAAAAATGATGGAGAGCTGTCTCAATGGTGCATCTACTGGATCATCCTGGGATTCTTCCTTACTTTGGAATCGTTGGCCGACCAAACTGTTTGGTGGCTTCCATTGTACCATGAGAGCAAGCTGCTCTGCCTGGTCCTCATGTGAGTGGTGCAAGCTGAGTGTACATAGGTGCTCAGCGAGCCAGATCTGCGTACCTGCTTCTGTGCTTTGACCTCCACGCACTCAAGTCATCAGAGCCATGCATCCACCCCCTTGGCCTGGAAGCCCACCGCCTGAGCACATGTTAGCTTTGACTGCATGCACAGCTGTTTCTCCGGTGTTCCGAATGCTCGCAGGTGGCATCCGCGAGTGAATGGGGCACAGTACGTGTTTGGCCATATCGTGCAGCCCTTGCTGTCCAGGCATGAATCTGTGATAGACTCAACTCTGGATGAGGCCCAGGCTAGGCTTACAGGCGCGCTCTTCGGCCACTTGAACACAATCACATCCCAGGTCATGTCCTGGACGGGCCTGTTGTTGGAGCACATGCGCGCCTTCTCTGAGCGAGGCCAGGTGAGCAGCCTTCGCTGTTAGTGCACCCTGCGACCTCCCATCTGATGCTAACTGCTGCTGCAACTTTTGCTCTGGTGCTCTGGTTTCTCTCTGCATGCTGGCTTTACCCGATGCTGGGTCAATCATGATTGTGTTGCACTTTGCCTTCCTCTTTGCAGCCAAGTGCAGATGGGAGCAGGCAGCACATAGAGTGATGAAAGATGCGCACCTTCAACTAACATTGCTAGTTACGCTGTTAGTGATAGCAACATGGCCTGTGATGTGTGATGGGCAGGCGTTCATCTTCAGTTTGAGCTGCACATAGAATGAGGATGGGCATGCACCTTCAATTGGTCGATTGGCAACAACGTGACCCATCGTGCGTGGTTTGTAGGATATGTGGGGACTGATAGCTCAACAGCGCTGCAGTCTTAGGAACAAAAAGGTTCAAAGGCAATAAGCCATGCATTTCATTGTCACAGGGCATGAACCACTTTTTTGGCTGAAACTTTTTTAATTTTGTCGGGGAAATGAGGGATATCAGAAGAATGAGGGATAAGAATGAGAGCTTGAACCTGGAGCTCTGGCTGGCTGAGGAGGAAGTTCTGTAAGACTCCTCTTGCATCTATTGTTTCGTGCGCACACTGCATTCCTGTAGCTTATAAGCTTGCCGGGGAACAAGCCTTTATCCTGTCTGGCAACCTTGAACGCTGTTGATACGTCAGCCATGCAAGGTGCCGGTCTTGACATTTCAAGGGGCGATGTCTTTGATAATTTGGGTTAGTGTTAATTATGTAACTTATCTTTAGAGCTGGGATTGCGTCAAATATTGAAAATGTGATTTTATTGCAGGATCAGAAACGGTTGCTTTGATTATTTTTACTGCTCTGTCAAATGTTCATTGTTTACAATCCAAGTGTGTCGCTTAAAATGTGATTAACGACCCCATCCTTAATGCAAGGCACGCTTTTATGCCTGGAAGGAAGAGAGGGTTACGAGGGGAAATGGCCTCCGTCAAGACGTTTGACTGCTATCCTGTTCGTAAATGCACATGAGATCATAAAGGAAGAAGGGAATTTTGTTGTTATCCTGGTTTAGAAAAATATTAATATCCTGGGAATTCACATGGTGCATGGTGCCTAGACAGGGCATCCTGTGGGAGACATGAAGATGTAGAAAAGAGAAGTTGTGCTCAAAAATTGAGGCATGCTTTTGATGAAGAGAGCAGACCTGGAGGTTGGAACATCTGAACAGCACATGTTTTTCATCTTGTACCTCATCGGAATCACAGATATCACAGACCGGAGGAATACTATTGGAACAAATAGCCTGTTCAACTCCAAGAGTGTGTACTCGCAGCCTGAATCTGGAAGTGTTGCGAAGAACGTGATGGGGAAGATCCAAGTACATGTATTTAGGCATTGTATAAGGAGGGTGGATGGCATTTGCATTTCTGACAGCAAGTGTGCACCATTGATGATGTGTCAGCCGTTTTCTCAGTAAAGAACTCCTATAATTAATGCTGCATAGAGCATATGAGAAACATGAAAATTGGTAAGCCTGTCACCGCACCTGTTTCCCCCTCAGTGATGCAGCCTATGTCATTTACGTAGATTGAGAATAGCAGTGGTGACAGTGGGCACTCTTGTTTAGCACCGTTCGTTGGCTGGACACTCGCCCGTTTATCTCCGTCAATAAGGATGTATTTGTCATCTTGGTAGAGGTCTTTAATGATATAGATAAGCTGGCTGGGCATCTGGCATGGGTGTAAGTGTTCCCACAGTCTGTCCCTGGGTATTGAGTCATACACCTGTTTGAAGTCAATAAAAGTGGCATTTAAACGTGGTGAGCCTTGGGGTTGAAGGGTCTGAGCCGCATGCTTCAGGTGTTTCAAGATAAAAAGTGGCTGTAAGCTGTTGCGGCCTGGAAAAAGCCAAATTGATTGTCAGGAATAATGTTGTATTTTGCACTCAGCGCCAGCCACAGCCACTTCACCTACTTCCAAGGTCCGTCACCCTAGTCAGCTCCTTCCAGAACAGAGGCACGTCCATCTCGTGGAGGTCAAATACTGTGAAGGCACCAGGTCCAAGAATCATCTGGAGGCCTCCAAGCAGCAGCACCGTGATTTATGTCACCATCTTTCAAGGGGCTCAGCTCAATTCACCCTCTATACCATTCTGTTAGGTGTGGGCGGGGTCATCTACACCTCCCACACTCTGGAGCCTCTTAAAGAGCTTGATCTTGACACTCATACAGCCACCAGGCTTGCTCTGAAGCTTCATGCCCATCCCGTCCAGTACGCTTATAAACTTGCTAGCACCAGACGCGCTCTTGAAAAGGCTTCTCTCAACTCTCGTCACCAAGATCAGGCATGGTCTACTGCTAGTAACCCTCCTGATCCCCATTGACTTATTTCTTTTGTTTCTCTTGTTGAAGGGGATACACGGTGTCTTTGCCCTCGGTTTCATCATTTTTTTCAATTGATGTGGGGAGTGTTTACACTGCCTGCGTAGTTTTTCTTTTCTTATTCTTTCACGGTGCTGCTGCTTGGAGGACTCAAGCTGATTCTTGGTATGGGTGTCTTCACAGTATTTGACCTCCACAAGGTGGATGCGCCCCTGTTCTGGAGAGATCTGACTAGGGTGACGAGCATTGGAAGTAGGTGGAGTGGCTGTGGCTGGCGCTGGGTGCTCCCTGTTTCCTTGGTGCTCTCCTCTACTTCTCAATGGATAACGGGAATTGGTCCTTGGCACTCTTCAAGAGTGACAAGTTTCCATTGGAACAACAAATATTGCATCAGGGCGACTGGAAGTAAGCCTTTGTTTGTCAGGGAAATGGGAAGGGAAAGGGAAGGGAAGGGTTACATAGCTGTACCTGCCTGCGGGGGCAGCTTAGCTGAAGCAAAACGTGCCTGCAACCAAACCAGTCCAAACTAAAAGCAAAATGAGCTAGAAGCTCAGTCACAGCATTTCAGGCAAGCAGACACAAACTTGGCTAATCCTAGGACATCAGCCTGATTCATGAAGTCTCTAAGGCGTGATGCACTGCTTGGGGGTGCAGAGCTAAACAGATGCTGGAACTGAGTGCGCAGTTCTGTTAAATCCTGGGATGGGCAATCCAGGATAACATGCTCTTCGTCTTGTACAGTGTGCCAGTCACATTTATTGCAAATTCTAAGCTCGTATGGGCACCTATTTCCATGATGCCGTTGGGTTTCTACTCGAAGGTTGTGACCGGAAAGGCGTAAGCATGAAATACTGCGAAATAATTTTTGAGGAATATCTTGTCGTAGGTAGAGAGGTAGCAATGGCTTTTTGTTTCTCTTCTTTTCATCCCACCAGCCTGGTATAGAGCCCAATGGAATGCCAAAGTGTGTGTGGTACGTCCTCATGATTCTACTGGAAGCATGGGCCTCTTGTTTGTTTGTCAGGGAAATGATGAGTGTTTGTTTGTTTGTCAGGGAAATGATGAGGGAAACTACACTTAGGGATGGTTGCATTTGTCGAGTGTTCAGGGATCTGGAGGGCCTGTAAGGCAAGATGATCTGTGCTGCCAATGTACATGGAGGCAAGGCCTGTCCCAAAAGGGCCTTTGCTGATACCTTTAAGGAGGATTCTGCTAGTGAATGTGGTGCTCAGTCACCATATTTGACAACCATGATGGCGGAACGTTTACATCCTGAAAGAATATGAAGGGCACAGTCTGGCTCCCCTTAATGACCTCCTTATTTTTTTGCAAGCCTCCTTATTGACCTCCTTATTTTTTTGTAGCCTCTTTATTTTTCTGCAGGCCTCCTTAATGACCTCCTTATTTTTTGTAAGCCTCCTTATTTCTCTGCTGGCCTCCTTAATGACCTCCTTATTTTTTGTAAGCCTCCATATTTTTCTGCAGGCCTCCTCATTGACCTCCTTATTCTTCTGCAAGCCTCCTTATTGACCTCCTTATTTTTTTGTAGACCTTCTTATTTCTCTGCTGGCCTCCTTAACGACCTCCTTATTCTTTTGGAAGCCTCCTTATTTTTCTGCAGGCCTCCTTAATGACCTCCTTTTTTTGTTGGCCTCCTTATTTTTCTGCAAGCCTCCTTATTGACCTCCTTATTTTTTTGTAAGCCTCCTTATTTTTCTGCAACTAGGGCAAAGAATTTAAGCCAAAATAATGAAAGCAGGTAAACGATGCCTGCATGCAAATTGTTTATGCAAATCCAAAGAAGAAGAGAACAAACTAAATAGATAAAAAAAACCAATGTACGTATTTGCAAAGAACACATCATTGTGGCAATTTATTCTGCACGTAAAAAGCTTACGCCGCTCTTCAATGCCAAACCATTCTCCCAAAAAAAGAAGAAAGGCTACGCAGTCCAAGTCAGACCGCGTGCATTAAGGAAAGGTCACCTATCCTTACGGGCAAGACACCACCGCACGGACCAAGAGGAAGAGCAAGCATAGAAATCTAATCTACTAGATTTCTAGTAGCAAGTTGGCCACCACCCACAACAACCTACAACAATCAAGGCTTCCATGAGATCTAGAGCTAACAACTAACAGGCCACTCATTTCATGATTATGCATCCTCTAGGTTTGCCACATTTACTTTGAAAGAGGGAGCTTCAACATCTTTGCCCGCAGAACTTCTCCCCATCCCTCTACCTCCCCTGCCTCTCCCTCCCCCCTTGCCTCCCCGTGACCCTCTTCCCATGACCTTGCTGCTCCCGGCAACAGCCTCCTTCATTTTCTCTGTGAGCTTGAAATCTCGTTTTCCTGCATGTGTGTGTGTCATAATCAGTTGATGTGGCATGTCAAAAGTCAGCACTGCGCACATCCGAAAATGAGGCAGGTCATGCCTTAAATTTACCATTGTCTCATTTATGCACCTTCTTTTGATGCTTTGGAAGCCCCTCAGCCCGACATCGTGCCTGCTTGAAATTTGCATCACCTTGCATCAACGCAAGGAAACACCTGTAGCTTCCAGTCCCTCCTTTGAAGCACCACGATTTGAACTTAAGCCATGCTTTTCCTTTGAAGAGCTCCTTTCTGCATATAAAAACAAATGTCACACATGGTTGAGAGAGGAATTGCATTCGAATGCACTTCAAAGCTGCATATTAGCGTCTGAGAGCAAAAAAAGGCAATTCTAAAGTGCAATGCTGCCAAGTGCAAAATCAACACTTGTAGGTGAAGATGGCATAGTTCTCAAGCACATGCATTTCTGCACCTGTGCAGGCCCTGTCCGTCGTAACCCATTCGACGGACAGGGTCTGCGCCTATAATTCGAATGTGGACAGATTGTGCATGAAGTTAATGTGCAAGCTTGCTAGCTCTTTGGTGGTCGAAGCCTAATGGATTCATTTATATTGTGTTCACTTTATAAAGTCCCTCCAACGCCAAGAAGAATGGTATGTAACGTCACAACTTTCCCACTGATACTGTTGCAAAGTTTTGTGTGCTGCCGCTGTGCCACTTTCAAATATTGCTCAGGCCTTGCGTCTTCACAGTATTTGATTTTAACAAGTGCACGTGCTGCAGGCTTGCATTTAGTTGATGGAATTGTCTTACGCAAGTAGCTGTGCTGGTCCTCTGTGAGGAGCCGTGCCTGCTGCGTAATTCATGATTTGATTATGATGATGAGGAGGAGGAGGAGGAAGAAGTAGCCACTCGGGGCTTGGCATGCTAGGGGGTGATTAGAATAGCATCAGGACGGCTGGAGGCTAGTCTAGATCTTCTCGGGAAATTCCAAGGAAAGAGGCAAGGGGTAAATTTCTGTTTGAGGCATGCGTACAAATTTGTTACTGGAATTCAATTTTGAATCAATTCAATCAATTCAATTGTGAACATTTCTCCTTGAACAAGAAACAATCACCAAGGTCCCCCATGATCATCTGGTTCATAAACCAGACTCAGACATAATTGCCCCTACTCCTTGTCAGTCCAATTTCAACATCCAGCTCAAATTTGCAGGTTGGAAGTCCTGGGCTTACACAAACAGCAGCTGCCAGCTTCAGAATGGCAAAACAGTGATGGAGGTAGGCATGTACCAGTTTAATATAGACTCCAAATTTTAAGATGAGCCTAATGGTGATGGTATTACCAACACCATAGGGAGATATAGCTGGCTGCAATTGCTGCTGCACTCACTCCAATGGACCATGAGATGATAATCAATGGTTGCACTTCTTGGCCCCCTCTGAGACTTGCCATATTTGACATGAAAGTTTCAGTTGAGTCAGATGAGCCAGTCTGCTGTTTTCCAGGAGTCCTTTTGCTATTGCTGGCATTTGTATCTTTCTCTGTCAGTTCCTGGAGCCCCACGGGATGATCGTGTTTCCGTCTCTCACAGTTAGCTAGCAGCGTCCTGTAAGCCCTGCAGCCAAAAAGGGGCTGCCTAATCATCTTATAATGAGCTTAACACTGCTGTCATCAAAAAAAGATTTACCAGCAAGAATACTGAAGCCAGAGTTCTTGGGGTTCACCGCCAAACTAACAGCACCCACATTAGTGGCCTCATTGATACACACCTCAATGAAGCACTCAACCCCTCCACCAACATTGATGATAACCCTCAACACAGCAACAAAAACCCAACACAGGCAATGTTAACACCGCGTCCCTCCGCAACTCACTTCGGGCATGAGATCACCGCACGTTGCCTCCCATGGACATCCACAATCAGTCCCAGGCCAGCTCCTACAGCAAGCCCTCCCAGTACAAGCACAACACGTCTGATACATCCCGAAACACATAGCATCAACCAATACAATGCTCTACCAGCAACACAACAAGTCTGCCCCCAGATGGAGGAAATGACAAACACTAGAGCAACAGAATCCCAAAGCAAGCCACCCAATAGGATGAGCCGCTCATAACATAGCAAGCATTGCATTTTCTATGCGCTCAATCCACACTCCCATGCAAACCAGCGTCCTGCCCTCCACCCAAGATGTAAACCCAAATGCCAAGGACACTCTCAACACCCCAGCTGGAGATGCTTCCACCACAAGTGCCAACCTGCCCGGCTTACAAAAAGAAAACCCCGGAGATGGGCCTCCCAGCAAGTGTACACGCTTTACTAAGAAGCAATAATCTAGGCATACGCTGCAGCAATGCAGCCAGGACACCTCAGGACCTAGTGTCAATCAACGTGACATTCTGCCCGAGACGCTTCAAATCGACCCTTAGACCGATGCAGTTATAGCAACAAGATCCACAAAGCCCGATAGCGAGTCCCCCAGGAAAAGAAAGGCTCCTGACACAGAACAAGCATCACTCCTCCCGTTAGGGGACCTTTCCTTAATGCACACAGCTGGACCTGGCTTGCGTAGTCTTTTCTTTTCACTCCTCCCGTGCACCCAACTCATAACCTCTTGCTGAACACAACCCAATCCAACGTACCGCCCCCCTCCCCTAATGAGAACCCAGAAGCCAGGGATGCTTTTAAGCACCCAGCTTCGAGGCGCCCCCAACATCAGAGCTAATCTGGCTGGCCTACAAATAGAGCTCCCTGAATTTGGGCCTCCCAGCAAGCGCGCACGCTCTTCAAAAAAGGCACAACTCAAAATAGTCCCCAACAGCGTAGCCAAGGCATCTCGGGATCAAGTGTCAAACATTATGATGCAGACTGCATCTATACATAACCACTTTAACACATCAGCCACAAGCCAAAATGGCACGTCTTCCAATCCCCTCACGCACCCTAACTCCAAACAGCCCAAACACACTGATTGGTAGCCAGAACCCTAGGAAAAAGAGGGGAAAATACTTCATGCAGAGACAGAACTTCAGTCCTTCACCATCAATTTTCTAGATCCAAATTGCAATGGCAATTAAACCGTAACCAATTAACCTGGAAGCACATGTGCCAACCTTAGCACAACATTAACCAATTAACCTTAACCAATTAAACCTGGAAGCACAAATATATTTCAGTTAAGAACCTGGCTCAGGAGACCACAGGAAACCAGTCCATTAACGCCGTCTGCTACTAAGAATTTGACATCATACTTAAAGATGCATGTAGGATATGCCCTGCCAAGAAAAAGGACACCAGCAATGACACCCCACCCCAACAGAAGCGATACCACACACATTGCGGGCCCAACTTGAAGATGATAGAGAAGTGGGCCCTGCCTTTTTTCAAAATACCTGACTTACAACCAGCAAGCATCTGCACTGCTGCTTGCACCAAAATTGAATGCGCATGTTGCCAGGCACGCAACTACCCCGGAGGCCTGGAGCCTATAAATTCGGAACCCCAACCTTGACATCATGATGTACGTTTATGATGTATGCCAACACAATTACCACTGGAAATGCCCAGAAAAAGTTTGTTGCTACACTGACAAGCAAAGGCAAGAGGTCCAAATAGCTGAAACCTGCCAGTGGGCCTGCCCTGCCTGTGCTGGCCTCGGCAATGGAGGCAAATTCAACAGAGAAACAAATTCTAGAGAAGAGCTACTTAAGATTAGCTGGATACCACAATGGGAGCCAGAAAAAGCAATCTGGCCAACTTCCCATCAGCGCATGCAAGAATTTGAAGCCCAGCAAAGCAAACCCAACCTCCTCCTCAGGGGTAGGCTACCCACAGCAGACCTAGCCCTCTCCAATCTAGAGAGACAAGAATTCAGCAAACCAGACGCAAATAACACCCGGAAACAGATATTACTTTGCGACAGAATAACTTTTGATATACACCCCACCAATCCACAAACAGATATCAAACCCACAAGTTCCTGCAGGTTTTGGATTCAGGAAATTGATCTCGTTAAACACAACCCCAAGCCACCCCCTAAACAGACTCCAGCAGGTACTGTAACCCATACTCCCCCTTCAACTACCGTAGTTGGTAGTACCACACCAACCCTTATCCTCCCAGAAATCTACAGACCAAGGGTGGCGTGTATCTACAATACAGACGGCAAATGCGTTGGAATGATGACCCCTGATCGCTTTGATGTCCTCCACAAAGCATTCCACAAAGCCAAAGCACTTGGCTTACACAGTAATATCTGCCCCCCCACCTGCAAGCTTTGCATCTGAACTGATGGGACTCCTAGCCCGCAAGACTGAATTGAAGAACAAATATCAGAGCAAAAGGATTAAGACTCCTTTTCACGGACACTTCCACCCTACATTCACAATGCCTTCCAAAATTGGACACACGCCACCCAAGAGAAAATGGCCTCTCCCTTGGACTACAACACTCATTACCTACACCACTGGAGCTCTGACCCCCGTGGCATTCTTTTTGGTGCCCAACACAATTCACTCTCATCCAGATATACGGGGATTTCCATCTGCCACCCCATCTATGACAATAAGGCCATGACACAAGTCCTGCGACACGCTATCTACTCTGCCATCCTCAATACAGAGGCTACGGCCACCTTCATGTTTCTGCCAGCAAGCGGTAATCTGATGATAACTAATCCCTGCTCAAAACTCCTCACTGCTTACCCGCACCTTTGTTGCAAGCTTGGGATTGTTCCAAAAGGTACACTTACCTATGACAATCCCCAATCCTGGCCCAGCCAGGAAATTGCCAGAGGGGGCTACCTGAGAATATGCCCAAATATGCTCCTTTTCTGCATTTAAATTGCGCCCACTCGCAGCCATTTGACACGATTGGGGCAATTTTTGCTCTAAAGTGTAGCTGGCGCTACAAGCTACCAGAGCAAATGCTCAGATTTTTTGTAAGTCACCCTGTGCGCTGAGATAGACTGGGCTAAAGCTCAATGGTACACGTAAACCCTAGTTCGCTGCTTTTTCATGGGAAATTGGCTGAAATCACCATAAAACACTAACTACTGGGTCTCTTTGCTCCAGTTTTTTTGCAATGACATTACTTTGTAACAAACACCTTAAGTCACTAAAAAGCACCCAATTTGGTGCAGTGGGTGGTCAGATGTGGAGTTTTGGTGGTGAAAAGTAGGGTTCACGCCACGGCTAATTAGGCATGGTCTCCGTAACTGGCACCTCTTAGAATCTACTGCTACAGAAAGAGGAACCCAAACTTGAAAGGTGCCCATTACGGAGAACCTACGCGGGGAGCATGCAAAAAACACCTGATTTTGGGCCTCAGATAGCCCCCTCTGGGAAATTGCTCTCCCTCAGCATACCTGGGACATACAAATTATTGCAGTCTGGATTACAGCTGCAAGAGTCCACTTGAACAACCAGAGCCCTACCTGGCTCCAAGTTTTAGCCAAGGATATTCCAGAGGCCAAGTGGTTTGTTAAAAATGTGAGGATCGACCCCATCCGGATTGCAAGGCACGCTGTTATGCCCGGGATAGGGAGATGTGGAAAGCTTCCCCTAGACAAGAAACAAGCTGCCAAGACCCCCCGTAAGCCAGCCTCGAGCATAACTGTCCCTTCTTCTTGTCAGTCCAAACCAAATTTCCAGCTCAAAGTTGCAGATTGGAAGTCCTGGGCTTACACAGACGGCAGCTGCCAGGTTCAGGACGGCAAGACAGTTCTAGGGACACTACCAGACTGGCAGACGTGTACCATTTATGGGCCATGAGTGACTCAAAGATTGTGACGGTATCACCAACACCATAGAAAGAGCTAAACTGGCTGCAATTGCTGCTGCACTCACTCCAATGGAACATGAGATGATAATCAATGGTTGCTTTTCTTGGCCCCCTCTGAGACTTGCCATGTTTAACATGGAAGTTCCAGTTGAGTCAGTTGAGTCAGTCTGCTGTTTTCCAGGAGTCCCTTTGGTATTGCTGGCATTTTTATCTTTCTCTACTAGTTCCCAGAGCCCCACAGGCTGATCATGGTTATACAGATATCATGTACATCGTGTATAACGTGAAGGAGACGCTCTGAACTTCTGTCTTGAAGAAAATCTCAAAATTCACCACGAGTTGAACTATCCCTAGCAATGGCCCAGGCGGCAAGCCTTTCTATATAATTATGCTATCACTTAGCTGGCTCGGGAGGAGGTAAGACCAAATACACCTGAATTATCCTCCCCCACTCCCACTCTGATATACTTCCCAGACCTTAAGATGCCTCAAGAAATCCCATATGCATGCAAAACACAGGCTTGGATATGCAGACAGTAAGATAGGCCTTTCCACTTATTATCAGAGCTTGCTGCCTCATCATGAGGTATGGCATGATGCCATGTGTGCAATAAGGGCATCAGCAATGCCTTCTGGAACATGCCTTCAAGGCAAGTTGTATCTCAAGCCGAATGAATCGCACAATCTTCCAATACTGCACAGGCACCCTCTACAGTAAGAAAGAAAAGAAAGAAAGACTATGCTTGCCAAGTCCGGCCGCGTGCATTAAGGAAAGGTCACCTCTACAGTCAAAAGCATGCAGTCCAGTCCGGAAGATCAACTAGCCTTGTATGTTCTCTCCCAGAATGTCGTTGTATGGATAGAACTTTCCACGCTCTTGGGTTGCCAATACCCCCCTCATCAGTAACTTAATGTTGAACATGGTAACTGAGCGACAAAACATCAATGATTGCCAGTAGAATGATTTTGAAGGTGGTTAGCAATCATAGATGGCTCTCATAAGTCAAACCTTGTGCATATGGATGTCGGCAGCGCAGACCGTCTGGCCCAACTGAGACTTAGTAATCGCTTAATACCTCCACACCTCTTTGACCCCAGTATCCCTGATCAAATCAGGCGCAACTCCAGCCGCCCTGACGCTATTTTGGTCACTCCCCTTGCCCTACTAACTGAAATAGACCACGCACTTCCCCCTCACATGGAGTACTCCACAGTATGAGAGGTAACAGAGAGGGCAGGAGCAGTACAACTCCAGCCAGGCTACTTCATGAATTGAACATCCAAAACCGCCACATCCACTTAATAGAGATCAAATACTGCAAAAAGACGAGGCCTGGCGCCCAGTTAGAAGCCTCACGGCAACATCACAGTGAGCTGTGCATACAACTTCAAGGTGCTGAGATCACTCTCCACACAATCCTTCTGGGTGTGGGTGGGACTATCTATCCTGCCCATACCCTGGATTAATTAAGAAATTTAAGGATCGACCGCAAATGTCTACCAAGCTTGCAAGAAAGCTCCATGCCCATTCTGTGCAATATGCACATAAACTCACCTCAATAATACGTTCCATTGAAAGCAAAAACACTCATTATGATTCTGGTGCCCTACTAGGGCACCTAGTAGGGCCATGCGCTGCCAGAAACCCACCAGACCCACACTAGCTTCCCTCTTACCCTCTGGTGAGGGAGACTCACGACTCTGTGAGCGAACATGTCTCCTTAATTGATGTAGGGAGTGTTTTCATGTGTTTTTCCTTTGTTTTCTTTTCTAATTTCTTTGAGGAACCGTGGGGTCCAACAGCTGGCCCTGGGGCCTGTCACAGAGTCTGCGCCTACTACGCAATCTATTAAAGGTGACACAAGACAAGAAAATGCATCCATTTACAGATACCTGGCATAAAAACATAGGTTGTTTGCTGCCAAGCACGCACATCTTTTCGCAGGAAGGATAATCCACATGTAAAGGCACAACAAAATTGAGAACCAGTGTTAAAGCACTTGGTGCCAAGGTATGTACAGTCAACAATGATCGTACCAAAGACTACTTGTTTCTAGGCCTTTAAAGCAGCGTCGCAACAAGATTACAGCACCTTACCACTGCTACGTTTACAATAAGCATGCTTGTCCTGGTTCGTCATGAGGGCACAACAGTGCATGCACAGACACTGCTCTGCACCTAGCAGTTATAGGGGGCACGGAAGTGCATGCACAGACGCTGCTCTGCATCTGGCAGTTATAGGGGGCGAATCAGCAAAAGTGAAGGAACATCAACCAACTTGCGTATAAGGCTGCTCAAATTCAGGGCGAAGGGACGAACACCCTGGACATGGACAAAGACACACTGCCCATCCATGTATGAATGCATTGCCAGGCCCAGAAACAAGCATGCATTTTGAAACAGTGGGTCCATCTTAGGTCACGTGGCTGCCTCAGAGAGCTGGCGTCAAGCGAAGGTGCTCTGCACAAAGAACAGCATGTAGGCCTGGCACTGCGCCACCTCCTGCTCCGAGACGAGGGTGACCCAGGCATCGTCGCAACGGAACCAGGCGCCCATGTTGCGCACGTACGCCACGTAGTGCCCCCCTGTGATGTCACCCTTGTGGCAAATCACAGTAGACAGCTGGTAGCCCGCGCCCTGTGGAGGTGCCACTTCTTGTGCTGGGCTCCCAGCTGCTTCCCCTGCCCGCTTGCCACTAGGCGCGCGCCTTCTCCCTACAGCTCCTCCTGTCGTTGCCACGGCTGCACTTGCCTGCTGCTCCTGGTGCCCCTTGGGATCCTGGGGGCGGCCTTCTGCTGCTCCAATCCCTGCTAAGGCTCTGCCAGGGTCTCCCGGGGCTGTTGCTTTGGCAGTGGGGATGGGCACTAGCCCTTTGCCTGGCATGCTGGCCATGGGGCAGCCACCACGGCAGTTGTACCTGGAATGCGCAGCAAGCAAAGGGATTACAAGGCAAGAGGATTACAAGGCATGAGGATTACAAGCAAGAGGATTCCTGCGGCAGCAAGCGATGATACTAAGAGCCATCGATGAAATAAGGCTCTGCACACGAGCCTGGGACGAACCGCTCCTGTTATGCCCAAAGATTTGCACGACTTCTCTGTTGCGTGACCAGGGTTGTGGTGACAGGCCAGGCTGGTCCACCTAGAGAAGGGGAAACTTGAAGAGGCTTACCCTGCCTTGATGCAAACACGACCTGTGCATCAGTAGGAGCAATGAATTTTGGCATTCCTGCCTTCTGCGACCCCCCCCCCCCCCTTTACTCACACACGCACCTTTGGCGAAGAACAGCTGATGTAAGGAAGGGTGCCATGTCCAGCTCGCGAGTGGGAAAGGCCAGGGGAGTTTGTAGCTTCCGCAGCATGCGGTGGCTCTGTGTTGCGTACTCAAAGCGCTGCGTTGAAAAGCACGAGCGAGTGGGGCTCAAACATGAGGTTGCAATATGGATCCCATTCTAGCGGTGTGCGGGCATTCGTGGAGTTGCAGCATGGAGTCTTGTGTAGTGGCGTGCTGCGCCAGTGTAGCACCATAGAGCCCTACCTCGTGGTGTGCTGGGCATGCCACAGCCAGGCATATGAATGGCAGTATCCAGGAGTTAAGGAGGCCTTGTCGCGGTAGAGGAGGTAGCTGATCAGCTCATGAGCTACTGGAGTCCCATGTCCTCACCAGCCTCTTTCCAGACATGCAGCATCTGATCATGATTGGAGATCACAAGCAGCTACGTTCCAAGGTGGCTTTGGTTTTATTTGGCTGCGCTTGCTGGCGGTAGGTAGGTGCAACTCATGCAGAATTTGAAAGTGGTGAAAGAGAGCTACACCTAAGACAAGCAGCCGCTTTTCTTGGCAACAACCAGCAACAGCCTTGCCCCTTGCACCATGCCATGCTTACGCATCAGCAGAATTAGGCCCCTTGCTTTACAATCTGTGTGCTTTCTGGCAGTGTGTGTGTTGCATTGCCTTTACTCGACATAAGAGAAGAAAAGGATTTGTTGAGGATAAAGGACAGCGCAGAAAATCAGTCAGTACATAGGGGGTGGGTGGGTGGGCCCCTTTACACTGTGCCATTCATGATTGGCACGAAGAGAAAAAGACTACGCATGCCAGGTCCAGCTCGTGCAATAAGGAAAGGAATGATCAAGGGGGGATAGAAGGCAGAGGCAGCAGACATGAACATCAGCTTGCAAGCAGATGACACAGGTGAGGCAGCCATTCAGTCAATGTGCACGCACCTTGACATGCAAGCACAAGACCGGGGGCAGGCGCAAGATGCTCATCTGCTTCACGGCAGGCCGCGCGCATTGGCAGCAGCTGCACACCCAGCTGGCGGAGGACGTCAGCATCTCGGGCTGCACGTAGTGCTGGAGGCATGATGCTAGTGTGATGGCGGGCGGCGAGCCGTCTGCCGGCTTGTCAGCGGTGGACTGCGCGAGCATGTGGTGTGCGTGGAGTGAGGGACATGAGAATAAGAAAAAAGTACTGGAGAGGGGAGCAAGAGCCAAATTGTGAGATGAAGGAGTAAGGATGGTGAGTGAGAGCTCAGTGAGGCCAATGATGGAGAGATCGGGGAGGCAGGAGAGTGTTTCAGGGACTACATGTGTGTTGGGCATAAGCAACACCGAGGAAGCTTGAGGATGCATGGAGCTGGGCGATGATATTAACAGCCGGGCTGTGCCATGATGCCAGGTGTGAGTGTCTGGGGATTGCAGTGCGTGCGCGTATGTGCATGCGCATGAGTGTGTGTGTATGTGTATCCACGCGCGTGTTGTGTCAGGAACCAAGGCTGGCAAGGAAAAAAGCAGCCTGCCCGGTGCACAAGCCTGCAGGCTTCTGCTGCAGCGTGCCTGGCCTCTAGACGTCAAGCGCTGCTTGCTACTTGCAGGCACACTACCATGCAAACCCTCAAACCCAGCAGGAGGATCACACAGGCTCACCAGCGTGGGGACCTGTCAGGAACTCAGCAGGTGAGGAGGGCCTGAATCAATAGGAAGGCCTACACAAGCTCAAGAATCAGCATGTGCAGGCATACAAGGAACCAACACACAAGCCTGCACACCATGCTCACCACAGGTGCCTGGCTGGCTGTACGCGCGGGGCTCGGGCGTGCGGAGCGTGCCTGCTGCTTCTGTTGCTGCTTGGTGGTAGCTGCAGACCCACTCGCTGCCCCCCCCTGAGAGTCAGCAGGAGCAGCAGCAGCCGGAGCCGCGCCTTTCCGGCCATGGCCCGGCCGCCCTGACTGGTGCTGCCCAGGTGTCCCTCCTGCAGCAGTGTTTAGTGGTGGGCGTGGGGGCAGCCCGTTGGATGAGGCCTGCGGGTGTGACTGTAGCCCAGCAGCGCTTGCACCTGCCTCAGCCCCCAGGCCTTCAGTGCCAGCCAAGGACCCAGGCAGGGCGCCTCCACCCATGCCTGCCCCTGCCCTAAGTGGCTGCGCAGCACCCGTGTCTGTGGGACCACCACCTGGCTGGGAGCTGATAGGGGGCAGGCCAATAGGAGGCAGGCCGAGGGGCGGCTGTGAGTGTGCGGGAGGCCCGTGGGCAGTCCGGCCTGCATATCCTGGGTGGTGGTGGTGGTGGTGGTGCTGCTGCTGCTGCTGTGCATGTTGGGATTGAGGTGGAAGGGGGGCCTGGGCTAGGGCTGTTGCCTGCTGCCTGCCTTGTTGGGTGTGCGCGTGTGGCACTCCGTAGGGGCGCATGGCAGCTGCTGCGGCGGCCTCTGCTGCTGCGGCAGCTGCGGCGGCTGCTGCGGCAGCTGAGGAAGCAGGGTGCGGGGAGGGAGAAGATTGCACTTGGCTGGGGGTGCCTGCATGGCTATGGGGAGGTGGGCGAGGGGCAGGGGAGGGGGCGGAGGTGGAGGGGACAGCGGCTACTGCGGCAGTGGCAGTGTGCTCCTCCTCAGGGTGGGGGGAAGCCGCAGCGGAGGAGCTGATCAGTGCAGCGTCACCGTCCTTCAGCGCTTTATTCCGCAGGCATGCCTTCTTCATGTACCTGTTCATACACGTGTGGCACTCGCCACAGCGGGCGCTGGGCCGCGGCACAGCTGGCTGCTTTGCACCCTTGCCCTTGCCCCCTCGCTTGCCTCCCCCCCCTGCTCCTTGCTTACCCCCTTTACCCCCTGCAGGTGCCCCTGCTTTTGACCCAGGTGCTGGAACAGGCGTAGCAGCAGCAGCAGCAGCAGCAGCGGTGGCAGTATGGGATGGGGAGCTGGCTGCAGCCACACCTTGGAGCGGCAATCGTGCCCCTGGTGGATACTCATGTGTTAGCTGCTGCTGCTGCTGCTGCTGCAGCTCTCGAAATGATAGGTGCACATGCAGCGGGTCTACACCAACAGGCCCACCCCCTCCCTCCCCCTGCACACTGCATGCATGGCTGATGCTGGGCCCGGGCGCATGCTTCAGCAGCGGCGGCACAGGCACCTCCACCTGTGGGCTAACCCCCCCGCTGCCACTGCCACTTGCATCCCATGTGCCCAACCCCTCCTGTCCACTGTCCAGCCCCATCCCGCGCTGCCTTCGATGGGAGTGGCTACGGCGCGTATGCTGCTGCTGCTGCTGCTGCTGGCCTGGCCCCTGCACCGGACTCGTCATCACCTCATCATCGCTGCTAATGGACTCATCAGCAGGGGGGCCGCGGCGAGTAAGCTGCTGGCAGGGGGTGCTTGAGGGCTGCATAGTGGTCATGCCATCAGGACCAGCAGGACACCCTGCCTGCTCAGACGCCGCCGGGGTCAGCTGCTGCTGTTGTTGCTGCTGCTGCCTGCTCCTGCTGCTGTAGGCGGGCGGTAGCAGCAGGGCATTGCTGTCGCCGAACGCCTCCTGGGCAGCGCGCTTTGTGCCGCTGCCCTGACCGCCTCCACGACGGGCAGCCACGCCCTGGTTCTCAGCCTGCACACTCACACGGGCAGGCACGCACACAGACAAGAGGGTTGGCACGCACACAGGCAGGCACGCGCTAAGGCAGAGGTTCGACAAGAGGTGACGGCAGGCACCACAGCATACCAGTCTCAGCCTCCAGTCCTCCTGTCTCCTCTTGTAAGTGTTTAATAGGATATCATCCTGAGCAGGTATCCACGAAGCGTACAGGCTGTGATCAGGACATCAGGGAATCCCTTTTCCAGATTCATTGCTTTGCTTTGGACGCCTTAAGCTGGCTTATCCCACCTGCTTGCCCCCCCTCTCCTTTTCCGCTTCATTGCCCGCCCCAAAAATATGCAAACAACCGTGCGCCAGCAACCACAGCTCAGCTGCAACCTGTCAGCAGCCCCCCCCCTCCCCCTCCCATGTGCTCAACGCGCAACACTTATGGCTGTTCTCACAGTGTGCACTCAACCAGCAGGGCTTTTCTCACAGTACGCATGCAACACGCATGGCTGTTCTCTTAGCCTGCACTCCGTCTGGATGTGCTTGCAGAAATTGGAGCAGTTTGGCTGCATCCTTTGACCATTGAGCAAGGCATGTTCATCATGCCTGCATGTTACAACGAATTAGGCCATGCACGCTGTTCAGCTGCTCAGCAGGGTCCCTCACCGCCTCGTGCAACAATACATGAGGCCATGCACTCCAAGTGGCTGCGCAGGAGGGCCCCTCACCTCCTTGCCAGGGCTACTGGAAGCTGCAGGGCTGCCCCGGCTCTCAGGCAGCGGCTGCTGCTGCTGCTGCTGCTGCTTGCCTCCTGCTGCTGCTGTTGCTGCTGCAGGCGTGCTGCCCTGCAGGGGTGGTGCGCCAGGGGATTTGCCTTCCGCAGGCCTCCTGCGGCTGCCTGCAGGTAGGGCGGCGGAGGCATGGCTGCCCCAGCGGGCACCCACCACTCCATCATGCCTGCAAACACACACACACACACACACATACACAAGAGCTTGAGGGCAAGGGGCAGCGGTGTGGGTTGGCGGAGGCTGCCCCGTGTACCCCCACCTTGGAGCGCTCTCTTACTGCTTGCATGCACTCAGTCTGTTCAAGATAAGCACAAATTCCTGGGTAAGGTGAGGGACTAGGACACAAGAAATGGCAAGCAGGAAAGGCTTGAGGCTGTGCCACAGCAGCTGTGCATGGCAGGATGCAGGCTGCCATGGATTATGGTTGCTATAAATCACAGCTACTGTGCATTACAGGATGTAGGTTGCTATGGATGATAGGATGCAGATTGCTATGGATTGCACCCCCTATGGACTGCACTCCCTTTTGGATTACATCTGCTATGGATTACAGGATGCAGGCTGGGTGCTTGCTTGCTTGCTTGCTTGCAACCTTCTAACACCTCACCACGACCTGGCTCCATGAGATGCCGACATCATGCCAGGGTAAGCTACTGAGGGGCCACGCGCCAACTGACCCATGCATCAGATTTCTGCTTCTAACCCTCTTGGCACACTGGTGGCAGGTGAGCCATTAAAGCGGCACTACAGTGGAACACGGAGGGCACATGGGTGGCACATTGATGCAAACTGGTGGCACACTGTTACCCCATGGGGCACACCAGCACTGCTCCGAAATCCCTCGCATCACCATACCCCCCCAAACCCCCTACTCCCTCATACCCCCCCCCCCCGCATCCGCACCTGCTGGCCCCCGCTAATGAGGTCCCCTCCACCCCAGAGAATGCATCCGTCATGCCAGACTGGGAGGGTGTGGAGGCTGAGGGATGTGACACGGAGGGCTGGCTGCTGAGCATGGATTCGGGCCCCTCCTCAAGGCCCAAAGAGGCTGCAGTGGGGTCTGCCCCCGTTGCTGCTGTTGCAGCGCCGCCGGCTGTGTTGGCTTGCGAGCAGGTCCGCATCTCCGTGAGCTGGGACTCCTGCTGCCTCACAGCCTCTAGTATGGGCAGTAGATCCAGTGAGATGTCCAGGAAGGGGTCGTACGCGGTGGAGGTGTAGCCGCACACACTACAAGGGGAGATGATTGGGGAGGGGGCAGGTTAGTGTGGGAGAGGGAGCAGCCAAGGACTACGAGAACAGGCGTTAAAATGGGTGCCGCAAGGAGTGCATGGTCACAGCAGCTCCTGCAGCATGCAGCTGCTGAGCCACAGCGGCGTTGAGCTCAAAAGAATTGGGAGGAAGCAGAGAATGCTTGCTCTGTTGTGCTGTGTGTGTGTCTGCGTGTGTGTGCGTGTGTCTGCGTGTGTGTGTGTGTCTGCGTGTGTGTGTTTGGGTGTGTGTTGCAACAATTTCTAGCCAGTAGGGCAGAGCAAAGACAAGTGACATGCTCTGCGCCTTGCATGGAATGCCTGGCCTGCCATTACAGCAGTGCCAGCGTACCAGAACCACCTTACAATAGAAAACCCAAGGGCACGGATGCAATTGGGGAGAGACCTTGCAACGCACAACTGTGCTTGTGAGTGTGCAATTGTGGCACTGTTACCGCAACGCTGCAAGCATATGGTCACACGTGCGTATACATACGTGCAGGTGACGTCGGAGCGCAGCGTGCCCCGGAACACAGCGTCCACGAGGCTCTGTGTTCCATCTTGCTTTAGGCCATGGACATATTCCGGCTGGCTGTCATCTGGTCTACCATCAAATCCACCTTGGCTGCCATGGCTCGGTCCTCCAGGTCTGCATTGCAGAAAGGGACAGGAGTGTGCCCTGTAAATACCTGCCAAAGTGGCATGCATTGCAACTGCTTGCAATCAACGATGCGCACCCGAGCAGTGACTGCATGTGTGCAGGTGTGCAAGGCAGGTGGAGGCAGGCATTCTCAGTATGGGGCGTACCATGGTGCATGCAGAAGGACCCAGGAAAGCTGTAAACAGACAGTGTGTGCTTGAGAACACACGTGAAAGAGAGAGAGAGAGAGAGAGAGAGAGAGAGAGAGAGAGAGAGAGAGAGAGAGAGACTGGCAGACGAAGAAAAGAGGATGACATTTCTGGAGAGTGCACCGTGCGCACCTGTGCCCTGGAAGTGCAGGAGGGGCTGATCTCAGCTGGTGCTGCATGGAGGCCTGCTGCTCCTGGAGCTGTAAGGGAGGCAGCAAGAGCGGAGCAGCATGCGGATGGCTTTGCTGTGCATGCACAGGTTGCTGCGAGCTGACATTGGCAGCAGCTGCGGCAGCAGCAGCAGCTGCGGGCGCATGGGATGGTGCGGTGGCGTGGTGCAGTAGCACGGGCTGAGTGGCACGTGGGGGCCCTGTCCCCAGGCTTCCTTCTGCCTTGATGCCTTGCCTGCAGGGAGCGCACACGAGGAGTACCTTATGGGTGGTGTGCGAGTTGAGACACAAAGCTGTGTCATGGGTGGTGTGAGTGCGTGTGCGTGTGTGCGAATGCGTGTTTGTGTGTAAGCGTGTGATGGTTGACCTTCAAAGGCACTTATACAGATTGCTCCTTGAGCTTCAACGCTTTGCGCATCTGTGGAAATCAGGCCGTGAGGCACTTTCAACCAATAGAAAGAGTTTATTTAGGAGTCAGGGCAACAGCCCTTTAAGTTTGCACACAATCTCTACAACAAGCAAATAATCACATACAATCCCCCTCCACCTTACCAAATGAAACATAAGAAGAGCTAAAGTACAGCGCACGCACGCGCGCGCGCACACACACACACACACACACACACACACACACACACACACACACACACACACACACACACACACACACACACACACACCGGCACAGCAACTCACTGTGCAAGGCTCTGAGGACCATTCGCCTCTTTCCTCCCTTCAGCTAGATCCTGGGTGGCTTGAGGGCCTGGTGCTATACCAGGGTTCCCATTTGGCAGCAACCCATGCGGGGGCTTAATAATGGCAGGACATAGGGCTGACAAGGCAGACAGGTAGAACTCATGTGCATCCTGTGTTTAACATGTACAAACACATGAGGGTCAAAGATGGCAGGGCACAGGGCTGACGGGCAAACAGGGAAATCTCATGCCCATCCTGCGTTTAATGTGTGTGATTTCACATCAGGGTAGTAAGCTGCATTGGTGCGACTGTGCAGCAGAGAGAAAGAATTTTGTGACAGGAGTGTATCTATGGAGGTTAAATGAGACTACAGAAACAACATATGCATGCACCAGCTGTGATTCGAACAACAATTAATTAACAACTACACATACTACTACTTAACTCAAAAGACAAATACTTTGGCCCACGCAGAGAGCCTCCAAGCCAGCAATTTGTTTGGCTGTAAGTGTGTTCAGCAGCTTAATCAGACTCAAGAGACGCCTCGATGCAAGGGGGAAAATGGCTGCAAGCCCTGTCCCTCTTCTGCTTTCTAGACGCTACATCTCATGTCAGCATCGATTGAGCTGACATGACACAGAATGACACAGAAACTTGTATTGTGAGCATATCAGTCATCATTAATTTAACTGGCAAATTGCACAGAAGCTTGTATTGTGAGCACATTAGGCATCATCGATTGAACTGGTAAACGGCACAGCAGCTTGAAATGTCAGCACGTTTTTCAAAATTAATAACCAACAAGTAGAGTGTGACCCTTTGGATCACGAAAAAGGGGCAGATCCTGTGCTTTCCTGGTCGTCCCCATGAACAATCCCCCTTCCTCGGGCAAACTGTCCCACTCAGCGTTTTTTTTACCACATCTCAGCACCCCCTGCACCATTCCAGAAGCTGAGAAGTGCATTGGATAGCTGCATTTTTGTTCTGCAAGTAGATGTAAAAAGGGTCGGGTGAGGTAGAGCGAGTGGGCGGGAAAAGAGCTCGCCGTTCTCCATACAGACCACCGATTGGGCTCATTTTAATTTCAATTGATGCTTCAATCAACCCCGCACCCGGGGATGTGCTCAGGTCATCCTACTCCCGCACGCTCCCTTGTGACACAAGGTGGCCTGGTTGACTTATAGATGATTAATTCTTTCAGGTTCAACAACTGCTGACCGCCCAAAACATAAGGGGACTAAGTCCCAGGGGGCAATCAAAAACACTCCACGGTCCCACCCCACTTGCCTGTTGCTGGTACTCTGCTAGGTGGTCTGCTACCGTCCACCAGCTGAAGAGGAAGTCTGCAGGACTGAAGGGCTGTCTGTCACCACTGAACACGTGGTTGAATACAGCATCCTGCAACGCAGGCCGTGCAACTTTGTCTCAGCATCCTGCAGCATTGCAGCACAGAATCCTGCAGCACAGGCCACGCAACTCTTTGCATGAGCCATGCATGGCATGCTGCCTGCTACAATGTACCTTTCCCTATGCCTGCTGCCAAAAAAAAAGCAGGGGTGGGAAGGGGGCAGAAAAGGAACAAGGTTACAAGGGAAAAAGGCCTCAGTCAAGACGTTTGACTGCTAGCAGAAAAGGAACACTAACTGTAAATGCAGCACTACCCTTAAAGTCAATTCATGAGGTCAGATGTCCAAAGGCAGACATACGCCATCAGGGACCCTGAAACCTGCTGCTGTTGCAGACCTGGGAGCGGTAGTTGCCACCAAGGGTGCCTCATAGGGTAAAAACATCGGCGCACAGGCCAACCTTTTGCGAGCTTTCCACGACTTGCTCCAAAACACCCCACTTTGTATTCACGGCTTTCAAGAACAGGTGCGCACCTGCAACTTCATTTGCTGCAATTAGCGGGGCCGCATCACGCACCATTTCACAGCCTAGGCAGGGTTTGCCTTCCTCAACCTCACAGTGGGCAGGGTTGTGCCCGTCACCCAGGAAGTAGTCGCGCACGAGGGGTGCATGGATCAAGGCCTGCTCAACAGGAAAGGAAAGGTCTTAAGAAAAAGTGCTCCCTTCCAATGGCATCCCAAAAAAGGCGGAGGCAAGGGAATGGCACTTATTGAGGGGAAACATACTTTTTTCACAGCAGCGCAGCTCCATGTGTGTTATTTGCAACAGCGCAGCTCCATGTGTGTTATTTGCAACAGCGCAGCTCTGTGTGTTGTTGCTCACAGCAGCGAAGCTCTGTGTGTTGTTGCTCACAGCACCGAAGCTCTGTGTGTGTTGCTGCTCATAGCAGCGCAGCTCAGTATATGTGTTGCTCACAGGAAAGCAGCTCATAGCAGCGCAGCTCTGTGTGTGTTATTCACAGCAGCGCAGCTCAGTGTGTGATGTTGCTCACAGCACCGCAGCTCAGTATGTTCATTTCTCACAGGCACAAGCGGTGGCTGCACCATTTAAATGCTGAGCAAGCTAAGCAAGCTATAATGACTATGTTTGAACAACACTGTGTCTGGCAGACAACGCCGTGTCTGAACAACACCCACAGTTGAAGGGATGCGCATCAATGGACTCAACATAGGCCTTAGCTCCTGTTGTTTGGCCTTCAATAGAGGCAGGCGTGGTTCATTCTTTATTGGTATGCATGTTTACTGCAACAAGGAGCTCCTGGAACAAGCCAAGGAAGTCCGTGGTAATGTTTCTCAACCTATCCCTGACTGTTTTTTTCCAAACGGCACTGGCTCCTCTGGCCAGCACCAAAGCCCGATGTTGTCTTTGTATGTTCCATCCCAGGCTGACCCACCCACTTTGTCCCAGATATGCTCTCTATCTATAGAAGGCTTCTGGGGAGGGAGAAGTGGGCTAAGCACGTTGCGGTGGAGTGCAAGAGAGGGAGAGTTTAAGATCATGGCTGACAACCCTTCAGAGCCCCATTAACTCTGTTTCTGGCTTTCTCCTGGGCCAGCTAATGCCTAGTCTAGGTTTGCGGGCCTTTGATGAGACCCTTGCTAGTTAATGAGCCTTCCCTTAAAACGTGCGGCCTTTTTGGCTGGCTTAGTCTTTTCTTCCCTCTTAACAACACCTGTGTGGTGCTCCCTTTGTTAAACAAATCATTGCAGTTGTTGGTTGCCTGCTGTTGCAGGGGGGCTCTTGAAGATTTGTGGAGTAATTCCATGAATTGTCATTTCACTGATTGCAATCTCATTATTGTAATTTCACCCATTCCATGAAGGGCAAATGGCCCAGATCATGGATGTGGCTCACCTGTAACACACAGTTCATGAAGCATGTATTGCCAAGGTTGTTCAGGCCACGCAAACCCAGAGGCAAGCCATCAATGGAGCGTGCCTCACTGAAATCCTGCAGCCATGCCAAGGTTAACCTGGACACTGGAATTCTGCGCTACATAGAAACCCTGCGCTTCACTGGAATCCTGCAGCAATGCCAAAGGGAGACTTAATGTCTCCAACGTGCTTTGCTGGACATGAACACTCTTGTTTGGAGGGATTGACAATGTCAGACACATGCTTTGCACCATATGCAGCATTGCAAGAGGGCAGGTGATGGATACCTAGTAAGCTGTTCAATACTACTAACACATGTCCCTAAAATACAAAAGCATTGCTATTGTGCTGTTATGCATAATGCTACTTTTTGGACGTTTGATGTGAGATATTTGTGTTTGTAACACAGGTGGTGAGGAGGCCAAGCTAAACGGTGTATCCATGTAAAAGGAGACCCCCAAAAGTCTAATCCTTGAACCCACCTTTTCCAGCAAGTTGTTTGGGGGCATGCATGCTTGCAGGCAGTAATTGCCAGCCAAATTTTGCTCTTGGAGGCGCCGCCTTTTTGTGAGGATCTGCAGAATAGAAAGAAGTAATCCCCTTGTACTCGCCTTATATGGATGAAAGAAAGAAAGATGCCTCACTTAATTCCTGTGTCCTTGGCTGTGCACCCAAATGTCTTCTGTGTGCCAATTTTGCAAAGTACCATGTTAGCCTCATTGGCTGAAGGGGTTTCTAGTCAGCTCAACCAAGCTATGTGTGAAAATGAGGAGTTAATGCCCCGCTGCAAACTGAGTATGCTGAGTGGTTGAGGGTGCCTGAACTGGTGCTTCTGCATCAAAAAAATGAGGGTGGGGCTTTAGGATTGAGCCATGGGCATTTTAGGTCATTTTTGACCATTTCCAGGAAAATGGGTGCCAAAACGCCTGCTCTGGCCCAAATTCTGCCCATATTTTGGCTCTCAGGTAGGTTTTAGGACAAGCCTGATCCTTCAGAGTGAAAAAAAAGGGGGGGCAAATTTTGGTCCAGAGCACTTAGAGCATGGTCACCTGTGCGCACCTGCTAGGCAAAAGTGGTGTGAACATGGAAACCAGGCAAGCACTGTGTTTGGCCACAACCTGAGTATGAGGACTTGTTCAACATGCTTTCTAGGTATGCCTGCCGAGTTTGGGGGCCCAGGTGTGCAGGGAGTGGCTCCTGGCGAGCAGTGACAGCTGGGCGTTTGACCAAAAGATGAGGCTCTGGTCAGCCCGCCTGAGCTTGTGCTCACTTGATAGACGCATGATTTTGCACCGTCTGAATGATTTCGCTCGCTTGAACTTACGTGTTAGGGCTCTGGGGGTGCTCCAGGGGTCTTTAAATATTTTATTTGTCCCAGCAAAAGTGTCGCGACCCTGAATGGTGCAGTGGTTGCCCTGCTATGTTAACTCACCATTTTCCCTGCCAAAATTGAGGTTCGGGGAGCGATTTTCTGAACCCTCGCCCCAGCCCCCCGGACCCCCCAGAATGTGCTCCTGATAAAGTGCCCAGCCATCGGTGCTGGTCAGGTAAGCCAGGGGGGAGCTTCCTGGAGACCCCATTCTGGCAGGGGTTTTGCTTGATTTCTGGCCCCACACCCTGGGCACCCCCCGGCAAAAACTGAGTATGCAGAATTGTTAAGATAGGCCTAGACAAAGGTCCTGCATACTCAGAATCATCTGGTTGCAGTGGGGCATTAACTCAAACCTACTTGGCTGACCTGATTTCTAGCATTCACATTTACATATGCACTGCTATTGACACATGACTCCATCTTCATCTCTGCACAGCTTTCAGGCTTCCTTCAGAGCCTTCATTACAGGATAGTATGTACAGAATTGCCGCTAGGATAGCTCCAAAAGAACAGAGATATATGCAAGCAGTTGGTCTCTTCTGGGCCAGTAAGTTCCCTTTTTATTTATTGATGTAGGAGCGGTTCACTGCCCAAGAATTGTTTTCCTTTTAAGCAATGTTCAACTGAAAACCAATTCTTCTTTCTATAGCGAGGTGAGAAATAAACTCTTTTCATCCATTTTCTAATCAATCATTCCAGCCGGCAAATGCATGCTTCTACACTTCCACACAATGCGCTGACATAGCTGACTTGCTGTAACTGACAGCACAAATCCATTGAGCTAGCACACATAAGAGACAACCTTCCCTCTTTCTTGCTCAAGTTCTTGCTCAAGTGTCATCAGTGATTCGGCAAACATTTAGAATGCCACCTTCGGATGGCCAACCTGTCCTACCAATCGAAAAACTGAGTCAGGCCAAGCCCCCTGGCACACCATCTCAGCGACCCCAAGAACTTATGCCATCCTGTCCATTAGAAACCCTAGTGATTATTCAATTCTGCATCGCAATTCAAATGTGCCTTACAATCAATGATTGAATGTGCCCTGCAAATTTAGTGTGCTCTGTAACTAGCGATTGAATGTGCCCTGCAATTGATGGTTTAATGAGCACTGCAAATCAAGTGTGCCCTGCAATTGATGAGCTCCTCTTTGATAGAGCTGGGGCACCGTCACAAGTGCTGGAAGCTGGTCTGGCAGGAGCTCCATGGCACTACACGCTCGTTGTTTGCATTGAGAGTTCTCTCAGAACACAGTTTTCTCGGAACATACGGCCAGGAAAAGTCTGGTGGCCAGCTTGAAGTCCAGTTTGGTTGACATAGCATTGACAATGCAGCACAAATGGTGCAATGGTGGCGTGGAAAGAAGACACACAATGTGAAAATTGAAACCTCCATTAACCTAAATTTGCTGAAAGGCAAAACATCTGATTTTTCGCATGTAAAGAAATTATGGTTACAGAGATAGTATTTGAATGCATCTATGCCAAGGCAAAGGAAGTGAGTTGCCACAATGAAATTCAACTCTGGGAACACATTTTGCGACTTGGCAAATTGAACTGTTCTCACCCCTTCTCTTCTTGCTCAGGTTAAATCCCAAAGCACATGTTATTTTGCCTAAACATTACTGTCCCAAACGAACCGAAAATGTGACGTGATGGGTATGGTCACACCGGCATTGTTAGGAGCCAACAAAGTGCATTCAAACAATCACACAGCAAATGCATATGTGTACTAAACTCCACGGACACAAATGTTTAGCTTGACTGATTGCGCTCGTTACCTGGTATGCAGGCCCAAACGTTGGCTCCTCAAGGGCCACACCGCGTTGCACGTTCTCATTGGCCGCGTGGACAAGCTGCACATCAGGATCGTTTTTTGGCATATGGAACTTAAAGAACTAAACATTTACAATGCATAGCTGCTCATGAACGATGGCTGACATGCACAAACCTGGATTGCCCTGTCAAACGCATCCAGGTAAACGTAGTCCCTGCAAGGACTGGCACAGATGAGCTCTCGGCGTTGCACATCCACTACTAGTGTGTGACCTGCAGTGCGTGTTTGGGAACCAATTAAAGTTGCTGCTTGTCTGATGTATGAGTGAGACGACCAGACAGTACTATCAATAGTGAGAGAGGTATGCCTGGGGAAACAAAGCTCTGGTCGTGTGCTGCAGCTCACCGTGGTTGGAACAAATTCCAATGTAGCCATTTTCATCCTTGGGAATGATAGGAGACAAGCATAGGGCACATATGTAGTCCTCCTGTACAACATGTTGGAACAGAAAGGATTGGTAAATTTGGCGGTTTGTGTAGCAGAGCAGCAGGGTGTTGTCAAGGATCAGCAAGAGATAAAGCATGTCTCAAACAGCAACGATGCACCTGGATGTCTGCAGAAGTTAGGTGCCAGGCAAGGGAAATGGCTTGCTCAGAATTCAATGCTGATCCATGAGAACACGCCATGTCATTGAAATTATGCGTAAAAATACTTTCAAAGATGCACGTTATGTTCGAGCCGTTTTGATGTGCTCGCCAAAGAACTGATTTAGACACAAGCACTCCTGCAAGCACTAGATCTAAAACAATTGCTAGCTTAGCATAACTGATTTTAATTTGGAATTTGATTTCACACAACATGTCTCCTAGCAAAGCCGGAGGAGTAGTTTTGCTGGGGCTCGCAGGGAGCTACACTGACGCTGACCAGCCAGGCGCAGTGGACCACTACACCACCAAGGTTGGAGGCATGCCCAGCTTTCCAGGGCTGCCGCCCTCTGACCTGCCCTCTGCAAGCAGCGCTGTAGCAGTGGTTTGCCGGGACTGCGGTCATTTCATGCCGTTGGTCTTCCAGGTAGGTAAAGAATTGCACCTTTCCGTGCTCTCCTGTGTCCCTTTCCCTTGTTCCTTTTGCAAGGGCCAGCAACTCCTGCTTTGTTGCCAGTGCATCTTGGTGACGTTATCTGGCAGCGCTCCCCATGTCTGCTTCTTTGGTCCACGGAAAAATGTGCATGCCTGGCATCCGCAAATCCTTGCAGGCATATGCCCCCCTAGACGTCACCTCTCATGGCGTGCATGCCCCTGAGCGTGCTATCTATGTCCACGGCTGTATCCGTCCTGGGTGTGGACGCGGCCAAGGCGCATGGCGCGCTTTCAGCAGCCAAGTCCAACAGGTGGCGCTGCAGCAGCCAGACCAAGAAGGGAGCATAGCATACAACCCTGGGACTTCCCATCTGCAGCTTCAGCAGCAGCAACAGCAGAGCAGCTCTCAAGGAGCAGACTGGGGCTTTGATGATTTTGGCTCTTTTGGGGATGGGGATGGCCCTCAGGGCAACGATGTTGGGGGAGCCTTGGATTTTGGCGATCTGAATGCAGCCCTGGATGACGTAGCCTCAAACCAACTGCAGGCGCAGTCTGAGCATCAGCCCCCAAGGCAGGCCAAGAACCACAAGCCCAGCTCACGCAAACAAGCAGCTGCTGAAAAGACTGCCCTTCCCAGCTGGAAGGCCACGCGTCGCCCGCATGAGCCTGTACTGCCTGAGTTCTATGTGGTGGCAGAACCTGAGGAGCAAGGTACTCGCTGTTTTGCCCATTCTTATTTCTGCATGCGTTGGGAAGCACACTTGCTTTTGGTGCTACAAAAGGATGGCATGCCTTAGGAATTCAGGGTGGTACAACTTGACAGACATTTTTGAGCATGTGGCATCGCCTGACGGCCTGACAGTGCTCAAGCTTCTCCAGGTTGTTTGATCCTTTGTGCCTGCGAACAAAGAGTGCTGGTGCATTTCTACTTGCAGGGGAAAAGGCTGGCATCAGTGAGGCAGAACAAGCCCACATTAGAAGCTTGCTCCTTCGTTATCAGCAAGAGGGAGCAACCGACCTCCTGAGCCTGAACCCAAGCGGTGAGGTTGGTTGGGCTGTGTGCCTCCGCAATGTGTAGGGAGTAGGCGTGTGGTCAGGATTTCAGCGGTGAGGCTGGTGGCTTTGAATAAAAGAGGAGGAATGAAAACTTTTAATTTTAATTCAAAAGGAAACATGAAAATGAGACTGACGTAGCTTGCTTGGCAAGGCTGCATGCACACGATTCTGAGGTGCGCTAGTTCAGGTTTCAAGGGTCAGGTTTCAAGGGTCAGGTTTCAAGGGTCAGGGCTTCTGAGGTGCGCCAGTTCAGGTTTCAAGGGTCAGGTTTCAAGGGTCAGGGCTTCTGAGGTGCGCCAGTTCAGGTTTCAAGGGTCAGGGCTTGGGTTAGCGATTATAGGGTTAAAGGTTCAGCGCTGCACATGGCAGCACTGCTTGAAACAGTTTTGCTACACTCCTTGCTCGATCCTCACCGCATGGATGTGAAACTCAAGGTTGTGCCCATACAGGCTCATATCTCCCTAAGCTGCAAAGGTTGGCGACCAAGAGACTCTATTTCTTTTCAAGCTTCACCTGCCTGGTCATGTAACATGGGCGCGCGCGCGTTTACGCAAACACACATACACCTGCACAAACACTGTCTTTGCAGGCAGACAGCTGTTTTTTGCACTGTGCCATCATAGGAAGGAAGAGAAAGACTGTGCCAGCCAAACGAGCCGCGTGCTCTGCCATCAGGCCATTCGTGCCTATAGCCAAGCATATCTGTCCACGTGCACTGCAGCAGGCAATGGCACGGGAGGTACCTCAGGGGGTGCTGACCACAACAGTGGAGCAACAATGGAGGTGGAGGAGGAGGGTGGCAGTGAAGGCTCTGCTGGCTGGGTGGGCGAGGAATACGAAGAGGACAGCGTGAGGGGCGTGCAGCCCAGCTACCTGAAGTTCAGCAAGCGCCTGCTGCAGCGGCCTGAGCAGTGTGTGAGGTACGCTTGGTGGGCATTCATGGCTTGTGTGAAGGTGTGTCTGATTTTCGTTGTGAGTGCGTGCCGGCATTGCTAAGATAACACAGCTGTGTGCTTGCGTGTCCTGCAAGCCTCTCAGAAGGCCTGGTCAAGTAAATCGATCCTGCCACTCTAACAAGCAGGAGCCCTCTGTTATCAAGAAGTCATCTGCTACCATTAAGTAAAAAGAAACAAGAATTCCATTCCAAGAACAATCATTGCTATTTTAACATCACATCTTTTTCGTTGTTGGTGGTGTTGCTGCTGTCGTTTGTTTGTTTGTCTGTTTGTTTGTAGTTATGATGGCGTGCTTATCATTTATGCTGGCTTCCATCAGCATGGGACATCAAGCACCCAGTCTGAGCAGAGGACATATTTGAGGTGTTCATGTTCAGAAAAACAAGCAATTCAAATTTCGTTAACCTTGACCTTAGCAACACTCCTGAAGAAATCTGAAATTGCCTGCCTGCCAGGATAGTGTTGAGCCACATGCTTTTTAAACATGTTGCAGCATTCCAGGGTCTGCAATCACTTGGAAGTGTTAACTGCTAAGTTCAATTACGGCAGAGCGCATGTGTGGAGAAATGATGCTGCAGGGATGCAACACTTCAAGAGCCTGAATTCTCTTCCTAGGGCCTTCAACCTTCATCCATAAATTGCCAAACTATTTTGTATATTTTTCGTATTGGTTGGGGCTCTCTGGCGTCTTTTGTTTGCCAACTATATTTGTCGAGCAGAGTGTTCACTTGAGCAGCATGAAGCATATGCAATGTTTTTGTAAGATATAGTTGACCAAAGCCTGACTACTTAATTCATATTTTTGTACTGTCTTCAACACTACCAGACTGGCTACGAGGAAATTGCCTTGAACTGTGTTTTCTGCTTGCCTGTGTGTGTGTGAGCATTTGCAAGTATATGCATATTCTGTGTGTACATGTGTATGCACGTTTACCTGGTGTCATATTGAACTATACAGTCTTCGCGCTTGAACGCAGGTACTGCCGAGGCAGCCAGCCTTTATGGCCACTCTCCCAAGTGCCAGAGGCAGGGCAATGCACGCGCTGCGGGGCCCCCCGAATCTTTGAGCTGCAGCTCATGGCCCCACTCATATCCATGATTGTAGAAGCAGGAGAAGCATTGAGTGAGCGTGATCTTGGGACTGACAAGCAACTCTCGGAGCATGGCCTCCGATGCAGTGCTGTGGATGCCCATGCCGTGAATGGGGCAGCAAATTGGGACCTATGCACAGTTGCCGTCTTCACGTGCTCCAGAGCATGCTCTGCAGCCAGCCATCCTGAGGGCTGCTGCAGTCATGATGAGGAGCATGTTGTTCTTGCTAACGAAGATGCATGTCACATTTCACAGATGGATGGGATTTAATTGCGCTGGAATGATTCCTGAATGGGCCATCCTTGGCAAGTTTTCCTCCTGCTGGAAATTGCAATCTATGGTTGAAGCGTGTACCGTAGGTATATGCAATGTTTGACCAATGGTGTGCCTGAAGAATGCCTGTTTGGTTTAAAGTGCTCTATGTGAATGCTTGTTGCTAACACAAACTTGTTGCTAACAAATTCAAGGAATTTCCGATTCATCTGCCAAGCTGCATCCCAAAGGATTCCAAGCCTCACTATTTCTAGGCTAATTTGTAGGGGATACCAGTAGTCAGGTCAGCCAAGTAGGTTTGAGTTAATGCCCCACTTTAACCAGCCAATTCTGAGTATGCAGGACCTTTGCCAGACCCCTCTGAGTAGCTCTGCATACTCAGTTTGTGCCCGGGTGTGCCCAGGGCGTAGTGCCAGGAAGCAGGCCAAATGCCTGCCAAAATGGAGTCCACAGAAAGCTGTTCCCCGGTTTGACTGGCCAGCAGCGATTCATGGGCACTTTATCAGCAACATGTTTTGGGGGATCCAGAAAATCGCTCCCTGCACACCAATTTTGCCGGTTATGAAAAAATCATCAATCAAAATTAGCTGATTTGGATTGCCCCTTTTCCTTTAATACATGTGCTCAGGCAGGCTGACCAGAGCCTGATATTTTGCTCAAATGCCCAGCTGTCACTGCTCGCCAGAAGCCACTCCCTGCACACTTGGCTAAATTCCCCCTACCCGCTTTTTCACTCCGACGAATCAGGTTTGACCCCAAACCTGAAAGCCAAAAATTGTATGAATTCAGATCAGAGCAGGTGTTGTAGCACCCATCTTTCAAGGGTTACAAGTTGTAGCACCCATCTTTCTGTAAATGCCAAGAATGGCCTCAAAAAAGTCCCTGACTCGCCCCTTGGGCCCCATCCTCATTTTTCATGCCGAAGTACCAAATACGTCTCCCTCAACTAATCTACATACCCAGTTTGCTCAAATTCTCTTGGGACAATAGGATAGAATAGGATAAGGTCACATAGCTGTACTTGTCTACAAGTTACAATGTCATAAGCAAAATGTCAGACTCAAGAAAATACACTTCAAGAAGTTCTGTGTTCCCACGTGATGTTTAGAGGCGTAGAGAACAGCATTACTCCAAAAATGGTGTGTCAAATAAGTTCATATGTTTTGTGCTCCAAATCTCGGCGCCACTGGTCATGTATGCGCATGCACTTCAAAGTTCCAGAAGAGCAACCACTGGGTGGCACCCAAGCAGCCTGACGTGTGCTCTTGTAAGCATGACATTAACTTGGGACATCAACTCCTCGTTATTAAATATACTATGATAGGTAAGATTAGGTAAGGTTACATTATATCCGCCTACAAGGGCAGATGAGCGGAAACACCGATGCCTGTAACCAGACCTGGCCCAAACAAAAAGCTCAACTCATAAGATTTGGACTGGAAAGGAAAGGGTTACATAGCTGTACCTGCCTATGTGGGCAGCTTAGCTGACGCGAAAACGGTGCCTGTAACCATACCAGTCCGAGCTGGAGAATAAGAACAAAACATGTCAGTCACAGCACTTCAGGCACGCTAACATTTTACACATTGCTGAATTGAGCTGACCAGTAGTAAGATGAAGGAGGAAGAAAGAAATTTACGCCACACATACCGTATGAGACATGCGGTAGGCAGTGAAAGCATTAAACACAATTTTTCATGCTGCTGAGACGTTAACGAAACCATCCAACAAAAAAAGCATCGCCAAACATGACATCCAATACATGAGGGCAAGGCGCATTCCTGGAAGGATGGCCAACAACCCACCTGAATCACATTAATTTTGTTGCTCCTAGTTTGCTTTTTTTCGGTGGTACTCACTGCCACTGCCAGTGACTAGTAGCAGGTATCAAGGAAGGGAAGAAGGACTATATAGAAGGACTAACAAGGACTAACAAGGACTAACTAGTAGCAGGTAACAAGGAAGGGAAGAAGGACTATATGCATATATGCAGCTTAAGCCTGGCTGTGCGCATTAGGGAAAGGTCACCAGTCCTGAATGACAGGCTCCACCGGACAGACCAAGAGGAAGAGCAAGCACAAAAGATGGCTCCAGCTGCTGGTCCCCACCATGGGAGGTTCAACATAAATTATACTTGTACTTTTTCAGTGAAGATCACTTTCATGTGATACTCACTAGAGCCGCGAGGCCCCGGTTGCTAGAAGCGCTTGGCTCTATTTAAAAAAAAAAGAGAGAAACCACGTAGGCAGTGAGAATACTCCCTACATCAATTCAGGAAACGGAGACACATCGGCTCAAATAGGTGTGAATTTCCTCATTAAAACAGCTAAAAAATACTGTTCATTCACTTGACAATTGGATGCACTGTATGTGAATGCATGTGTGTATGTGTGTATGTGTGTGTGCATGCGCATGCGCATGCGCGCGCATGTGCAAAGAGTTACTTTGTCAAAAAAAACGAGAAAAAGAATGAAAAGCTGAGCTCAAGGACAGTGATGCCTGCATCTTCAATATTGTAAAGCTCTAGATCTACAGCTCTGCGTTCAAACTACAATTTCAACTGAATGGATGTCTGGTTTTACCTAGCACTCTCCTATGGTCTGCTTGTATCCAATTGATCTTTATTTGTGCGCCTGCTTCAAGAAACGAGACAGACGCCATAGAACTAATACTTTATCAGTATTCTTTCATTCTGGAACTTGCAATTGTGTGTGTGTGTGTGTGTGTGTGTGTGTGTGTGTGTGTGTGTGTGTGTGTGTGTGTGTGTGTGTGTGTGCGTGCGGGCGCGCAAATAGAGTTACTTTGTCGAAAAAACTGAGAAAAAGAGAAAGAATGAAAAGCTGAGCTCAAGGACAATGATGCCTGCACCTTCAACATTCGGAAGCTTTACAGCATTGCGTTCAAATTGAAATAACCTGAAATTATTTCTAGTTTTACCTAGCACTCTCCTATGGTCTGCTTGCATCCAGTTGATCTTTATTTGTGCGCCTGCTTCAAGAAACGGGACGGACGCCATAGAACTAATATTTACGTTCTCAGTATTCTTTCATTCTGCAGCTTCCAATCAATCTCCCTTTATACCTGCGGTTTCTGTCCTCCCCTGCGGGCCATGGAATGCAAGCGTACAGGTGCCAGTACTCTTCCAAAATGTGAGGTCGCAAATTTTGAAAATGCTTTGCTCTATGAATCAATGCACGGTGCACTGGTGCCATGAAGATATTCAGTGGCAATATCTCTGCTTGCTTGACCACTCTCTCTCTCTCTCTCACACACACACGCACGCGCGCACACATACACGCGCGCACACACATGCGCACACACACACACACGCACGCACGCGCGCGCACACACACACACACACACACACACACACACACACACACACACACACACACACACACACACACACACACACACAGTTACTGTGTAAAGGCACAGAAAATTGTTCCAACACACAACATTGCGCGTGGAAAAGGATGAAAAAGCAAAGATGCAAGTGCTCCTGCAGCAAATACACTGCTTCTATTTTGTAAAAAAAAGCACTTGCCAGGTTTGCTCACATGATTCCAGTTGGGATCGCGCCTGATTTTCAGGTCTGCTCTCATGTATTTAGCTGCGGCCGCACTCCGGCCACGCAACAGGTTGTGCTGAACACCAGCATCGCGGTGCACAAACCAAGCTGGTTGCCGGTAAGCTTTGACCAACATGAGGCGTTGGATTCCTCCAGCTCGCTTGCCCCTTTTGCTTTTGGCACTGATCAGCTTGGCCAACCTGCTGGCCATCCTTTCTCATGCTCATAGGTTGCACGCACCTGCAGCCTCCGGCCTCAGGCACCAACTGCACGACCCAATACCTGCAGAAATCCTGCCTCGATGCCCCTTGCACGCTTGTGTGCTCTGGCATCGTGAGCAAGGAGGCATCGTGAGCAAGGAGGACAGTGGCTATGCATGCCACTGAGGATGATGATGTGGTACGTGTGCTGGCCAACCGGAAGCATCTGACTGGGAGCCCTTGCTCCATGACGCCAGCGATCAGCCCCAATACAAACGGGCCCATGGCCGCCTCGCCACACTGCCCCACACCTCAGCGCTCCCGTACCCACTTCCCGCGCCGGAGTGTGGAGTGTGCCAACCTGTGCAGTAGGAGCAGCAGCAGAAGCAGCAGCCCTGGCAGCATCCTGCGTGAGCAGCACCAAAGGCACCAGCACCTCCCCAGATTAAATCAGCAGCACCTGCAGCACCAGCCGCAGCCGCCGCAGCAGCAGGAGGGCGCACGACGGTTGATGAAGTTCGGAAGCCTCCAAGGCTCTCCAATCTGGTGGCAGCCTGGCGGGAGCAGTGGTAAGCCTGCCCGGCAATCTGCCGAACCCCTGGGCCCGCCAGACCCTCATGCTCAAAGTAATCAATTGCATGTCAGTGACGGCAGTAGCAGCGTTGTCAGCAGGACCAGCTCCAGCTTGTCTGGCCCCCGGGCCCCCCCCAGACGCTCAGTCACGTTCAGCCCGCTCCTTCCAGACTATACTGCGTCCTCATTCCTACCCATCTCCACCTCCCTGCCCAACCTCGCCTCTCATACAATGGCAGGACGCAAAGCAAAAGCGGGATTCCCAATGCACGCTCTGCCGCAGCCGCAGCAGGACAAGGCGGCGCCCCAGCCGCCTTCGCAGGAGGTGGCCCCTTCCTCTGCCTCCTGCCAAAACTCCCCCTCGGCTGTTTCCTCTCTGCCCCAAAGGACACGTCAGCACTTTGCCAATGATGGAACCTTGTCGGGCACCATCTTGGCCAGTGCTGAGGAGGTGTGATTACAGTGCTTCTGCCTTATGCGAGCATCCCCAATGGACTCAGTTTCCTCAATGAAGACCTGCTTTCAGTTATCTCCTCTGTGTGCATACGTGTGTGTATGTTTGTTCTATCAAGCAAGCATGCATGCTTGGGATAGCCTACAAGTTTGAATCACATAGCTGGCTTCACCTGGTCGGTTGTCAGTTCTTTGTTCCTTCTGCCAGGATTTCTGGATAGGAATGGTGGTGTGATGTGCCAGGGGCTTGGTCAGTTCTGAAACTTTCAAGCATATGCAAGTATTTAGACTCACTGCCCATGCAATCCAAGGAAGCTTTTGTGCCCTATGTGATCTGAGGCACCCCTCAACGTGAGCCACTTTTTCAAGACAATGAAAAGGGTGCTCATTATCTCTATGGAAGTCTGATTACACCTCCTCAACCAGTAAACAGGCTACTTGTCTACACTACATAGGCATGAATGCATCAGTGACACTGTTTTCTAGGCTGATGCAATTGCCAACGCACGTGCGTGCACACTGTTTTAAAGGCTCCTGGCAATGCCTGCATTCAAGTGCGCGTGTGTGCGCACGCGCGTGCATACGTGCACGCGCGCACACACACACGCATACACACACCACAACCACATATACACCGTTTGCATACATACTTGCAGAAGTTGCTTGAGCTTGCAGCCCTTGAGGGAGAGAGAGTGTGTCGCCAAGAGTGGCCACGGCAGGCCCAGATCAGGCCTCCCTCACCTTGCAACCCCAGCCATCGGGATGCAGCGGCACAGCGATGCCTGCGGCCATCACGCTCTGAGGCACCCCTATTTTCATGCCCCACTGTAGCACACACTGGCATCCAGCATCACTCTTTACAGCCAAATTGCGCCCAAACAACGGTCAGAACCGAGTTTGCGCAGCAGCAGCAGCAGCAGCAGCAGCAGCGGCAGCAGCAGCAGCAGCGGCAGGAGCAGCAGGGCAGCAATGTGGCAAACGCTCAAGCACCTCCTGACCCAAATATACCGACTGCTCTGGACCCCGCCATCAATGGTGCTGATGCACTCCAGCTGTGCATAGGGATATTGCGTGGGACTGAGGGACCTCATTCCTGCTCAGTCATGGACTCTCCTGCTCCCAGGAACAACCTCCCACTTCTTCCTCCAAGCCCACGGTGCATGTCCGGTTCTAGCAGGGCAAGCACCCACAGCCTGCATAAGGTTGAGAGCTTTGGCTGCTCAGCAGATGGCAGCAAGGCGGGGAGCCGTCTGTCAAAGCCTGCTGGTCCCGGGACCTCACTAGAGAGTGGTTTCAAGGAAGAAGGGTGTGGACTGCGCCCCAGGGGAATTATCCCAGCTTCGTCCAGATGCACTGCAACCTCGGAGGTGCATCAAACCAAAGCCGCTGCAGCCCACAGTGCGTATGCGCATCAAACCAAAGCTGCTACAGCCTTACAGGCGCGTCAAGCCGCATTTAAAGTGGCAACTGCCTCAGAGTTGCATCACGAGGGGTCCATCCAGGGATCATCCGCTGATAGCACCCCCTCCTCCTGGCAGTCCTGCTCATCTTTGCTGCCCTCTGAGTGCTCCGCTGACTCGCTCACCTATCAAGAGCAGCCGCAGCATCAGCACGACTTCCGCATCGTGCAGTGTTACCCTCAGGGTGGCCTGCAGCTTGTTGACGGTGCGCGCAGGTGTGCTCTGCAGCCTAGCTCCTGTGACGATGGTTTTTGCATTGTTTATGCAGTGTCACCCTCAGGATGGCCTGCAGCTGGTTAACGGAGCGCGTAAGTTTGCCCAGTAGCCTAGCTGCTGCAATGATGGCGTTAGCGTATAACGTTGCTGGACAGCGCGGTGCTCAGCCGTACATGTGTACACTGGGGTGTGGTTGCGTTTATTTGTGCTAAAAGATTCATGCGTACACATGTGTGTGTGTGTCTGTGTGTGTGAAGCTGTGCACGATATTCAGAGCTGCTGTGCAGTGTGCCAGGCGCAGCTCTTGACATACGAGTTTGACTCCCCTGCCTTGGACTCGCAGACGGGCCCAAAGGAAGGGCAACGTATGCAGTGCGCAAGTGCTGTCTCCCCTGCAGGTATGTCCATATGGTGATCTCCGCTGTATCTCTTGTGCTTCACTTCAGCAGGGCTGCACTTCAGCCTTTCTGTTTGCTTTGCTTGATAGCGTCTTGCTTGATGGTCCACTGGCTTGTTATCCCTCCAGCAGTTCAGCAGGGCTCCCCTTCAGCCTGAATGTGTGACTTGCTCGATGGGATTTTGTTAATGCACTGGCTCGCCATCACACCACCGTCAATCCGTGAAAGATCCTGGCATGGTTGTGTCCAGGTTGTCTGATAGGATGCATCGGTTGAGTAAGGATGTTTTCATGCCTCTGCAGAAGCTGCATTGCACGTCGTTTGTCGTCATTATTGTGCTGGGGCGCGGATTACAATGACAGAAAGTCAATAGGGATCATATGCTCCCTGCCATCAGTTGCTGTTCACTTTGCTGCTTCTTTGAAGCTTGGGAGAAGAAGTGCTGACTGTTGCTCTATCATTTCTCCAGGACGAAGCAAACGCAGTGACCGGACTCAGCCTGCAACCCCTTCCCCCTAAGATGCCCCTTCAAAAGCAGGGCAGCAAGTGCCTGCTGGCCACCAATGCTGTGGCCTTTGATGAGAAAGCAGCTGAACTTGCGGAAAGGGAGTTCATGTGAGTGGCCTTGCTACAGCTTTTTCTCGCTGCTCTGACCTATCTGTGTCCGTTACATGTGTAAGCTTTGAGTTGGGCCAGCAAGCAAAGGAAGAAGGAAGCTTATGCATTTGTTCAGGTTGATCATCCTCTCATTTGTCAAAACTCTACTCAAGGGTAAATTCTCCTGTGAGGCTGCAGCTGGGATCCAATCTTCAGCAGATTTCACCGAGCTGGGTCAACTGAGTACTCTTCACCGAGCTTTAAACAGTAGCCATTGAAGGAAAGCTGATTCTGGCTATGCATTGTTTGAATGAGCTTACCCGCCTGCATCATTTGTCGCTGGCTTACTTTGCAGGGCTGTTTTTCAGAAGGCTCATGGAAGTCTGGAGTCAGAGAGTTCAGAATTCAGGATGGCCGTTGCTCAACTGCAGGTGCGGGAAAAAATGGGGCAAGAAGACATCATTCTATGGTCTTGTCTGAGAAATGCCACTTTGCCAGTGATTCCCTTGCAAACATTTACGCTGTCCTTGCAAGATGTGTGTGTGCCTGCTGGTGATGTCTGTTCTGGCAGTCTTTCCTTCCTGCGCTCCCTGTACATGCCTGCTGTTGACGTACATGGCTGCTGGTGCTGCCCACTCTGATTAGTCCTCCCTTCTGCGCTTCTTGTTTGAGTCTTCACCTGCTGTCCTGGTTGCCATTGCAGGCCTACCGCCCAATTGTCCTTCCACCTGTTTATAAGCCAAAGCCTGGCATGGTGAGTTGTGATTGCGAGTCCGTACCAAATAATAGTCACTTTGAGGCTCACACATGGTATGATGTGATGCTGGTAATTTTGGAATGAGCTTCTGTCCGAGGTGCCCATTGTGAAGAGTAGATGTGCACTAAGGGAGAGGGGAAGAGGATGGTGTGGCTGTTACGGTAAAAAGAATGTCTTGTCGGAATTAGGGGAGGAACTTTCAGTACAACTCCTTGACAATTTCCTTAACAATCACAGAGTTGCTGCTTCAAACACAACTTTCTCTCCGTGCTGGTCATGCGCATCACCTCACTGAATCTTGAAGCCCATCCTGATCGACTTCAAGTCTGCATCAACAAAAGCGAGCCCTTGAATTCTTTGTGACACCCCCGTCTGCTACTGCCTGCTTTGCAGGCAAAGCGTGACACAAGCAGCGCTGCTGGTGGTGCTCCAGGCACTACTGGCACCAGCGAAGACTTGGAACAGCAGTTGAGGAGCCAGCATGAAGAAGCTGTAGCACGCTTGCTGCAGGACAACAACCGTGACTGCCAGGGCCTTGGCCCGGAGCTCCAGAAGCAGCAGCAGTGCTGGCCAGATCAAGGGAGTGCAGACATGGAGCAAATGGTGGAAGGGAGCAAGAGAGGGGAATGCTGGCAGGGAATGCAGGAAGGGGATGCAGGCAAGGACCCAGAGCCCACAAAAAGCGAGCTAAGGGTATCTGGGGTAACACATTGTGATGGAGATTATGCAGGTGCAGCTGGTGCTGCCGGAAAGCTTGCAGATGAGAGGCAGGAAGCAGTGGCTGTGTCACAACCTGCAGCGACAACAGCAGCAACGGCAGCAGAAACACAAGCAACAGCAGCAGCAGCCACTGGGCGCAATGGGGCAATAAATGGAGAGCACCCTCAGGCTGATAAGGAGCCGTGGATGTTGTGGAAGGTGACAGCCTCTGCTGACATGGAGGGTGGCATTACTCTGGCACCTGGGTAAGCAGTTGTGCGGGTATAGGGCAAGGTGTGAGTTTGCTCAAGCCGAAGGCAGAGTGCACATGAAATGAAATGCTCTTTTTGCTGTCCATTTCCGTGGATCATAAAATCAATTCGCTGGAGCTGGTTTGAGCAGTTGTGAGGGTAGTGACTTCCTCTGCGCGAGCGATGATTGAATTAAGGTGGAACTATGGTCAGTTGCCTTGTATCCAGCATGATTGGGGATTCTCTGATACATTTCCCAGACAGAGACATAGTTTAAGCGCCAGCACAGCTGTCGTCCAGTCTCAGCATTCCTCAGATTACAAAGCGAGATGATGTTGGCTTCTTTGGACAGTCCATATTTTTCGTGGGAAAAATGCTGCAGAAATGGTGAAGCTGGGAAGGTTTACCTCAAAAGCTTTACCCTGGTTCCTTAGCACTCCTTCCCGGTTCGTTTGCTCTTCTCCCGGTTCCAGGTGGCACACTTATATTTTGCATATAAATAGGAAAAAAGGAGGAGTATGCCTATGTATAGTCAGGTCAGCCAGGTAGGTTTGAGTTAATATCCCACTGCAACCAGCCAATTCTGAGTATGCAGGACCTTCAGCTAGACATATCTGAGCAAACCTGCGTCTTCAGTTTGTGCCGGGGGGTTCCCAGGGTGTGGGACCAGGAAACAGGCAAACTCTGCCAAAATGAAGTCCTCAGGAAGCTCCCCCCCGGTTTGCCTGACTAGCAGCGATGGTTGGGCACTATACCAGGAGCATAATTTGGGGGGTCTGAGGGCTTCATGCGGAGGACATGAAAACACCCAATATTGGCAAGGAAATGGCGAGTTAAAATCACAGAGCATCTGCTTTACCATCTGAGGTTGTGACAAACTTTCTGGGTACCGTAGAGAGACGTGACCAATACGCACCCTTTTTAAGAACAAACAGTTTTACACATACGCATCACTTACGCACCCATGTCAAAAGTTAATATTTTCAAGTTCCGTAGAGATAATATATCATTACGCAAAAAAAAAACTTTGGGGGCTGTGCGTAGGAATTGCAGCTGGTGAAAAAATAATTATCTGAAGCGGTGTGTATGTGTGCGTACGTGGGAAAAACAATCATTTTTATTGATGAGAGTGGTGAGCTGCGGCACCCCCTCCTCCTCTTTGGCGAGTTCTAGCAACCCCACACAACCCATTCAGCAGCAAAGGCAGCAAAGGAGGGTGCCAGCGAGGGCAGGGGTGAAAGCAAGCGTGCAAGCACAAGCAAGTGCGCACAAGCAAGGGTGCGCGCCCCAGGAGGGGTGAGCATGTGTCAAAGGAAGAGGAGGGCAGTGAGAAGAGCGAGGGGATGGCAGCAACGGCAGCAGCAGCAGCAATGAGGGGCAGTGAGAGCGAGGATGGGGGTGGCAGCAGTGATGAAGGGATTGGGAGTGAGGTTGGTTCCTGCGGGCTGAGGCCCTTCTGGCACTGCATATATGTGCGTATTTGAAAATATAAACTTTCGTCATGGGTGAGTAAGTGATGCGTAGGTGTAAAACTAATTTTTCTTAAAAAGGGTGCGTAGTGGTCACGTCACTCTACGGTACGCACATATACGCAGTGCCAGAAGGGCCTCAGCCCGCAGGAACCAATCTCACTCCCACTCCCTTCATCACTGCTGCCACCCCCATCCTCGCTCTCACTGCCATCCTTATTGCCCTCGCTCTTCCTTCACACATGCTCACCCCTCCTGGGGCGCTCACCCTTGCTTGTGCTTGCATGCTTGCTTTCACCCCTGCCCTTGCTGGCACCCTCCTTTGCCGCCTTTGCTGCTGAAAGGGTTCTGTGGAGTTGCTGGAACTCGCCGGGGAGGAGGAGGGAGTTGCTGCTGCTCACCACTCTCATCGCAACAAATAATTATTTTCCCACAGACGCACACATGCGCACCGCTCCAGATAATTATTTTTTCACCAGCTGCGACTCCTACGCACGGCCTCAAAAACTTATTTTTGCGTAATGATATGTTATCTCTACGGTACATCAAATACAAAACTGAATTGGGCCACTTAAAATGCGCCCAGAGCCCTCAGTCTAAAAGCAAACTTGACCAAATTCCTCGTAGGGTGCAAACGCATGCTTCTATCAAGTGAGCACAAGCACAGGCGGGCTGACCTGAACCTGATGTTTTGGTCGAACGCCCAGCTGTCACTGATCGCCAGGAGCACTCCCTGCATATCTTGGCCCCCTGCATATCTTGGCCCTGGTTTCCAGTTTTGCACCAGTTTTGCCTGGCAGGTGCACTTGTGCTCTGAATGCTTTGGGAACAAATCCCATCCACCCCCCTTTTTACTCTGATGGATCAGGCTTGACCCAAAATCTGCCTGGGAGCCAAAATATGGGGCAGATTTGGGTCAAAGCGTGTTTTGGCACTCATTGTATTGAGAATGGCCAAATTCAGCATAGAATGCCTCAAAATTAGACCCTGGCCATCCCCTAGAGTCTTGATAACACTTTTTTTAATGCAGAAGTGCCAAATAGGCCACTTATTACTACTCTGCTTACTCAGTTTTCCTTGGGGCAAGAACTCAATCTCTGGCATAGCATTACTGGGCTGACTCCTAGGGCCATATCCTCATTTTTATATGAACAAGTGCCAAATAAGTCACCCTAGACTACTCTGCATCAGGAATGATAAATTCTAGATTAGCACTAATCTAGAATTTGAACTTCTTCGAACTGTTGGCGAACATTTAATTGCTAGTTTGTCAAAATTTGAGCCCTCTGACGGACCCCAGGTGTAACACCCCATTACAACCCCCCTGACACCCCACTGACAGACCATTGTCCTTCCCAACCATGAGCAGCCAAGGGGGAAAAGTGGGAGGGGAGGTTGAGGGCCAAGTGGAGAGGTGGGAAGGGAGGTTGGGAGCAGGTGATACTCCCCTCCCCGGCCCCCCGCCTACATGCAAACATGGGAGCTTTTTGTCGAATCTTCAACTTTGTCAAACTGATGGCAAACTTGTTTTGTCAAACCCGCGAATTGGTCAACCTTGCTCTGCGTACTTGGTTTGCTCAAATTCTGTTGGGGCTTTTTCACCTCATTTTCGCACATAGCTTGGCTGACCCGATGTACAGTGTATAAAACAACCTTCATGGCATCTCTCGGGCCAATGCGCCCGGCCCAATTTAAATGGTCGGATTTTTATGCCTGACATACCACTGACTCTTGTTACTCCAGTTGTTTTGCAATGGTTTGTGTCAGTGGCCAAGATCAAAAATCTTTAAAGCCAAAGAAGCGACTCATGCACCGGGAGCAGATTTTAAAAAGCAAACTCATCTTTGACAGGTGCCCCCCCTTAAGGAAATTTGGTGGCTCTGTGGAGATCTGTAACAGCCAATTTCCGTAGCCAGAGAATTTATCTCTGTGCAGCCATTGCGTACATACGACCAAACTTGTATGTGTTCGGCAAATCAGTCTCTCAACTTTCTTAGCATTTGAACATGACACGCAGGGAGTTTCAGTCTGATGAGAAGCCTCCCCTTTGGAAACCTTGGCAACCTTTAAATCCAGAACACTACAATGGAAGCTGGGGCTATAAGTAAGTACTCTTGTTGTTGTACCCAGCTGTGCTTGTTAGTTCAAGCATCTGCCAGAAAAGGACATTAGTACAACATGGATCTCAAAGTAGCCCCTTGAAATCCAAGCCAAAAGCTTGTTTGCAGCACGAGCACAACTGTGTTCCGCCATACACTTTTTTTCCCGGTACGCAGGGAGTCACCAGCTGATGAGAAGCTTCCTCCTTGGAAGCCAGTGCAACCCTTAAACCCTGACCACTACAATGGAAGCTGGGAGTCCAAGTATGTGCTTTTGCAGTTTTACCCAGTTGTGGGTGCTAAGCAGCTGCCAGAATCCAAAAGGCATCGGTACAACATGAATTCGAATGTGACCTCCTGAGGCTCCAAGCCAAGAGTCGCCATTTTTGCAGCACCTGCACAGCTGTCTTCTTGCACACACCTTACATTTCCGGTATGCAGGGAGTCCCCTGCCGATGAGAAACTTCCCTGTTGGAAGCCAGTGCGACCCTTAAAACCAGACCACTACGATGGAAGTTGGGGCTCAAAGTAGGTGCTGCTGCCAATATTTCATTGCTCTTGTGGGAGTAGCACTTTATATTTGCATGCTCAAGGTATTGTCTTGCACAGGTTGAGCATGCATTTAGGATATTGTCAAACCATGAGACCATGTGATGGGTGGATGAGTAGCCCTGGGGAGAAAAGGTGTCTCATCCTCCCAACGTGGCTCCTCAAGGCGAAAAGATTGTAGGCACATGTGGATAGAGTCTGTTAGAAGTTTGGAGATTACATGGCAGAAATTTTGTTTCTTACAGAAAGGTCCAGATGATCCAAATTTTTTAGCTGCTGCTGAAGAGTACCTCATGAATGGAATGAAAAGTAGAGTAAAGAGTATTTAATTAATGGTAAAGTATTCTGAAATGGGTTGGAATAACCTGGTCAGAGCCCCATCGCCTCTCCCCACACCCTTCTTGCTCTGGCCCAAGTCACAAAAGAAAGAAAAAATCTACACCAGCCAAAAGGCCGCATGCATTGAGGAAAGGTTCCCTAGCTAGGAAGAGTCTCACCAAAGGCCCAAGTTGCAAAAATTTAGCTTCCCCCTCCTTAAGCAGCTGCAAGCTGGCATCTAAATCATAAATAGATTTTTCATACAGCCTTTCTTGTTGCATTGCGGGTGCATCAGCTTCCTTACATGCTCCAGAGCAATGCGAGCGTGGTGCTTGCACAGCTGGCTCAAAGCCAGCTGTTTTTGCTCGTGGGTACATGTTTTTGAGGTACCTTAGAGGATTGGACTCATCACGCAACCCCCCCCCCCCAAAAATAATTTTGCAATCACGCATCAACAGCACAGCCCAAAAATGATCATTTGCAAAATTGTGCTTCAACCACACAGGGGCTTTTGCCCCACAAAGCACAACAGGCATTTCAGGCTGTTTCCAATTAGTTGGCAAATCAAATGCAACCTAATTCAATCTAATCCACTTTAGTCCAGTCGTTCATCCCTTCCATGCCCTTTCCACCCCTCCCTTCTGGACCACCCCCTCATCGTTACTTCCAGCTGTCCTCCTCGCTGCTCCCCTCCCCACTGCTGCTACTGCTGCTGCTGCTGCTGCTGTCTTCCTCCTGCTTTTCTCCTTACTGCCGCTGCCCCCATGGAGCAGCTGGCATTGAGGGGGCTGCTACAGGGTGCTGCTGTCGTGGGAGGCGAGAGCCCTCCCACCTACTCATGCCAATCGCTGTCCCGAACCTCTTATATTTCACAACCACGCACTCTAAAAAAATCATTTAATTTTGTGCGCGCAGTCGCCGTGCAGGACAGAAAACCTTATGCGCGGTGATATACATTCCTCACGGTATAAGGTTTTCAAGGCATACCTCAAACTGCATTGTACTCATGCACTGCAACCAGGTGTTCCCTGGTCTTTTACTGCTTATTTGCTTCAAGGACAGCATCTCTATCTAGAATGCCAGCAAATATTGCCCAAAAAAGTGTACTCTTTCCAGCACCACAAAATACTCGTCCAGAGGTCCTGTGTTATTTACCTTGTTTGGAAACAATCTACCAATAGGATTTTACTTACTCATGGAGCAACCCACATCTGGCCTCACCCTTTTCTTCTCTTTTTTACCACCTAGCCCTCCCTCTTACACAATTTACACAAACAGGCCTGTCAAACACTTCCTCGCATTTGTCAGCACTCAATGTCTGTACGTCTTGATTTGTCACACAAATTGCCAACTTGCATTTATTGGACCCGGCACAACCAACCTCGGTAAAACCTTCATTGGTTCACTTGCCTACCATCACCACATATTTTAGTGTATTTCTTATATGTTCTTATCGAGATCTCTCCAAGGAGGTGTCACGCCCCCATGCAGCAATCGAATCACGAGTACTTATTTTCAGTTGTGTCTGTTGTTTAATGACTGCATTTTCCTAGTCACCGCGACCTCACACATCTTGAGGGACTCCTCCCTCTTGCTTGAGGGACTCCAAGCAGTAGGAAGGGACGTCTAAAGAGCTCTAATGGCACTTTTTGCCACCAAGTGTGCACCCATTTTGCCAGAGATACCTGCATAGCCTCCCCTAGGCCTAGGGCAAGCCTACCCATCTCAAGAATGAGCGGTGCATACGTATTCAGCACCGCCGCGGCGCTGCTTGTGACCTCTTGCAATGCCACAACAATGCATCACTGTTGACTGTTTTCAGGAGCCCTGAGCATTCCACCAGAAGCTCAGCAGTCTCGTCAGAGCCTTGGAAGCCCTTTTGGCATGCCAACCCTGTGGACCTGTCTGACCTGCGGCCTGTTGACGATGTCCCTGAACAGTGAGTAGTCACTGATACCTTGTCCATGCCTGTTTGCAACAGGCATCCTTGTAATAAACATAGATGGCTGTAGTTGTGACATGGCATGCCTAGATAGCTGTGACAGGCACACTTGGGCTAGCAGTGATGAAACACGGCCTCACCACTCATCACCACCAAGGCACCCCCTTGGGCAGGTTGTTTCCAGGCCAGTCTTGCATAAGAGGCTCCCTTTCAGAGCTACATGCAGCGTTTGCTGTCGCAGTGTGACAGCAGCCCAAACGCGCGCACACACACACACACACTGATACACTGCACATTGCACGTTGTCAATCCCTCTGAGCAATGTGGTGTGCTACAATCTGCAGGAAGAGCAAGTCACCGCCGCCTATGTGGAGGCTGTGATATTATGGGGAAGCAATGGCACAAGCACTGGGGTGAAATGATAGTAGAAAGAGAGGTGGGGCGTTTGAAGCACTGGAAAAGGCAAGTCGTGTGGAGGATTTGTATGTTGCCTGCACTTTTCTGAGTGCTCGTGTACAGCTTAATAAATTCAATTAATGTGCTGGGTGTGAGGATCAGCTCCAGGCACTGTTACATGGTGGATGTATGGTTCATGCTGCGTGCTCAGACAAGGCAGTATTCATTTCTTACTCAGATGCTGAGTTGAAGCAGATGATCCTGTCCGGTGACTGGTACCCATGCTTCATTGTGAAAAACTCAAGTTCAGAACCCCCTTGTTGTTGCACATTTTTCATGCGACATCCCTCTTGTGCTATATGGCCTTGGAACCTTTTCCAGGCGCAGATAGACATGACATGGGAACACAAAACTTATATGTGTTGTGTGTACCATACTAACTCGTTTCACATTTTCCTGCACTGCATTTCTTAGAGCTGTCCCCTGCACTGTGTATTTTTTTGCGTCATCATGTGTTTCGCATACCCATTAGAAATATTTGCCTGGTTTGTATATAAAATGAATTACAAGTGAATCTGGTCTGTACTTAAAAACTTTGAACTGCACAAGGCATTCGCGTTATAAGCAAGGACCTTTATAAGGAACAGCACCATTGGTCTCCTTTTCCTACGTCTGACGTGTTTTCTCTGCTGCTTACTGCCTTTTGAGAGACACTTGTTGGGTCAGGAGGGCCTGCTGAGATTTCAGGTCTCACGTTACTTTGAGAAGCACAAAAAGGGACGAGGTAGTGTAGCACAGCTTCCTTTCTAAATGTCTAAGGTCACCTTGCTTTTGTCTATGCTCTACAGTAACTGTTCATGCAGCTCTTCAAGGTTGCAAAGCTAGAACCGTCACCAAACCCTTTCCTTGTGGGATGGGTCAAAATACCAACAAGGACATAGTATGGCCTGGAACATGTCTTTTTTTTTACAACACGATTCAAAGCTTTGCATAAACAATGTCTAGCTTTTACATTACTGTGCAGTGAATGACCCAACAGGTGTGCCTGTAACACACCTGAATGGACTGCTGTAAAGCCCCAAATGTCCCTCGCCACAACTGTTCATCCTCACAAACTCAAAATGAAGCATGCGTGGAGCACCTGGATGAGAAAAGACATGTGTAGCTCAAACAAGGCCCTTGTGAACAATCCAAGCCAAGTGTATCTGGCTCCAAGGCATGGGATCTTGACAGTGTGTAGCGCTGTAACTGCGTGAGAATTTTTACAGCAGTGAAGGAGAAAAAGAACACAGCAGATGCATCCCGTGGGAGCTTCCCCAGGCCTCTTATGCCATCATATTTGTCACACCCACATGTGCTTGCTTGCATGCTGAGCACTTGAGGGATGATATAACCTGTTTATGCTGACTCAACCCGGATCAAAACGGAGGGCTCCCTTGCATGTGGGAATAAGGAAGCAGCATGAGATGGGTATGCCGCCTATCTATGCTGCCAATTGCAGTGATGCTCAGGAGAAGTCAACTTCCTGGTGCGAGGAAAAGGCCTTGTAGCTCTATCAAGCGGCTTGCCACGGAGCACATCGCACTTCCCAGCATTCTTATGTGCAAGAGCTGGATGCGTCAGCATTCACGAAGCACTCTTGATGAGCATATACAAGGTTTACAAGGGAAAAAGGCTCAGTCAAGTCAACCTCTTGATGAGCATATACACAAGCCACGTCTCTAAAAATATTCCTGACTGAGGTTTTCCCAATGGTACTGGCCCCTCTGCCTGACATCAAAGCCGTCCTTATGCTGTCTTTGTGAGTCTTATCCAAGGAAGAGCAACCCATCTCCCCCTAAGGTGATAGCTGCGCATGATGGAGCTCAAATACTGCCCAGACACTAACCCCTTACCCAGCCTACAAGCAGCTGCTGCCAAGCATGCTGGCCAGACTCCCAAAACAGAGTCCACAACCATAGCCTCAGAAATCCAGGCAGAAATAACAAGGCAACCTTGCGCACCATCTTACTTGGTGTTGCAAGCACTATCTATAATAAGTGCACCATCACTCTTTTGGTTGGGCTGGGCCTTACCGGACATAGTGCAGAAAAATAAGCCTTTCAATTGGATTGCCATACACTTCAATCCTTGACAAAGATCGTAAGCACCAGACACACAAAGAAAAAGGAAAAATTACTGGCAGTGAGAAAAATCCCTGCATAAATTAAGGAAAAGGAGACACATTGGCCCAAAGAGCCGTGAGTTTCCCTCACCAGAAGGTAAGAGGGAAGCTAGTGTGGGTCTGGTGGGTTTCTGGCAGCACAAGGCCCTAGGGCACCAGAATCATAATAAGTGTTTTTGCTTTCAATGGCATTTATTATTGAGATAAGTTTATGTGCAGTGCATATTGCATAGAATGGGCATGGAGCTTTCGTGCAAGGTTGGTAGACCTTTGCGGGTTGATCCCGAGTTTTCAAAACTGATCCGGGGTATGGGCAGTATAGACAGTTTCGCCCACACTCAGAAGGATTGTGTGGAGAATGATCTCAGCACCTTGAAGCTGTTTCCACAGTTCACTGTGTTGTTGCTGTGAGGCTTCTAGCTGGGCACCAGGCCTCTTGTTGTCACGGTATTTGATTTCTTTTAAGTGAGTATGACTACAGGGGCATCAGTGCATGCTCCAAAGACCTGGCCACGGGTGTTGATGCTTAAGTAGGTCGTGCAGGTGGGGTCAGAGTCAAGAGGGTTGGAGTCCCTTTCCGTGGAGACCATTGCTCTACGTTTGCAGGGCTGAACGTATGTGGGGAGGTGTGATCAGCGTATTAGAGTCGTAAACATTAGAGTTGTAAGTTGGGGGTCGGCCCTTCCTTAATATAACGCTTGAGGTGCTAGCCATTTGCGTAGCTTTTCCTTTTCCTTTTCCTTTTCCTTTTCCTGTAAGCATGTTTGCTCTCGGCAAAAAGGTGCTTGTTCTGGGCTTCTTATTGCTGAAGTAGGCCCATATATTTGGTTCAATTGAGTTGCCATGTCCTGAGCTGGTTGCTGGTACTACCTAGTAGGCCTTACGCATAGTCATAGCATTCCACTATGACTTTGACATCACACTTACAGATGCGTGGAGGATCTGTCCAGCCAAGAGAAAGGACGTAAGCAATGACCCCTCACCCTGGGCCAGAACAGAAGCAGTACCACGCACACCGTGCATAGTGACTATGGGCCCATGATAATAGAGAAGTGGGCCCTGCCTTTCTTCAAAAAAGCTGGCTTTCAACCTGCACTGCTGCCCGCATCGACATTGAATGTGCATTTTGTCAGATATGTAAGTACCCCGGAGGCCTGGAGCCTGTCTATTCAGAACCCCCGGGGTTGCCGAAGTTTGGGGGCCCCAAACTTGACATGTTCATTTGTGATGTCTGCCAACACACTTAAATCTGGATATGCCCAGAAAAAGTTTGTTGCTACACTGACAAGCAAAGGCAAGAAGTCCAAATAGCTGAAAACTGCCAGTGGGCCTGCCCTGCCTGTGCTGGCCTCGGCAATGAAGGTAAATTCAACAGAGAAACAAATTCTAGAGAAGAGCTATTTAAGGGGTTAGCTGGATACCATCATGGGAGCCAGAAAAAGCAAAAGCAATCTGGCCAACTTTCCACCAGCGCATGCAAGAATTTGAAGCCCAGCAAAGCAGACCCGACCTCCTCATACCCACAGCAAACCTAGCCCTCTCCAATCTAGAGAGACAAGGATTCAACAAACCGGGCACAAACAACGCCTGGAAACAGAAATTAGACTTTGCAACAGAATAACTTTTGAAATACACCCCACCAATCCACAAACAGATATCAAACCCACAGGCTCCTGCAAGTTTTAAATTCAGGAAATTGACCTTGTTAGACATAACCCCAAGCCACCCCCCTAAACAGACTCCAACAGGTACTGTAACCCACACTCCCCCTTCGACTACCAAATCAACCCTTACCCTCCCAGAAATCTACAGACCAAGGGTGGCGTGTATCTACAATACAGACGGCAAATGCGTTGGAATGATGACCCCTGATCGCTTTGATGTCCTCCACAAAGCATTCCACAAAGCCAAAGCACTTGGCTTACACAGTAATATCTGCCCCCCCACCTGCAAGCTTTGCATCTGAACTGATGGGACTCCTAGCCCGCAAGACTGAATTGAAGAACAAATATCAGAGCAAAAGGATTAAGACTCCTTTTCACGGACACTTCCACCCTACATTCACAATGCCTTCCAAAATTGGACACACGCCACCCAAGAGAAAATGGCCTCTACCTTGGACTACAACACTCATTACCTACACCACTGGAGCTCTGACCCCCGTGACATTCTTTTTGGTGCCCAACAAAACTCACTCTCATCCAGATTTACGGGGATTTCCATCTGCCCCCCCATCTATGACAATAAGGCCATGACACAAGTCCTGCGACACGATATCTACTCTGCCATCCTCAATACAGAGGCTACGGCCACCTTCATGTTTCTACCAGCAAGCAGTAATCTGACCATAACCAATCCCTACCCTAAACTCCTCAATGCCTACCCGCATCACTGTTGCAAGCTTGGGCCCATCCTAAAAGATGCATCCACCTACGACAATCCCAAATCCTGGCTCAGCCAGGAAATTGCTCTCACTCAGCATACCTAGGACCTTTAGATTGTTGCAGTCTAGAACACAGCTGGAAGGGTCCACTTAAATAACCAGAACCCTACCTGGCTCCAAGGTTTAGCCAGCGATATTCCTAAAGCAAAGTGGTTCATTAAAAATGTGAGCAATGACCCCATCCATAATGCAAGGCACACCGTTACGCCTGGCATAAGTAAATGCAGAAAGCTTCCCCTAGACAAGAAGCAAACTGCCAAGGTCCCCCATAAATCAGCCGCAGATATAATTGCCCCTATAGGCCTATTCCTTGTAAGCTATCTCACGAGCTTTTCCAGACTGGTTTTTCCCTCATGGTACTGGCTCCCCTGCCCGGCACCAAAGCCACCCTGATGCTCTTTTCGTGCGCTCTATCCCAGGCCGACGAGCCCAACTTGATCCTTCCAAGACCCCTCTTCAAGGCATGGATATCCACCTTGTTGAGCTGAAATTCTGTCCGGATACCAACCCCTTCGTTACTTTGGGAAGTGCAGCTGCCCAGCATGCCCACACACTAACCAGACTTAAGACCCGCAGCTCAAGAAATCCAAACAGGAATAATCAAGTGACTCTACATATCATCCTGATTGGTGTGGCGGGCACCATTTACAATGAGTACACAATCAAACCTCTTATCAATTTAGGCCTAACTAAGCATAAAGCTAAATCCCTAGCTTTCAAATTGAGCTGCCATTCCCTGCAGAGATTAACCACTATCATTAACACCAGACATGCTCTAAGCTTACAGGGGGCTTCAGGGGGGGGGGTCCCTGGGCGCACGGATTTGGATACCAGGAGAAGGAGATTCCGGGCGTCTCGGGGCACGGCTGACAACCTGCCCGATCCTCATTAGTTTAGTCTCTTTCCATCCCGTAGGGTAGCCGTAGCTAGTGTAGTTTAAAGGGACCTCTGGTGAGGCCCTTGCTAGCTTGCTAGTTAAGGGACCTTTCCTTAATGCACGCGGCCTTTGGCCTGCGTAGACTTTTCTTTTCTTGTCAGTCCCATCCCAACTTCCAGCTTAAAGTTGCAGATTGGAGGTCGTGGGCCTACACAGACGGCAGCTGCCAGGTTCAGGACAGCAAGACAGTTATAGGGGCAGGTGTGTACCATCCTATGAGTGACTAAAAAAATATAGTTAAACCCAACTGCGCTGGTATTACCAACACCATAGGAAGAGCTGAGGTGGCTACAATAGCAGCCGCACTCACTCACAAACACACATATTGCCACAGATAGCCTCGGCTCACTTCACCGACTCAGAAAGCAAATCCTGTACCCAGAGAAGCATAACCTATGCTCTGAGACATCACGTGCAAGGAGATGTTCTGAAGACAAAATCAAACCTTGCCCGCACCTCTCAAGGTCACATCTTTTTCTATAGGTCACATTTCACGCCGGAATAGCTGGGAATGAATGCGTAGATAGAATTGCTAAATACCAGGCTAGCCTCAAAAATAACAGTTTGACCGATACCCGTATCCCTAGTGCTGGCAAAGGCGGCAACTCCTTCTACAATATTGCTTGGCTGGCTCAAGAAGAGGCAACACTGGGTACACCTGAATCCTCCTCCCCCACTCCCAATCTGATTTACTTTCCAGACCTTAAAGATGCCTTGACATCCCATATGCATGCTAAACACAGGCTTGGGCATGCAGATTGCTAGACAGGCTATTACACTTACTGCCAGAGCTTGCTACCTCATGCAAATAAGGGCATTAGCAATGCCTTCTGGAACATGCCATGTGTCTCAACCCGTATGAAACGCACAATCTTCCAATACCGCACAGGCATCCTCTATAGCCAAAAACATGCAGCACACTTCAAAATATCCACTTGTGACGACCAAAATTGATTTTTCAACCAGTGCTTTGTTTGCAAAGAACTTGTTTGCCTAGGCCTGTGCACACGCACCTAAGTTGCTCAGAGTTTGATTACTGAAGAGGCTATAAGCCATATCTGCACCCTTGCATGATCCTGAGACATTGTGCACAAGCACAATGATTTGACTGGTTGTTGAGGCAGGCTTGTGACACTTTGCTTTGAGACTGATAGGTGCCTTTGAATGTCGTGCTATCCTAGGCTGCTGAGACAGCTAAGACTGAATGTGTCACCTTGTTTGCAGTATACTGCCCTTGCAGATGCATGCAGACCTAAACTTTGCCTGGGCTGGGTTGGAGTTGATGAACAGACTCGAGGCAACATACCAACCTGTTCCGTTGGCAACATACCAACCTGTTGGCACACCAACAGACACCATACGGCCCTAAGCCTCTGTGTAGAAGCCCTCAGTAAAGGCCGATATGGTTCATCCCTCATTTGCATGGACGGCTGTAACCATGACAGACTTCTGGATCAGGGCATACAAGCCCCTGAAAACATCTCTCGAGCTATTCCAGACTGGATCTTCCCAAATGGCACTGCCTCACCTGCCCGACACCAAAGCTGCCCTGATGCTCTCTTTGTGCGCTCTATCCCAGGCAGACAAGCTCACCTTGATCCTTCCAAGATTCCCCCACAAGATAGGGACATCCACCTCGTTGAACTTAAATTCTGCCCTGACACCAACCCCTTCATCACTCTAGAACGTGCACGGACTCAACATTCCCACACCATTATCAGACTTAAAACACGCAGCTCAAGAAACCCAAACAGGAATAACAAAGTGACTCTGCACATCATCTTAATTGGTGTGGGTGGCACGATTTACAACGAGTACACAATTACACCTCTTATAAATCTGGGTCTGACCAATCAAAAAGCCAAAGTACTAGCATCACAACTTAGGGACCATGCCATCCAAAAATTATCCACCATCATTAACACTAGACATGCACTTTGCTTTCAGGGGGCATCTGGGAGGGGGTTTGCTGGGCGCGCGGAGGCGGCTGAGGATGGTAGAAGGAGAGTCCGAGCGCTCAGGGGCATGGCGGCCAATCCCCCGGATCCCCATTAGTTCTGCTTCTTGCTCTCTTCTAGGCTAGTTTTGTCTAGTTTAGGTGGAGGGCCTCTTGGTGAGGCCTCTAACTTTTGTTAGGGGTTCTTCCCTTAATGCACGCGGCCTCGGGGCTGCGTAGACTTTTCTTTTCTTTTCTTTTCCTGTTCCGTTTGGCTTAGTAGGCTCCGTGATTGAGCTCCAGAGACTATGGTTGGAGACAGAAAAAGCTGCCGGCTCGTATTGCTGACGCTGCATGCCAAGTTGGTTAAGTTGAAGAGACACATCAAGCAATCTTGTGGACGAACATACATGCGGATTCTAAATTATATTTTGCTTTTATAAGGAGTTAACTTGACCTTACTCACTGTTTGCCTAGTTGTCATCGAATCTCTATTTCAGACCACATATGATGATTTGCTTTTTGTGTGTATGTTCATATCTTGATGAGATTCAAGTGTCAGGCTAAGGATGGAGATTTGGTTTAGATTTGCAGTAGAAAATGTGCCACCTTGTATTGTAATGTGTGGTGTGTTTTCTGGCCAATTGCTGTCTCTCTTTGAATTGTGTAAGGAATTGGACCGCCATCTCTGCTGCCCCAGCTACGTGTACATAAAGACAAAAAGTTCAGCTGCTAAGGCCCCGGTCACACTGGCGGGATCATCTCCCCTGATCAGGAGAGGGGGGCGGATCAGGGATCAGGGGTCGGGATCACCTTATGAAAAAAATCCAAGCTAAGTAAATACGGCACAAGGAATTTAGTGGAACGCTCAAAGAGCTTTTTTTTCCGCAAAAACTAAAAATCCGACCCCTGATTTCAAGGGGTGATCCCGGGGGATGATCCCGCCAGTGTGACCGGGGCCTAAGTGAAAACCCCAAACCTGAGTTGCACGCCTGTGTTGTGACCAACAGCACCAGTGCTAGAACCACTAATCGTGTTGCCAGCCTGCACCACACTACAGCAGCTGGTACCACACATAATTGGTTGTTATACCACTAGCCTCGTATGCCCCCTCCCAGAATGTCATCATATGGATAGCGACCTTCACATTTTCTCAGGTTGTCAATGCCCCGTCATATGTTGAATGGTAACTGAGCAACACAACATTGCCCGCAGAATGATTTTGAAAGTGGTCAGCAAAGGCTCTTATGGGTCAAACCTCTTACAAATGGATGTAGGCAGCGCAGACCGTCTGGCTCAGCATGACATGCACATCACTGAGCAAATCTCTAACCGCGTTAAACCTCCATACCTCTTTGACCCCAGCATTCCTGATCAAGCTAGACGCACCTCCAGCCGCCCTGATGCTATCTTGGTCGCTCCTTGCCCTGCTTACCTAAATAGGCCACCTAATCCCTCCTCACATTGGGTACTCCGTAGTATGAGAAGTAGTGAAGTAGTAAGAAGCAGCACAACTCCAGCCAGGCAACTTAATGAATTGAACATCCAAAACCTCCATATCCACTTGATAGAAATCAAATTCTTCTCCTTCTACCTCCTGCTCACACCATCATGCGTTACACAGCAGACACAACCCCACACTGAGGGCCACAACAGGCAACCGCGTGAGGCAACCCCACCAACTGAATTTAAACCAGCGGCATGTGCACTTGATCGAAATCAAGTACTGTGAAGACACGAGGCCTGAACATCAGTTGGAGGCGGCACAGCGGCAGCATGCAGACCTCTGCAAACTCATTAATGCAAACGTTGTGACTCTCCACACCATCCTTTTGGGTGTTGGTGGGACCTGCTACACTGAGCACACCCTTAACCAGTTTAAACAACTGGGACTTGACCACCAACGCGCCAATAAACTTGCTCGCAAACTTCATGCCCATTCTGTCATGTATGCCAACAAGCTTGTTACCACTAGGCGTGCTATTGAAAACAGGAATACTTCTTGCAGCCTGGTTATGGAGCCGGGTGCTTCCAATAACCCTCCAGATCACCATTAGAGTCTTCTTTTTGTAGCTTCGTGGTGGAGGGGACTCACGGCTCTTCTGAGCCAATGTGTCTCCTTTTCCTTAATTGATGTAGGGAGAGTTTCCTCTGCCTACGTACTTTTTCTTTTCTTTTCTTTTCTTTCAAATACTGCGAAGATACAAGGCCTGGTGCCCAGCTAGAAGCCTCACAGCAACAACACAGTGAACTGTGCAAACAATTCCAAGGCGCTGAGATCACTCTCCGCACAATCCTTCAGAGTGTGGGTGAAACTGTCTATACTGCCCATACCCTGGATCAGTTTTGAAAACTAGGGATTGACTTACAAAGGTCTACCAAACTTTCACGAAATCTCCATGCCCATTCTATGCAATATGCACTGCACATAAACTTATCTCAATCATAAATGCCATTGAAAGCAAACACACTTATTATGATTCTGGTGCCCTAGGGCCTTGTGCTGCCAGAAACCCACCAGACCCACACTAGCTTCCCTCTTACCCTCTGGTGAGGGAAACTCACGGCTCTTTGAGCCAATGTGTCTCCTTTTCCTTACTTGATGTAGGGAGTGTTCTCACTGCCTACGTGCTTTTTCCTTTTCTTTTTCTTCTTAATTCCAGCTTAGTTACCATGCTATCCAAAATTTGACAACAAATATTAACATACTCTTCATTTCAAGGGGCTTCTGGGGGGGAGTTTGCTGGGCGCGCGGCGGTGGAGAATGGGAGAGTCTGGGCGTCCAGGAGCACGGCAGAAAACCCTCCAGATCCCCATTAGCTTTGTTTCTGGATCTCACCTTAGCTAGCTGTGTCTGGTGTAGTTTGAGGGCTCTTTGATGAGGCCCCTGCTAGCGTGCTAGTTAGGGAACCTTCCTTTAATGCACGCGGCCTCAGGCCTGCGTAGACTTTTCTTTTTTCCTTCATAAGCTTAAGTGAGGGTTGGGAGTCTTTCTTTAGTGAGCATGCCATATTAGAAAATTGTATTGCTCGCCCACACTTTGCCTTGTTTGTTGGCGTTATTTTGCTTGTAGTTCCACAGCCAAGGAACCGTATTTGTGCTCGGTGGGGCGAGTGGTATGAGAGGTGGAATTAGGATGGGTGCTGAATGGCACTTTAGGAAGTGTGCTGGTTTTTGGCTCTGCCTGGTCCTCTTGGTCTGGCTTAGTATGGCCTGAGTGTGGTTAAGTGAGAGACCCTGGTTGGGGGTTGTTCCATGTACTACATGGACGGTCTAAGGGGAGTTTTTCACATTTCCTTATCCCGAGCATCACTTTATGCCTTGTATTCTGGATGGGGTAGTTACTAACGTTACTGATAGTTCATTTGGCCTCTGGGATGGCTCTGGCTAGATCCTGAAGCCAGGTATGGTTCTGATTATTCAAGTGAACTCATGCAGCTATATTACAGACTGCAACAATTTGTAAATCCCAGGTATGCCGGGGGAGGACACACACAAGTGGCTGTACTTGGTGGCAGTTTATATTTTTGCTTGACGACATCTGGGGTCATCTTATCCCAGGTCACAAGGTCATTCTCAAAGCAGGATGTGACCAGGAATGCATAGAGAAGGAAAGGAAGTGGTCATATAGCTGTACCTGACTACGTGGGCAGCTTAGCTTAAGCAACAATGGTGCCTGTAACCAAACCAGCCCAAGCTGGAGAACAAGAGGAAAACATATATAAGTCATTCACAGCATTTAAGGCACGCTGACACAAAATTGGATAATCCTAGGACATCAGCCTGGTTCATGAAGTCTCTAAGACGTGTTGCACTATTTGGGGGTGCAGAGCTAAACAGATGCTGGAATTCAGCGCGCAAATTTGTCAGATCTTGAGATGGGCAATCCTGGATAATGTGCTCTATGTCTTTTATAGTGTGCCAATTGCATTTTTTGCAAATACTAAGCTCGTATGGGCAATTATTTCCATGATGCCGTTGGGTTTCCACGCGAAGGTTATGACCGAACAGGCGTAAGCATGAAATACTGCGTAGCAATTTATGAGGAATATCTTGTCGTAGGTAGAGAGGTAGCAATGGTTATTGTTTCTCTTCCTTTCATTTCACCAGCCTGGTATAGAGCCCAATGGAAAGCCAAAGTGTGTGTGGTATGACCTCATGATTCTACTGGAAGCATGAGCCTCTTGGGTCAGATTGTCCAGACTTCTCCAAGCATGGTTAATATGCTCATGAAGAACACTCTCCAGGTCGTTCATGTTAATCCTGGCTGGAATGCATAGAGCTGCTTGGGATGATGGCCATTTGGATCATGTCCTTTTTTTGTCTAGGAGTAGCAAACGAGCCTTGCAGCTTGTCTAATTTCTTGGAAAGCTTATCTCTTACTTCGGTAAGTTGAGGTTTCCAGTGCAAGGTCATGGGTATACCTACCCCTAGGTAGGTAAAGGGTTCTCCAGGGTCAGTAAGTTGGGCTGGTTCACCTTGAACCACAGAAACGAGCCTGGCAGGATCCTTTCTTTCAAGTGATGCTTGGCAAAAGTCTGCTATGGGCGCATTTCCTTGGGCTTGCTTGCTTTCATGGATGGGCAGTTTGCTGGTAACTTTTGTCTTCAAGACAGTTTCTATTAAATATGATCAAGTGGGCCCAATTCGCGTATTGGGTAAGTCTCTTGGCTTGGATTCTAAGATTAACGTAGGTGCCTGTCATGCCAATGAGATCATCTGCAAATGCCCCGCTGCTTGTTTTATTCTGGGCTTCGTGCTCAGGAGTTTGTGGGCTCTTGCCGAGCCAGCCAAGCAATATTGTAAAAGGGATACATCAACAGGAAAATGTCTGCAAACGCAGATGTTTGCTTTTATTATCCACATTACACACATATATGTTCAAGGTTTAATGATGGCATCAAGCCCCGCACCCCACCCCCCCTCCTTTCAGTAAAGGAGCTGCAAAAAAAGGCAAGAAAGTGACATAGGCAGAGAAAACCACCCAACACCAATTAAGGGAAAACGTGTTATTGCACACTTAGCATCCTAAAACAACAGCCTCCAAATCCAGCCAGCAATTTAGGAAGAAAAGCTGGTGTCAAAGCTTGACGCACTGATGGATCTGGATCAAGAAACTATTTCATTTCCACCCTGTACTGAACTTGGCAGGCTCTTGCTGGAGCAGGGGCAGTCTGCACAGTTGCCTTCATCAATCACAGGTAAAAAGTAAGAGGAACTAACAAAAAGGTTGTAGTTGCTGGCAAGGAAAAGGATAGGTCAAAACGTGAAGACAAGCAACATGCTCGGGATAAAAGGAGCAGCCATCTGTATCAACTCAGATTACTCAACATCTTCCAGACCCTCTAGTTTCTTTCCAACCTTCTTGAGTGGGCCTTCATAATCAAGATGGCTGCAAGGGTGGCAACATCAAGTTGCTGTACATGATGTACAGCTTTTTGAACATATACACACATGCATACATCTCATGGAGGGCCCAGGAAACGTCATGTAGGAGAAGGCTTGTTCATGCATTTTGCAGCTGCTGTGGAAGTGGGTACTGCATTGGGGCGACGCTGGGGTTGGCAGGATTTCTTGAGGTGGGCAAGTCAATGGCGCCGATCATCCCGTTGTAGAGACCAAGCAGCTCGTCTGTTGCGTTTTGACCTGAGGTAAGGAAAAACACAATTATTTGTGCATGGCGCTTGAGAGCTAGAAGATACAGACAAGTCAGACAAGTTTGCTCTCTCTCTCTCTCTCTCTCTCTCTCTCTCTCTCTCTCTCTCTCTCTCTCTCTCTCTCTCTCTCTCTCTCTCAAACAAAAGCTGAGCACGGGAAGTTCCCTGCCCTCCAGCCCTGCTCCCTCACAGACATGTATATACACATACCCCACATGGTTTTGATGAGCGCCTCCATTCCCTCCCGGATCTTGACCTGCGCACCATGGGGTTTTTCATTTGGCTCACAACATGGACAGCAAAACATGATCCTGCTTCAGTTTATATAGGCTTTTGGATGGCAGTTGGCAGAGGCTAAGAAGGCTTGCTTGGAAGTGTATGGGAAAGGTACTCTGTAGCAGCCCCTCAAATGTTGTAACACAGGCGTGCTGAAATGCGCCTTAGAATCCTTGTATTGGACTGTACTGGGGGTACTAAAGAGGAAACTTCTCCTCTATTCCCCTCTAGGATGTCCAGACTGCTGATGCACCACAACTACAACAGTCGTCGATATGTCATACACAGAGCAAACTCACCTCTCGTGCATACATTTTGCTGATGGCAAGGGCCTGCATCTGCAGCTCTTGGCTCTGTGGAAGGAAAGAAAGAGGATGGCAAGTAAGGGACATTTCCCTCCTTGCTGTTTTCTTCTTATGGTTGTGCAATTTCACTGCTGGTCCATGAACAGAGACATCAGTCATTGCAAGCAAACAAGCTACATAGTAGACTGGAATCCAAGCAAGTGGTCTGTTGAGCACTTATACACTGTAACTCGGAGTTGATGATATGAACTGGGTCCCTTTTGCTTGGCGGTTTCACACCTGGGCTTGCAATTCTCTGTAGTCGGCCTGTAATCACATGTGCAAAGGAGAAACGGAATAAGTGGTTGCGAAGTTGATCGCCCTTGGAAGCTTATGCTGAGCAATAAGGGTGTGCCATACCTGGATTTTCCTGATCATCTCGTTTTTCTTCTGGCGGCACCTTTTAGCTGCCAACCTAGATGTGTACACACAAGTTTGTTGTATTCTTTTAAAATGCAAGCTTGCCTCCCCAAGGTTTTGCTCAAAAGGTAAGCCCCTACCTGTTCTTCTCTCGCCTAAGCCTGGCCTGCTCATCCGTGTCTGCATCTGGGAGCATGCTTCTCTCCTGGAGCTCTGCTTCGTCATGCTCCGCACTGCTGCTAGTGCATTGGCCGGCAGAGGTGTCCACCAGGGTTGGCTCCCCAAGGGGGGCCTGGGCTGCTAAAAAAGAGAAAGGAAAAGGACGGAGCGCCATCCCATCAACACAGCGAGGGGATGATGACATCGCCAACGGGTTGAGTTTGTGAAGTACTTAACAAGTTGATCTCAAGTTTGTTCTAGAAGACCTAATTACCATTCATCTGTTATAATTTTGGCCAAGCTGCTGGATCATGAATTAGCAGTCCTGTCAATTTCAGGGATCTTTCCTGACCTATGCCCAGCACCAGACAGTGTATATCCTTTCCAAAATATCAAAAACTATTTCATGAAATACTAAATGGACAGCTCGCATTTCAGGAGAGTAACGCATTCCACACGAGTCTGCGAGTCGGGAATCGGAGGTTAATCTAAATGAACAATATCATAATTAAAATATGATTTTATATATTAAACACATTATCCAGGACAGGAACAGGAGGTCGAAGGTCAGGCATGCAAGTGTTGCGGAAGCGTGCGTACGGAATTATGAAGTTCATCATCCTCAAGTGATCGATCACTGCAATTTTCTCAGACTTGAATGAGATGTTCGCTGGGAGACTTGTCTGCCTTCGAGGAAAATTCTTGGATCGTAAGTGGACATCCCGCTTTCGTACGCTTTCCCATCAAGAAATAATTTTACAGGGAAACCACCAACATCCACATGAGCAGCTTCACCACGGCCTTGCGCGAGCTGAGGTTTTTTGGCCAGCGTTTGGTGAAACGCTAGCAATCAAGTTTTTCTTTTTCAAGAATAAGTACTAGCCTGCATGGCCCTGCACACACCATCCCGTTAGTCTTCCTGCCTCAGTGGACATGCGCTTGCTGCAGAGCTCTAAGGTTGCAGCGTCGCAGCAGCAGCAGCAGCAGCAGCAGCAGCAGCAGCAAAAGACACAAGCAGAGGGGGGCAACCATGCTGTCGTGGCCCTCACAGCGGCCTCCCAGCCTCTTGAGGCTGGATCACCTCCAGATCCAGCTGGATCGCAACAACAAACCGTCTGCTTCAGAGCACGGTGGATGATATGCTGCGCCCTGCCTGTGCTCCTCCCATTCTGTGTCCTGTGGTATGCTGTGGCATTCCTCCTAGCCTGGCTCATCACTGGGCTTGTCTTGCCTTCGGTGGGTGGGGATGCAGGTCGCTTTTCGTAGCACTCCAAATTGCTTCCTTTGATACGCACGCAATCATGTAGGGCATTTAGTGTTGGACAGTGCACATGCTCCATTTGGCGTTGAAAACAGCCACAATTCTCACCAACTGAGTGTCACCAAATGTGATATGCAGGTGATGCTTGCATCCAGGATGTACTGGGCGTGCCCCTTCGTGCCCTTCATTTGGAAGCGCATGGGACCAGTGAAGGGATCCTTGATGCGGTTTGGGTTTGAAGGCTCCTACGCTATCAACTCGTAAGCGCCATTTGTTGAAGAAGCAATGATGCAAGGTCACGCATGTGCTAGGCAGTGCTCATTTTCCTGCACATCTGAAGCAGGTACACTCAGACGCTCCATATTTATTTGCAGGATTACAAGGTTTCTTACACTGCCGCTGCGCCCATACCTGCCCGGATTCTACATCATAGGTTTTCCAGTGAGTCTGCCTTTCATGAAAGCATGCACATGAGTGATCCTGGTAGCCCTGCTTGATGGGCAAAGAAAAGGAAAAACTACGTATGCAGAGGAAACTCTCCCTACATCAATTCAGGAAAAGGAAACACATTGGCTCAGAAGATCCTTGAATCCCCTCCACCACAAAGCTCTAAAACAGAAGGTGCTAATGGGGATTTGGAGGGTTAATGGAAGCATCCATCTCCAAAACCTGGCTGTGAGAAGCATTATTGTTTTCAATAGCACGCCTTGTGGTAACAAGCTTGTTGGCATACATAACAGAATGGGCATGAAGCTTGCGAGCAAGTTTGATGGCAATGCTTGTTTTTTATTTTGTGTCGTTTCTTTGTTGTGGGGATCAGTGACCAGTGGCCTCAGTGGAGGCTGTTTTTTTTTTTGCAGCGACCATTTCAGAAAAATTGTCATATGCCTGAGGCTTTTCATTCATGCAATGCAATGTATGCAATATACGTTGCTGACTTTTTATCAGCGCAAAGCGTGCCCTGAAACGCATGCAGTTTGTATTGAGCGTGTAGGCAAGTGGATGCCTCACAAATTAATGTCCCTCCTTTTGTTTTCTCGCAGAAATGCGGCACGACCTCACTGGCTGGCCACATGCGCAAACACCCTGGTATCTGTGGGCCTGATGGTCTGCCTTACCACGAAGCGCTGTCCAAAGAGACACACTTTTTTGCGGGTATGTTGGCATGCAAAGGCGCAATCGCGTATTCACAACAGATGCATCTGAGATGGAAAGGCAGCAGCATGTAGTACCTCGTGCATTTCAAAGTAGTGATAACTAACTTCAAATGGTATTTGAAAAGAGGTGCGCATTTGGTTCCTGCATACCAGGCAGAAAATGTCACCATTTGCTCAAGCATGACCCCATCTTCCAGGTGTACTGGGGCGTTCCTCAGCCAGCTCTGCTCAACTGTACAAATCATTTTTCCCAACCATCATGAGCCGCTGGTGGGCAATCGCTGTCCATGGTGTCAAGCAGGTGAGGATGCTTGATCTTATCCTTGCAGATAAATTCTTAAGAGCTGGCGTGAATGTCGCTGATTGAGCACCTTGAGGTAATTTGGAGTGGTGCATGCAAATATGCTCCTCTTGCTTCGATGGGTGTGCAGCAGGTGGAGCACTTTCAGGCGGACACATCACCTGCAAGCTATTCAATGACATTCAATGACAAAGTTGTCATGATCCACTTCTCATGGAGTGCTGGCTCACGTGATTTATACTTTTGCTTGCCCTTGCCCTGTGCAGTGGCAATGCTTTGATGCCTGCCCAGTGCATGCTTGCTTGCCCTACGTTGCGCGACGCATTGCTGCAATTACCCCAAAGGCCAAGATTGTGGTTATGGTGCGCGATCCAGTGGAAGGGCTGTTCAGGTGGGAAACTTGTTTCTAGTTTAGGACTCCATTTTGCCCAGGCTTTGAAATGTGAGCAAGTACTGCTTGTATGCAAGCATTTTCAATTTTTTACCGGGATGTGCTGGGTTGAACTGTACTGCGCCTGCTATGCAGTGCTGAAATCATGCTCCGGGACCTTGGAGTACCCCTTGATTGGACGTCTTTGAGTGAGCCAGGGCAAGATGGATGTGATATGCGCTTTCAGGTACCAGCTCAGCTTCTCTTCTGTAGGCACAATGCTTTATCTAGATGAAAAGCCTGCAGCTGCTGGCTTTGTTTTGGCTTCGTATTTTCAAATCTGATCACAGAGCTTCCGTTTGCTGTTTTTTAGGCATTCATTTCTCATGAGTAGCAGCAACGGACAGACAAATTTACTTTCTTCTTTGCAGGCCCCATCCAAAAGCGATGATGAACTCTGGAACAACCTGTTCAACCTTGGACCTGATGTGAGCGGAGCGCAGTTTTGTTCAATTGGCTCAAATGCAAATGCAGATCCGGTCTTGCAGCAGTATCTTGTCAGCGATCGTCACTTAAGAGCATGCACGAAACCTCACCAACATGTGCAACCACCAAAGCACCAAACATCAACCTTAAATGTTTGAATGCACAGGATCCTCTTCCAGATGATATGCCAGCCTCTCTATATTTTAGCCTTTCTTCTCTTGTAAGGTGTGGAGACTACGCCAAGATGTTAGAGCCCTACTTCCAGCATTTCCCTCCAGAAAAGTGAGTGTGCCCTAAGCCGCCTCCCTTATTCCTCAATATTTTGTCATGGATCACACGCTCGCAAGACAGGAACACCTCCAATAGAATTCTAGGTATGAGACACTCTGAGCAAGACGTGTCTCTGCCGCATATCTTCAAACCTGCAGTTTGCGATGGATTACTTGGACTGCTAAGCTATATTTGTATGGTTCTTAGATATCTTGTGTTTGTGCGCAAGAATAAGGGGTCCTTGCTACATTTTCTGTAGAACACGTCAATTCCCTTAACCAGCCTCCTTACAACCTGCACACAGCATCATGGTCGTCAACTTCAGTGATTATAAGTGGGACCCAGAAGCTGTGGTAGAGGAGGTGCTACGTTTTGTGAATGCAGACATGTCCAGGCACAAATTTACACCCTTACCACCTGCCATGAAGGTGAGTGCCTAGCAAGCTTGTGAGTTAATAGTTATGCTTTACTGCATGCAGCTGGACTTGTATTCCGTCTCTCTTTCCTGCCATGAAGGTGAGCAGCAGCCTGGAAAGCACACTCGAAAGCACATGGTCAGTAGGCATCACGCCCTAGCCTACTGAGTCCTGCAAAGCATTAGTTCCATGCTACTTTCAGTATGCTTCAATGCTCTTCTGTACCCTGTCGCACGCAGAACTCTTATGCTGGGCGCAAAGTGCACCCTGCTGTTGCTACCAGGTTGAGGGCTTTGTACAAACCTAGTGTGCTGAGGCTGCAGGCAAGTCAAGGGAGTGGCGCATGTGACAATTGTGCCACAGATATAGGTGTCATATTCTGCCAAAAAGCATGTTCTTGTTTTGCAGTGGTATACTGTACATCCAGCAGCAAACTATGAGTAGAGGTAAAGCAGTACCTGTCATACCCAAATTGCAACGCTGGTGCACATCAAGATACAACAAGCAGAAAGGAGGTATCTAGCTCCACTTTCCAAGGATACCTCTGTTTCCCTCATTGTGCATTGCAGGCGCTGCTGAAGCGAGACCTTGGGTGGGGATACGATGAAGAAGCATAGTGAACATGCAGACGTCAACACTTAGCTCATCCAACTTGAAGTGATTAGCTATGGCGGAGGGGATTCAAGGCTCTTCTCATCCAACTTGAAGTGATTAGCTGTGGCGGAGGGGATTCAAGGCTCTTCTGAGCCAATGTGTCCCCTTTTCCTAAATTAATATAGGGAGAGTTTCCTCTGCCTACGTAGTTTTTCTTTTCTTCCTTAGCAAGATTAAGCAAGCAACAATCCCTTGATCTCTGCTAACTTGTCACTTGGATTAAGATCATCCTAGCAAATAAGGGATTATTTTGGTCGCAGGCACAAATTTGTTTCCTTGTGTTCTCGAGTCACACAGGCTTCACGCTACCTGTGAATTGTGACATTATTTATGATCTTTTTACTTTCCTGTCTATGCAAACATTCCTGTCTATGCAAACAACGAGCAGATCCTGAAAGTTATGCCAAAACTAATTGAAGCAGCCTATCACATGCCTTAAAAATTCAAAACAAGAAGAGGGAGAGGAGAGCACACTTCGTTTGCAAAGTTTCTTAAGAGACCTAGAATGATACTAATTGTAGAAAAGGAAGAACAGGAAAGAAAAACAACGTAAGCAAAGGAAAGTCTCCCTACATCAATATAGGTAAAGGAGACAAGGAGACACAATGGCTTATCGTTTGAGAAGATCCGTAAGTCCCTTTGGAGAAGATCCGTAAGTCCCTCCGGAGTCCCCCTGGATCCAGCACCAAGCAGGAAAAAGAAGGGCTAATGTGGATTTGGAGGGTTGCTACAAGCACCCGGCTCCAACACCTGACCGAGTGGATTTTGTTTCCCAATAGCACCCCTAGTGGTTACGACTTTGTGGGTGTACTTGACAGAATGTGTATGGAGTTCACATGGTAGTTTGCTAGCTTGTAGTTGGTTGAGGCCTAATTTTCTGAGTTGACCTACTAGGTCGTATAGTATGGTCACTATACATACGATATGTTCATTATAAAAAGTCCCACCAACGCCCTGAAATTTGTTTTGTGATGTCACAGCTTTTCCACTGATGTTCTTGCAAAGGTCTGCATGCTGCCGCTGTGCCGCCTCCAACTGTATCTTCACAGCACTTTACTAACTTGCCCTTGAAGTGCAAATGTCGCTGGTTTGCATTCAATTGGTGAGGCTGTTCCACTCGGTTAGCTATGTCGTTCCTCTGTGAGTTCTCCATGCCTGCTGCGTAACAAATGATGTGAGGGAGCAGAAGAAGAAGAAGAAGAAGAAGAAGAAGAAGAAGAAGTGAGTTTGGCATGATAGGGGGTAATCAGTATAGCATCCGGACGGCTTGATGTGAGTCTAGACCTCTTAGGGAAATTATGTGGAAATAGGAAAGGGGGTATATATTTATTGCATGTACAGGAATTTGGAGGTTGCGCTGCGCCAGCCAATTGTCACTCCCTATGTCTGTATTGACCAAGCCTGCTCCCCGAGGGCTTTGACTAAGAGCTTTTGAAATCATTCTTCCAGCAATATTCTGACGTTTGTTTTTCTTGTAAGAGATGATATAATTTGTGCAGAAGTCTCTCTCTCTCTCTCTCTCTCTCTCTCTCACTCTCTCAGAGGCTCTCCAGTCTTTCAGCTATCATCTTGCTCTCTTTCTCGTTGCTGGACCTGTCTTCTTTCTCTGCCTGCCGTGCTTCTCTCGGTCTGAACTTTGTGGTGGGGAGATCATACGGTCTGTGCACCAATGTGGCCCCCTTTCCTTAATTGATGTGGGGAGCGTTTCACTGCCTACTTAGTTTTACTTTTAACTTTTTCTTTTCTTTTGTGATATAATTTGGTGAGAAAGAGAGCAGGTGAAGTGCGCTGCCTAATTGATGACACCTCGGGAGAGGGCATATCAGGTTGGTGGACCTTTTTTGAAGCGGACTGCATGTTTTTGGTTATAGAGGGTGCCTGTGCAGTACTGTAAGATGGTGTGCTTCACAGGTGAGGACATACAGGGCATGTTTCTAAAGGCATTACTCTCCTTATCTACGTGTGGTAACAAGCTCTGATAATAGTATCCTGTAGTATCCTGGTTTTGGGATTGGCGTATCCAAGGCTGTAATACATGTATATGTGGAATTTGAGTGCAATTTAGATAGAAGATTAGGAAGGTAGATGAGTTTGGGAGCGGGTGCAGGAGCTGTGGATGTGGGTGTGTCCTTAGCGTGGGTGTGGGTGTGAGTGTGTGTCCGTACTACGCACTAGTAGCATGCTCTCTTTTTTCCTCCTTCAACTTGGCTGACCAGGAGAAGTGTGGAGATGGATTTCTACTTGGATTTGCGCTTGTTTGCTTCATTTGCCTGATATCTTGCGATAGCAACTGCACACTCATCACCAGCAATGCCAACATGAGATTTCACTTTGTAGACACACATATTGGTGTGGGAGTAAATAGTAATTTGATAAAATCTACTTGATTATGTTGTTTTTGCTTTTCAAGGTAAACTGAATGCCTAGGTTTTTGATGAAAAAAGGTGAGACTGTTTGAGGCAACGAGTGCATGACAGTGCATGATGGCAGCAGCAATTGCTGCTAATTCAGCTCAACATATGGTGTTGGTAATTCCAGCACCGTTGGGCTCGACAAAACTTTTGCTGTCAGTGAGAGGGCAGTAGACGCCTGCTCCAATTTCTTGTTTGCCATTCTGGTTTTGGCAGCTACCATCAGTGGCCTATAGGCCCATGTTCTCCAGTCAGAAACTTTGAGCATGAGGATTGGGCTAGATTGATTAGGAACAAAGAGTTCTTCCTGATTACTAATTTATGTATAAGTTGGGTTTCTAGATGTTTGTTGTTTGTCAGAAGGGAGGCGTTGGCATTTATTGAATCCAGGCATATCAGCATGCATTGTATTGAGAGTAGAATGGTTGCCTATACTCAGCAGCTTCCAGTGAACTTCTAATACAGCCGAAGCCAGGCCCTGCAGCCAAGCTGGGTTATGCTTGTATAGATGGACCCTTGCAGCCGTGTCCCAGACCGTCCCAGTGACTGCAATAATTTGTAAATCCCAGGTGCGCCGAGAAAGAGGTATTTCCTGGTTGGGGCAGGATTGTGGATTGTTGTAGCAAAGATTGGTACAAGCGATGGTTCCAAGTTCACAACAGAGATATGGATAGGCAGTTATGAGTTTGGAATAGGGGTTAGTTATCATGTGTTGTCCCCATACAGGGAGGAACATGAAAGTAGGAGTGGCCTCTGTGTTGAGAATGGCTATGAAAATAGCATGACGCAAGGCCTGAGTCATATCATCACCATAAATGGGATGGCAGACAGATAAACCTGAAAATCTGGATGAGGAGGAATTATGACAGGCACCAAAAAGGGTGTCTCAGGGGTCAGTGCTCCAGTAGTGATGGTATTGTGGTTTGTGGTCCAGCGGGGAGGCCATTTTCTCTCGAGTTGAGGGCCCATTTTTGAAGGGCAGTATTAATATGGGTTAGCAGGGCCTGCAAAAAAGCGTCTTTAATCTTTTTGCTGGCGTACTTGTTTTTTAGCAGAGTCTTGCGAGCAAGGAGCCCCTGCAGCTCAGATGCAATGTTGGTAGGAGCAAGTGTTATGGCTTCATGCAGGCCAGCAAGCTTGGCCCCACAGGATGAACTATGATGATATTATTATCATAATCATTATTACAACTTGTAAAGTATTTGAAATGGTTGAATCCAGGCATGCCAGCATGCATGCTGTAGAGAGTAGAGTGGTTGCTGACGCTGCGCAGCTTCCAGTTGGCTTCTGGTACAGCTGTAGCCAGGCTCCGTAGCCATGCTGGGTTAAGATTGCTTAGACAAATCCTTGCAGCTGTGTTCCATACTGCAATAATTTGTAGAACCCACGTGTTGTAGATCCCACGTGAGAAAGAGGTGTTTCTTGGTTTATACAGAGGAAGGGCTTCATGAATCGGGTAAATAGAAGGAAGACTCGGAACAAGAAAAGCTTTCACACTAGGTTCAGCTGCGTGCATGAGGAAAGGCTCCCAGAGGTGAACAATTAAAGAAAAGAAGTTTACACCAGCCAAAGGTGGTGCATTAACGAAAGGTTCCCTAACTAGCAAGCTAGCAAGGGTCTCACCGAAGGGCCCTCAAACCTAAACTAAACACGGTTAGCCTAGGAGAAAGCTAGAACTTCTGCTTGAAGCAGATATCTGCTTGAAGCAGATATAATGAGGGTCTGGAAGGCTGCCTGGCATGCTCCTGGATGCCCGGACTGTCCTTCCCCCGCTCTCCAACGCCATGCGCCCAGCTATTGCCCCCCAGGAGCCCCCTGGAGAAAGAAAAGAAAAGAAAAGACTACGCTTGCCAAGTCTGGCCGCGTGCATTAAGGGAAGGTCACCTGAAAGGCAGGGGCCCACCACACAGACCAAGAGGAAGAGGTGGCACAGAAGTAATATGCAGGATGTAAGCATATTATATAGAAGTTACAAAAACGTATTTTTGGGTGTGAAAATTGTTCCAAGGGTAGAGCTGTGGGTGATTTTTAGGTGATCTGGGGTCCTCTAAGCTTTATCATTTTTTGTTTTATCTTTTTTAAGAAACACTGTTCCTTACGGCATATGGCAGGCATGGTAGGCATGGAATGCAAAAATAGGCAATGGCAGGCACAGTCAGATTTGAAAAAGAAACACAAGAAAGACTCGGAGCATGTTTGCCAATTTAGGCCAGGTGACCCCCTCTAGGTGAATACCCAAAAATCAGAGGTAGTCTGCTTCAACTCAACTAGACATTTCTATTAGAACAGACAATTTACCACATGTAGTGTATGACACACAATATACTGCCTTATTCCGACACTTTTAAAGCCTCCCAGTGGGATGTTATTTGACAAGAACCTCAGCTTACGCTCTGCCGCTGAAGAAGTCCTCGAGCCTTGTTTGGCGGGCATGGCTCCCATTTGTAATTTGCTCATCAACATCAGCTTACCAACTTGTCTGTAAGCTTACTTATGGCTTTTCAAGACGTATCTCATCCCGGCAGGCATTTATGTTGGTCAGATCTGGTCGACCCCCTATCTTCAACAAGGTCATGAGATGGCAGCTGCACTCAAAAATGGCTACTGGAATTTTAGGAGTCCATTTTGGGAGTTAGATCATTATCTTCTTGAAATTTAAACCTCAAAAACATTCATAGAGTGTGCTACCGTGTGCTACCGTGACGTGAGTGTGGGATAGAACCTATTTAATTTAACTGGTCCAGAACCATTTTGCGTCTTTACAGATCTCTTACACATTGCATCAGCCTTCTCTTTTGGAACAAAAGGCTTTCCATGCTGATATTTCTAAGCTCCAGTCCTTCCTGTTGGACTTTACAACCATCGTTCGCTACACATTACTGACATCATGCTCGTGGATTTCAACACAAAACACGGTCAGCTTGTGGTTGACCTCAGGGCCCGACACCTTGCTTATTGCAGACAATTCTCTGCTTATCATCGAGACCTGAACAGTAAAGGATTCACACATCATTACTGGTGTGCTCTCCCAACCAAGAATGCTCACATTACATGTTGGCTTGGTTTGATTACAGGCGCCTTTTGCTTTAGCTAAGCTGCCCTTGTAGGCAGGTACAGCTATGTAACCCTATCCTACTCTACCCTTCTTTTTTACTTCAAATAACGACGTTTCTCCTACCTGTGGCCTTTGTGATGCCCATGATGATGCGCAACTTGCACCTTGAAAGTGAACAGCATGCATTTTTCACACGAACACTTTCCAAGGGTTACAAGGGGAAAAAGGCCTCAGTCAAGACGTTTGACTGCTAGCCTGTTCATCATAGCAAAGTTATGAAAGAAAATTTGAAGTTTGTTATTTTTTGTTCTGTGAAAGAAAAATGTTAATGTCCAGTCATGGCAGAGGGCACACGTGTACTTCCCAAGGCCTGCTCTCTTGGGCTAAAGCACGCTTCCTTGTTCCCTGGTCCTCTTCTTTCACTCTCCAGTGCCTCTTCCCAGGCGTTCCATCATGACCTACGATACCTGTCTTCTACTCACCATCATGTGTCATGTACAATCCTTCAATATGTTCGTTTTCATGAACCAAAATGACGACACATTGTATCCTTATCTTTATTAACTTCTTTCTTTCTATGAGAATGCTTGCAGTCAATCATTTTGACGCCTTTCTTGTTTTTGTAACCTGTAATATCCTAGTGAATATGGACCATTGCATGGGCATATTTGAAATGGATGCTTGCGAACCATGCCCAGCAGCACATTGTTCATCAACTTGATGAGAAACGAGTATTTATCTGATCCGACAACTCTGAGGCCTTTGAGCGTAATTTACCTCATGCTAGTCGATCAAATACCAGACTGCAACACATATGGTTTGTCATCTCTTCTTTCCAGTTCAAGTTTTGTGAGTTGAGCAATTTTTGGCTAGGTTTGGTTACAGGCCTCAGTCTTCCTGCTAAGCTGCCGTTGTAGGAGGAAAATAGCGATGTAACCTGACCTTACCTTAATGAAACCTACCGTTCTATTTTCAAACTCATATGTTTTCTGTTTGGCTGGCATACAAGCCAAGCAGCCAAACTACCTGGCCGAAGGCCAAATCCCACAGCAACCATTTATGTAACTCTCTCGTTCACTCCTTTGAGGGCATGATGAATGGATCGATCAGTGCTAGTGCGCGTTGTTGCCATTTCTCAGCAAATTTTGGTTCTATACAAATGTTACAATAGTTGAAAGAGCACCTCAAAAACAAGTAAGAACAGGCACCCTTTTCTAGTAATATATGGCTTGGTGATGCGCAGAATGATGCAGGATACAAAATACGCAATGCTCACTTTTACAGACCTCCGGTACCCGTAAAAAACTTTGCTTCCCTGTAAGGTATTTTCGTTGGCCCCCTTTATTTTACATATGTGACTTTGAACGTTGAGCCACAGGAACATACAAGGGCAGGTCACGTGGATCATGAGCAATGGCCCGCAGAAAGCGTGCAAACGCAAAGAGCAAGCAGCCGAGAGGCTGCCACATCATTGCGTCTCCATGATCATGTGAAGGCACTGCAGCTCACAAGTGCCAAGCTGTGAGGTCTGAAGCAATATTGTGTAGCCATTGGTAGCGTCCGATGAGCGACTTCAAAAGCTCAGGCTGTTGCACAGCCCCCTTCAGCCTGAGGCGGTGCATTCTAAGACCCAGCCTTTAAAAAATCATGGTGTTGCAAACTGTGTTGCACACCAGACCACAAGCAACAGGGTTCTCTACCTGTCCTTGTCCTTGTCTGCCCCTTTAGCCATGCGCACTGCTTTGCGGCATAGCAGGTAGAACCAATAGAAATTTAGCGTGTTCAGGGCGGTGGAGGCGAAGTAGCAAGCGATGACGATGGCATTACCTTTAAATGGAGGAACCTGGGTCTCCTGGTAAAAGCTGAGTGTCCGAGGGGCAAGGGAGGAGGAGGGGAGAGGGGTAAGGACACAGGAACCAGAAAGGCAAAGGCAGCATGGGCTAAAGGATTGTGTTCAAACATGTGTTTGCAGGAAAGCGATGTACAGAAGCTAAGGACACACCTGTATGTCAAGTAAGGCCCCCATAACAGGCGGAACACAAAGAAAGTGAGCAGCACAGCAGCGCCGTTCAGGAACTGCAGGAACGTGTACTTGCCCATCTTGTGCAAGAACCAGCCTGCACAGACGGGTGCATGCGTGGAAGTATTTTTACAAGTCTTGACACCCAGTATGCAGCAAAACAGTACAAGATATGTGCATGTCATGACACACAACATGCTCCCCTTCCCCCTGAAGACTCCTCAACCTCACAGCTACCATAGTGCGAACAACCAACACATTGCTTCCAAGCACTGAACTGCGCGTGAGAGCCCTGCCAAATAGCCCTGCTCATCTTGTGGTACATACACACAAGCCCCATATCACACTTTCGTGGCGCCACCTTTGGTATTGCGTAACTCAAATAACTCAAGCAAGGCGCAGTAGCTCACCGAAATGGAGGAAGCAGCTGCTGACCTCCCACAGGATGAAGCCGGCACCGTAGAAATGGAAGGCAGGGGGGGTGAAGAACAGTGCACCCCAATACACAAACATGCTTGCCCCCCCGTGGAACACATATTCGATGCCCTCATCCTTGACATGGATTGCGGAGTGGAGGAAATCATGCAAAAAGTAGCCAGCGGAGAAGATGATGAGGGTGAAAGACTCTGGCGAGTGGGCCCTGAGCTTGTGCTCCCAGAAGCTGGGAGTTTGGAGGATATACAAGGCCAAGGGTACTTGCATGCACTGCAAGGAGGAGGAAGAGGAGGAGGGAAGAAGGTGATTGACCTGATGCCTGGTGAAGAGGACGCCCATGGGCACAAACCAGGCAGGCAGGGGCTTAACAAAAATGAGTGTTGGTTTCAATGTTCAGGAATGATTGTGCACATTATATGCATGTATGACACTCAGTGTTTTCGCGAGAATTTCGGCACTGGGCATCTTGCACACCCAAACCGCAGGCAGGCAACTGTGCCCATCACGTGCGCAAGCACACCCATTTCCAAGCAAAATTTTTGGGGTGAGGCTGGATGAATGAATGAGATGCTGGCAATTGATAATGTTGTGTGGGTCTGAAAAGGCATGCTTGCCAAGCTGCAGTTTCCAATCAACTTCAAGGTGCACAAGTAATGCTGTTTCCACTCATGAAATTTAAGTGTGCAAAATGGATCCTCAAGCCTGAGTGGAAAGTTGCATATATTCACACCCTGGTGCAGAGATATAGGATGAGATGATATTTGTGCCATCTTCAACCAGCAAAAACATGAGACATCTCAGGGAAGTGCTGCCTTGAATGGAGAACGACGGCGTGCTTTTGTATAGTACCAGGTGCACGTGATATGCAAGCAACAGTTCTTTCGCCCAACAAGCTTCACAAATGTGATTATGACAACACACATTTGGGCCAATGAATGTGCACGCTCACAGGTACATATCACTGTGTGTGTGTGTGTGTGTGTGTGTGTGTGTGTGCGCGTGTGCGTGTGTGTGTGTGTGTGTGTGTGTGTGTGTGTGTGTGTGTGTGTGTGTGTGTGTGTGTGTGTGTGTGTGTGTGTGTGTGTGTGTGTGTGTGTGTGTGTGTGTGATGTGTGTGTGTGTGTGTGTGTGTGTTCTTGTGCAGAATTTTCTGTGTATGAATGAACCAAGAGTGAGCACACTCACATGATGGATGTAGCCAACTAGCCTGGAAATTGCTTGAGCATTGTCCTTGTCATTCGGGAATACCCTGACTGTCTTGTGAAGGAGCTGGCCCAGCAGGAAAAATGCTGTGGCAATCGCAAGGACGGCTTTTATCTGCAGGGTGAAGTCACCCTCCACGTTTTCTGCCCATGCTTTCCAAAGCTCAGCCACGTTCATCTTTAAAATGTCACTCGAATTTTTTTGTCTAATGTGTGTTGTCCAATTACCTATCTATCTTGGTTTGTCCTACACGTCTCTGAATTAAAAATACCTGCCCATGGCTTTTGCTGAGTATGCTGCAGCTTGTAAGCAGATGCCCAAGGCATGTAGGTAGATGAAGGTGCACAATCAGCAGCAGAATGGGAGCACACACAGGGAGCTGCAGGAAGCTCGAGACACCAGGCAACAGCTGTTAAATCAGAGAGCTATTTTATGGGGAGACCCCAATGCCACACTGTCACATCTCCTAAGAGATGCAGGTGAGTTGCACCTCTTGAGAGTCTCATGTTGGTCTGATGGTCCTCTGTCGTCTCTGGTCCTGCCATTCCTTCCCCACAACAATGTTCATGAATGCACCCTTATCATTACCCTTGTTAATGGAATTTCCAGAGCTTTTAGGTGGGATTTAGCCACTGTGCACCCATTCTGGAGAACTGTGATAAATTAAGGGGACCTCCAGGCCCAACAGCGCAATTGGCATGTTGCTTGCTCTTGTTTATCCTTGTACAGCACCCACTGTCTGTCTGACACGCCTGCATGCCCAGTCTCTGCCTCATATCGCGAGCCCCCCAAGCCCAAGGCCTCCCCACCCGTACGCTCCAGTGTCCCAGAAAAAGAGCAAAGCGCTGTGCAAGATCCATGGGAGCATTGGAATGGAATGCAAGGTAGTCGAACTTGGTGTTGGAGAAAAGCTACAGAGTGAGCTGGAAATGCAGGTTTTGACCCTGAATGCTTGCAAATAGGGGCTCCCGTCACAGATGGCGGTAAGTTTTGACCATCGCTGGTGTGTTCTTCACCATGGCCTAGATGAACACTTCACTGTTCTACCCAGGCATTTGCATCTGTGACACGCAACAATTTACTGGAGGATGCTAAGTGCAGGGGATGAATTCTCTTAAGGCATGTAGGTAGGCGCATGTTTCATCTTGATGCTTTGTTTTGTGGACGCATGTCCAGCTGTGTTTGTGAAGTGCACTCAACCAACACCTGTGTGCCATTCTAATATGCTTGCCGCAGGAGAGAACATGCCTGAACCAGCTGAGGCCAGATATGTTGAAGCAGGAGTGGAGGAGGATGCCACTTTCCAGCTGCTGGATTTGCGGTTGCAGCTGAACGAACTGGACGCAGAGAACCTGCGTTTGCGGAAGCAGCTGGAGCACCAATGTGGGTCGGTCATGGTTGCCCAGCTTGCTGTCATAGTTGGCGGTATAAGGTGTGTGCACTGATGCTATAAGCATGCTTCAAATCTACCTTCGTGCCAACCCCAAACTTTGAAAGGAGCACTTGTTTTCACCCACTAGCTGCCCACCTCTGTGCGTGATGCGTTTTTTGGGGTTCCTGCACCTTCCCATAGGAGAATACAGCTCCTTTCAGGCCGCAAGCTGTCCACAAGTACGCGATAGACTTGCATTTGAGAAGGCATGCACAAGCTGCCAGGCACGGAAACTTTGGTTGTATGCCCGATGGGCTTTTAAGCAGCGGTGCACTTTAGTCCCAGATGTCATCCAATGCTCATCCAGGGCCTCAGGGGTCTTTCATCTTACTCACAACCCCCAAACCTCTCAGTGATGGGCCTCTAACCTTGCTCATACCCCCCAGATCTCTGACAGAATGAGCATGAAGAACTCTCACTCTCCTGAATCTCCATGCATCCCCGTAAAAGGTTAGTTGATTCAAATGCATGCAGTCATCGTGCACCCCTGAAAAGCATTACCTTTGCATGATGTAAAATCTTTAAACCTTGAAGTCGAGTACTTCACCGGTGCTACACCTAATATGTTTCTGTCTCGCCAAGGGGTCAAGAATAGGGGCACATAAGGAAACACAGATCTTGGACAGTGTGAGCCTGTCGCTCTAAGACAGTCGTCACTGACTTGTACCTTTTGCATGAGATCTTGAAGCTCAATTCCAGGCGATGGAAAATGAATGGAGCAAACTGTGGGAGCTTTTCATTTAAGAGTAGGGTGCGGACTGTAATATTATATTTTACATTATATAACATATTATATGATTTTACTTGTTGTGTAATTTACTCCATAATTCAAAAATTTGTCTCGAAATAGGTGTGGTGGGTATTTTGCACCCCAGGAATTGATTAGTCAAGTCCCTGCGAAATAAAATTGAGCAGAAAGATGAATAATCACACAAGCATGGTTGTGCGCAGTTGCACAAAAGCTGCCTTGTTTAAGCGGCTGTTCAAATACCTTGCTCACACTGCTGCCCAAAAGGGCATTCAAAACTGGGTACCTCCTACAGCACTGTTGTGCGCAGCCGCACAAGAGCTGCTCAGTTCAAGCGGCTGTTCAATTGTTTATGTAGCTTACGCTAGAGCTTTCTGTACAAGCACTCAAAGCAGGGTATCTCCAATGCTTTAGCTAAGAATGCATCTGCAATAGCTAGTCAATTAGGCAATAGAGTCCACCTCAAGAGAGGTGATGATGAAGCAGAGCAAGCCCTTGTTGACAGCAGCCTCCTTCTCAGCTGATGGCATGTAGGGGGTAAGAGATGACTGTGCCTGGCGCTTGATAGGGCGGCTGGGGCCTGCTTCTTCATCAACATCATGCACTTCAACCACCTCCTCCTCCTCCTCGTGAGGGCGCTTGCATGAAGAGCTGTGCTGCTTGCATGTTTGCAAGGGGTTGAGCCCCGAGGGGCTCATGACCCCACTAAAGCCTTTGCACTTCAAAATGCATGGCCCATGCTCCTGGTTTGTCACAATCACCACCTCCTGGCCCTCCTTGAGTTTCTTGCAGTGGGACTCAAGTGCCGCGTGGCCTCCTGCAGGCCTCCATGCGTATCTGGCGCATCACGCTATCTTCACCCTTTTCGACCAGCTTCCTGCGTCCTTTCCCATTTGTTTAATGAGTCCAGACTCGCCCAGAATCTGACTGTGTAGTTTTCGAAACCCTAGAAAAACTAATTTTACATGGACCTTGCCTATTATTATATATATATTATATATAATGTAATTATATAATATGATATATTATAATAAATAATATTAGTTCTGTCTGCACCCTATTTAAGAGCAGACTGGCATGCTTGGTATGGATGAGTCACTTCAGAGTGCAAGAAAATCTGTGCTTCAAATCAGCCGCGCCATGCTGAATAAGTCAAGGTACTCCTGCAAAGTCTGACCTTCGGGATTTGGAGTTTTCAAAGCAGGCACTTTCAATCAGACAAGGGCTGATCTGGCTAGGATAAGTTGTGTTATGGTGCTGCACCAAAAAAATGATCCACCAGGAGGCTGGGCCTAACCTAGAGGGCCCAAAGACGAGGAAGCGCACAAGGGAAGAGCCCTTATGGATCCCCTTGCCCTTGTGGAGTCAAAAAGGGGCTCATTTATTTGCTGGCCAGTACTCAACTTGCTTCAGAGCTACGGGCCTAAAACAATGTTGCAGACGCTCTTGCAAGCAAGCCCTCCCTGGAAGGGAAAGTTGGCCAACCATCTAAACACAAACACAGCATGTACACGAAACTTATGAGTTCCTTAATCTCGGCCTGTTCTCTTCATCTCGACACCGTCATACATGAATTGTAACCTGTAATTTATATGGTTTCGTGTTAATTAGGAACAGGCCAGGGGGTCCCAAATCATGTGTGCTACTTTAAATTGCTGTAACTTCTGCGCGACTCTTGTGTAAACTAGTGTAACTTCTGCGCGACCCTCGCGGCACTCCTTTTCATTTGATTACCGCACTTAGGGCCTGATCTATGGCACAGCACCACTTGTCAGGAGGTTTGAGTTGTGATGCGAGCTGATGACGATTGATGTTGGTGCTCCCACCTGAACGAAACATGTCTGTGATTGGTTATGAATAGACGGACCCCCCTAAGTATGGCCAACTGCACTTCCAGGTCCTGAATCCTCCTCTGTGCATGCTCTGAGCAACCCAAACATGTTTTCAAGTCCCAATTAATGAGCAAAGCAGAAAATTAGGCATGTGGAGGTGCTCTGTGTGGCTCTGTGTTTTTTTCCGCCCATTTTGGCAGAAAAAAGTCGACTTCCAAACATGCGCCAAACGACTAGCACTCCCGGACTTAAGCTGCTTTGAGGTCTTCCAATCATGCTGCAATGTCAGATTTTGCAGGGGGGAGGGCATCTTGGGAGCGTGCTGATGGGGTGACCCGTCAGGACAGGTGTGCACGCCGATGCAGTGACATAGCATCGCAATCGCTGCATCCCCAGGCGACCTGAACACATCCCTGGGTGCTGCCCAGCATGACGCGTCTACTGAAACTTAAATGAGGCCAATCGGTGCTCTGTGTGAGGAATGGCGTGCTTTTTGCTGGGTTACAGGGCACACTTTTATGCAAGCACTGGCACCATCACACCTAATTTCACATCGAAGGTGCTGCCCAACATCACGGATTTTTAGGGACTGTGAGGGTGCAGTTTGGCTCACGGACTGCAAAACAAGAAACGATCCCCCGGGTTACGTTTCTGAAACTTTCCTGCTGCCCATGCACTGCACCTCACCTGACCATCTTAACACCTGCTTGCAGAGCAAAAAATCAGCCACCCAGCGCACTTTTCAGGTCCTGGAATGGTGCAGTGGGTGCTGAGATACGCAAAACAGCAGTAAATGGCCACTTTTTGCCTAGGAAAGGGGTGGGTCAGCCATGGGAACGACCTGTTTACGCTCAACATCACTTTTTTCACACTGTAGATGTCTTTTCAATTCGCTGTTCGTCGTATTTTCAGACCCCTACAGGAAAGTGTACCTCCTGAAACCCCTTAACTCTCCCTCGACAGACCCTTATCCCTCCCCACTCCATGCTGTACCAGGGGGAACAGGGATCAGCAAGAGGGCAGCTGCTATCCTTCCTTGCCCATTTTCAACAGGCAAATTGCAGTCCAGCAGGCTGTCAAACCTCAATGTTCCTCAAGTGTTGACCAGCTTAATTTTTTTAAACCGGCCAACAATACGACCCTGCTATTTTGATCCTTGAGGGTTGTGAGTTACACATACATGCACTGGTGCGTTTTAGTACGTTCGTAGCACCTGGCGGCAACTATCATACCATACATACAATTGGTCAATCCTGAATTGTAGCCCTGGTCAATCTTTGGCTTGGCAATGCCATTATGCCTGTGGACACTTTGAGAGGGTCGTACTTGAGAGGAATCTTCACACCTTGGGCTCAATTTTCAACTCCTACGTGCCTATCCCCTCGCAGGTGAACTGAACAAACAGATGCAAGCAGCGCTATTGCTAGGGGCTGAACAGGCACCACCCATGGAGCCTCAAATGCCACCACCCTCTGCGTCAGATGTATCCTCGAATGCGACCACCCTCCCTTTCCCCTCAGAGCCATCTCCATGCACCAGCACCCCGCAACCCCAGGTCTTTGGGGCGCCTGCCTCATCTACCTCATCTAGATCATCATACACATGGCCCTACTATCCACCTGCAATCCCCCCTTCTAACCAGCAAACAGAGCAGCAGTTTAGCCCACAGTGGCCTTCATTAAACCATGACCACGTGGGCTCCCTGAACCTCCACGAACAAGCCTGCAACATGGGCCATCAGCCCCCTTTATCCAACCGCAGACACCATGCCGCGCCACTCCAAGCCTCCGAGTGGGACAGCTGGGAAGCTCCTCTCCATTCACAATTTCCGATCCCTCCAGCTGCGAATCCAAACAACCTCAGCTCAAGCTGCCAGCAAAATCAGCACTCAGCACTTGAGAGCCGAGGGAGTGATGGTGGGCTAGCAGCTGTGCTGGAGGTGGATGAGTATGAGCTACAGCAGTGTGCATAGGTGCAGCAGCAGCAGCAGCAGCAGCAGCAGTGTCAATGGCAGAAGCTCCAAGAATCTACACTGGCACGATTTGAAAGTCCCACTTCACCAGCTAAAATCCCCATGACACCCGCTGGAGTCCCCACTACTCCTGCTAAGAGTTGGGCTTGTCAAGCTTGCACATACGTGCATTCAGGGAGAGAAGCGATGTTCATCCGCTGTGCTATCTGCAATGCGCTCAAGTAACGTGCTGGAGCCATTGAGTGTGTTAACTGACTGCTTTATCATGGATGTCTGCTTCGTTTCTGTTTCTTATTATGGTAGCATTTTTTGTAAAACAAACCAGCACGTGGCAGTATCAAGGATGGAACTGAGCACAAAACATGAAGCACCAGAAGTCACATGGGAAGGGAAGGGAAGGGTTACATATATAGAAGTCACATGAGCTGTTGATACTCTGGCAACGTTTGAGACAATGGTTGCGCCGAAGGCGTCCTTCTTAACTCATATATACACATATATTATTGTTATTTATATATATTGTTACATATACTATGCATAGTATGCATATGTATACATATATATTATTATTTTATATATTATTATATACATATTTATGTAGACCGTGTTTCCACTGGGCCCTTTCAAGGTTGGGAGGTTCAAAGATTTACAGATTTAAATGGGGGGACCTTTAGCCAGACTGTTCGGCTGATCGGCCTGTGACTGGTCCTCGCCAGTCAACATAATGATGTCCATGAGCTCAGAAACAAACGAAAAAAGCTTGTTGTTGAGTTGCAAGAGGAAATCATATACGGCCAAGACACTGACTTGTTGTAAACAAGGTTGCTCCATTGAAAAATTACCAGAGAAACATTTAAACAGGTAAGCATGCTTTCTCCTCAGAGCATAACATCTGCGTCTCTGCACACCAAAAGGGCATGAGCCTCATCTTGAATCTCATCATAAGGACAACGATCACACAAAAGAGCGTTCTGAGTATCCCAAGCCGCTGTCTTCACCTTCAGTGTGTGTGCCCTAAGTCTGAAACGGCTAGCATTCCTCATGACATGTGGAGACAAATCCAAATGCATGTGCCTTGGTAAACGGGCAGGGGCACGCACATTGTGGTCAAAAGGCACTGCAAAAAGAGACTGGTAAGTTGCCAGCTTACTATAACGACCTTCAGCCAGACATTTCGGCTGATCAGCCTGTGGCTGGTCCATGCCAGCCAACAGCAAATCCAAAAGCTCAGACATGAAAAAGAAAAGCTTCTTGAAGAAGCTGAATGTCATAATGGAGGGGGTAAGAGAATTATTGAAAAAACGTTTTGACACGCGGCAGCCAAGCTTGACGTAAAGAACAGATGATGGTGGCAAAGGACGGTTGTAAGGGATTTGAGCTTCGGCCAGGTAGTTTGGCTGCTCGGCTTGCTGGACTGTGCCAGCCAAAAAGTTTACAAGTTACGATGGGGTTTGACCTTCAGCCAGGTAGTTTGGCTACTCGGCCTGCTCAACTGTTCCAACTGCACAAAAAATATCCATGAGATCGGAAATAAAGCGATAAGTTTGCTCATTAGTTTGCTTCTGCAAGAAATGAAAAACATCCTCAGAGCTAGCTTGAGAATAGTAGAAAGTGCCTGAATCATCCAGAAAAATTCTATGAGAAGAGGGGAAGTAAGAAAATAACTGTGCATAAGTCCTTCAAAGAGAACACACAGCAGCGCAAGAACAAAGGAATATGGCATGCTTTTCATCTTGGAGTCCTCCTTGGTCACACCTATCACAAGCAGATGTGTGCTCCTGCCAAAGTGCTGTCTCAACTCTTAAAGTATGAGCATGTAAGTGAAAACGTGCTATGTTCCTCAGCACGCGCTTGCCCAAATCAAGATGCAAATACCTGGGGACAGAAAAGGGCGCGCCATGAACAGACAAGGGTCTCATAGGAAGTGCCATCCAGTGATGATACAAGAATTTACATTGGTAACCTACAGCCCGAATATCTAGCTGGTCAGTTGCTGGTGAAACATTCTCAACCAGCTTTCAAAAGGTTATCCAGTGATGATACTTGGCTAATTTATTCGTGTGTTCACCATGTTCTGCCAAGGCATCAGCATTCCACACACCTCGCAGCCTTTTTCTCAGATCAACAACAAACTCCCTCATGACTATAGGCTGCCCTGACCGAACACAACGAGTAAACACGTTGCACCTGTCCAAGCCTGTGCATGCAGCCAAAAATTCTGAGGTCCGGCATTTACGGGAAAAACTGCTCATTTCAACATCTGCTTGCACATCAGTAAACGCTTGAAAAGGAATAGGAATAGGAATAGGAATAGGAATAGGAGGGGGGGTTCAAATCTCCGACCTACCATTGTTTCCAGTGGAAATCTGGACCAGGGAAACGCCTTGGCTCATAAGGTTTACAAGGTTTAAAAGGATAAGGCCTTCAGACAAGGAGTGCAACTGCTAGCCTGCTCATAAAAGGCAATTCGTGAAGGAAAAAAAGGAAGTTTATTGTTGTCCTGGTTCAAAAAAGCAAACACATCATGAGATCCTGCATTTGAGACAAGGGAGCATATTTCCTGCGGAGAGAGACCACCTGGGGATATGTGCAATGAAAGAGGACATGTTGTTCATCCTGGACATCATCATCAGCCTCACAAAGGTCACAGTTTGGGGAAGACCTGTGATTCCAAGTTGCTTTCTCATAGCAAAGGGTGTGAACACGGAGTCTAAATTGAGCCACGCTGCGAATGACATCATGGGGGAGGTCAAGGAACTTTTGGGGAGACTGTAGGGAGAATGCATAACCAAGGCCCTGTTTGTAGGAGGAGCGCACCACTGGTGATAGGAAGTGTTTACTGTTGCGCTCTCTAGGGTGTGTGTTGGAAAAAGGCTCCCAATATTGTAGATGCCTGGTCCTGAGATCTACAACAAAATGACTGAGATCAATGGGCTCACAATTCAGCAGCTTCTGTTTGAAAATGTGGGAGTGTGCCAAACCATCCATAGCTGACAGGATATGGGAGGACCAACAATCATCAGATCTCGAGCTCAGCCGCATGTCAGCCTGCAAAACCTTTTTCATTGTGGAGCTGTCGCATCGGTCAGAGAATTGTAAAGACTCATACCTACATATGAAGAGAACATGGGCCTCATCTTGAATTCACCCGCATGAGCATCGATCACACAAGAGAAATCCCATCCTCCCAAGACGCAGTTTCCACTGTCAAAGTGTGAGCTCACAACCTGAATCTACTACAAGGGTTACAAGGGTTACAAGGGAAAAAAAGGCCTCAGTCAAGACGTTTGACTGCTAGCCTGTGCATAAATACACATGAGGTCATGAAGAAAAAAAGGAAGTTTGTTGTTATCCTGGTTTAGAAAAATATTGATATCCTGGAAATTCACATGGTGAATGGTGCCTAGACAGGACATCCTGTGGGAGATGTGGAGGTGTAGGAAAGAGAAGTTGTGCTCAAAAAGTGAGGCATACTTTTGACGGAGAGAGCAGACCTGGGGATTGGAGCATCTGAACAACACATGTTTCTCATCTTGTATGTCATCAGAATCACAGATATCACAGACCGGAGAAGTACTATTGGACCAAGTAGCCCGTTCAACTCGGAGAGCGTGTATCCGCAGCCTGAATCTGGCAGTGTTGCGAAGGACATGATGGGGAAGATCCAAGTACATGTATTTAGGCATTGTATAAGGTGGGTGAATGGCATGTGCATTTCTGACAGGGAGAGCGCACCATTGATGGTAACCTGAATCTACTAACATTCTGCATGACTTGCTGAGGCAAATCCAGATGCAAATACCCTGGCAGCAGTATAGGCTTGCACACATTTTGGTCAAAGGTTTGTCGTTCGCGGATCCACTCCTTCAACAGCTCTCCATGCACCGCTCAATCTGTGCCTCAAATCATCAGTGAAATCCTGCAGCGAGATAGGCTTACCCTGCTTCATCGCTGTTACAAAAGACTCACAGCGCCGCAATCCTTGGAAGCCATCCAGGATCTGAGCAGTCCAACATGAGGGGGCCCTGAAGTGCAAGTGCAAATCTGCCTTCAGGACCTTCCTGAGCATCTCACAATTAAAATTGAGCAAACAATTATACATCTTAATAGCGGACTTAAACCAGAAGAATTGCAATGGCTCATGCCCACATTCTCTTAAAACTGCCCAGTTTGTAATTGCACGCTTCACACCTAATATGCCCTTCAAAAAACTCATGTGGCGCACTTGTAACCCACTTGAAAATTCCTGGCCTTCCATTACTTACTCTGTGCCCCACACCTGGCTTGCATACATGCCAGCTGGGACTAGGTATGTTTTATCCTAACCAGAGCGGTACATGCGGCCTGTCCCCCAATGCATGCTGGCACACAAACAGCCGAATCCGATAGGCAGATGCCATGAGTGGGCCAGTGACGTGCTCAGAGGACTTAGCCATGCTTATGTTCTTGTTGAACCACATGCCTAGGTACTTGAGGGGTTCCTAATGGGCCAATGGTACCCCTCCAACCGAAAACACAGGCAAAGTAGAACATGACGAGTTGAAATGCACCACTCCAGACTAAGCTGTGTTAATGACTACTAGACTCATTAAGCACCTAGTAGGTGCTTCCTTTGTGCATAACGGTCCAAGCAATCCAGCATAGTTTGCATCGCATTGGGGTCATTTGCAGTCAATGTCAGGTCATTAGCGTATAACAAATGTGTCACATGCAAACCATCTGTCCCTGTGACAGCACCATGCGCCCCTTCAGCAAGGTCATCTATTTTATTTTCATATAAGGAAAAGAGCAAAGGCCATAGAGGGCAGCCTTGCTTCACACCAGCGTTTGGATGCACACGGGCAGTCTTCTCTCCATCCTTCAGAATGTACTCATCTGAAACATACATTCCGAATGATTTTCAGAAAGGGAGTGGGCATGCGTGTGCGCTGCAAGTGTTGCCAAAGTGCTTGCCTTGGGATGGTGTCGTATGCTTGCTTAAGGTTGATGAATGCCGTGTACAACCTGCTGGACTGGCCTGGTTTCAATGTGCGTGCTGCATGCTGCAAGTGCCGCAAAATATGAATGGGCTGAAGTGTGTTGTGGCCAGGGTTGAAACCAAACTGAGTGTCTGGGATCTTTTTAGATGTCGCGCACCATTCAGTAATCAGCGGACGAACCACATTTACATATATGCGGTTCATAGTGCCACTGACAGCCAGCATACAGTAGCTATTAGGATCAAGAAGTGGTCCCTTTTTGTACAGTGGGGTAAGCTATACATAATTCTATCACTCAGGTATGCAGGCCTTATCAAAAAGCAGCTTGAAGAGACTGCCAATGTACGGCTCCAGGACATTAACTCGTTCAGTGCCCTGTCCAGTTAGTCGGGGACGGAGCACTGTAGCATACTTGGTAAAAGGAGAAGCCACACAATCAAAGCCTGGTGAAGCTCTGACATTAGACGCTACTGATGAGCGGTGGATATATTTATATACATATACGTGTCTAATGCATGCATATATGTGTGTGACACACACATATATACATATGGGCACATTTTATGAGTACAATTTATGAGCAAATTAGGATACTACTCTATTATCAGTCTACTAACCACCATCGTGCCCTGTAAGCTTCATGCCCACTCTGTTCAGTATGCCCACAAGCTTGTTACCACTAGGCGTGCTAACGAAAACAACAGTACTTCCCACAGCCAGGTCCTGGAGCAGGGTGCTTCCAGTAACCCTCCAGATCCCCGTTAGCACTATCTGTTTTGTACCTTTGTGATGGAGGAGGTTCACAGCTTTTCTGAGCCAATGTGTCTCCTTTTCCTTGACGGATATATCTGGGAGGATTTCCTCTGCCTGCGTAGTTTTCTTCTTGCTTCTTTCAAAAAGAAGAAGAAGAAGAAGAAGAAGAAGAAGAAGAAGAAGAAGAAGGAAAAGAAGAAGAAGGAGAATCATGGGAAGAAGAAGGAGAAGAAGAAGAAGGAGAATCATGGGAAGATGTCTACTTCCCATGATCCATAAAAGGTCAGCAATGCCTTCTGGACCATGCCAACGCTTCCTTTCAAAATGAAACAAAACATTTTCAATTTCCGCGCAGGTACCCTATGCATTAGGAAACATGCAGTACGCTTGAAAATTTCCATTAGCCTACAACGTTTCTTCTGTGGGGAGCCAGAGAGTGCCATTCACATTTTTCCAAGGTATAAACATTCCGTCATCTCAAATATAGTAACCGAGCGCCACAAAATTACAAGTAGAATCCTTCATTAACGTGTCAGCAGAAGTCCTCTTGGAGCAAGCCTTGTCTCCATGGACATAGGCAACGCAGTTTGATTTGCTCTTCAGAACCTGCAGATCCCTGAACACTCAACAAATAGAACCCTCCCTAAGAAAAGAACAAGAATAACAACGTAGGCAGTGAGAACACTCCCTACATCAATTAAGAGAAAGGAGACACGTTGTGTAATGGTACAAGTTGAAAAGATGTATCCGGTGTGAGCATGGACGGAGTGCACAGGAATCCCCTTAAGGATGGGTTGCAAGTCCCCCCGTCCCGCAACAGGAATAGAAAGGTGCCAAAGCGACATCTGGCCACCGGTCATGGCCTGGTCCTCTTGGCCTAGCACTTCCATCTTGTTGCACATTGGCTCTAAGAGCCATGAGTGTCCCTCACCAGAGGGTAAGGGGACAGCTAGTGTGGGTCTGGTGGGTTTCTGGGGGCACGCGGCCCCAGGGCACCAGGGTTATGCGGAGTACTTTTGCTTTCAATGGCACATCTGGTAGAGGTAAGTTTGTGGGCAAATTGCACAGAGTGGGCATGGAGCTTTCGTGCAAGTTTGGTAGACCTTTCCGGGTCAACCCCTAGTTTTAGCAGAGGGAGTCAGCTTAGGCCCAAAATCAGGTACTTCTTGCATGCTCCTTTGCATATGTGTCCCCCAGCTGGCAGTTTTCAAGCTTGGATTCCTTGTAAAGCCTTACAACGGGCTTTCTAGAGCACTATCCTTTCAAACCTTCCAGTTCTGGCGCACATGGCATGTGCGCCGGAAGCAGTGCTTAGTTTGCCGCGGCGCGAACCCTAGTTTTCACCACCAAAACTCCATACCTGACCACCCAGTGCACCAAATTGGATAATTTTTAGTGATTTGGCGTCCTTGTAACCAAGGAATATCAGTTCAAAACAAATGGAGTCACTCCACGGTGCAAAACAAAAAGGCCCTGTAGTTAGTGTTTTATGGTGATTCAGGCACTTTCTACTGTTCTCAAGCTAGCTCTGAGGATGTTTTTCATTTCTTTCAGAAGCAAACTAATGAGACTTATTGTTTTATTTCCGATCTCATGAATATGTATTGTGCACTTCGAACAGTTGAGCAGGCCGAGCAGCCAAACCGAGCAGCCAAACTACCTGGCTGAAGGTCAAACCCCATTGTAACTTGTAACTTATGGTGATTTCAATGTTCCATAAAAAGCACCGAATTAGGGTTTACGTGCACCATTGAGCTTTAGCCCAGTCTATCTCAGTACACAGGGCGACTCACACAAATCTGAGCATATGCTCTGGTAGCTTGTAATGTCAGCTACACTTGAGAGCAAGAAATGTCCCAATCAGATGAAGTGTCTGGGAGTGAGTGCACTTAACATGCAAAAAAGGAGCATATTTGGGCGCATGCTCAGCTGACTCCCTCTGGTTTTTTAGACTGATCCAGGGTATGGGCAGTATAGATAGTCCCACCCACACCCAGGAGGATTGTGTGGAGAGTGGTCTCGGCACCTTGAAGTTTCCTGCACGGTTCATTGTGTTGTTGCTGCGAGGCTTGTAGCTGGGCACCAGACCTCATATCTTCACAGTATATGAAAGAAAAGAAAAGAAAAGAAAAGAAAAGGAAAACTACGTAGGCAGAGAAGACTCTCCCTACATCAATTAAGGAAAAGGAGACCCATTGGCTTGAGAGAGCCGTGAGTCCCCTCCACCACCACCAAGTTAAAAAAGAAAAAGCTAATGTGGATCTGGAGGGTTATTAGAAGCGCCCGGCTCCCGAGCCTGGCTGTGGGAGGTATTTTTGTTTTCAATAGCACGTCTTGTGGTAACAAGCTTGTCGGCATAAACAACAGAATGAGCATGCAACTTACGAGCAAGTTTAATGGCACGCTGGTGGTCAAGTCCTAATTTTTTAAATTGGTTCAAAGTGTGCTCAGTGTAACAGGTCCCACCAACACCGAGGAGTATGGTATGAAGGGTCATAGCTTTAGCACTTAAATTCTTGCACAGATCTGCATGCTGCCGCTGTGCCACTTCCAGCTGATGCCCAGGCCTCGTGTCTTCACAGTATTTTATTTCAATTAGGTGGACGTGCCGCTGGTCAGCGCTCAGTTGATGGGGCTGTCTCACGCGGCTTGGTCCTCTAGACCTCTGTGAGGTGTCCTGCCTGCTGCATAGCACATGGTGTGAGCATGGGGCAAAGGGAGAGGAAGAAGTGGGTTTGGCATGATAGGGGGTTATTAGTATAGCATCAGGACGGCTGGAGGTGAGCCTAGATCTCTTAGGAAAGTTACGAGGAAAGAGGTAAGGGGGTATAATCCTGTTTGACGCATGTGCAGGAATATGGAGGTTGTGCTGCGCCAACCAATCATTGTTCCCTACGTCTGTGTTAACTAGGCCTGCTCCCCAAGGGCTTTTACTCATAGCTTTAATAATCATTCTACCAGCAATATTATGGCGTTCAGTTCTCATGTTGGAGATGATATGATTTTGGCAGCCTGAGAGCATGTGGAGAGCGCTGTCTAATTGGCGACAGCCTGGGAGAGGGCAATTAGGGTCAGTGGACTTTTTGAAGAGTACCGCATGTTTTTGATTATAGAGAGTACCAGTATGATTTATAAGAAGTGAATATGGCGGTTTTGGATGCTCAATTTATAAAGTTGCCTGGCTGGAGTTGTGTTGCTCCTTACCTCTTCGTTACCTCTCATACTGCAGAGAACCTGATGTGAGGGGGAATTAAGTGGTCTATTTGGATTAGAAGGGCAATGAGTGACCAAGAAAGCGTCAGGGCGGCTGGAGTTGCCAGAGATTAACATGTTTGCCAGAGATTAACATTTTTGCTCAGATCACACTTGTTCTGCAATGCCAGACCTGGACCTGGTCCAATTGTGACAGCTTTTGCATGAGTGGATGAGTGAGATCAACACCTATCCATAAATATACTATTTAGGAAAATTGTTGTCTAATAGCAATTATGCGCCTGAAAATGCCAGATTTTTGGACATTTTTGATCACATCCACTCACAAGGAGCCCCGTAAAAGACAGGCAAACCAAGCAAGGATTACAGATAAGAAAATTAGCATGGCTGCTTGTTAGGCTTTGACATGGTGGCAGGAAAAACAGCAGTACAGAAAGGTTGCCTCTGCGGCCATTGCTTGCCACATATGTTCCAAAAATAGCAAAAAATGTGCGTCTGAGCCCACCCCTGACCAACCATGCAACATTTTTTGGTAATTTTTTTATGCAAATCTACGTAGTTTTTTCTTTTTTCATTCCTTTTCTTTTGTACGTGTGTATATATGAGCACATTTTATGAGCAAATTAGGATGTTACTCTTATCATCAGTTTAAGTGGAGAAGGCTCCAGAAAAGCAAGTGACATGTTCCACATGGCGTACAGCAGCATTCTGGAGTCCAGAAAGATCCGGTACTACCAGTATTAGTGAAGGTTGATAGGGCATTGAGAGCAGCCCCTGGTGTGAAGTGTTGGACGGCGGAGATACTGGAGTCTTTCAACAGTTTGGAGAAGCATGAGCAGTACACTTAGTCTGTGCTCGCAGGAACAGCTATTTATATCAAAGGCTTTGCTACTGGTTTACGCAGTCATTTGGGTAGAGAGTAGAAGAATTTGGACAATGTCGAGCCAAGGGGGCACTGCCATAAGCGAGCCTCTCACCATCGATAGTTTGCAATGTTAACGCATAATGTGCCTAGATACCTTAATCTTGATTTGAATAGAAGAGTGCAGTGTAATGTCTCTAGGTTTAGGCTTCTCGCTCACAACTTGGGAGTCGAAAAGGCTTGTTGGTAGCCTGGCAGCAATGGCCATTGTGAATTTTGTGACTTGTATGATTTGCAAGATGAGGAACATTCCTTTTTCTTTTGCATGAAAAGAACAGAAAAGAAAACTACTAGTTTGTAGGCAAACACAGCAATTGTGAGAATTAGTGTGCTGTTAGGAAGAATCACGCACGTCTTTTCTTTGAATCTTCTCCACAGACAAGAATTTCCCTTGCTCCTGGTTTTATTTTTCTAAGGTTAGCAATGAGGACGTCTTTCAATCTCTGAGGCAAGATTTGAATCAATTGTGTTACTTCATTTCTGATATCATGGATGGCTTTTTGTGCGTCTGGCAGAGACCAGCAGGCTGAGCTGAAGGCCGAAACCCCCATGTAACCTAACCTACGCTTTAATCAGACCTGGTTACAATTTTCATGCTGCGTGGTTAAAAGTGCCACCCAATAGTCCAGGCTTGTTTCTGCCTGAGAAGTTGGATAATGCAAGCTGCCAGCTTGCATTACGCAGTGCGAGTGAACACGCAGTTGGCATACACAGAGTTCAGGGGTGTGTTTTTAAGAGAACAGAAAAACAAAAGATCAAAAAGCCTGTCTTGTTTGATGATCAGTGCCGGTTGAAGAGGCGTCTGTTTATTTAAGCTGTGCAAATTGGTCAAGCAGTGCATGCCTACCAATTTCTTTAAAAAAAAAGTAAAAAAACAAACAAGACAAGCACGGCGTGCTTATGAGGAGTACCAGAAGGCAGTTTTCTTGGACAAGCGGAAGAGAGACAGGCCTGACATTCATGAAATGCTTAGGAAGCCCAGGAGCACCCATCAGACTCCTATCACAGCAGAAGGCTGGAGCTCCTACTTTCAGCATCATTTTGGTGCCCACATGAGCAACTGCTCTTCTCCTTCAAATAGAGAAGCAGCACATATGCATGGCATGGGTAGCTGCCCTGAAAGCACACACGGTCAGGAAGCTGCCTTGCATACCAACGGATCTGTGGGCAGGCACCCCACTTGTCCAGCAAGAAGCGCTCCTCACATCCCTCATCAACAAGCAAGCCCCATGGGTAGCTGCCCTGAAAGCACCTTAAGCAGAAGGCCTGGAATGTGGGACAGCATTAGCAGAGGGGTGGAGTCCGTTATTGGAGCTATGCGCGGGGTGGCACAGCGGGTTGCTGCACGCTGGACTGGCAACACAGGAGCTCCAGCTCGGGATATGGCAGTGCCCCTGGGGCGCAACAACCGCCTCCTGAGCAACTTTTCCGTCAAGGTGCTGAGTCTCGGTGGATGCCTGAACCTGATGTGATGGAACTGCCTGATGCAGCTGCCCTGTACCCTATTGTTTGTGAGCACATGCGCAAGTTGAATGCTAGGACATCCCCTGGTTTTGATGCTGTTGCTGCCCCCTTCATCAAGTACGCTGAAAAGAGGGTCCCAGCAGTTAATGGTAGAGGCACGGATAGGATGAATGTTTTGGCTCCTTATATTGCATGTCTGTTTGCGGCCATGATGGAGAGGGCTAAGATTCCTGCTTGTTGGAAAGTGGCTAAGATAACTCCCCTTTACAAGAAGGGCTCTGTGCTGGACCCAGGGAATTATGGCATGCTCGCAGTAAGTGGCACCCTGTACAGGCTGTATGCTAACGTTCTTAGGGAGGTGGTCACTGGGTGGTGTAAGGAAAAACAATTCCAGACACTCAATTAGGTTTCTACCCTGGCCGTAACACTTTGCAGCCCATATTCATTTTGCGGCACTTGCAGCATGCTGCTCAGGTCAAGCGCCCAAATGCATCCCCAAGGCTGCATGCAGCTCTTATTGATTTCAAGCAGTCATACCATACAATTCCTAGGGAAGCACTTTGGACTCACCTGCAGCGCATTTGTATGCCTACGCGCCTGTTGGCTATCATTAAAAGCATGTATGCAAATGATGAGTACATCTTGGTGGATGGCTGCAAGCAAGCTTGTGTGCGCCCCATTATGGAGTTAAGCAAGGCTGCCCACTTTCCCCCTTGTTGTTTTCCTTGTACACCGATGATGTGGATTACTTGGCAGAAAATGTACAAGGGGCTATTACAGGCACTAGGGACGTTTGATCCACTCACATGCTGTATGCAGACGATCTGTGCCTCACCAGTAACCTTCCTGATCAGCTCCCACTGATGTTAGATAGGCTACATACGTATGCTCAGCGGAAAGGATTGGTGATAAATGCTGCCAAGTCTGAGATTGTGCACTTTAGTTCAAGGGGCGATAATGAGCCAGTTTTCACGTTAGGTGGAGCTCGTTTGGCGTGTGCGGATTCTTTTAGATATTTGGGCATGCTGTTCACAAAACAACGCAACCTGCAAGCCAGTGCTGAGTACATGTGTGCCCCTTTCCTAGCTGGTTGTAGACGGATTAGGCAATTCGCATCTGAGCACCGCCTGACAGACAGGCCGCATACCATGCTCTGGCTGACTAAAGCATATGCTCTCCCTGCTAGCATGTATGCATGTCAGATTTGGGGCACTTGATTTATGAAAGGAGCTGAAATGGACAGTCCTTTGCCAACTGTGCACCTATGCTTACTGAACCGTATCCTTGGGGTAAAGCGCACCTCTCCTAATTGGTCTGCACTGCGTGAGTGTGGACATGAACCTTTACAGTTTTATTGGTTTCACGCAGCAATTAGGTTTTACAATGCTTTACTGTGCAGCAAAAGCACTGCAGTGGCACTACACTCAGTAAGGTACTGCAAGCAGATGTTGAAATGAGCAGTCTTTCCCGTAAATGCTGGACCTCAGAATTTCTGGCTGCATGTACAGGCTTGGACAGGTGCAATGTGTTTAGTCATTGTGTTCGGTCTAGGTAGCCTATAGTCATGAGGGAGTTCGTTGTTGATCTGAGAAAAAGGCTGCGAGGCGTGTGGAATGCTGATGCCTTGGCAGAACATGGTGAACACACAAACAAATTAGCCAAGTATCATCACTGGATAACCTTTTGAAAGCTGGTTGAGAATGTTTCACCAGCAACTGACCAGCTAGAGATTCGGGCCGTAGGTTACCAATGTAAACCCTTGTAAACCCTTGTATCATCACTGGATGGCACTTCCTATGAAACCCTTGTCCGTTCATGGCGCGCCCTTTTCTGTCCCCAGGTATTTGCATCTTGATTTAGACAAGCGCACGCTGAAAGACATAGCACGTGTTCGTTTACATTCTCCAGCTTGACCTTGCCCATTTCGTATTGGATTTATGTGTGGAACGTTACGTTGAGCATTTTGAACGAGCAAAGCCACACGTATCTTGCATATGCAAAACACAGCACTTGAACAAAACGGAAACAAGCACAGCATGGCATACAGCAGTTTTCTTTTTCAACTTCTTGTAGAAGCTTGTTTATTTAAATTAACAAATTTGTTAACCTTGTGATAGCTGGTTGAGAATGTTTTACCAGCGACTGATCAGCCAGATATTCGGGCTGTAGGTTAACCAATGTAAAACACATGTAAAACCCATGTTCGTTTACATGCTCACACTTCAAGAGTTGAGACATCAGTTTGGCAGGAGCACACATCTGCTTGTGACAGGTGTGACCAAGGAGGACTCCAAGATGAAAAGCATGCCGTGTTCCTTTGTTCTTGCTCTTCTGTGTGTTCTGTTAGAAGAACTTATGCACAGCTATTTTCCGACGTCGGAAGTCGACTTCCCCTCTCACAGAATTTTTCTGTACGAATCAGGCGCTTTCTTCTATTTTCAAGCTAGCTCTGAGGATGTTTTTCATTTCTTGCAAGAGCAAACTACAAATCGTTTTATTTTTGAACCCATGGATATTTTCAGTGCAGTTGGAACAGTTGAGCAGGCCGAGCAGCCAAACAACCCGGCTGAAGGTCAAACCCCATTGTAACCATTGTGATGCAACAGTAGGTTGAACCTGTAACCCACCTGCCTGTAACCTACTAGCTACAACTCCTTGACACGATGCAACAGCTCCACAATGAAAAAGATTTTGCAGGCTGACATGCGGCTGAGCTCGAGATCTGATGATTGCTGGTCTTCCCATGTTCTATTAGCCATGGATGGTTTGCCACACTCCCGTATTTTCAAACAGAAGCTGCTGAACTGTGAGCCCATTGATCTTAGTCGTTTTGTTGTAGATCTCAGGACCAGGCACCTACAATATTGGGAGCCTTTTCCCAACACACACCCTAGAGAGCGCAACAGTAAACGCTTAACTTATCACCAGTGGTGTGCTCCTCCTACTAAAAGAGCCTTGGTTATGCATTCTCCTTATAGCCTCCCCAAATACATTTTCCTTGACCTCCCCCATGATGTCATTCGCAGCGTGGCTCGGTTTAGACTCCGCATTCACACCCTTCGCTATGAGACAGCAACTTGGAATCACAGCTCTTCCCCAAACTGTGACCTTTGTGAGGCTGATGATGATGTCCAGGATGAACAACATGTCCTCTTTCATTGCACACATCCCCAGGTGGTCTCTCTCCGCAGGAAATATGCTCCCTCGTTCTCACAGGCAGTTCTTTCCAGGAAGGAGCACTCTGCATCCTCTGTTCATTCTGAGGCACCTCAAGCATGCTGCGAAAAAATTGAAGCCACGGAATTCTTCCAGATTGCACGTTGCTTTCATTGACTTTTCTCAAGCTTATGACACCGTGCCCAGACAGCAGCTTTGGTCTCACTTGCAGCGCAATGCAATGGCGACTCCTCTGCTCAGTGTGATCAGAGATATGTATGATAATGATGAGTACATTCTAATGGATGGTGAGAAAAGGGCGCGCGTGCAGCCATCGAACGGTGTTAAGCAAGGTTGTCCTTTGTCCCCCCTTCTTTTCTCTCAGAGGCTCTGTACATCAATGATATGGGCAGAGAGATAAGTGAGGGCATTGAGGGTGCTGTAACTGGTGATAGAGTGAATGGTGTGTCCCACATGATGTACGCTGATGACCTTGGATTAACTACGAATGACCCTGGTGAAATGCAGAAGATGCTGGACAGACTCCGTGTGTATGCTCAGAGAAAAGGGTTGACTGTAAACACAGCTAAGTCTGAGGTGGTGCACTTCAACAGTACGTCTGTCTCTCCTCTGCAGAATCCTTTTACGTATGATGGAGTGGTCCTTCCAGAGAAGGACAGGTTCAAATATTTGGGAGTGCTGTTGGATAAAAAGATGGATTTTAAGGTAGCTGAGGAGCATGCGGTGCGGCCTTATATGGCTGCACAGAGAAGGATTTCGGAGTTTGCCAAGGGTCATGACCTGAAAAACAGGCCTCATGCTATGCTCTGGTTGTCCAAGGTGTATGGCATTCCTGCTGGGATGTATGCGTGCCAGGTGTGGGGAACTCATTACTTGAGAGAAGGCAGTGAGTTTGAGAGTCAATTGCAGAAAAGACATCTGTGTTCCTTGAGGCGCATTCTTGGAGTAAAGAACAGTACTACAAATTGGCCGGTGTTGAGAGATTGTGGCCAGGAGCCTCTGCAGTTCTTCTGGTTCCGTGCCTCCATCAAGTTTTTTAATAGCATGCTTGACTCCAATAGTGAAGTCTTGCGTCGTGTGCTGAGGGCTGATTTAAGTCTGGCTTCTTTTGATTCCTCTTGCTGGGCTGCTGAAGTCTCTGATGCTTTTGGTGGGATGCGGAATGGTGATTCGTTCAAACAGAACATGCTGAGAGCTGAGAAAATCCCCATGCAAGAGTTCATTGGTGATTTGCGATACAGACAGCAGAAAGTGTGGAGAGGGGCCGATGTTTTTTGTCCTCGTGCAGTTAACAAGAAGGTAGTGACGTACCATAAGTGGTGTGGGAATTCTGAGAGTGGTCCCAGAGGTGCTCCTTTTTGTATCCCCTCGTATCTGTTCAAGGATTTGGACAAGCATGTTTTGAGAAACATTAGCAGATTTAGATTGCGTGCTCATCACTTGAGAGTGGAGTCTGGTAAATGGCTTGGGGGTTCAAGTATCTGTGATAAGTGTGAGTGTGGGGAAGTCCAGGATGAAAAGCATGTGCTTTTCTTTTGCAAATGTACTGAGGTGCGTGAGCTACGCACGAGATACAAGGACCTTTTTGAGGAGATGTTTAAGACTTTGCGTGTGTTTGCTCCGCCTTCAAACGCTGACTTTATTCCATTCTTGGCTTGCCATCATACTATCACTGATTCTGAAATCAATGCTTTCCTAAACCAAGACTCATACAGACTTCTTAGATTTGTGTCAGACTTGGTCTCAATTTTTGATACTGGTTGAGCTTGTTTCACCAGCTGCCATTAGCCAGAGTCTCGGGCTGTAGGCCACCATTGTAAACCCTTGTAAACCCTCTCACAGGCAGAATCTCATGATGTGTCTGCTTTTTTGAACCAGAACAACAATAAACTTCCTTATTTCCTTCATGAATTGATTGCCTTTTATGAGCAGGCTAGCAGTCGCACTTCTTGACTGAAGGCCTTATCCTTGTAAACCTTGTAACCTACTTGCAGTGGATGCATCGTCTTGATATATATGAAGTTCTTCATTTGGGTGGAAGGGACCGCAGGCAGCTGAGACGAGCTGGCCCAAGTGCAGCCCATTTGTGAACCCCTAAATTCAGCCTGCTTGGAGGCGCAGACAGCTTCATGGGTCGTTTTTGTTAGATGAAAAGACTCGTAGGTAGGTACAGCCATATAACCCTTTCCTTAAATAATAAAGAAAATTTAGCTCAGTACACACATCAAGCACCATGTTTGGCACATGCTTGCGCAGAATAGAAGGTGAAATGATCCTGTGCAAAACACAGGAGCATGAAATCTACCAACATCCGTATCTAATTTGGGGTTTAGTTCTTATGCAAATTTACTAAAAACAAAGAAGACTGCATGATCAGAATGCATGCAAGCTGTAAGGGAACAGAGGAGGGATGCCAATGTCAGGGTGGCAACTAAGCTTGCCAGAGCAGTGAAAAACTAAAGGAATCATCTGTGGAGTGTGCGAAGCAGCCCACACACATAAATAGGCACACTCCAACAACCTAAAACTAGGACCAAGAGTCAAACAGGGACTAGGAGCTGCCTTAAGCAGTGGCCTCCTTGAGGTATGCGATCAAATCCCTGCGCTCGTCCTCTTTCTTCAAGCCAGCAAACACCATCTTTGTACCTGCATTCAAAGGGAAAAACAGCTTGACTTATACAAATGGCCAACTGATGGGTAAGGTTGCAGCAGGGAAGCAACAAGAGGCAAAAAGCGAGATGCAGGTCGTCCCAAAACTGTCCGGGTATATCACCTGGATCATATACCTTGTCCAAACAAGCTAAATGATTCAGGTGATATTGCAATCAAACGAGACATCCCAGCGAATAGGCAGTGAGTAGAGGTCCTGGGAACGGTAATCACGCTTTCACATGCACATACACAAGGTGTGAAGTTCAAGTTAAAAAACAACACATGTAGGCAGGCCCTGAACCAAAAACAATGTGCTCAGCCTGGGCTCCAGACACTGTCCAACATGCATTTCTTAGTTGCTTAGAGCTTCCATCATTCGTTGGGAGGGAGCAAAACAAATCACCTCTTCAGTACAACACAAAGTTAGAACCAAATTTGCTTCCAAATACTTCACCCTAGCATGCATAACCATTCTGCCATCGCACATTTCATTTTCTTACATACATGAGGGGATAAAAAAAATGGCAAAGGTTTCTGTAGGCTGAGTATGAGGATGGTGGACACGAATAGGCGCAGCCTTATCTGAAATAGAGACTGGTGCAGTACAATGACATCAAGCCTATGTGCTCACACCTGGAATGTACTTCTTGGGGTTGAGAAGGTAGTCAAACAGGGTATCCTCACCCCAAGTCACACCCTTCTCCTTGTTGGCCTTGGAATAAGAGAAGCCAGGAGTAGTTCCAGACACACGGCCAAACAAGCCACCCAGATTAGGACCCTGTGAGAAGTTCCAGATTTAGGGGCAAGTCATGATATTTAGTCTAGACTCAGACAGAGTCTATGCAAACAATAACTAAGAATGCATCCAACAGCAGGAGCTCTTGTAGGAGGTCAAATGTAGACCACATACGATGCATGTTCATTGCATACAGGCGTGTGTGTGAAAAGAAAGCTCAAAAGCGAGCACATGAGGGCGGTCACTGCTGCACCCTCAGGAGGGTCCTGCACAACTCCCCACACCCACACCACCACCCCAACCACACACACAGGGCCCATGCCTCTCCAATCAAGGCTCAATCAGCGGCAAAGGACTCAAATGCATGAGATCCCTCACACTGAGCACAAAAGGCCGGGAGGGCCCGACAGCCTCATGCGTCATGGCTCGCTCCTCCGCGCGCCCACCACATACACACACTCGGCACAGCAAGCCGGTTGTGCGCATGCAGCACGCCACCGGTCATGCTCTTTCACGCAATGCCTGCCGCACACACCTGCATGTGGGCAGCGCCTTTCTCCACCGTGTGGCATTGCGAGCACTGTGCGCGCAAGGGGCACGCAGGAGGGTTTAGGTGAGCAGGCTGTGGAGCAGGGGCGGGGGGAGAGGGCCATGCGAGAAAAGAGGAGATACGGCAAGCCGTGAACACCGCCTTACCTTAGTTTTGAAAATCTTCTGCCCCTTCTCTACGTTTGCCATGTTGCTCTTTTTTCCGATTCAAAAAAATTTAGACGTCCCAGCCTGGTTACACCTCCAAATTTGACCTTCCGCCACAAAAAATGCCCTTTCCGAGACGCCTTTGTTTCGAAGTTCAGAGAGTCTTGTGTGTCTGAAACTATTTAATCTACGTGGATTTTTACGATGTTCGTTAAGTCGAATGTTGCGCTGCCCAATCTACGGCCAAAATCATCGACACAGCTCATGACTAGGAGGAGGAAACCTCATGCAAACCTTCTTACCCTGATTCGAGCACGCACAAGGATTCTGAAATGTTTATGGGTTCACCGGGACAGTCACCTCTTCTGCTGCCACAAAAAGGGAGATGGCTCTGGGAACCCGGAGAGCGAGTTTGAAGGCTCTAGCATTGTATAACCTTTTAGGCTTTGGTCGCATGCATGTTATGGAAAAGTCTCTGACTAGCGAGCTAGAAGGAAAAGGAGCTAGTCCCGGGATCTCTCTGGAGGTGAGTTCTTAACAGCTTGTTATTGAACTTTCAAGGCTTTGTTCTGGTTTAGCACTATAAAGTTTCACACCCAAAAGGCCTTCTTGACCTTGGTGGATGTCTCGTGTACTCGTGTGTGCGTGCGTGCGTGCGTGCGTGCGTGCGTGCGTGTGTGTGTGTGTGTGTGTGTGTGTGTGTGTGTGTGTGTGTGTGACTTTAAGTGCCAGTGGTATGTCTGCTGCCAATACTACCTGCAACACTTCAGTACCTGCAAATAAGGAAAAACTAGTAGGCACTTGTCATAATGAGAGTCTGCTGTGACAAGAAAGAAAAGAAAGAAAAAAAGAAAGTCTACGCAGGCCACAGGCCGCGTGCATTAAGGAAAGGTCCCTTAACTAGCAAGCTAGCAAAGGCCCCACCAGAGGTCCCTCAGAACTACACTAGCTACAGCTAGCCTAGGAGAGGGAAAGAGACTGAACTAATGAGGATCGGGCGGGTTGTCGGCCATGCCCCGAGACGCCCGGACTCTCCTTCTCCTTGTATCCACCTCCGCGCGCCCAGCGACCCCCCCCCCCCGAAGCCCCCAGTAAGCAAAGAGCATGTCTAGTGTTAATGATAGTGGTTAGTCTCTGTATGGTATGACAGCTCAGCTTGGAAGCTAGGGATTTAGCTTTGTGTTTGGATAGGCCCAAATTGACAAGAGGTTTGATTGTGTACTCATTGTAAATAGTGCCAGCCACACCAATCAGGATGATATGTAGAGTCACTTTGTTGTTCCTGTTTCAATTCCTTGAGCTGCCGGTTTTAAGTCTGGTTATAGTGTGAGCATGTTGAGTTGCTGCAGTTTCTAAAGTGATGAAAGGGTTGGTGTCTGGACAAAATTTCAGTTCAACGAGGTGAATGTCTCTGTCTTGAGGAGGGATCTTAGAAGGATCAAGGTGAGCTTGTCTACCTGGGATAGATCTCACAAAGATAACATCAGGGCGGCTCTGTTGCCGGGCAGAGGAGCCAATACCATTAGGAAAAAAATAGTCTGGAATGGCTCGTGAGATGTTTCTTGGACTTGTATCCCCTGATCCAAGAGTCTCTCATTACGGCAGGCATCCATACCAATAAGGGATGAGCCAAACCTGCCTTTGCTAAGGGCTTTAACACAGAAGCTAAGGCCAACATGGTGTCTGTTGGTGTGCATGCCACTCATAGTTGGATTTGGACATCTGAGGACAACATGATTAATGCTGTTCATATCATCACACAGCGGACACCTTTCAGAGGTGGGAGATTTGTTGAATCTGTTGGCATGCTTTTGTGTGTAGATTGTCCCTGTGCGGTATTTGATTACATTTATCTGTTGTTTAAGAGTAATCTTAGGAGTAGACCAGAAGGAGTTGCTGATTTCCTTGTTAGCAAGTTGACAGGTTGGGTTGCGAGCTTCTATATTGGCAGTGGTGATTGGGGAAGTGGGTTGTATGGCATGGTTGAGCCTCTGCCAGCTATTGTAATGGTAGCCAGAGATATCAGCAGAGCCTAGCTTGTGCTTTGTATGCATGTGTAATTTAAGTTTGTCGGTCAGGTTGTTGAGGTAGTGGGTTGGGAAAGCGTGGGAGCGGTGTAGGCTATCATTTTGTCCGTGTGATGTCTTCAATGAGAGCCAGTAAAAATCGTGGAATGGGTCCCAGGCATGTGGGAGTTCAATGTCTGTGGTGGCCGTGAGAGCTGCAGACCGTGCGCAGGCGTCAGCCCCCTCATTGCCAATGATGCCAGAGTGGGCTTTGACTTAGTAGAAATGAACAGGATGAGGGGAGTGCTCTAGGGTTACAAGGGGTTGGCCTACAGCCCGAAAATCTGGCTGATCGGCTGCTGGTGATACATTCTCATCCAGCATCAAAAATTGAAACCAGTTCAGACAAAAATTTTGAAAATCTGTGCGAGTCTTGATTTAGAAAAACATTGACCTCAAGATTAGTCACAACGTGAAAGCTCGCCAAGAAAGGAACAAAATCAGTGTTTGGAAGCTGGGCAAAAGTGTGTAACGGTTTAAAAATATCAATGAACAGGTCCTTGTATTTTCTGCGCAGCTCACACAACTCATAGCAATTGCAGTAGAAAAGAACATGTTTCTCGTCCTGGACTTCAGCACATCCACACTTATCACAAATATTTGAACCACCCAACCATTTACAGGACTCGACCTTCAAGCAGTGGGCACGAAGCCTAAACCTACTCACATTCCTCATGACTCCTTTATCCAGATCCTTAAACAAATATGATGGGATACAGAAGGGTGTGCGTCCTGTTTGATTCAAAGGTACTCCACACCAATGATGGTAAGTCACTGCTTTTCTGTTCACCTCTCGGGGACTTAGGGCGTCTGCTTCCCTCCAAACCTTCTGCTGTCTGTACCTCAAATCCCCTAAAAAATCCTGCATGGGTTTCTTGGAAGCACTCAGTAATTTCCGTTTAAACACCTCCTCATTGCGCATGCCATTAAATGACTTAGATACATGAGCAGACCAACAAGACTCATCCATATCAGCAAGGTGTAAATCTGCCTTCAGCACTTGGCATAATGTTTTACTGTTAGAATTGAGCATATTGTTGAAAAATTTAACAGTAGCCCTAAACCAATAAAACTGTAAGGGCTCTTGACCACACTCTCTCAATACTGGCCAGTTCGTGGCAGTACTTTTCACACCTAGAAAACGCCTTAGAGAGCATAGTTGCCTTTTTTGCAAATGGCTTTTGAATTCACTGCCTTCTCGTAAGTACTCTGTACCCCACACTTGGCACGCGTACATCCCAGCCGGAATGCCATACACCTTAGAGAGCCAAATCAGAGCATGCGGCCTATTCTTTAGATCATGTTCATGCACAAATTCCTTGATCCTTCGCTGGGCAGCCATGTAAGGTCGCACTGCATGCTCCTCAGACACCTTCAGATTCATGTGCTTGTCCACAAGCATACCGAGGTATCTAAACTGCTCTTTCTCTGGAAGAGCCACGTCTCCATACATGAAAGTAGGCAGAGAAGAACACGACCTACTATTAAAATGCATGACCTCTGACTTTGATGTATTGACAGTCAGCCCCTTTCTCATTGCATAAGCTCGTAATCTATTCAGCATAACTTGCATTTCACCTGGGTCATTGGTAGTTAAACTCAAGTCGTCTGCATATAGCATGTATGAAACGCCATTCACTCCATCCCCTGTCACAGCACCTCTGATACCTTCACTAATATCTCTGCCCATATCATTGATGTATAGAGAAAACAGGAGAGGGGACAGGGGACAACCTTGCTTGACTCCATTTGTTGGACGCACACTTGCCCTTTTATCCCCATCCATCAGAATATATTCATCATCCTGGTACATTTCCTTAATTGCCTGGAGAAGTAATGCAGGCATGGCAATGCGTTGTAGATGGTCCCAAAGTTGCAAACGGGGCACAGTGTCGTAGGCTTGAGAGAAGTCAATGAAGGCAGCATGCAGCCTAGGTGATTGCCGTGGCTTGAGCTTTCTTGCAGCATGTCTTAAGTGCCTCAGTGCTCTAATATGGTTGATATAGCACGAATGAGCTCTGCATGTAGGTGATACCTCATGCACATTGGATTGAGAGTTTGTCTAGAAATCTGGAAAAGGCAAGATGCACTATCAGAGGCAATGTCAGTTTGCCCTTGTTGGAGTGCCACAAGAATACCTGCAAGTTCTGCTCTGTTGATGGTATTTGTAGGTCCACGGCCATTGGTTTTTATTTGCAGCTGCAAGTGTTGGGAGGGTGGACAAGTGTCCCCTCCCGGTTTGTAAACACCTGAACCAGAAATTGGTGGGGAGTCATCATCTTTGCGTTTGATTACACTGCCATCAGTGTAGGTGATTTCTTTCCAGTCTTTGATCTTAGGTATGAACATCTTGCTGTAGTTGGCAGGTATGAAAGCTGCCCTAGCCTGAGGGCACTTGTGTGAACAGTTATGTGTGTCAGGGGGGAGCGATTGGAATTTCTTTTTCCAAGTGTTTGATGCGAGGTGTTGGTGGATACGCAGTGGCGTGGCAGGATTAGGACGAGCCAGGGGTAGCCAGTGAGCTTCTGACACATCTTGGTTAAAGAGTTGGAACCAATCTTTGTTTGCACTGTCAAGTGCTTCTTTAGCACTACGATTCCAGACAACAATGAGTTGCATAGGATAAGAAGGTAGGGTGGGGTTGGGCATGGTATCGAACCAGTGTTGGGGTGTCTGGAATTGGATGTTTCCTGCAGGGAATTTGGCAAGCACTTTTGCAAGATCTGGGTAATGGTTAAGCCAACTCATGTAGGCATTGCAGCTGAAGCCTCTCCAGTGGGGCAGAAGCATGAAGGTGGCAACTGGCTCGGTGGTTTGGAGGGAGGAGTGTACTGCGTGGCGCAGGAGTCTGAACATAATTTCATCATCATGAGGGGGATGGCAGAAGGAGAAGCCATTGTAGCGTACAGAGAGGGCGTCTGTGTGTGCCCCGAAGACCTGGTCACGGTTACTTGTGCTAAAATAAGTGTTGAAGGTACTGTCAAACTCAAGAGGGTTGGAGAACCTCTCTGTTGAGACCATGCACCATCTGTGTAGGGCTGATTGAATGTGGGGAGGTGTGATTAGCGTGTTAGAATTGTGGACCTTTTTGCTCTGGGCAAAGAGATGTTTCTGTTGAGCCTTTTGACGTGAGAGCAGTCCCATGATTTCAGTTGCTGTATCTTTGACAGGGGGCTGGATGGTGGTGTGACAAGAGTGTGCTGCAAATTGGTTGAATTAGTTGGACAGTGGCATTTATGCTTGTGACGGCACATCTGAGGCTGTGTTGAGAGAACTACCAAATAGTACTCGTTGTTGACGCATACTGTTTTGGGCCAACAAAATTTTTGGCTGTGTCACTTTCTCAGCCTGACACAGTGAATACTCCCCACATCAATCAAGGAAAAGGAAATCCTTTCCTTTCCTTTCCTTTCCAAGGAAAAGGAGCCACATTGATGCAAAGTATAGCTGACCCCGCCCACACCTAACAGAAAGGTAGAGAGGGTAACTTGAGCTGAGGCCCTTGAAAGATGGCGACGGAGGTCGCGGTGCTGCTGTTTGGAGGCCTCGAGCTGATTATGGGGCCCGATGTCTTCATACTATTTTACTTCCACGAGATGGATATGCCTCTGGAAGGAGCTGGCTAGGATGATGGACCTTGGAAGCAGGTGTGATTGCTTAGGCTGGCGCTGGATGCTCCCTGACCCTCCCGTGCCCCTCATGTAATCCTCAAGAAAAAAATAGAAGAAGCTACGTAGGCAGAGAAAACTCTCCCTACATCAATTAAGGAAAGAGAGACACATTGGCTCAAAGAGCCGTGGGTCTCCCTCACCAGAAGATGAGAAGGGAGTTAATGTGGATCGGGTGGGTTTTTGACAACATGCTGCTCCAGGGCACCAGTGTTATGATGAGTGTTTTTACTTTCAATGGCACGTCTGGTAGAGGTAAGTTTGTGCGCAAGTTGTACAGAATGGGCATGGAGTTTTCTTGCAAGTGTTTCAGAAAGGAAAGGAAAGATCTACGCTTGCCGTTCGGCCGAGTGCATTAAGGAAAGAGCCTTCCATTGGCTCCCACCAAGTGTTTCAGATCTCTGCGAGTCAATCCCTAATTTTTTGAATTGATCAAGGGTATGGGCAGTGTAGATAGTCCCACCCACACCCAGGAAGATTGGCTGGATAGCAATCTCTGCACCTTGGAGTTGTTTACACAATTCGCTGTGTTGTTGCTGTGAGGCTTCTAGCTGGGCACCAGGCCTTGTATCTTCACAGTATTTGATTTCTATCAAGTGGATATGGCGGGCTGGAGTTGAGCTACTTCCCATACTGCGCAGTACCCAGTGTGAGGGTGGAGTGGGCGATCTGTATGGGTCAGTTGGGTAAGGAGTGACCAAGATTGCATCAGGACGGCTGGAGTTGCGTCTGGTTTGATTGGGAATCATGGGTTTCAAGAGGTAGGAAGGCACAGCACGATTAGAGGCTTGCTTATGGACTTGCAGGTCGTGCTGGGCCAAACGGTTTGTTTTGCATGCGTCCAACTGCACAAGATTGGCCCCATAAGAGCCTTCACTGACCAGTTTCAAAACTATCCTGCAAGCAATATTGTGACGCTCAGTTGACGTGCTTATGAGGAGTACCAGAAGGCAGTTTTCTTGGACAAGCTGAAGAGACACAGGCCTGACATTCATGAAATGCTTAGGAAGCCCAGGAGCACCCATCAGACTCCTATCACAGCAGAAGGCTGGAGCTCCTACTTACAGCATTATTTTGGTGCCCACATGAGCAACTGCTCTCCTCCTTCAAATAGAGAAGCAGCACATATGCATGGCATGGGTAGCTGCCCTGAAAGCACACACGGTCAGGAAGCTGCCTTGCATACCAACGGATCTGTGGGCAGGCACCCCACTTGTCCAGCAAGAAGCGCTCCTCACATCCCTCATCAACAAGCAAGCCCCATGGGTAGCTGCCCTGAAAGCAGAAGACCTGGAATGTGGGACAGCATTAGCAGAGGGGTGGAGTCCGTTATTGGAGCTATGCGCGGGGTGGCACAGCGGGTTGCTGCACGCTGGACTGGCAACACAGGAGCTCCAGCTCGGGATATGGCAGTGCCCCTGGGGCGCAACAACCGCCTCCTGAGCAACTTTTCCGTCAAGGTGCTGAGTCTTGGTGGATGCCTGAATCTGATGTGATGGAACTGCCTGATGCAGCTGCCCTGTACCCTATTGTTTGTGAGCACATGCGCAAGTTGAATGCTAGGACATCCCCTGGTTTTGACGCTGTTGCTGCCCCCTTCATCAAGTACGCTGAAAAGAGGGTCCCAGCAGTTAATGGTAGAGGCACGGATAGGATGAATATTTTGGCTCCTTATATTGCATGTGGCCCCCTTTCCTTATTTGATGTAGGGAGTGTTTCACTGCCTACATAGTTTTTCTTTTCTTTTCTTTTCTTTTGCATGTCTGTTTGCGGCCATGATGGAGAGGGCTAAGATTCCTGCTTGTTGGAAAGTGGCTAAGATAACTCCCCTTTACAAGAAGGGCTCTGTGCTGGACCCAGGGAATTATTGCATGCTCGCAGTAAGTGGCACCCTGTACAGGCTGTATGCTAACGTTCTTAGGGAGGTGGTCACTGGGTGGTGTAAGGAAAAACAATTCCAGACACTCAATTAGGTTTCTACCCTGGCCGTAACACTTTGCAGCCCATATTCATTTTGCGGCACTTGCAGCATGCTGCTCAGGTCAAGCGCCCAAATGCATCCCCAAGGCTGCATGCAGCTCTTATTGATTTCAAGCAGTCATACCATACAATTCCTAGGGAAGCACTTTGGACTCACCTGCAGCGCATTTGTATGCCTACGCGCCTGTTGGCTATCATTAAAAGCATGTATGCAAATGATGAGTACATCTTGGTGGATGGCTGCAAGCAAGCTTGTGTGCGCCCCATTATGGAGTTAAGCAAGGCTGCCCACTTTCCCCCTTGTTGTTTTCCTTGTACACCGATGATGTGGATTACTTGGCAGAAAATGTACAAGGGGCTATTACAGGCACTAGGGACGTTTGATCCACTCACATGCTGTATGCAGACGATCTGTGCCTCACCAGTAACCTTCCTGATCAGCTCCCACTGATGTTAGATAGGCTACATACGTATGCTCAGCGGAAAGGATTGGTGATAAATGCTGCCAAGTCTGAGATTGTGCACTTTAGTTCAAGGGGCGATAATGAGCCAGTTTTCACGTTAGGTGGAGCTCGTTTGGCGTGTGCGGATTCTTTTAGATATTTGGGCATGCTGTTCACAAAACAACGCAACCTGCAAGCCAGTGCTGAGTACATGTGTGCCCCTTTCCTAGCTGGTTGTAGACGGATTAGGCAATTCGCATCTGAGCACCGCCTGACAGACAGGCCGCATACCATGCTCTGGCTGACTAAAGCATATGCTCTCCCTGCTAGCATGTATGCATGTCAGATTTGGGGCACTTGATTTATGAAAGGAGCTGAAATGGACAGTCCTTTGCCAACTGTGCACCTATGCTTACTGAACCGTATCCTTGGGGTAAAGCGCACCTCTCCTAATTGGTCTGCACTGCGTGAGTGTGGACATGAACCTTTACTGTTTTATTGGTTTCACGCAGCAGTTAGGTTTTACAATGCTTTACTGTGCAGCAAAAGCACTACTCTCACTAAGGTACTGCAAGCAGATGTTGAAATGAGCAGTCTTTCCCGTAAATGCTGGGCCTCAGTGTCATGCTGAATCACCGTTTCTGCGTATTTACTGTTCTCTAAGCAGGTAACACATTCCCTGTGGTGGCGCCATGAAATGCTTTACGACCAGGGTTGCCAATATCCATGCAACAAAGGACGGGTACACTCGAGCTGTTGGCCGGAGTTGCGATTGTGCCAGATTCTGCTCTTCTTCATGTTGCTGCTAAGCTACTCTTTGTCTTGCTGAACAGTGCTGGCTTGGCTGCAGCACGCAGAGAATGTCTGGGGCAGACATAACGTTTGGACCAGTTTCACCAGGTTAGGGTTACATCAGAGACAAAACACCCCTGGCACAAGGCCAGGGATAACAGAAACAGCGCCAAACTTCAATGGAATGTGGAACAGAAGGTTGAATAAGAGAGAACATCCAATAAAAGAACCCCACTTAAATACAGGTCACTCCTCACACACTAGGTTCTGCAATGATTCAGCAATAACCACAATTTAACGTGACAGCTGTCATGCTGAATCACCGTTACTGCACATTTACTGTTCTCTAAGCAGGTAACCCACCCCCCCAATAAGAAAAGAAAAGAAAAAGAAAAACTACGCAGGCAGTGAAGACACTCCCCGCATCAATTAAGGAAAAGAGGATACCTAGGGCCGAGGCACCGTGTATCTCCTTCACCAAGAGAAACAAGAAAGAAGTCAATGGGGATCAGGAGGGTTACTAGCAGTAGCCCGTGCCTGATCTTGGCGAAGAGAGTTGAGGGAAGTCTTCTCAAGAGCGCGTCTGGTGCTAACAAGTTTATAAGCGTACTGAACAGAATGAGCATGAAGCTTCAGAGCAAGCCGGGTAGCTGTATGAGTGTCAAGACCAAGCTCTTTAAGAGGCTCCAGAGTGTGGGGGGTGTAGATGACGCCTCCCACACCTAACAGAATGGTATGGAGGGTGACTTGAGCTGAGGCCTTGAAAGATCGCGACAGAGGTCGTGGTGCCGTTGCTTGGAGGCCTCCAATTGGTTCTTGGGCCTGGTGTCTTCACAGTATTTGACCTCCATGAGATGGATGTGCCTCTGTTCTGGGAGGAGCTGACTAGGATGACGGACCTTGGAAGTAGGTGGAGTGGCTGTGGCTGGTGCTGAGTGCTCCCTATTCCCCCCACGCCCCCCTCTACTTCTCAATGGATACCGGGAATTGGTCCTTGGCACTCTTTCATTGGAACAACTAAGATTGCATCAGGGCGACTGGAAGTGAGCCTTTGTTAGTGAGGGAAACGACGAGGGAAAATGTGTTTGGGAAGGGTTCTATTTGTTGAGTGTTCAGAGATCTGCAGGTTCTGTAGAGTGAGACAATCTGCGCTGCCAATGTCCATGGAGGCAAGGCCTGCCCCAAAAGGGCCTTTGCTGACACCTTTAAGGAGGATTCTGCTGGCAATGTTGTGGCGCTCGGTTACCATACTTGATATGGTGGAGTGCTTACATCCTGAAAGAATGTGAAGGGCACTGTCTGGCTCCCCACAGAGGGGACATCGTAGGCTGGTGGACATTTTACAGCGCACTGCATGCTTTTGATTGAAGAGGGCACCTGTGCGGTAGTTGAAAACGTTTCGCTTCAGTTAAAAGGAAGTTTTGGCATGGTCCAGAAGGTATTGCTAACCTTTTTATGGACTGTAGGAAGTAGGCTTTGATAATAAGAGTAGTATCCTGTCTCTGTGTTAGCATTTCCAAGTCTGTGTTTTGAGTGCATGTGCGTCTTCACAGCATCACAAAGGTTAGAAAAGTGTTTAAACTTTGGGGCAGGCGAGTCAGGGCGCTCTGATGTGCTTGCATGGGGGCGAGCAGCTTCCTCAAAGGCAAGCCAGGTGGTGTCATGGAATGGATTGCCTTCAAGGTTGACACAGGGGAAGGTTGTGTCTGCAGGGGTGTCATCACCCTGAAGAGCCTGGTGTTTGGCAATGGCATCTGCGCATTCGTTACCCGCAATTCCAGCGTGAGATTTAACCTTGTACAGATAAAGGGGGGTAGGTGAATTGCGCACAAGCTGTATGACTATTTTAAAGATGTGGCCTTGGACATGCTGGCGATAAATTTCTGGATACAGTGTTTGCTTTTTGATTTGGAGGAGTGAAGAAAGGCTATCAGTAGCGATGTGAGAGAGGCCCTGGAGAATGGCAGCTGCTATTGCTGCTAATTCAGCCCTTACAATCGTATTTGTGATTCCTGCTCTGTTTGGTTGGACATAATTGGGACTATCATTGTCAGGGTGGTAGACTCCTGCTCCTATTACTTGTCTTCCGAGGTGTATTTGGCAGCTACCATCTGTGTATGCCCATTCTTTCCAATTCTGGACTTTTCGGACCAGTTTTGGGCTAGATGCGGTTGGCGGCAAGAGGAGTTGTTGGCTTTGGACAATGTTCTTAGGGGTGTGTTGTTGGTCAAACTTTGACCCTTTGAAAGGGTAGTTCTTCAAACTTTTTGAAACCAATCTCAATGCCTGGGTGTCTGGGGTTGAGAACTGGGTCATTGCTGATGGTTGTTTTCCACCAGCGTGCTTCAGGGATTTGTTGTGCTAAATCAGTGAGCCAAGTTGGGTTGTTCTCATTTAAGCGGACTCTTGCTGCAGTATTCCAGACAGCGATAATTTGTAGGCTCCAGGAGTGGCGGGGAAGCATGAATTCCTTGCTGACCCAGAAGTGGGGAGTAGCATAATTGAGAGCTGCTGAATGGTATGGTTCCCATTGTGCAACAAGATGAGGGTAAGCATTAAGAAGTTTGGAGTACGGATTGGTGCTCATTGGACCGCCCCAGCTTGGTAGGAACATGAAAGTTGCTGTTGCATCAGTTTGTAGTATTGGCAATACTGTATTGCAGAGTAAATGGCATGTTTCAGGGTGAGGTGCATTACATGGTCGTCATAGATAGGATGGCATGATGAGAAGCCTGAGAATTTGGACGACAAAGCATTGTGGATGGCTTCAAAGATCCTGTCTCGAGGGTGTTTGCTCCAGTAGTGGATGTAGTTGGGGTTATGTTCTAAGGTTGAGGCCATTTTTTCCTGGGTCACTAATGCCCAATTTTGAAGAGCTAAGTGGACATGGTCACGTAGGATCCGCATGTAGGAGCCTTTGATTATTTTACTTTGGTGTTTGCTGCTGTTCGAGATAGAACGCGAAACGAGGCCCAGGAGCTCAGAGGCAAAGCTTCTAGGTGGGGGCTGGATCGTTTCATGTATCCCACTCTGCTTGGCTCTGTCAAATGCGTTATAGGGGATATTAATGCGCTCTGGGGTGAGCATCCCTTGACATTTGCCATCTGTGCCGTAGATGCACGCCACCTGTAGGGAGTTGATCTCCGGTAGCACCAGGGGTGGTGTGGAAGGTGTGGAAGGGGAGTTAGTGGCTTCTGCTCTGGGGTGGGGATCTGTTGTGTTATTGGGCTTTGGTCTAACGAGGTCAACGCTTGTAATCCAAAACTCAGAACGTCCAGTCCCCATAATGTCTGCTTGTGGGTTTGTGGGGTTGACATTAAGCAATGTTGATGACAACAAACGCAGAAATATTGCTTAATGTTTCTCCTGCAACATTGAAAAATGCCGGTTGTGCAAAGTTGTTTGTCTCTGATGCAACATGAACACGGCAACGTTTTTGCCTGGAGCGTGGCATGTTAACATGCCCCGGGGTGAAGCGCACCATTCCTAATTGGTCTGTACTGCGTGAATGTGGACATGAACCTTTACAGTTTTATTGGTTTCGCGCAGCAATTAGGTGTTACAATGCTTTATTGTGCAGCAATAGCACTACATTCAGTAAGGTACTGCAAGCAGACGTTGAAATGAGCAGTCTTACCCGTAAATGCTGGACCTCAGAATGTTTGGCTGCATGTACAGGCTTGGACGGGTGCAACGTGTTTATTCATTGTGTTCGGTCTGGGCAGCCTAAAGTCATGAGGGAGTTCGTTGTTGGTCTGAGAAAAAGGCTGCGAGGTGTGTGGAATGCTGATGCCTTGGCAGAACATGGTGAACACAAACAAATTAGCCAAGTATCATCACTGGAATCCAGTGACTGGATGGAAGTTCCTTTGAGACCCTTGTCTGTTCATGGCACGCCCTTGTCTGTCCCCAGGTATTCGCATCTTGATTTGGGCAAGCGCGCGCTGAGAAACATGGCACGTTTTCGCTTACATGCTCACACTTTAAGAGTTGAGACATCAGTTCGGCAGGAGCACACACCTGCTTGTGATAGGTGTGAACAAGGAGGACTCCAAGATGAAAGGCATGCCGGGTTCCTTTGTTCTTGCGCTTCAGTGTGTTCTCTTCGAAGAACTTATGCACAGTTATTTTCTGACTTCCCCTCTTCTCATAGAATGTTTCTGGACGAATCAGGCACTTTCTACTATTCTCAAGCTAGCTCTGAGGATGTTTTTCATTTCTTGCAGAAGCGAACTAATGAGACTTATCGTTTTATTTCCGATCTCATGGATACTTTTTTCTGTGCAGTTGGAACAGTTGAATAGGCCGAACAGCCAAACTACCTGGCTGAAGGTCAAACCCCATTGTAACTTGTAACTTATGTGGCTTACCGCAAGTGTGACATGATACCTCTTGCTTTGTACTTGGTCTTGCTGCTCTCTCTCTCTCTCTCTCTCTCTCTCTCTCTCTCTCTCTCTCTCTCTCTCTCTCTCATGCTGATCCAGAGTGCTTGTATCTCCCTAAATGCATTATCTCTCGGTGCCTTGTTAACCTGATTTTATCTGGACAGAGCCAGTTGAGACTTGCTGGCCTTAGCTTTTGTTTCCCCTATTTTCCTGGAACGCTGCATTGTTACAGTGATTGTACTTATACATAAACTAAGGGACCTTTTCACTTTCTTCTTATGCTATAGCCTAGCAGTCATTCGTCTTGACTGAAGGCTTCTTGCTAGTTTCAAAACCCTTTCCAGCATTCAAAACCTTTTCATCAATGCATGTGGCTAGCATTGGTCTTTGTAGCCTTCTTCTTCTTGTGCTTCGAGTATGTTGCCAGCTCCAAAAAAACGCACAGCACCAAATCAAAACATGTGAAAAAGGCCATGGCTTCAGCCGTATGGACTAGCACTCCCCAAAAATGATTCCAAGAAGGGAAGGGATGAAAAAGTTGCAAAAAAGGGAAATCAATGGTCTAGAAGCAGCATCTCATACTTCTGCACATAGTTTTTTTTCTTGATCTAAACGTTGAACCTGAAGAGCAGCACGTCACCCTGCAATCGATCATTACAGTTTGCACATGACTGTGATTGAAGCAGCAGCAGGAACTACAAGCAGGGTAGACCAGAATGCAGGCAGCAAAAAAAAAGACCTTAAAACCAGTGTGCATGCTGATAGACACCTTTTAGATTCTCACAAATGTCTGTTTCCTCAATGGTCAAGGGAATTACTCCTGCTCAGGGCCTTCGTGTTTCTCATCTTGTACTTAACTCGTTTTTTATCCTTCCTTCAGACCCACGTGTCTCCAATGCTAGAAGCAATGCAGGGAGCGCAGAGTTGAGTAATTCACTGCTCGTGCAGTATTTTCAATTATCCTTCTGCACAAAAATCTGGGAGAGAAATTTGAACCTATAAACATTGCCATGCGGTTCTCTGCATTGGTTGAGGTATCAAATACTGCCTGTCAATTCTTCTTATTCTTTTCTTCAAAACACTGTACTTAAAAGGGACTCACCTCTTGTACAACGTACTCCTTCCCTTCTGATCGCAACATGCCAGCTTCCTTGGCAGCTGAGTACCTGTAAGAGAAATACAAAATATTCTTCCTTATTGTCATGTTTTGCATTTGCATCCAAGCCTGTCCTTACAAGTGCATGCAAGCACGTGTGTGTATGTGTGTGTGTGTGCGCGTGTGTGTCATAAAAGCTCCTTTTAGGGAAAAACATTTTCAGGACAAGACAACAGCAGGAAATTCAACCCAGCAGGCTGGCAGCGTGTGTTCTACGTTGCCAGAATAGCCGCATAAAAACCAAGGTCTTCTTGGTCTGAGCAAACTCTCCTCAATACACTTCCTGCACTTTTTCCGCATCAGGCTTGCTTGATAACAAACACTCTTGTCTGAAAGCAGCAGCCTTGCCTCATAGCTTTTGATCAGGTTTCCCAGTTATGTGCATAAACAAGGGCTTTCTTTTGCGAAAGAATTTTAGTGAACTCAAGACTACAGAGTAGTTAGTGATGCGGTGGAGGGGGCTTTCAGCTCTCTATCCGATACGTCTCTCTGTCTTTTATTGATGTAGGGAGAGTTTCCTCTGCCTAGGTAGTTTTATTTCCCTTCTTAGTGATCAACTTGGCACTTTGAAATAAATATTAAAGGATGAGGCCCTAGAGGTAAGTCAGGGGCACTTTTTGAGGCATTCCAGGCCAATATGAACCATTTCCAGGAAGATGAGCACCCAAATACATGCTACTGTCAATGCTAATCATCTCGCAAAAGAAAACATGTTTGAGGGTTGCGGGATGACTGCGCGCACCAAAAAATGTTTCCTGTAGGTTGAGGGAAAGTGTAAGCGAGTGGAGAACAACTATTGATATTTATTGGAAAACATGACAGGTGTGAAAAGAAAGCCCTCAAGGCCCTGGAGGGACGTCAACAGCTCCTTCATGGTTCAATTCCCAAGAACAGCGGGAGGAGCAGCAAGAAGGAGCTGCTAATGCTTTACAGGTGTATGGAACAAGAAGGCTAAGGCTTTGTGAATATCGTCCGAGTGGGTGTAGGGCTGCATGGTTGGGTGATGTTTTGAGCTAAGCGTGTAGAATGAGTCCATGCTACCCTTCTAAACAGCTTACGCAGTAGACATGGGCATGGGAGCTTAAGTGGCAATATCACCAACTCTGAATGGCAACATTTGATTAAAGTCCATACTTCCAAGCATTTTTATGGGCAGCTGCAACATTCAAGGTCAGGGGATGGGCTGCTCCCCCAGCAGGGTGTGTGGAACACCTCATAACAGTTGAGTAAGGTGTGCAGGATTAACGCTGGGTTCAGGGAAACCATATTTAATTAGGGATGCAAGATGATCATTCTAGGTACAGTATAATCCAAACTTGCCCAATTCTTTGGCTCCCAGCAGGTGAGAAGAGTTATGGCAACTTTCAGACGTCGGATTCTATGCTCAAAACCTGTCAATTGGCACCCTTTTGGAGCAAATTGGATGAACAAGGGGGTCAGTATACATGGCTAAGAGTCAGTGCCATGTGCGCATATATAAGTGTGGGCTGCAGGGTGTGTGGAGGCATTCATGCAGCAAACCAATCCAAACTTCCAGGATAGTGACAATGTACAAAATGTTATTGCCTGGTGCAGCCAGGTGGGCACTTTGTGGACTTGCAAGCCAGCTGTGGGTGCCTGGCAGGACAGGTATGCATGGGCGGTTCATGCATATATATAGGGATCGGCATATAGCGCTATATGAGCCAAACCGGTAGCGCTATATGGCGCTATATAAAAATGCTATATTTTGCCAGAACTCCCCTTCGCAAATCGAATTTTGGCATCAGACTCGGCAGGCTGGTGGGGCACCGTGCACAATGCTCCCTCGCAAAAAACGAGTTTCAGAAAGCAAAGCTGTTGAGCTCTGGCCGTCATCTGGCCATAATATACCATATCGTCACTAATGTATTACGACACTGATTTATTACGAGGTCCCAGAATGATTTCAATAATTCATTTACGAACATTAAGGCTTTACGAGGTCTGCCAAAAAAACTCAAAAAATTACGAGCTTTGCGTTTTTGCGTATCTTAAGAGTTCTGCAAGCTTGCATTGGTTCTCTGCTTCTATTCATGTCCTTCCTCCATTTCTTCATCTGTGGACTCCGCGGTGTCCTCAGAAACCTCCATCGGCTCACTCGCCTCTGCCTGCCCCTGCCCCTGCCCCTCTGGCTTTGTGCAGTAGCTTGCTCTCGTGTGCCTGAGCCCCTTCCCCTGCCCCTGCCCCCCTTTCCTCGGCTGGGAGCTGTACAGCTGTGGCTGTACATGTAGCACAAACTTCTCAGGAGCAATAGCTGCAACCTCCTCCAGGCAGGCATCCCCTGCCCGCACTGCTTCCCATACGCTCCCAGCTGCTGCCTCAGCTGCCAGCTGCCCTGGGTGCATCTCCTCCCTGCCAGGAAGCTTGATGGGGAGCAGCTGCACTACTTTTGGAGGAGGTGGTGCCTGGACCACAGGGATATAAACCAACTTCCTTTACGAGGCCTTGAAAAAAGTGATTTCAAAAGTCACTACGGATTGCGAGGGACCCCAATTATCATTTGATTATTCGTAAACTCCCCAGTGTCAGTACGGTAGCGCTATATCCGCTCAGGCGAAATGACCTAGTGCACTGAAGGTGTGCCCTTAGTTGTCCACTCCCTCATGCAAAGGCAATCCCCATTGGCTTTTATATATACAAGACAGCCCGTGATAGCTTGTGTGTGTATGTGTTGTGTGCCTGCCTGTGAATGGGCACGCCTGTGTGTATATGTGTTGCGTGCCTGCTGTGTGTGCCTGCCTGTGTGTGGGTGTATGTGTGTGCGCTTGTGTGCGTATGCACGCCTGCATGTTTTAATGCAAGTGTGCGCACCTATGTCTGCCTGCCTGTGTGTGCCTGCCTGCCTTTCTGCGTGTGTGTGTGTGTGTGTGTGTGTGTGTGTGCCTGCATGTGTGCGCGCTTGCATGCACATGCGTACATTTGTGCATGCATACTTTTCTATCACGCATGAGCACGCTCTTGTGAATGTGCATGCTACAGCGCATGCTCATGTGTGCATGCATGCACGTGCAAGGGCACGCATATGTGTGTATCTGTGTGTGTGGCTGAGTGCCTGCCTGCCTGTGTGTGGATGCCTGCCTGCCTGCGTGTGTGTGCCTGCCTGTGTGTGGGTGTATGTGTGCAACATACACATAAGGATGCGTGCGTGCGTGTGTGTGCGTGCGCGTGTGTGAGTCTGTGTGTTTGTGTGTCTGTGGCCTCCAAGTCCAGGGCTTTGCCAAGCCCTGCATCTCCCCCAACGGCTCTCCTTTGTGTACGTTAGCCTGTAATGAAGGTCATTCTCCTGGTATGCAACGAAAATTGAAGTTCTGCGGACGGGCTGATAGTGATTTTGGCCGTTCTCAATTTTGGCACACGTTTCATATTTCAAAAGATGTACAGCGCTATAGGCCAACGCCGATCCACATATATATATAGGCTTCACATTTTGTCCCAGAACTCTGCTGCAACCCATTTTTGCAGAGCGGTCTATATGTTAATGGATGGATAATCGAAAAAGGAGCAGATTGGCACCCTTTCTGTTTGAATAGGGGCAATGGAAGGTGATTTTGAAATTGGTGGGTGGGACGGGAGTCCAGCTCAAAATTTATACATGCCTTTTAGCAAATTGTTTCTCTCCCTCCTGCTCTCAGGTATGTCCCACATCATGCCTAATCCAATGGAGTGAAAAAGGAAATGGCAGAATTTGGACCAAAGCACTGACAGCATGAGCACACCTGCTAAAAAACAGTGCCAAAAATGAAATTCAGGCAAGTTACAGTAAGCTACAGCCTGAGGATTTCTGGAACCCCGCCCCAGCACCCCAGATCTCCCACATGACGCTCCTGATTAAGTGCCCAACTATTGCTGCTGGTTGGCCAAGCCGGGGGACAGCTGTTGAGGACCTCATTTTGGCAGGCATTTTGCCTGCTTCCTGGCCCCACGCCCCGGGTACTTCCCAGTTACAAGCTGAGTTCGCAGATTTGCTCAGAAAGGTCAAGTTAAAGGCCTTGCATACTATGCACTTGTTGGTTGCAGTAAGGCATGAACCCAAACCTACTTGGCTGACCTGATATTCAAAGTTGCTGTTCAAGGAGCACAGCTGTATTTTGGGTAGGCAGTGGAATTCTGACAGCGATTATTAGCGTCCTGATTCAGGTCATGCACCAATCCAGAATATTGTGTTTTGCCTAGCAGACCAAGGGGATCACAAGTGTACTTGACCTATCCAAGACTCTCATCTCATACGTTCTAAAGCGTTCCCAAATCAATTAAAGCTTTCAGTGCAGAGTGGTTACTCTATGCTGCTCAAGTCATCACACTTGTCCTGGAACACCCAGCAAAACCTGGAAAATGGCCAAACTCAGATGAAACTTTACATACACTTGACATTTTTGTAAATATTAGTAATGTAGTATGTTTCATGTCTGCAAAAAGGCAATGTTCTGCGTGATCGAAATGTGCAGGAAGCTGCCAGTGGAGTGCCACTGGAACAGGTGCAACCCAACGCCAAAAAGCCAGCATGATGCCGGCTTTGTCTCAATCGGCTTTTTACTCTATGGACCATGCATGCGTACAGCCAGATGCAAGTAGGTTGCCAGGGGCAATGCAAGCATTCTGCCATTCGGGGTGCAACCCATTTGCTGCCTGAGCCCTGATTTACCCCCCCCCCCCCTTGCTGATGGTGCTAAAGAATCTGATGTTTCAGCTTTTGGGACCAAATGGTCAGATGGGTGAGGACTGGGGACCCCGTCTTGGCCTGTGAAGAGGAATCGCAAGGGGCACAGTGCGCTGCCCAAACTTTCAGGTGGCTATGACGGCAATAGTATAAAAGGCCTTGGCTTTGCCTTGACCAGGTTATGCACAAGAATAATCATGGCATCCACCTCAGCACAGACTGCCGCAGCAGACCTGCACTACTGATGGTGGGGATGCTAAAATATTTTAAATGCAATTTAAACGTTGGTGGTGGAAGGACGTGCCATATTCAGCCCTTAACTGCATCCAAAATTGTTCCCGCTTTGGACGCGGTTGGAAATTGGTGTAGCCCTTAAGCAAGATTATGTTCTTGCAAGTTGGGTAGGCCCTCTCTCTCAGCCATTTGATGGTGCAGAACACACTCATGTGATGCCTCCATTTCCACTGTGTGCTTAGGTCTTGAGATGGGAACCAGCTATCGCCATTCCCACACCTTGGCATGCAAAGCTCACTTTTTTTTCATCACCAAACACTCACAGGGGCACCAGTCCCATGATGCCTCATGCAAGATGACTGAATAGTCCCAAACAACAGACTGACAAAAAAGCTCCTGTGCTCTGATGGCTCAGGCTGGCCAGGGAAAGTACTGGTAAGTCCTCATATTTTCTTCCCCATTGTGTCCCCCATCAGGCGCTCAAAAGCAATAACCAACAGGGGCCCAAGCTCAACAGCAGGCGCACTCACCCCTTGGCTTTCACATAATCATCATAGGCAATGGTCTCTGCACGGATGAAACCCTTCTCAAAGTCAGAGTGGATTGTGCCTGCAGCCTGGGGAGCTGTCATGCCTGCAGAAATGGTCCATGCCCGGGTCTCCTTCTCCCCTGTGGGTCAAAGTTGGGAGAGTTCCCCTTTCAGTTGGGCTCATGGCACAGCGCGACAGTAACATCCATGGCAATGACAGTAATATCCATGGCACAGCGCGACAGTAACATCCATGGCAATGACAGTAATATCCATGGCACAGCGCGACAGTAACATCCATGGCAGCATCTATCAATGTAATCAAGCTTTCAAGCACTTGAAGGAAGCACCAGGTCTGGCCGCCTCAACAAGAGGACCTCAGGCAAAATACGCGTGAAGTCTTGCACAATGTGTAAGAAGCATCACAGCGCGCCCTCATTGAGAGACTGCAGGCTGGCGCAGTAATTGAAAGAAAGGATGCTCTGCTGAGTCCCTAAAGACAGCACGTCCACTTTACCTGTAGTGAAGTAAGTACGCAAGCCAAGGGCCGCATAAGTGGCCCGGATGAGGTTAGCGAGACCTCCATCCTTGACACCCAAAGCTTCCAGCCATTCCTGTAACAGCAATTCACGCGCAACCCAGGATGGTGCAAACCACTGGAGTTGAAATATTACTGAGCTATTTCATATTGCGGAAAACAAGTAACCAACAAACGTAGTGCAGACTGTTGAAATTGTCTTTTTACCAGTATAACAGGAGCAGCAACTTTTTCGCACCTTTCAATTTGGATGCTATGAACTGCACACATTGGACTGGACCTTACATGTGCCTTTGAGTGGATAACGGGACATGCGGCTTAAACGCACCTGTGCCTCCTCTTTGGGAAGCTCCATGAGCTCTGATTCCACCTTGGCACTCACAATGGCCACCTCCAAGCCCTCCTCTGCAGCTCGTGCTCTGAGTGCCTACAAAGCACACACATACAATGTACAAAGCACCTAGTTTGCACATGAGTGTGTGCGCATGCGTGCATGCACACACACGCACACACACGCACGCATGCACACACATACACACACGCACAGACTTGTAGCAACATACATTTCACATGCAAGGATGTAGATCAGCGCGTTGCGGCGCCTTCAAACACAAACACACTGACACCAGCATGAATTTAGTGTCTCTTGCTGCTTATCTGTGCCTCTCGGCTGCTATATTGGCTGGTATAAAGACCACACACTGAGGCAACTAGGAGGAATCAAGGGGACCATGCATGTCAATGAAAGTAAGCGTAGACTTTAAACTCCAACTTAGAGTAGCAATGAGCACAAAACAAAAGTGAGCATACGAGTAGCAATAAGCACAAAGCACATGCTGCTTGGCGAGTAGAGTTTGCACAAGTAGACTTCCTATCGGTGTTACATGTGAAAGCTGATACAACATGCCATGCATCATAAGAGGAGCCAAACCTACACCAGCGCACAAGGTTCAGCGACAGAGCTCCAACATGAGGTTTAGCAAGTTCCCAACCTGTACATAGGGGTTGTTCGCTCCCTTGTCTGCAAGGTCATCCTCTGGGACATTTGCTGCGTAAATCATAGGCTGGAGGGGCAAGCAAGGCAGAGAAGGAAAGGAAGGAAGGTAAGGCCAGTTTGTTGTTTATGCTCGTGCTCCCTTAGCAGAGTGACATGAGTGACATACCTACCAAATATATATCACCGCGTATTAACATCGTTTTCTGCCCTGCGCGGTGACTGCGTGCACGGAAAATGTATATTTATTTTGAGGGTGTGCGGTCATGCTTGGTTGTGGAAACAAACGTTTTGAGACGGTTTGAAGTATGAGTGGACGGCAACACCCCAGACCTGCCCGGCCTTCCCCTCAGCAGCCTCTCTGCAGCACTCCCCTTCACAGCAGCAGCAACAGGGGCACAAGCAAGAAGGGCAACAGATGGAAAGGAATGGGAGCATGCTGCGCAGGAGAGGGGAGCAGCACTAAGGTCAAATGAGTTTGTTTGATTGGAAGGCGTTTAAGCAGGCCTGGGTGAAAGGGAATAAGTAGTGCATGAGCATGACATTAGAACCGAGATAGTTCAATATGTAAGGTAGAATGCCTCAAATAGACCTTGACTTGCCTCCAAGTTGCTGCTCAACTTGCATGGAACCTCAACTTGCATGGAACCTCTTAACTGATGCTTGTTGTGTTTTTCAGGGGCATGCAGGGGCATACAGGGGCTTTTTAGAGGCATACAAGGCCCTGCGTGGTTTATGCGTAATTGTGAAAGTAATGAATTGGACCAAAGTGCGTTGTTGATGCGTGGTTGCAAAAGTAATTGTTTCTTTTGGGGTGCAGGATGAGTCCATTTGGGTACGGTATAGAGAAAGGATGAGGTGGAGCCTGTCCTGCAACAATGGCAGCATCAGCAGTACCGGGAGATTGTTATATTCTGGCCTGCTGTACATCATTGCAAGGTGTGCAGCACTCTATATCAGGCTTTTACCTAGCACCTACACATCCAAGGGTGAGCAATTGAAAGGGCCTGCAAGCAGCACCCCTGCCACTAAGACTACTGCCTACCTTTATCCCTATTCAAGGATGGTTTGCTATGGGTTGCAGGCACCTTCTTTCTTCAGCTAAGCTGCCCTCGTAGGCAGGTTAAGCTATGCAACCCTTCCCTTCCCTTCCTTTCCTTCTACCTTCAAGGTGATCAGGCCCAAGCTCTTGATAAGCATCATCTCCTCCTTATCAAGCTCCACGGTCCGTGCTGCTTTACCCGCCTGCAGCAGGGCAGACACACAATGAGATGAAATGCTTCATATTGCTTGAGCCTTGAGTAGAAAACCAGGGGTTCAGCCAGGCATGCTGGCCCTGTGGTCACGATGTGGCAACCGAGGGCATAACACCCAAAAAGGGCTGCAAAGGGCATGTTGCATGCCATTACACACAAACCAGGGCTGCAAAGGGCATGGGTGGTGCAGTCCTTTTTGTCGAGCCCCGCTCACATTTTCCTTACTAGTGTGCAGCATTGGACCCATCACGCACCATCCCTGAAAAAAACGCAGCTATGCATTTATCACTACGGGGGCCAAATTCATGTGTGCAACTTTAAACAGCCATTACTTTGCCAACGCCTGCCCCAGAAAACAAATGGTGCATAAGAAAGCAGAAAATACAAATGGTGCGTTAAAAAAGCTGTTGTTAGCACCACTTTTCATTCTGTGGCGTTGGGGCCCAATCTAGGCCTGGTCAAAGTTTGGCTGGAAATCCAGAAAAAAAACTTAAATTTTGACCCGGATTTTGGATTTAGACCTCATTATGATGAAAGGATGATGTATGTAAAGAAATGTAAAAAAGGCTTCCGAGAAGTGCTCCATCATGGCATGAGTGAAAACAAAAATAAGGGCTCAGAGGTCCACCTACCCCCCCAGATGTTTTTTCCCGCCCTGACCCAGCCAGACCACTATTTTACCCCATTTCTTTTGAAATGGTGTCTGCTATGTCACTGCTACACACCTGATGGTGAATTTGACAAAATGGGTTAGGGTGGGAAATCCCAACGGGGATTTTTCCCGTTTGAGCCCCCTAGCACACACACCAAACCAATTGCTAAAAAATTTGTTATGCAAGATTGTGTCTTGATAGACATTACACATAAGTGCATTAATAAGTTTGGGAGGGGCAAGGCCAGGGAGGCTTAGAGAAGGTTTCTTGTGGTAGAAGCCCCCAAAATGGCCAAGTTAGGACCCTCTGATTAACACAAAAAAATCTATATTCATACCGCTGCGCAACAACTGTGTGCGTCCGCTGAAACCGCCCTTGGGGCTTTTTGGAGAACGGTGCGATGGGTGTACTGCTAGCAAGCTTCCACGAGGTGTGCTGCTGCGCGGGACACCCGGGAAACGTGAGCTTGTGCCCATGCCTTTACAAAACATGAGGCACAACTGCTCACCCTTAAAATGGATATCTATTTTATGTGCATGCAGTCCCTGCACAGGAACAAAAACATCTATGCACAGCGGTAAATTTCTACACGGTATAAGGCTGTGATCCAAAAGTCAGTCCTCATGCAGGCCTGGCAAACCATTGCCCCTAGGCATTGGCTTTGAGTGCCCCGATGTCACAGCCCATTGCGGCGCTGCAAGGAAGGGCGGGTCCATGCTGCTCTGAGGAATTTGAGCCGGTTCTACCTCAAGTACTTTGGCAAAATCTTTCCACTCCTTCTTTTGGTTTCATTCCCAATTTCAATGTATGGCGCAGTTTGCAGGGGAGTGGCAGTTGAGCTGTTGGTTTACGATCCATCTGCCCCCTGTCCCTTGATGGTTTATCAGACTGACTGATGCAAAGTAAAAGAGACAAAATTATCTTGATCCTTGCAATGCAGGAGCACTTGGGTGCTACCTTGAATTTGGGATTTTTCATTTGAAAACATGAAGCTTGCTACAGGTGCGGATTTTATGCAGATACGCTCGGCTGCCTGAGGAGCACACCTCCAAAGCTTGCTGGATCCGCATTAGTGCTGCTGCCTCCATTTCGTTCTTCTCCTGCTCCTCTTTGCTCTTTTTGCCTGAATAGGGGCATTGGGTAGTGACGACAAGGCAGTTAATATTCAGGCTGCCAGGCCAAGCACCTGGTATCTGATGTGCGTGGTATACAGTGTCATCACAAAGTGTCAAAGTCGAGCATTTGGGCATCTGTGCAGAGTGCATGGTGTGCAAGCACCACAGGGTTGCAGTCTCAGACCTCACCCTTTTTCAACTTGTCCAGCCTCTTCTCGATCTGGCCTAAATCTGCAAGGGCCAACTCCAAGTTGATGATATCTGCATGCAGAAGTCCACGGATATGTGGTTGCATGGAAGTGGTGAGGCATATGTGCATCATCGCCTGCATGTGTACTTATACATAGACGAGCATGCATGTCTTCCTGTGAGGGTGCAAACACAGAGAATGTGCCTAAAAAGAGAGCATAGAGCATCTGAGCAAAGGCTGGTACGCACCAACATCATCCACAGAGCTGACCCTTCCCGAAACATGGATCACATCATCATCATCGAAGGCCCGGACCACCTGCGATCACATTATAATAGAGCACGCATGGGGGAAGCAACTTTCTATAGCAGCCTCAGCACTGACCGCTAGCAGCACTGATAGAAAAAAAGCTGCTACACAGCCTTTCCACGATGTGTGGCTTCCCAAGAGCGCCCTCTCACCTGTACTATGGCATCTGTGGTCCTGATGTTGCCCAGAAATTGATTTCCCAGGCCCTCGCCATTTGACGCTCCTTTTACGAGTCCAGCAACATCAACAAACTCAAAAGTGGTTGGAACCTGTGTCAGATTGGGAGGACTCGGGACGTGTCATGACAGACTCTTCAGAAATGAGTTGAGGCCCTTGGAAGCCTGCAAGCTCAGAGAGGGGTGCACTCAAGAAAATATGGTGTTTGCAGCCTGAAGGCACGGACCCTACTTTTAGCAAATGCAAGCAATTCTCCTTTGTTGCCAATACACGCCCTTATGGGCCAACCTCATGCTCCGGCGGATAAGCTGTGTGTCTGATTCAGATGAAATTTTTTGCTGCCAGGCTTGAAAGCACAACAGGCTGGATGCGCGTGATGGTGGCCGCACGCACTATGTCTTTTGACTTGGAGATCTCAGCAAGCACTTGCAAGCGGTCGTCTGGGACGGTCACGATGCCTGAGTTTGGCTCAATGGCTGTGGCAGTGCAGGAGGAAGGAAATGATTAGGTTCAAAAACCACAAGGAGTTACAGCAGTTGCTGCAAAACATAAAAAAGCACAAACAACTGAGTTGTATTGCAGTGTCCACAACTATGCAAATACTTACTACAAAAGGGGAAGTTGGCTGAAGCTGCTTTCCCATTCTGTACGATGGCATTGAAGAGCGTAGACTGCGCAGCAGGAAGTGTGAAAGCAACCTTTAGTCGCCAAAGTAAGCCCATTCTCAAGTTGAGGATCTTGACATTCAACAATCCAATAGATGCTAGATGCCGGCAGCGATGTGTGGGAATTCCAGGCTCCTTTGCAAGGATCGGGCATGTGTACATGAGCATGCGCGCGCGCGTGTGTGTGTGTGTGTGTGTGTGTGTGTGTGTGTGTGTGTGTGTGTGTGTGTGTGTGTGTGTGTGTGTGTGTGTGTGTGTGCGTGTGTGTGAAAGAGGGGGGGTATGGGAAAGAGCGGGCAGTGTTTGCTGGACAGGCACATTCTTACTTTCTAGTAATGCCCTTAGGGTCCTACTCCTTTGGAAGGCACAGCTTGAAAAAAATTCAACCAGCTACAAACTAACAAACAAGTTATTCCACACCTTTTGGATCCGCTGAGCAAGTCAGGGCATAATTTTGGGATTGCTTGTGCATTGTGTAGGCAGATGCACACGAATGCAAAACTGTATGGATGCGCCTACATGCTTCACAGAACGTTTTGTGTGTTGTGGTTTAAGCTCGGAATGACATGGATGTATTTGCATTTTCCCGGGGGCTGGCTTGCGTCCTGTTTGTCTACTCTACTTTTTATTTATAGTAAAGCTCTCTTGCTGGTCATCTGAGTGCGTGCGACACTGTTTGTCATAATGATTGATTGGATGAGCATGCGTGCATGTCCTGATGCGTCTGTGTTACTTGCCATGCTTTGAAAACCAATTGTGTTTAAGTATTACACCAGCCTTTGGAATTTTATGTTGCAAAATTTGAAACGAGTGGCACCGGCAGAGCATGCAAACACATGTGCACCTTGCCAACATTTGGAAGGCCAACGATGGCTGTTTGGAGAGACTGGACAGCAGTGGAAGACCTGATGGTAAAAATACAGTCCAACATTGAAAAGATAGCATTAGGCAAGGAACATAACTCATCAGGCCAAGATAATCAACAGCAAGCAGCCACAACTTGCGAGGGGCTTGCATACTGGGGTGCCTACCTGAACCCCTGGTTCACATTGGGAGCAGGGCTCCTTCCCTGATGAAGAGGGGGAGCAAACCTGCTTCTAGAGCCAATTGCCACTCTCGTACACCGTGCAACTGCTCCCAATTTTGCACCTAGCATGACGATGACTGAAACAAAGATACGAGGAAGAACAATTTAAAACAAAAATTTTAGATAAATCTGTACACTGAATTCCTAACAAATTATCCTCCATGGGGGATCTCTCTGGAGGGTCGGCCTTGACAGCTGCCTGGCAAAGGATTGAAGCGTGTATGCTGGAATGTCATCAAGAGCTACAGCAAGTAGGCAGTGGCAAATGCTGAACACACACACGCGCACACGCACACACACACACACACACACACACACACACACACACACACACACACACACACACACACACACACACATACACACACACACACACACACACACACACACACACACACACACACACACACACACACACTCAGCAACAGCACATACACACATACACACAGCAATAGCACATACGCACACACAGCAATAGCACACACACACACACACGCACGCACGCACGCACGCACGCACGCACGCACGCACACACACACACTCACACACGCACGCACGCACACACACACACACTTCACACACACACACACGCACACACTTCACATACACACTTTACACACACACACACGCACACACACACACATACACACACACTTCACACACACACGCACACACTTCACATACACACTTTACACACACACACGCACACACTTCACATACACACTTTACACACACATACGTGTTCACATTCACACACGCACAAGCACGCATGCGCGCGCACACTCACACATACACACAACTTATACTCGTGTGCACGCATGTATTCTACGTGCGATGTGTAGGGTCATTCCCATCCTGATTATAAAGAGAAAGACCCATTGCATGTATTGTGCACAAGAGTAGCCACTTTTTTGGTCTTGTCGCTGCTCCCTGGCAAAGCATAATTATCATGTGTAGAGCACTTGTCACCAACAAGAATGGCATACTGTTGCCTTGCAGTGCCTTGCGACTATTCTCAGTGTTTGCGCAAAGTTGTGCATGTTGCAGGTGCTCAAAACATCTGGTGACGTGCAGTCCCAGCACTTAGAGGCTTTGCGGCAGAGTAAGTATAAACTCTTTTCTCCAATGTTTGAAATCTGTTAAAAGGAAATGGGTGCCTGCCAAGTCGCTTCGGAGGACAGCTGGTTTGTTACAAGAAACTGATGTACCCTTGTATCTGTCATGCTTGCAGGGGTTTTGGAAATTTCACAATGCTGCAACACAGCAGCTGACCTGTCTGAGCACTTTGAAAAAAGTTATGCTTTAGAAGTACAAGGCCGGTAGCTTGGCATGTTCCTCTCTTTTTCTGCATGCGCAACCTTGAAGCCGGCGCATGAATCACTTTCTAGCAAATTTGGAATATGTACCTGCTGCTGAACTCTTTTGCCCAGGGACACCTCCGTCACCTGAGCAACAACAATAAGGGTAGCCCCCTTAAATGCTTCCCGTTCTTTCATGAGTTATTTTGCTAATGTCTTGATTCTGAAAAAAGAGGAAAAGAAAGACCAACTAATTTGCCAACTGTGCCAGTGTGCGAGGGAAAGGTTTTATCAGCTAGCGAGCTAGGTAGGCCCGCTGTGTAGGCTTCAGTGAGTGAGACAACCTGCGCAAAATGCAGATTAAATAGACCATATTAATTGTTATGATTTTGTCATGTCGCATGACTTTCTTGACTCTGGTAAAGCAGATTCTGCTTAAATATATTTTCAAGGTCCTGCTGGTTTGACACTGCCCCAGAAGAAAGCGGCTGACCACTTCCATCATGCTACCTGCAGTCCTCTTTCTGAGCAGCCTGATTACGAGATTACAAGATTGCGATGGTGTTTGATCTCTAGCCAGGTAGTTTGGATGCTCAGCTTGCTGGACAGTACCGTTTATGCAGAGGAAAATTATAAAGATAAACGCCCAATGTCATTGAACTGCTTCTGCAGCCTGAGGGTTTTCACTGCATAAGCAATTTTTCGTTTCTGTTTTGCAGAGAATGAAAGACATACTTAGACCTAGCTTGGGAATAATGAAAAGTGCTTTATTCATTGACAACTCTTTCCACAAGGTGGGAGGGAAGTCAGAAAAAAAGGCCTGCCTCCTCCTAAGAGAACACATGGGACCGCGGAAAAGCGAATGAACACGGCATGTTTTTCGGCTTGATGGCATCCTTGGACACACTTATCACAATCAGATGTTTGCTCGTGCCATTGTGAAGTCTCGATTCACAGGGTTGTCCATGTAATTGAAACCGGGCTAGTTCCTCTGCATGTTTGCCTGAATCAAGATTTGAATATGTAGAGCAGCAAGTGTGCATTATACACAGATAGTGGCTTCAAAGGAAGGGCAACTTGCAGGTTGGGCCTGATGATGGCATTTAGCTTTCTTGCTCAAGCTTGTTTACTCACCATTCTCAGCCAAGGCAGCAGCATCCCACAAACCTTGCAGCCTTCTTTCCAAGTCAACAACTTGTTGAACAAAATACATCATTATTAGAAATGCCCAGATATTGTTTTCTCGGGGCATGGCCGACAAGCCGCCCGATCCTCATTAGTTCAGTCTCTTTCCCTCTCCTAGGCTAGTTGTAGCTAGTGTAGTTTTGAGGGACCTCTGGTGGGGCCCTTGCTAGCTTGCTAGTTAAGGGACCTTTCCTTGATGCACGCGGCCTGTGGCCTGTGTAGTCTTCTTTTTTATTGTTTTAGTGGAACACTGTGTAGACGCATTGCACCTGTCTAGGCTCATGCATCCAAAAACTCTGAGGTTTTGCTTTACTCAAAGAGAAGGAAGGAGAAATAATTGCAATAGTTATAGGTCACCAAGGTTATGCCTTAGGTGGAAAGAAAGAAAAACTCGTAGGCAGAGAAGACTCTCCCTACATCAATTAAGGAAAAGGAGACCCATTGGCTCGAGAGAGCCGTGAGTCCCCTCCACCACGAAGTTAAAAAAGAAAGAGCTAATGTGGATCTGGAGGGTTATTAGAAGCGCCCGGCTCCCAAACCTGGCTGTGGGAGGTATTTTTGTTTTCAATAGCACGTCTTGTGGTAACAAGCTTGTCGGCATAAACAACAGAATGAGCATGCAACTTACGAGCAAGTTTAATGGCACGCTGGTGGTCAAATCCTAATTTTTAAATTGGTTCAAAGTTTGCTCAGTGTAACAGGTCCCACCAACACCGAGGAGTATGGTATGAAGGGTCACAGCTTTAGCACTTAAATTCTTGCACAGATCTGCATGCTGCCGCTGTGCCACTTCCAGCTGATGCCCAGGCCTCGTGTCTTCACAGTATTTTATTTCAATTAGGTGGACGTGCCGCTGGTCAGCGCTCAGTTGATGGGGCTGTCTCACGCGGCTTGGTCCTCTAGACCTCTGTGAGGTGTCCTGCCTGCTGCGTAGCACATGGTGTGAGCATGGGGCAAAGGGAGAGGAAGAAGTGGGTTTGGCATGATAGGGGGTTATTAGTATAGCATCAGGACGGCTGGAGGTGAGCCTAGATCTCTTAGGAAAGTTACGAGGAAAGAGGTAAGGGGGTATAATCCTGTTTGACGCATGTGCAGGAATACGGAGGTTGTGCTGCGCCAACCTATCATTGTTCCCTACGTCTGTGTTAACTAGGCCTGCTCCCCAAGGGCTTTTACTCATAGCTTTAATAATCATTCTACCAGCAATATCATGGCGTTCAGTTCTCATGTTGGAGATGATATGATTTTGGCAGCCTGAGAGCATGTGGAGAGCGCTGTCTAATTGGCAACAGCCTGGGAGAGGGCAATTAGGGTCAGTGGACTTTTTGAAGAGTACCGCATGTTTTTGATTATAGAGAGTACCAGTGCGATATTGAAAATTGGTGCGGTGGCTTAGGTAGCTCATAGTTTTGGCCCCCAACCCCCTAACCCTAACCCTAACCTAACCCTACCCTAACCCTACCCTAACCCTAAACTCCTATAATATGAGTCACCTAAGCCACCTAAGGCATAAACTAGGTGACCTTTAGGTATAGCGACTATAATTGGATGGATAAGGAGGATTACTCGCAGTACCCCTTGCCTGTTCTCAGTGACGAGAATTGAGAGGACTCAGATTCTTCTCTTGTCTTAAAACGTAACTGCTGCACAGAATCAATATAATTGCAGACACTCCCGACTTAAGGGAACTTCATAACATGCTGCAAGCGTATGCCTACCAAGGAGGAGAGCTCCAGATTTGGTGCAGGTTGTTGTTACAAATTGCAAACGGGCCTAGCATTGCTCTAAAGGCACATGGCTCATTCCTTGTTGCAATGGATGCTTGCTGTAGGGAAAAGCTCCAAGAACAAGGCATTGAAGTCCCTGAAAACATCTCCAGGGAAATTCCTGACTGGGCTTTTCCCAATGGTGCTGGCCCCTCTGCCTGACACCAAAGCCGTCCTGATGCTGTCTATGTGCGCTCTATCCCAGGAAGAGCAACCCATCTCGACCCTAAAAGGATACCTGCTCAAGATAGGGATATCCACCTTGCGGAACTTAAATTCTGCCCTGACACTAACCCCTTACCCAGCCTACGAACAGCTGCTGACCAGCATGCTGGTACCATTTCCAGACTTTGCACCCGTTGTCTCAGAAACCCAAACAGAAATAATAAGGTGACCTTGCACACCATTTTACTTGGTGTAGCAGGTACTATCTATAATGACTACACCATCACTCCTCTGGTTGAGCTGGCTCTTACCAGACATAACGCAGAAAATTAGCCTCTCAATTAAGTTGCCATGCACTCCAATCACTAACAAAAATAATAAACACCAGGCATTCATTATACTTCCAGGGTTCTTTGGGCAGGGGCGGCACTGGGGGTGAGGCAGTTCAGAGCAGGAGGAGGAGAGTCCACGCCCGCAGGCGCATGGCTGACAGCAACCCGCCAGACCCGCATTAGTTGCTCTCCATTGGTTCATAGCTTGGTTTAGGCTGGGCCTGTGAACCTCCTCGGTGAGGCCCTAGCTAGCTTGCTAGTTAGGGGACCTTTCCGAAAGGAGTCCTTAAAGGAGTCCTTAATGGAGTCCTTAATGGAGTCCTTAATGGAGTCCTTAAAGGAGTCCTTAAAGGAGTCCTTAATGCACGCAGCTAGACCTGGCTTGCATAGTCTTTTCTTTTCTTTTCTTTTCTAAAGGCAGAAAAAAGAGGGCAAGAAGAGGCACAAGCAAGATTGAGTCCAAAACAAGACAATGGCCAAGGCCCGAGGGAGCACACTTGAATAGAGGGAACACAACAAAAGAGCTGCAAAGCAGGCCTGCACAGCAATGTAAGGTTAAGGTCGGACAAGGGTTACAAGGGTTACAAGGGGTTGGCCAACAGCCCCAGACTCTAGCTGATCGGCTGCTGAAACTCTCTCAACCAGCACTGCTGGCATCAAAAATTGAAACCAACTCTGACAAACACTTTGAAAATCTCTACAAGTCTTGATTCAGGAAAGCATTGATCTCAGGATCAGTTTTTTCCTCAGGATCAGTTATAACGTGAAAGCTTGCCAAGAAAGGAATAATGTCTGTCATTAGAAGCCGGGCAACAGTGTATAATGGCTTGAAAAGATCAATGAAAAGATCCTTGTATTTCCTGCACAGCTCACACACCTCAAAGCAATTGCAATAAATGAGAGCATGTATCTCGTCTTAGACTTGGACAGCACTCACACTTATCACAAACATTTGAAACACCCAGCCATAAAGGTCTTACCACTCACCGCTACACTTGGGAAGTGCGCAGTGGAGACACAGAGCTTGGACACTGGTCATCCTTACATATTGTACATCTGATTCATGATAACTTTTCCACAACTTCTTAAACTCTGTCAACAGAGATACTCATACTATTCGTAAGGGGTTACAAGGGGTTACAAGGGGTTGGCCTACAGCCCAAGAACCTGGCTGATCAGCTGCTGGTGAAACATCCTCATCCAGCATCAAAAATTGAAACAAATCCTGACAAAAAAATTTGAAAATCTGTCTTAATTTTTAAAAGTATTGACCTCAAAATCAGTCAAAATGTGAAAGCTCGCCAAGAAAAGAATAAAATCAGTGTTTGGAAGCTGGACAAAAGTATGCAATGGTTTAAAAAAATCAATGAACAGGTCCTTGTATTTTCTGCGCAGCTAACATAACTCACAGCAATTGCAATAGAAAAGAACATGTTTCTCGTCCTGGACTTCAGCACATCCACACTTACCACAAATATTAGAACTACTCAACCATTTCCAGGATTCGACCTTCAATCAGTGGGCACAAAGCCTGAACCTACTCACACTCCTCATGACCCCTTTCTCGAGATCCTTGAATAAATACAATGGGATACAGACGGGTGTGCGAGCTGTTTGATTCAAAGGTTATACACACCAATATTGGTAAGTCACTGCTTTCCTATTCACCTCTCAGGGACTTAGGGCGTCTGCTTCCCTCCAAACCTTCTGCTGTCTGTACCTCAAATCCCCTAAAAAATCCTGCATGGGAATCTTGGAAGCACTCAGCAATTTCTATCCAACGCCTCCTGATTGCGCATGCCACTAAGTAACTTAGACACATGTGTAGACCAACAGGACTCACCCCTATCAGCAAGGTGTAAATCTGCCTTCAGCACTTGGCGTGGTGTTTCACCGTTGAACAAGCACATTGTTGAAAATTTTAACAGCAGCCCTAAACCAATAAAAGTGTAAAGGCTCTTGGCCACAGAGATGCTCACAAATAACAACTAGATTTCAACAGTAGTCTGCATGTTGCAGGCAAGGGCAGGGCCCAGGTCCTAACAAAGTCAGCGCTAAGGAGGATAGAACAAACATAGTCATCATCAAACTCGGTGCCAAGAAAACAAAGACAAGTGCTGCCAGAAACCCATCTGACCCACATTAGCTTCTTTGTTACCTTCTGGAGAGGGAAAATCACAGCGTTTTGAGCCAATGCGTCTCCTTTCCCTTAATTGATGTAGGGAGGCCCCCCTACTGCTCCCATCTGGATAACCCCCAAGGACACAACTAAGCCGCCCTGGTGGTATTACAGCTCTACTTCTTAAAGGTAAAGACTCCAACCACTCCCGGAACGCATGAATACAGGAGACAAAGGTACTCACCTCATTCTTAACTGAAATTCTGCTCAAAAACCAACCTGAACAAACTGCTGCATGGTACACCAACTACCCAAAACCAATATAATTGTAAACCCTTCAGGCAAACACCGCAATAACAAAATCACATGACTCAATATCTTTAAAGAATTTGCCGGAAGTATTTACAACTCACACACACTGGCAATTTATGTGATGATCCTAATTGAATTGGTCCCCTCTATCAGCTTGGCTTTACCAAAGAGGAGGCCCTTAAACTTGCAACTAAATTTCACTATTATCATCAATGATGATGTAAAGACCCTAACAAAAACCACCAACGCCAAACATGCCATCCATTATAGAGAAATAAGCAATGGGTGATTTGGGGGGGAGGGGGCTACTGGACGGGCTTGTAGGAGGGCGAGATGGAAGCCTGTAAGGATGGCCGACAACCCGCCAGATTCACACCAGTTTGGTTGCTCCTTGTTAAGCTTTTGATTGGTGGGGCTCCCTGTCATTATCAGTTAGCGCCAGCGCTAGTTGTTGGGCTTCTCTTTATTGCACGCTGGCTGTTGCCGGGCACCAGCATTGACTCCTACCTTTCAATCATTTTTAGAAAATAAAAGAAAAAACTGCACAGGCAGAGAAAGTTCTGCCTACATCAATTAAGGAAAAGGAGACACATTGGCTCAGAAAAGCCGTGGGTCCCCTCCGCCACAAAGCTACTGCCAGTGGACAGAAAGTGCTAATGGGGATCTAGAGGGTTACTGGAATCACCCGGCTCCAAAACCCGGTGCGAGAATGATAATTGTTTTCAATGGCACACCTAGTTGCTAAGTCGGAGGTGGTGCATTCCGATTCCCGTGCTGGCTCCCAGTTGCCAACATTTCGATATGGGGAGGACCAGCTAGCCAATACAGACTCCTTTAAATATTTGGGCATGCACTTTACTCGCAATGGCAACATTTTTGCAGCGGCTGAGCATGTAGTTCTCACTTTCCATGCTGGCTGTCTACGCGTAAGACAATTTGCAAGCGAACATGGGCTGATAGGCAGACCACATACTCTGTTGTTGTTGACAAGAACATACGTCATTCCTGCCAGCATGTATGCTAGCCAAATCTGGAGAACTCGGTACATGAAGGAGGGTGCTGAGATGGGTTGCACGCTGCAGACAGGTCATCATTGTTTTTGAAGCGTGTGCTAGGAGTTAAGCGACCTACTTGTAATGGGACAGTGTGGAGGGAGTGTGGGCAGGAACGGCTGTATTCCTATTGGTTCAGGGCAGCGATAAGGTTGTACGACTTTCTTTTCTGTTGCAACAGTATGATCGTGAGGAAGGTGCCGCAGGCTGATAGGGCGCCGAGCAATATTCATGGTGTGAAATGTTGGAAGTCTGAAGTCTTGGCTGTATTTGGGGGGCTGCAAAGGAGTGAGCTGTATGGAAAATCTGTACGTAATGGGTCGTTGATCAATGTTAAGGAGTTTGCAGTGGAATTGCGTACAAGGATGTGTCGGATCTGGAATGGTTTGGACAGTGTTGAACCTAGGGGTCACAATCACAAGCGGACTGCTTATTATCGTTGGTTTGCTTCTCCTTTGAATCCTGTCAGTGCTGAGGCTGCTCCTTACAAGGCCCCTAGACATCTTAACTTGGATTTGGGTAAAGTAAAGTGAAGTAAAGTTTACGCAGGCCAAAGGCCGCGTGCATTAAGGAAAGGTCCTTTAACTAGCAGGCTAGAAAGGGTCTCACCAAGGGTCCCTCAAAACTACACTAGCTACAGCTAGCCTAGGAGAGGGAAGAAACAGAACTAATGAGGATCGGGCGGGTTGTCAGCAGTGCCCCGAGACGCCCGGACTCTCCTTCTCCTGGTATCCAACTCCGCGCGCCCAGTGACCCCCCCTGAAGCCCCCTGTAAGCAAAGAGCATGTCTGGTGTTAATGATAGTGGTTAATCTTTGCAGGGCATGGCAGCTCGATTTGAAAGCTAGGGATTTAGCTTCATGCTTGGTTAGGCCTAAATTGACAAGAGGTTTGATTGTGTACTCATTGTAAATGGTGCCAGCCACACCAATGAGGATGATGTGTAGAGTCACTTCGTTGTTCCTGTTTGGATTCCTTGAGGATTTGGGTAGACATGTGCAGCGAAATATTTATCGCTTAGGCTGAGGACCCACAAAATGGGGGAGTAGAGAGAGCTTGTTGGCAGTCTCAGGCTGGTGTGAATGGTCACTGTGATTTATGTGATTTGGACGATTTGCAAGACGAGAAACATGCCCTTTGCTTGTGCAGTTGTGCTAGTGTTTGTGCTTTTCGGAACAAGTACGCTCATTTATTCTTTGAGACAGCAGTGAGACCGTTCGTTTTTCCTTGAGCAAGACTCGAACCAGATGCATTTCTTTCTTTCTGAGATCATGGACGTTTTTTGTGTGGCTGGCAGAGACCAGCAGGCTGAGCAGTCAAACCACCTGGCTGAAGGCCAAAACCCAATGCAAACTAAACTAAACAATAGCACACCTAGTGGTAACAAGCCTGTTGGCAGACATAACAGGATGGGCATGAAGTTTACGTGCAAGTATAATGGCGCATTGGTGGTCCAGTCCCAAGAATGAAAAGAAAAACTACATAGGCAGAGGAAAATCTCCCCACATGTGATGTCTCCCTAATCTCTCTGAATTCCCCAGTCCCAGTTGTTTAAATTGGTTGAGGGTATTCCCAGTTGACAAGTCCCACCAACGCCCAGGAGAATGGTATCATGCCATGATGAAGAGTCACAGCTTTTGCACTAATAACTTGAAGTTTGAAGAAGTCTGCATACTGCCGCTGTGCCGCCTCCAACTGTTGCCCACGCCTCGTGTCTTCACAGTACTTGATTTCAATCAAGTGCACATGCTGCTGGTTTGCATTGAGTTGGTGAGGTACTCCTTTTTAGAAGGTGTTCTACAGAGCCTAGTGCTGCAGAGCCTAGTGCTTTCCTTCTTCTTTTCCTCGCACTCAACAAGGTGCTGAATCTGGGTGGGTTCCTCAACCTGACTGCTTGGAGACTCCTAGTACAACAGTTTTGGAAGGAATGGCTATGTCCCACATCAAAAAGTTAAGTGCGGGTACTTCACCTGGATTAGACGCTTTTCCTATACCCTTCCTTGAGCATGCCTGTTTGCCCATTGAGCATGGTCGGAGAGTGGATTATGCTAGCGTGCTGGTGCCTCTGATAGCGCGCATGTTTTTGAGTTAAGCTAGGATCCCGGCATGTTGGAAGGTGGCGAAACTGAGCCCCCTTCATAATAAGGGAGCCATGTGAAATCCTGGGAACTACATGATGATTGCTGTCAGTGGGGTGATGTACAGCATTTATGCCAACGTGCTGAAAGACTTGGTGACGGATTGGTGTGTTCAGAATAATAAGGTCCCGGACACCCGATTTGGTTGTTACCCCGGTAGAAGCATTCTGCATCCACTCTTCATCATGAGGCACTTAAAACGTGCTGCAAAAAAGCTAAAGCCACGGTAATCAACAAGACAAAAATGACATGTGCAGCGTCTTAACACATGGTTGTTCGGAAATGACATGCTTCAAGCACACGTAAACACACGCTTACATCAGCTTTACAAGCCTAAACTTGCGGCTAATTGCAAAGTTAGTACACTGCTGTTGGCAAACCTCACAAATAGCAATCAAATCAAACTCTGTGAAGTGTAATGAATGTAAATCAAGCACCAGTTTGGTTCAGTGTACCTTGGAGGCCTAGCAGTCATGTGTTTTGACTGATGGCTTCGTGTATAACCAGTGTACCTTGGAGGCAGCTACATGCCTTCTTTCTCTGCGCTGAGCACACCTCCCAAACGCTTAAATTAAACATGGTGAGGAACAAGCATTGCTCTGACCCCGTCTTAACGAAGGAGCCTCCTACATCTCTCTGCGCGTTGTGTGTGAACAGCGTCCAAACAAAGCATTCGAGCCGGAAGTGCAGCATACTGCCTGCCCTAGGAGGGCAGGAAGTGCAGCCCAATCCTGCTGGGCTTTCTTGCCTTGATCTTCTTACAGCCCTCCTGACTTCAGGGTGCCACACAATCAAAACCACGGCCCAAGCTCAGTTAGAACGACAGACCAAAATGGGATAGAAAGCAGGCTTGTACTACACATTTCCGTTTGCTCACAGCTCCGGGCCTCTCTCCGCTTGGAACCAAGCCCGCGCAGCCTCACGAATGGCGAGATTGCTTGGCACCTGTTGCATGTCAAACTGCGGCCAAAACACAGATCTTCTTGAGGCCTAAGTCATGCTTGCTTATTGAGGTCAATCTATCTAGGCAGCTTGTCATGCCATGACATGAGTCTGCACTGCAGCTAGCCTAGCTGTAATCATAACCTAGGTAAACCAGGTGTCCCCTACACGACCCTATCCATACACAAGTACATCGCCCCACTGAGCCTCATGAACCCTTGCTCAGCTCTACTCATTGCTTGCAGGGGTGTTGGAGGCATCTGAGGGACCCGCTGCTGCTGCTGCTGCTGCTCCATTTGCAGGTGCACAGCTCGCTTCCATTGTCTCCGGACCTGCGCCACCCGCTCCTGCTCCCGCTACACTCTCTGCTGCCGTACCTGCTTCGGCTCCTGCCCTGCTCTCTGCTGCTGCACCTACCCCTGTAGCTGCTGGTGCTGCGGGATGGTCCAGCGCGCCATTCCTAGTTGCAGCTGCCACTGCGGCAGCTGCTGCTGCTGCCAGTGCTTCAGGGTCGATGGGCTTGCCTACCCCGCACGACCCCAGCCCCTGCTCCAGCTGCGCATCATGCTGGGCAGTACCACCCACACCCCCCTGCAAAGCAGGCAGGCTGAGGACGTTCAATCCAGGCAGGCTGCGGAGCAGCAGTGGGTCCAAGCCAGAGGTGGCAGGGGCAGAACTGAAGCTGGTGGAGACGCCCACGTCCGCCATCACGCTAGCAGCAGGCGGCAGCGGCATGGGCGAGGAACCATGCTGCTCTGTGCTGAATGTCATGGAGGGTGGGGGCAGCCCTGGGCCGCTGGCTGCGTGGCCTAGCACGTGGGGCGAAGAGCTGTGGCCGGAGGTCGGGGGGAGCGGGAGTGGCTGCTGCTGGGGTTGCTGCTCCGGCTCCTGCTGTCGGTGCTGCTGTGGGGGTTGCACAACGGGGGGTGCATTGGAGGGGCCTGTGTCCATGTCCTCGGCGTCATAGCCTCTAACCCCTGCAGGTGATGCGGCGGATGCTGCAGCCGCCATGGCTGCGGCTGCAGCTGCTGCTGCTGCCTCCTGCCGCGCCGATCGCGGGCGGGTGGGGCTGGGTACATGCATTGCCACGGCGCTCATGCGCGCGGCTGCTGCGTGCAGCGTGACGGAAGTCTCTGGCACACCTGGTACACAGGGTATGCTGTGCTGGGTGGCGCTGTTGCCGCCAGGCTTGCCAGGCGGGTGGTTGTGCTTGCCCTCGTACGTGACGCGCATGAGCGTCTTGTCATCACTGTTTTTCTCGACATGCTTGCGCACGGAGCAGCCTGGGTGGGTGCACTTGTAGTAGGAGCGGGGGTAGGGGCTGTCCTTGACCACCTTTTGCCCATACTTGCGCCACCTGCGGGTGCAAGAGGTGTTGGATGCGGGGCTGAGACGGCAGTGGGTAAGCAAAGGCGTGGGCACGAGGAACCATGCCCGGAGGAGCTTGCGCAGCATGAGCGCGTGTGCCTGATATGGGACTTGAGTGGGGCAGGTAGATTTCGGAAGAGAGAGTGAGACCGTCTTGGGATGGGCAGGAGGCGGCTTCAAAGCACAGCCGCAGAGCAGAGCGAGGAATCTGGCAGAGCTGTTGACCCCCCCCCCTCCTTGCATTGCTGCCAGCTTCTGTGGCAGCATGCACCTCCATGTGGTAACAACTGTGCCCTCAGTTGGGCATACACCATGAAAGCCATGCACTTGTATGTCAGGCGGGAACAGAGCATGAGCAGCATGAGCACAACAACAGCAGCAGCTGCGGCGACGACCGCGGCAGCAGCACTCACTTGTAGCCGTCTTGCAGGGTCTGCAGCTCAGTGAGGGTGCACGTGTATTGCTGGCCATGGGGCCCCATGTGGGTTTGGCCCTGGGAGGCATGGGCTGCATGCTCTTGGATGGGGGCGTGCGAGCGCAAGGGCGATGCTGCATGTGAGCCGTTGCTGCCGGCGCTGGTGTCCACGCGTTGGCGCTTGGGCGTACTCCCTTGCTGCTGCTGCTCCTGCGGCGGCTGCTGCACCTGCTGGGTGTGCGACAAGTGGTGTGAGTGCTGCACGCTGCTGCTGCTGGGCTGCTGTGGCTGCTGATTTACCTGCTGCTGCTGCTGCTGCTGCTGCTGCTGTGGGGGCTGCGCTGCTGGCTGCATCCCCGCCGCGCGCATGCGTTGCTGCTGCTTGCGGGGGCTGCGTTGCTGTCGCACCGGGGGGTGCGTGAGCCCGATCAGGCTCTGCTCCGGCGGCAGCTGCCGCTCGCGTGGTGCCGGCGGTGGGGGCTCGGGCTTGCTTTCCTTGCTAGCCTCTTCCAGCGCAGCCTCCAGCCTGCGCTGCTTGGACGCCTGCAGGTACAGGTTACAGGTAACAAAAACGACAGCTCCAGTTAAAACGCCTGCAGGTGCATGGAGTGAGGTGAGGTAAGCCCATGCCACACAGACGCAGGATTCGGGCACATAGTGACTGACTGCATGGAGCGATTTCTGAGGGTGCTGCATCTTGGGGGTAAGAATGAATGTCGTGCTGCCTCACAGAGCAGGGGGGGGGGGGGGGGGCGTGGTGCCGGGTAACAGCCACTAGGGCACGCTGACACACATATGCTGCATTCCGCATCAAATCTATGTATGCTGCATTCATTGCATTCATGCTGCATAGCCAAGGTGCCACCCAGCCATACCACACAGTGGGCTGCACGGATTTAGGGTTGGCCAAGTCCCTCTTTTTATACGTATCTATACGTATCTACATGGCAAGTGTATGGAATTTTTAGCACTAAATATACGGGCATACGGTATTGGCATGCGGAACTGGCCACAACCCTTCACGGATTGCGAAGGCCAACATGGCTAGCAGTCGAACGTCTTGACTGAGGCCTTTTTCCCCTTGTAACCCTTGTAACCCTTAAAGGCCAACATATGCGCACCTGTGGGGGTAGGCTGCTCGTGCTGCTGTCTTCGTCCTCAAACTGCGGGTGCTGCTGCGTCGGCTGCTGCGGGGGTGGAGCTAGCAGGTGGTGGCGGTGGCGACTGGGTTGCTGGTGGTGCTCGCTGGCTAGCTGGCCGCCTGCGTACGCTGCCAGCACATCCAGGCGCTTGCTGGGCGAGTCCAGCACCATGGAGTCGTTCCGCAGGTTCTGGATGGCAGCCGCCACGTCCATTGCCTGAGCCAGGACAGGTTAGGGGCAGAAAGGGGCGGTGAGGTACTAGGGTGGCAAGGGCGGCCTCACACTTTGGCAGTGCACTTCTGTGTGTGGGCAGTGGCGGTGCCGGGCAAACGCTTGTCTCTCTCGTCCCAAGTCATACCATGTGCGCCATTTGAGGTAGGCATGCAATGGATGCCGGTGCAGAGGCCAAGCACGGTCAACAACCGGCCAAGATAAGGAAGAGCTGCAGCTGCGCTCGCAGCATCTCAGCCCAGCCGCACACGCAATGGCTCAGCAGCGCCTCGCCTCATCTGAGTGGCAACACCCAACCTCACCTCCCTCATCCGCTGCGCCTCACCTCATCTGAGTGGCCGCACCCAACCTCACCTGGATCCACCTCCTCCGCTGCGCCTCACCTCACCCAAGGGGCAGCACCTCACCTCGCCTGGTTCCACCTCATCTACAGTGCCTCACCTCATCTGAGTGGCGCCCGAGCCTACTATCCGCTCCTGCCCTGCTCGCCCCATCTGGCTGGTCCCGCTTCAAGCTCAGGCGTGCCCCCCGGCCGAGGCGCTGTGTGGAGGACTGCTCAGGGGCAGGGGAATGCGGGCGGGCGGCTCGAGTGGGTGAATCTACGCTGTTGGACAGGGCCGCCGTTCTGCAGGCAGCACGCATGGATGGCAACATTTTCTTGGATGGCAGCATGTTCATGTTCATATATATCCCCACATGTCAGGATCACAACACGTCCGGGCCAAATGCTGCTGAAGGGAGCCCTTCCGGAGAGCATTAGCCAAGCGAGGGGTGCAGCGACAGCAGCCCGTTGCATTTGCCATTGGTCACGGCATACTATGAAATGGCATGCCTGCCCCTCCTGCACTCTGCATTTCAGCACCCAAGAAGACCGGCATCCAGCTGATTTGCTAGCACTCTTTATAGATCATGTAGCTTTTTTCAGTGGTGCCCAAATTGGACCGGGCGTAAAAGGGGGCAGGGGGGGGAAGATTGATCCAGCATGAGCAGGCAACGAAGCACGACCCTGAACCAAACACTAAGGCAAGCGGTTTGCTGTTAGCTTAAGCACCCATGCGCACACCAGTGGTTTTTTTTTTTCGTTTTGGTGAAACCCAGATTTCAATACTTTGAGGGAAATCCTCTCTCCTGAGAAGTGCCATTTTAAAACTTTGCCCCCCCCCCCCCCCCCCAGCCCACCGCGAGGCCTGCAGCCTCGCGGCTGGACAAGATAGTAAACATTCTTGCTTACAATGCTGCATTGTGTTGCTGTTGCGCCTTTGCGCTTCAAGTACTTCATTTCAAGCACTACTCAATGTTTGCCACCGTCTCATACGTGTTGCATGCGTATCAAATTATCAAGCAAGCAAGAAAATTTCAACATCCATCAAGTGTTCAAGTTCTGAAAACCCAAGCACCCAAGTCATATCATGTCCCCAACTAGCATGTCAACCAAGCATATTGCACTTCACCACCATCCCCATGTATCGTCCACGCTTCTTTGCGGCATCCAACCACCTGCCAATTGCATCTGGGTAGGGGAAGGAACTCAAATTGCACTCCATGCTCATAAACCCTCAAGCACACACATTGATGTGCATCTCCTGCTTGGCCCTCCGTTGCATTGCATCAAGCTGCTGCTGAAGTGACTACAACCTCGCTGCTGCTGCTGCTGCTCCTTTGCACAGTGCTTCTGGCCTTTCTCGTGAATCTGATGTACCAATGTGGCAATTGAACACAGTCCCACACCACTTGCACCCTGCCTTGAACACACCATCAACATCCTTGCCATGCTCCTCAAGCCACAAGTGCCTCTCATTCTCCTCCAGCCAGCTGGCCTGGAACTGGTTGCTCACACCATGCTCCAAGGAATCCTTGTATTCACCAGCACTGTGCCCTTTCTTCTTTGTTTTCATTTGTTAACTTTTACTTTCTGCCTGAGGTCAGGCCCTTCATCGGCCTGAGTGGGGGTCAAAATGGTCGATGCAGCCCTGCGGGGCGCATCGTCCATTTTAATACGAACCCCAGCATCAAAAATCCCGAATTTTAATAGGATCGTATTGGCAATACGCGAAAAAAAAAACACTGGCGCACACACACACATACACACATGCTGCGCCCACAAAGACACACACACAGCACAGCACACAGAGCAATCCAATCGCTATTAGTCACTGACCTGGAGTGCAGTGACCGCTGCCCCGTCCGCGGGATGGCTTCACTTTCCTCCAACAGGTCAGTCTCTTCCCCGCCCTCCATGTGCTCCTCGGCAGAAGAGGATGGCACGGCCTGAGATGCGCATTTCAGCCAGCACCAAAGCAAAGTTCTTTCAGCCAATGCAGGTTGGATTTGAGGACCGATGCAGATGGGCTCCGAGATCAGCCCTTCTCCCACTTCACACGCTTTGATCATCACATGTTATTGCACCTTGATTTCGCTTGCTTTCATCATCACTGGTAATAATCGCCCTTAAGCTGCTTATTGGGTATCACAGACGGCTAAAAGCCTGCAAATGCCTTTGACCATGTCCTCAACACCCTCCCTCAAAGCCTCTGCGCACCCTATCGCTTTCACACTTGGGCTTGCAGTCAGTCGTTTGGTCTGAAGGCCTTCTGCTTCTGTAACTTTAACCTTTACCTTCCTTCACACATCATGAGTCACAGATTGCATCCTCCTTCCCATCAGTGACCCCCTTCTTTGTGCAACAGGTCTCAGTACCATCCACAATCCCATGTACAGGGGCAGAGGCGTCCCACCCGCACCTGTGCCTGTGGTGCCTTGCGTGCCCTGTCCCTATGGAGCTGAAACCCTAAATCCCTAGCGCTCAAGCACCTGTTGCCGTTGTGCCTGACGCCTGCAGCCGCTACCCTATGGAGGGAGAGACCTGAATCCCCAATACCCTTTTTCCCACACGCACCTGTGGCCGTGACACCTTGCGCGTGCTACCGCTGCCCTGGGCAGCCGCCCTAGAGGGCCTTGAAGTGGCAGGGGCGCGTGCAGGTCCACCTCGAGCAGGCTTGGCAGCACGCGGGCTGCCTGCACGGCGGGAGGTGGTAGTGTTCTGTACACGGACCCCTGCTGCCAGCGGCAGGTGGTTGTGGTTGCCTTTGTAGGAGGTGGCCACGATGAAGCCGTCGTGCAGGTCACGCTCCACGACCTGGAGAGGCATGTGCAAACGCGAGGCGTGGGTGTGATTTTTGGGCCAAGGCTCGAGCATGCAATGGCTAGAGCTGGTGTCTCGAGCGCAGGTGCTTGTGGCGCGTCTGAGGGCCACCCCAAGAGATGTGAGCCTTGTCAGTAACATAGTTTTGCGTGAAACACTGCACTATTTATTAATTCTTGACCCATTGCTCAAGGACCTCCATGAACTAAAAGAAAAGGATTACAGAAGCTGCACAGAGCAGGATGGAAACAAACACATGCTGGCTTGTTCTTGGATCAGCGCCCAAAGGGTGTAACATGTATACCCTATGCTCCAGGCAAGTGCACATGAGGTCTACCTCCTCAAAATTCAGCTGGCAAACAACAGAAATCCGTACACCACATAATTGCTCGTTTAACTTCTGAAGCATCCAGACACAGCAAATACTAAACATTTGCTCAGTAACGTGCAAACTTCTGACCTCTACACAAACTTCGAGTACAAGGAATTGGATGTCTCATTGGCACGGCTCTTGCGCACTCTTCTCGACACCCCCCAAAAATTTTGTTTTAAAATTTAAATAATAAATTTAAATTTAAATTTAAAATAAACATCCATTTTGATGTTTATTGATTCTTGCACACACCCCCTTGACACCTAATAGGCATTTCACCACTGTGCAACTTTGATCACTGCTTTTTCTTATGCAACTCCGCATAGCGTGCTTGCTGCACGTTGCTTCCCACAAGGACTTCCCCCACTTCCGCTCTCCCCTGATCATCTCCATGTCCCCTGCTGTCGCCTTATGCACAAACCAGCCCATAACCAATTTGAAATTCTTTTCTAACATGACATGCCCATTACGCACTCATATTGGGCCCCTTTTCTGCACACTGTCCACCCAATGCACAACCTTTGAAACCAAGCAGTGAAACACCGCGCACTGCTCAAAAATAAAATACTGCGTGATGATCGAGAACCAGTATGGCAGTTTGACCAAAGTCTTATGCCTGAAAGCACTGCTCTATGACAGGAAAGTGTCTGCCAGCGAGTACTTGCTTAATGACTGGCTTACTTGTTTGCACAACAGGCTGGAATTTTTCTGGCTTCTTGTGACTTCCACCCACCTTCTTTGCTGGGCATGACTGGTCAGAGCACTTGTAATAGCTGCGAGGGTTGACACTATCACGCACGATTTTCTCCCCGTACTTTCGCCACTGTGAGCAAGCAGGGAAGCACAGCTTGTAGTAGTCAAGTCCTTTGCCCAAACTAGCCGCTGAGCTATACCATTAAGCTGCACCCTCCGTCCATGCTGCACATTGTGCCTGAAATACAGCAGGATCTTAGTTCCAAGCAGCATGCTAGATGAGGTCTGTTGCAGCTTGCTAGTTGCTGTACTCAACCCTGATGTCCATGCCTGAGGCAACTCCAAATCCAAACTGAGTATCTGGGAGCACACCTGCCACCCGTCATGGTTGGCAAGCATTTCGCGCTCATCGCCTGCCCCTGTTCCACGGCCAGTCAAGTTGGCGGGGAAAGCTGGGGTTGGGGGTGGTGCAGCTGGCACAGGCTGGTTCGTGGGGTGAGGGCTGGAGGGGGTGTTGGGGGCAGGGGTGGTGTGAGGAAGGCTGGGCTGGGGGAGGCTCTGTGGCATGGGTGGCATGGACGTCTCTATGGTTGGACGGATTGGAGCGGTGGTGGTGAGCTCAGGTAGGCCTGCAGGGGGGCAAGGAGGCAGCAGTGATGGACTTGGTTGAGGTGAGGGTACAGGGTCAATGCGCATTGACTGCATGCCAGGGCAAAGCAGCGGAGGTGATGAAGACATACAACTCCCCCGTACCACTGACCCCTCCCCAACCCAGGTATGGGGAATGCGGTTTTTAACCTTGAAGAAAGGATTGGGGGGATTGCAGACAGGATGTGATGTGCGAGCCAAACAACAAGCATGGGCAGGGAGGGAGGGAGCCCCCTCCGCGCGGCAGGCATACATGGCTGTCACATACGCATACAAGCTTTGCACATTCAAAGTGTGCTGAAGGGGGCTGGTGGCTGGGTGGACCCTGGTCCTATGCTTGTTCTGACCAGAGGACTTCTTCAGGGGGCCAGGAAGTGATGCAGGGTGGTGCAACAGGCAAAGGAGGGCGCCAGCTTGCTGTGCCAGGGTTGACCTAACTTCACCAGCCCCGCAGGCGAGTCCGTCGGGTGGGGGAGAGCTGGGCAGTCAATAGTCAATGACATTGACATTTGGGGACGGAGGGGCGAGCACCTGCTCGACGCCCTGAGCGCTACAGCCCTTCTTCCTTGTACCTGAACACCGCCTCCTGTACGCTTTACGCGCGGGCAACGAGGCAGAGTCCCGGGTCGCAGACGCACAGCCCCCAGCAGCGGTGTTCAACGAACATACACACCTTGCCACAGCGAAGCCAGCGCCGCAGGCGGTTGGCTCCATGGTGCTGCAGGTGGGTTCCCCACCGCGGTGATCATGTTGCACTCTTCAGGCGCAGGCAGAACCGGCTTTCCTTGAGCTTTTGAAGAGCTGGGCTTGTTAGCCTACGACTCTCAAAGGACAGTTCATGGCGGAAATTTTATTCATTTCAGGTATAAACATTCTTGTACTGTGAGGAGCAAGTGCGCTCCTGGGCGAAGAGTAGCTTTCAGAGCTGACAGTTCAACAATAAAGATTTCAAATGTGTTAAATAAAGGTGGTGTTATATTTTAAACCCCATCGCATACGTGGACCGTAGCAGACATGACATGCGCTACCAATGTGCGTACAGAGACATAAGTAAAAGTGAAAACATATGGGCTCACTAACTTGTGCATGGCTTCGAAGGAACCGGTTTTTCCACTAGCATACTGAATTGGCTTCGAAGGTTTAAACATGGACAGGCCTTACACAATGCCGAGCCTGAAGGAGGAGACTAAACCACCAGGTGAATCAGGAAGGCAATTCAATCCCATTGCCTACAAGTGTGCCACTTTCCACCAAGCCTGGCACATGGACTCCAGCACTATGCAACACAAAATACAGTGACGCGAAATACAGGGCATCCATGTGTGGTGACCAAATTGCCAAGCTCCTGTGCTCTGGTCTCCACCTTTTATCCTTCTGCTTTTTATTGTTCCATGGCAGATGGGCACCAATACATGGTCTTAACTAGTGGTACCTGTGGTGTGCACTATATAATTTCCCAGCCCTGCTTGCTGACCCTGCCAATGCTCTCTTCAAATCAGAGGAATAAGCAGCAAAACATTTGTAAATAAGGCTTCACTGACAGCCGAGCAGAACTGTTCCATTTTTGTCAGACATCTAATTGTGCAATTTCCATAAATGCGCACAGGAAATTCTGCCTGTAAAAGAAACATGTGCTCCCACCTGCTACGCATAACATAGTGCATTGCACTGGCTCGCTTCTTTCCTTTTAGTCTGCAATGAAGTGCTGTCATGTTGGTGGCATTGACAAGGGATTACCTGTTTAATGTGATTGCTTACTTGTGTTCACATTTTTTGCTGCTTGCAGTGTTCTATGACATTGACAGAGGACATAAATCATCCTTGGCAAAGACAATGCGAAGTAAGGACAGTAGGTTATTTTCTAGACAGGGCAACATACAGCCACTTGCAGTTAAGGTGGATGCTACGTGTAATCCCTTCAGCTCATCACATGGGGTGTTGTTTAAACGTCTTGGTGCTCTGACAATTTGATTGCATCATGAGGCATTGCACGTTACCAATCTTCCATCCTGACACGCCCTGCAGCATCCCCCATTCGCTACAGCTGCATGAGGAGCACAGCTCCTCGGTTTCCAAGGGAGGGCAAGGACAGCACGCCCTTTGGAGTGTATGACTTGAGCTCTACCACCACCAAGAAGACAATAGAGACAAGCACGAGAGGTACGCGCGTGGTGCCCTTGCTACAAACAAAACCACCCTTTCATTCATGACCCGTTCTTGCACAGCACCATTAGGTGCCTCAAAAGCAGCTGCTAAACTGTACGTTACTGCAGCCAGCTGCTATATTGTGCGTTACTGCAGCCAGCTAAGTTGTGCGTTACAAGCCTTGTGATAGCTTGTCCTCCGTTTTTTCTTGCTTACGTGAGAAAGAAGGACACTGTGATGTTCCCTGCTCCATTTTATTCCCACTCATTCGCTCTACTTGCGTGCTTGCTTGCTGAATATGCAGACAGCAGGCGGTTTTATGCTGCCTCCTTTGATAGTCAGACACCCCGCTTTCGAAGCACCGCAGCTTCGCTTGCACCTGATGCCATGTACAACGTGGACAAGTGAGTTGTTTTTGCTGCAGGCATGAGGTCTACATATGTTTTAGGCCCAACACTCTGTTGTAGCTGAGCTGCTCTTTGCTCAATTAATCCTGTTGACTTCACCAGTCAATGAGTTGTCTTTTGAGCTGCATTTGCTGCCTAACATTTTTGATCTTCACAGCACGGATGTTTTTTCTCTCATATATTCTCCGCTTTTCATGACAGGGTCATGAACTCAAATCCTGCAACAACGTCAAAGGTTCTGGAGAGCTCACCAGTCAATTACTCCATCCTTCGATCAAAGTACAAACGCTTCAATGACAAACCATATGGAGAGGTGAGGATCGGCTAGTGTGCGCGTTTGCTGTTGGCTTGAAATATGGAACTTGCAACATTAGATGGAGATTGAAGTTAGCTGCGCCATGGGCAGCACCTTCTTGTACAAGCACCAATAGGAGTGCAAAGTTACGCGTACTACGGTAAAATCATCGCCAGAGATGACCATCTCATGGCTCTTGTGTGCACAGCCTCACCAGACCACAACTGATGCCCTCAGCACTTACTACAGCACCCTATTTTTACTTACTATGTTTCAATGCAGGGCCCGGATACCTTGTATGATGTGGACAGTGGCCCTAAAGCCAGCTTACAAAAATCCATTGCCACTTCGCCCATCAAGTATGGGAACATGAAAGCTGGAACAGGAAGACACAGAGGGGAGCTCAAGTATGAAACACCGCCGTCGTTGGGGCCAGGTGAGCAAGTACCTCGCTTTGGACTAGTGCCAAATCTTGTTGCTGAGCCGAATTACTGTGCTAGACTCCTGGTACACTCACTTGCCTAAAAAGATGTGCAATCTTGGCACCCCCTACTTGGCTATTCCATGCTGCGTACCGTGGTTATGCAGTTCAAACAGAGCTTGCCTATCATGCCTGCCCCTACGTCAAGTCAGTGCCAATCTTGTTTGTTGTGACTCTGCAGGCACGTATGATTACCAGCACCCTCAGCCCAAGGTCTCTCCACCTCTAAGCAGCATGGTCTCTAGGAGCTCACGCTTTGTAAACCAACCTGGTGGCTCAGGGGCAGGATTGGGGAGCACATGGTGAGTTTCTCTCAAAACAAAGTGCCGAATTGCACGCTTGCTCCATGCCCTGCTGCAAGGCCATGCTCTGAGGCAGCCAGCAGTTATTATGCGTCGCATGTGAAATACTGTGCTACGTAGATGCATCAAGGAATTGGGAAGAAAGCGCTTAGAGTCCACCAGGCAGGCTTGTGTGAGACAAGGTAGGACTTCCGAACTCAGAAGAACACGTCCACTTTCCTAAAGAGAAGGAAAAAAAGTCTCGACAGTGATCAAACCTTGTCCTTGCTCTTGGTTGGTCCCCCTCTGCACACCCCTGCCAGCAAGATTTGTAAGGAAGCACTCGGACCTGAGTTGCACCTTCTCCTGCGCTTCATCTGCACCTGCAACGAGGCATATTACATGTACTCACCTCTACAGAAAGCAATGTAGACAGTAACACAGCAGGTACGCATGCAATGGGAAGGTATGCATGCACATACCTTTAAATAGAGCAATAGAAGATACAAATGTATAAACATGTACACAGCAGGCACACATGTAATGGGAGGGGATGCATGCTTGCCTGCCGGGAGGGGTTTGACAGGTTTGACTGGAGAGCCCAGACTGCTGGCAGCAACTCCACCCTTATCCGCCCGTCCTGACGATATCATATCACGACAGTGCCTACTGACTATGTCTCAGTCCGCCAAGCTCATGTCTTCACTGCTATTCAATGGCAGACCTTGCCTCACAAAAGAAAGCAGCCAAATTACTGCATTGTTGGTTTCATAACAATTTACAAAGAGTTTCAAGTCTGCACGGATGGAATGCTCTTTGCCAGAGAATAACTTTGGCTTGGTATGGGGGCTTGACTGATTATCCAAGGGCACACCATTTGAATCAGCAGAAAATTAGCTTCTTGATGGTGGATTTGTTACGGACTAGGCAGGCCTGGGTAGCTCAAAACCTAAACTTTCAGTTCGTTAACATGACAAAACATAAGGAACTGCGCCCCAGGGGGCCCCGCCCCCAAAAACTGATTTCCCCACTCTTTTTTTGGAAGATGCACATCCCAATCGTTTTTTTTCCCTGTCTTTGTGGCTGTACGATGACTACAGTAGTCTGTACACAGCCCAACTTGTAAAGTATGAACTTGGCCCAGAGTCCGACATAGTATGGAGCATGCAGGTCTGACAGTGGCCTGGAAGATCGTTGGCTCAATTTTGACCTGGAACTCTCCAAAGTGGAATTGAGGTTGAGGGCATGAGGGAAGTGGCCAGAAACAAGCACGTTTCCCCAGGGAATTAATGCATTGTGGCTGAGGATGCTGTGACGGTGTTAGTTTGGAAAAAGAGAGTATTGTTCCAAGCTCCATTCTTGTGGGAAGTTCTATGCCAAGCCCAAACATGCTATCCTGTATAAGAAAAAAAGTATGTAGGCAGTGGAAGCACTCCCCACACCAATTAAGGAAAAGAGGATACCTAGGCAGGACCGAGGCACCATGTGTCCTCTTCACCAAGAGAAGAAAAATATCATTGGGGATCAGGGGGGTACCCCATGCCTGACCTTGGTGCGGAGAGTTAACAGAAGTCTTCTCAAGAGCGCATCTGGTGGTAGCAAGTTTATAGGCATACTGGATACATTTGAAATATTTCACTTTGTATGTGCTTTACCTTTTTTGAGTAAAAATACTGCCTCAAATAAGTAGTCGTTATTCTACTTATTGATGGTGAGTTGCTTATAACCAGGTCAACAACCGACACACGTAAGTGGAGCCTAGTTGCCTCAGAATCTCATTACTCAGTCAAAATACACAGCTGTTTTTGTCAGCCTCTATCTATTCATCTTACCACTACCATTCCCGAAATTTTCTTTCGTCGGAGTGCAGCACATATGAGAAGTGGTTTGAATAAATTGGAAATATTTGAGAAGAATTCAAGATTGATAGATCCAGTCTGTTATAAAGTCATAACCTTTATGTTGTTTTATCACACAAGTGCATGCTTCCTGGGCTATATAAAGCTTCCCATTGCTCCGCACAGCAGTGTATGATTGAGATGTGGGTTTGTGATGCAGGGGCTCCGCCTATCTGCGCATTGCCCTGAATATTGACAGTTGCTTCCTTGCATCATGCACATGTAGGACCCAAGAGAAAGACCAGAAGGCAGGATGGAGAAGTGGACCTTCCATCTCAAAGACAGAGTACATGAGGCCAGTGTATATGCCCAAGTCTCTGAACAAGAAATGAAAAGGACGATTTAAGCGCACTGGGTGGACAAATGTTTATCTGTACACAATGTTGGTAAGCACGAGGAATGATTTCCTCTATTTATTGTGCTATGACTTTACTCGTGGCTTTTTCCCCTCTGGTTGTTTCAGTGTTGTGCTGTGGACTTGAGGTCAAATACAAACATTCCAACATTGAAATGTGTTTTCCAATGAAAAATGATTTTTTAGCATCCTCATGGACTGCAGTGACGGCTTTCCAGCTACCACAGGATTAAAATTGCTTTGGAGATTGACCTGATTATTACAAGGGTTACAAGGGGTTGGCCTACAGCCCGAGAATTTGGCTGATCGGCTGCTGGCGAAACATTCTCATCCAGCATCAAAAATTGAAACCAATTCTGACAAAATTTTTGGAAACCCGTACGAGTCTTGATTTAGGAAAGCATTGACCTCAAATCAGTCAAAATGTGAAAGCTCGCCAAGAAAGGAATAAAATCAGTGTTTGGAAGCTGGGCAAAAGTATGTAATGGTTTAAAAAGATCAATGGACAGGTCCTTGTATTTTCTGTGCAGCTCACACAACTCATAGCAATTGCAATAGAAAAAAAACATGTCTCTCGTCCTGGACTTCAAGTTAAAGTTACAATGGAATTTGACCTTCAGCCAGGTAGTTTGGCTGCTCGGCCTACTCAACTGTTCCAACTGCACAAAAAATATCCATGAGATTGAAATAAAACAATAAGTTCCATTAGTTCGCTTCTGCAAGAAATGAAAAACATCCTCAGGGCTAGCTTGATAATAGTAGAAAGTGCCTGATTCGTCCAAAAAGATTATATGAGAAGAGGGGAAGTCAGAAAATAACTGCATAAGTTCTTTGAAGAGAACACACAGAAGCGCAAGAACAAAGGAACATGGCATGATCCTCCTTGGTCACACCTATCACAAGCAGATGTGTGCTCCTGTCAAAGTGATGTCTCGTCCTGAACTTCAGCACATCCACACTTATCACAAATATTCAAAGTTTGAACCACCCAACCATTTACAGCCTGAGGACTCGACCTTCAAGCAGTGGGCACGAAGCCTAAACCTACTCACATTCCTCATGACTCCTTTATCCAGATTCTTAAATAGATATGATGGGATACAGACCTGATTGTTACACTGTAATTAGTTATTGGCAATAAGTTGGCCCCAAAATTAAAATTTGACGAAGTAATTCCTGGTCATCAAGTACAAAGTGAAAGTGTGCAAGTAACTGCATTATTCTGAAGGAGGTAGGGTTTGGGGGGAAATGGGACAGCAGATGTGCAGCAGTAGATGGGCAAGTTCTTAAGAAAGAAAGAAAGAAAGAAAGAAAGACTACATTCGTAGTATGCTTGCCAAGTCTGGCCGCGTGCATTAAGGAAAGGTCACCTGAAAGGCAGGGCCTCACCACACAGACCAAGAGGAAGAGGTGGCACAGAAGTCTACACCAGCAAGTTGGCCTCCACCATGGGACCTACGACACGACTGTCAGGCACGCCCTGTCCAGCAAGCTCAAGACCCACCCTTCTTCGGGCAAGTTCTTCATGCTAATTAGTTTCTGCTTCTACTAGGCCAGTTGATGACTATGAGCAAACGTAAATCCCATCCATCTGACCCTGATGGTACTCCAGTTCAGTCGAATTGCTGAAGGTGGTTGGTCTACTAGACCAGGTAGTACCAGATGGCCTTGGTGCACCCGCAGATGCGCATGCTGTCTTCCTGGCATAGGAAAAATAGGGTTACATAGCTGTACAGACCATTTTGACCTTGTAACCTTGACATAGCTGTACCTGCATACGAGGGCAGCTTAAAAGCTGAAGCAAACAGGTGCCTGTAACCACTGCTTGGCAAGCAAATCTGGAACCATTTTGTTATTTGGAAAGAAAAGCCTTGTGCCAAGTTTTGACATGTTAATTTGCTGCAAAATGGGGCTCAAAAATTGTTTCTCAAGTTAAGGGATTCCATCTAACAACTAAATTTTCTTTATGTTGTAGCCTAGCAGCCATGCGCTTTGATTGGTGGCTTCTGCATGTAAATTCCGGAAAGCCTATATCATGAAAAGTCTACACCAGCCCAGTAATCGCATGCATTAAGGAAAGGCTTCCTAACTAGCAAGCTAGCAAGTTTGTTCTTTTACAGTTGACACTTCTGAACTCAGCTCAAGGTTTTCAGTTGACATTTACACAAGTTTAGTTTGGTTTGGTTGCAGGCACCTTTTGCTTCAGCTAAGCTGCCCTTGCAGGCAGGTACAGCTATGAAACCCTATCCTATCCTATCCTATCCAAGCTAGCAAGGGTTTCACCAAAGGGCCCTCAAACCTTATCTAGAAACGGCTAGCCGAGGAGAAAGCTAGAAACAGATCTAACAGGCATATGGAGGGTTGCCGGCCATTCACCTGGACGCCCGGACTCTCCTTCCCCCACTCTCCACCGCCACGCGCCCAGTTATTCCCCCCCGAGAAGCCCCCTGTAAGCTCGGGGGTTTGGACGCATGTTACGCTTGGCCTGGCTGGTCTGGCTGGCTTGCTTGGCTGGTTTGCCAACGGGGGAGTTGGAGGCCTGGTCTCATTTGTCCCTAGAACATGTGAACCCTAAAACATGTGAAAGGACAACCATAGATTTTTTTACCAGTATGCAGGAAGCCTGCTGGTGCTTTGCAGGACAATTTCCTGCAAGACAGTGTTGATGTTGATTTAAGTGCTTGCTATTTGAACATGGTGTTGAACATTTTGCTTTCTTGGTGCCGCTCTCAGAGCTGAACTGCTGTTCACGCATGGTGCAGCAATGGACGTTACACTTTTCCTTCCCAAGGAAGAAAAGAAAAAAAAGAAAGACTACGCAGGCAGAGGAAACTCTCCCTACATCAACTTGAATTGAATTAAGGAAAAGGAGACACATTTGCTCAGAAGAGCCGTGAGTCCCCTCCACCGCAAAGCTGTGAAGTAAACGACGCTAATGGGGATCTGGAGGGATACTGGAAGCACCTGGCTCCATAACCTGGCTGCAGCCTCACAGCTGTGAGAAGTATTATTGTTTTCAATCGCACGCCTAGTGGTAACAAGCTTGTTGGCATGAATAACAGATTGGGCACGAAGTTAACGTGCAAGCCTTTCAGCCATGGATGGTTTGCCACACTCCCATATTTTCAAACAGAAGCTGCTGAATTGTGAGCCCATTGATCTTAGTCGTTTTGTTGTAGATCTCAGGACCAGGCATCTACAATATTGGGAGCCTTTTTCCAACACACACCCTAGAGAGCGCAACTGTAAGCGCTTGACCTATCACCAGTGGTGCGCTCCTTCTACTAAAAGAGCCTTGGTTATGAATTCTCCTTATAGTCTCCCCAAATACATGTTCCTTGACCTCCCCCACGATGTCATTCGCAGCGTGGCTCGGTTTAGACTCCGCATTCACACCCTTCGCTATGAGACAGCAACTTGGAATCACAGCTCTTCCCCAAACTGCGACCTTTGTGAGGCTGATGATGATGTCCAGGATGAACAACATGTCCTCTTCCATTGCACACATCCCCAGGTGGTCTCTCTCCGCAGGAAATATGCTCCCTTGTTCTCACAGGCAGAATCTCATGATGTGTCTGCTTTTTTGAACCAGACAACAACAAACTTCCTTGTTTCCTTCATGAATTGATTGCCTTTTATGAGCAGGCTAGCAGTCGCACTTCTTGACTGAAGGCCTTATCCTTGTAAACCTTGTAAACCTTGTTAACGTGCCAGTTTTTGGCACGTTGGTGGTCAGTATCAACACTGCTGGCAGGCTGCTTATAGATTTTGCCAGCGCTGCTGAATGTATAATAGGCACGGGCAGGGTACAAGGAGATGATGGTCAGCCTACTTTTGTTGGATCGATTGGCCAGAAAGTTGCAAGTAGGCCCGATCATGTGCTGATGTCCGGCAGAGTTTATCAGGCTGCTGAGAGTGTTCACATTCTTCCTGTCAAGCACATTAGTGATCACTGTGTCCTGAGTATGAATTTTCGAGTAAATGATGCGGGAAGTGAAGGCACTGACTGGAACTTGCAACCTCCTCATGTATGTAGAGGAGTATGCGGGAGTAAAATGGTTCTGAAATGGAACCCTGAGCGTGCTAAAGAATATGCTGAAGTCCTTGCCAACAACAAAGAAATCCAGGAGCAATTTGAACAGGCAGTTGATGAAGGTGATCATGAGAAGGCTTGCTTTTTCCTGCGCTCTATGATTGTGCATGCTGCGACAGATTATAGAGTTGGCACGTCTAAGAACATTAGTGTCTGTGCACCTCTACGTGCTAGTCGTATTGGTTCTCGCTATCCTCCTTGGTTTGATGCTGTGTGTAAACAGAAAAGGTTTTTAGGGAGGCTGTGCAAAGCGGCCAGGCTGAGCATGCTTGCAAGTTTGCTCACAAACAATTCCGTGCTACTGCTAGGCGAGCAAAACGTGCTTACACTAAACATCAGAAGGCTGAATTCCTGGGTAGGCTTTACAGTAAAAACCCTGAGTTGCATGCCATGCTGAGGCAACCCAAGCGGGCACAAACAACACCCTTGGCTGAACCAGCCTGGGTTGTATATTTGAATGAGCATTTTCGTCCTGCTACACATCATCAACCACAGCGTCCCCTTCATGGGTGCCAAGGTCTTTCAGCTAGGGAAATTGCAGTGCCATTAGGACGTAATCACCCTCCTCCTGAAGTTTTGTTGCGGCAAGGTGCCCGTGCTGATTGGATCCCTGAGCCTGATTCTGTATCTACACCGAGCTTGGATACTATGCGCAGTCTGGTCGCGATCAAATTAAGAAAATGAATGGGAGTGCATCTTCTGGTTTTGATGTCATTGCTGCACCTTTTATTAAAGGCGCTGTTGTCTTGCAGCCCAAACTCAATGGGAGGGGTACAGAGAGTGTCAATGTTTTGGAGCCCTTCGTGGCTAAGCTTTTCAAGTTGCTCCATGACAAGGCACGCATCCCTGCTTGTTGCAAGTATGCAAAATTAAGCCCACTGTATAAAAAAGGGCCCCTGCTTAACCCGAACAGCTATCGCATGTTGGCAGTCAGTGGCACTATGTATAGGATGTATGCCAATGTTGTACGTGCTTTACTAACTGACTGGTGCCAGGAGGCTAACAAAATACCAGATACTCAGTTTGGCTTCTATCCTGGCCGTAATACACTTCAGCCTTTGTTTATTCTTCGCCATCTGCAGCATGCTGCACGCACTTTGCGACCAAACAACTCGAGTAGATTGCATGCGGCATTCATAGATTTCAAACAAGCCTACGACACCTTTCCTAGGGAGGCTCTCTGGCAACACCTCCACCACATCAGCATGCCCACTTCTTTGCTGTCGATTATCCAAGACATGTATGCTGCTGATGAGTATGTTTTGAAGGATGGTGCAAAAACTGCACGTGTGCATCCTATGCGAGGTGTTAAGCAAGGGTGTCCTCTTTCTCCTCTCCTTTTCTCACTTTACATCAATGATGTTGACTTGATTGCTGAGGATGTGAGAGGGGCAGTAACTGGCACAGAGAATGTTCGCGTGACCCACATGTTGTATGCTGATGATCTCACATTGCTTTCCAATGAGCCAGGTGCTCTTCAAACCATGTTAAGCAGGCTGAATGTGTATGCTAGGAAGAAGCATCCCGTTATCAACACTTTAAAGTCAGAGGTTGTGCACTTCAACTCAAAAGGAATCAATCTCCCTGTTTTTACGATTGGCAGTGACACTCTTGCTCATAAGGACTCGTTTAAATATCTTGGCATGATGTTTTACAGGACCTTGAACATGGCTAAATCGGCAGAAAATGCAGCTCGTGCTATGCTTACATCTGCTTATAGGATTCGTCGTTTTGTACGTGAGCACACACTTGCAGATAGGCCGCATGCTTCCTTGTGGCTTGCAAAGACGTATGTTATTCCAGCTGGTATGTACGCGAGTCAGGTGTGGGGTACAGGTTTCATGCAGGCAGGCACAGAGTTATCTTGTGCTCTGCAAACTTTGCATCTGAATTTCTTGAAAGGTACCTTGGGTGTGAAGCGAACTACCACTAACTGGGCTGTTTTGAGAGAACGTGGGCATCAACCACTGCAGTACTATTGGTTTAGAGCTGCAGTCAAGCTGTACAACAGCATGCTTGGTACGAATAGTAGTACTTTACGCCGTGTTATGCAAGCCGATTTGAAGTTACAACCTAAGGATGACAAGTGCTGGACAGCGCAGTTAATTCAAGCCTTCCAAGGTTTACGTGGTTCTGAAATTTTTTAGCAGGCTGTGAGGTCAGGAGGTGCCATTTCCATGAATGATTTTAGTGCAGACTTGAGGTACAGATTGCAAGGAGTTTGGAGAGAAGCTGAGTCAGTGGATCCAAGGGAAAACAACAACAAAATAGCTACTTACCAAGCTTGGTTTGCTACTCCTTTTGCTTGCTACGCTCGCCAAACCTATGCACCCCTGCCTTTTTTTGGATTTGCCTAAGCAAGTTATGCGTAATGTGAGCAGGTTCCGGCTTCGTGCTCATACTTTAAAAGTTGAATCGGCTGTTTGGCAGGATGATGGTACCTCTGTGTGTGACAGGTGTCCTTGCAACCAAACTCAAGATGAAGCACATGTCCTTTTTAACTGTACTGATGAACACGTTTGTTCTCTGCGCCGCAAGTTTCAAGTACTTTTTGAACCTTACTTCCAGGATATTCTTGAGATGCAACCTTTTTTACTGCATCAAGTGAGCTCTCAATTTGTTCATCAGTTCCTTCATCAGCGAAATGCAAAGCTTTTCTTTTTTATGTCTGAGCTTATGGATTTATTTTTGGCTGGCAGAGACCAGCCACAAGCCGATCAGCCAAACGACCTGGCTGAAGGTCACCCCCCATTGTAACCATTGTAACCATTGTTGGTGGTCAAGCCCCGGCTGTTTAAACCGGTTGAAGGCGTGATCAGTGTAGCAGGTCTTACCAACACCCAAAAGGTTGGTGCGGAGAGTCACAACTTTTGCATTATGAGTCTGCAGAGGTCTGCATGCTGCCGCTGTGCCGCCTCCAACTGTCGTCCAGGCCTTCCCAAACAGAAACGTGCCAAACCCCTTCATTTCGCTGCTTTGATTGGAAACATTTGACTCATTTGTTACGCCAGTTCGCCATGTGCACATTTTCTCTGCCTATTCCTGCACAAGTGAGACTAATTTTTTTCTTGCTCGGTTTCATTTGCACAATAGGCTGAGCAGCCAAAGAAAGAAAGAAAAGAAAGTCTACGCAGCAGCCATACTTACTGGCTGAAGGCTGAAGGCTGAATTCAATTGTTAACCTTGATGTTGCACAACTCCAAAGCAAAATACTACAGCTTCCATTGGCAGGAAAAAGCTCCATTGTCTGACATCAGGAATCTACCAGAGGTCTAATTAGGAATACTGCTAAAGAAAAAGGAGAAAAACACGTAGGCAAGGAGAACAGTGAGAACTAAACCTCTGTAATGCTTCAGAAAAACTTACGTGTTCAAGGGGGCCCACGCGCTGCCTGAATCCCACCAGACCCACACTAGCTTCCATCTTACCCTCTGATTAGGGAGACACACGGCTCTTTAAGTCAAAGTATCTCCTTTTCCTTAATTGATGCAGGGAATGTTCTCACTGCCTACATGTTTTCCTTCTTTTTCTTTTTCATTTCTGTGTTCAAGAAAAGCCTGACGAGGTACAATGGCACACAACAAAAGATTGACGACAACAATGCAGAGAAGGAGTGCCATCACCTCCAGTGTTCATAGAAGGCGTCTCCTTCACAATCATGCCAGGAAGTATGCATAAGCTGATTTAACACCAGATGTCTGCATCTTCCTTGCCCAGGGAATCCCTAAATTGGGTGAGATAACAACAGCCTGAGGTTGACTAAACATGATGCGCAAATTGCTCAGGTATTCAAAGGGCATGTACAACAGTCCCGCAGTGGTACTTGTGAGACGTCCTGGACTGCTAACGGATTTTTTTCACATGACATGCATCTTAATCATTACCGGTAGATGGCGCAATTGCCCCCTCATTTGGCGACAGGCATTTCACAATAAGGTAGAAATGCAAGGTACAGAAAAACACCCCTATGTTCACCACCATTTCCTCCTTCCATCATCAAGTTCATCCTTTATTCTTCAGCATCAAACTCTATCTGAAAGGCGGGTCTACGTTTAATGTACAGGCAGTCATAAAGACTGTGTCTTGCATATGCAGGCACAACTTGATGCACTACAGACAGGGAAGGGAAGGGAAATGTCGGCACTATGAAGAGGCAGGAGGGGTCCATGGCTAGTTTTGTGTGTCATACAAAAGCCCTCGCGCATGTCACACAAAGCCCTTGCCTCGCTTTCCTTTTGTGTACACCTGCAAGGTTCAAGCAGTCATCATCAATGCGTGAGGCACCAAGCCAACAGCTAGGCCACTTAAGCTCTGCTAGACAGGTGAACAAAAGAAAAGTTTGGGGGCAAACTACCTCCTACAGACACGTATCTGCGCAGGAAGGAAGCTCGCTGATCATGATGACAGGTGAGAAGCGAGCTTCAAGGATCGTGGCGTAGGATCGCTGATCATGACGACAGGTGAGAAGCGAGCTTTAATCGCACAAAGAGCACAAGGTTTTCACAGGATCTTTGAACCAGGGCCAGTCCTCAACACCCTCTGCTTGGTGTTACCAATGCATGGGTGGATGGAGGCAGCGCTCTGTGCAAGCAGGAGGTGCGCACCACTCTTATCCAGCAACTCATCTTGATGAGATGTGCTGCTGATCCAAAATGATGTGCACAGGTAAGCAGCAAAAATGAGCATTCGAGGCTTGGACTTCGGCTGCAAATTGGCCTTACCTTGCCTTTGCTTCCGCCATCCCAATCTTCTTTAATGGTCTCTGTAATGAATTTTTCGCCCTTTTTGCAGAAGACAGGCACTCCATTGATATACCGAACCTGGAAGTATGATGCAATTGTTCAGTGATTGTTGCCTCATTCAGCACGCAATGACCAAAACTTCCAGCCTTAAAAAAAGCAACCCAACAACAGCTGTCAGGCAGACCGAGGGTACCTTGTGCACTGTTCAAGCAGCCACCATGATGAAAGGTCAACCCGCAAGTACCTGCTCTACACACCTTGCTCTGTGGTTCTTTGTCATGCATCTGCGGCAGCAGTAAGTCATCCTTCTGCTTGCTGGGCTTCTTGTACCCAGCAGGCACGGTCTTCAGAGCTTCCAAGTCATACCTAAAAAGGCATACAAAGGCGCAGTCTTCACAGCTTCCAAGTCATATTATGTCACACAAAGCCCCAAGCCATACCTTCAAAAGCAGAGAACACAAGCACAAAATATCGAAGAGTTGTAGTGACAAGACAGAAATTCAATTTCTTGGATTCTGGACCGGTGATGCTGCGGTAACCCTTTTTGAAGCGTAGGTTGCCAACCATTCTTCAGCAATTAAAGCAATCTAGCCTTTTGACACAAATCTGGAAAGTTTGGTTAAGGTGATGTCATATGCTGGGAGTGCTATCAAGGTAAGGAACGTAAGCAACTTTCCTGAGGGATGAAGGGTGCGTGCCAGGGAAGGCTTGACAAACAATGAGATATGGAGGGCAAAAGCTGTCAATGAATGCGTCTAGCATGACCGCATTTATTATCTGTTTGTGTCATGCAGCATATGCCACGCAGCCAAGCCTTTTATTGGTCTGCCAGTGCCATATGTGGCAAGCCACTCAAAAGCACTTTTTCCTATCGAGGCCCTCCTCACCAAGGTCTGGCCCAACAGGAAGAATCCTTTCATGGGCAGGGAACCGTCTAGCCATTCCTCAGCAAGCAATTCAAGGTCCTCAGCGAGCATTGCTCCGTAAACTATTGAATCAAGCAAGTAATTAGTGCTGTTCCGCTGCCAGTGACGAGGAGGATGTCCAGGCCAAAATGTTGGGTTGGAACCCAGGGGCGGAACCTCCCTCCAAAAGCACCTCCATCAACCCTAGAAAGGAAGGATACCTCTTCCAAAACCTTATATTTTTACATCGATATTTTTATGATCGTAAATGTACCATTGGCGTGGCACTTGTGAGGATGAGGGGTTTCCAACCATTTCCTGCTACTAACCAAATAGCTTCAGCCAAAGAGGACAAGAAATTGGTGAAGACAAGCACTTCACATGATCAGAACATGCTTTCATGCAAAGCTGCAAAGCATTCAAAAGGTGAATGCAGAGCGGATGCACTTACACGCACCCAACCATGCCCTCTGGGCCCTAAATGCACACCTATGCACCTTTCCGAGGTTTATAAATGGTTATGCTGTGCTGGCATGCAGGCCTGTTGCGCTTCTTGCACACACAACTTCCTGTACATACCTTTCCAAGATTTTTTCTCGGTTCTGTTGTGCTAGCATGCGGGCCCGTTGTGCTTCTCGCTCTGTCTGCCTGCGCCGCTCTAGCCATTGGCTTTCATGCTGCTGAATGTCGTCGCCTACCTCCAGCACCCAGTCCACTGCAGCCTGTGAAGAGCGGACAACAACAACAAGGACGCAAGAGCCTGTGCCAACCCTTCAGAAAGCCTGTGGATGCACTGGAACAATTTTTCAAGACCATTCAGAGAAACTTCTAGGAACAGGAAACTTTCTCACATTGTCAACCATTTAGGGGAGGCAGCAAGAAACAGGGCGATGGGCCAGGAAAATGTATGTACCATAGCAGTGATGAGTAAGACGCAAAATGTGAATCCCACCCCTTCCAGTACTCATTTGTATGTAATCTGCATAACTTTGTAATCAGACAGCCCCTATTTAACCCTCTCGATTCTCAATCCTCAATCATTTATATGTAATCTGCATAACTCTGTAAGCAGAGCCCCAATCTAACCCTCTCAATCCTCGACCTCCGCTCTCATCTTGAGCATGCACATGCACCTTGTGGATCTTTAAATGCTTTACCAAAGGCTACCTTTGAAGGCTCACACCAATTGTTCACACAATGATACCATGAGTAGGTCATAATTTCTTAGAACAGCGGTCCTGCTAAATGCTAGATATGCAAGCAGAGTACACGCTGCTTCAACATTCAGCAATAAACACAAAGTAACTCAATTGCTCATTTGAACTGCTCAGAGCAAAAAATTGCCGCACATTAGCATATCTTTCATGGAGGGATTCATGGACAACACAAAAAGAAAAGAAAAGAAAAAACTATGTAGGTAGTGAAACACTCCCCACATCAGTTAAGGAAAGGGGACCACATTGGTGCACAGACCGTATGACCACCCCACCACGAAGTTCAGACTGAGAGAAGTACAGCAGGCAGAGAAAGAAGACAAACACAGTATGCAACAAAAAAAAACTGATAAGAAGGCCCTGCAGAAACCTGCTGTCACCACATCAAGCAATGAGCACGGCATGGGAATGGAACATTTTAAATGCATGTGAGAATTGAAGGACAATCTAGCCCTTGGGCTTCACAACAGTGCTGACTGAGAACCAGGCAAAGGAGGTAGGGGTAACTTGCGTAGGGTTGGAGTCGTGAAAGCGCAATTTTGGCAAGCACATTGTTGTCAAGACCAAGGACCAAGCAGAAAGGCACAAACACATCTTAAATTCGCTGATAGGCTTCTGAGAATGGTCAAAGAGACCTGAGCTGTATTGCTGTGCAGCTAAATTGCTTGCATGAACAGCGACACATCAGCAAAGGAGGCCAATGCCCTTGGCAGAGTGAAAGTTGCAGCTGGCCCAGGGTTGATCAATTCGGGGGTTTGGCAAATGAAGTTTGCGCACACTTTGATAAAATTCGAGGTTCGGCGCACTGTTCGAACGAACGTTTGCCTGTAGGCGAGAAGGCTGGGAAGGGTGAAAGGGGGGGGGCAACTGCCCCCAACCACCCCTTCCCCCTCGCCCCTTTCCCCCAAGCTATATAAACATTATGATATAAACTGTATAATGGGCAAAAAGAAGGGTCCCACACGGGACCATGTTGGGTTTGGGAGGGTCTTACACCCCCTTTTGGGCACAGGGCATAAAGTTCTTCAAACAGGCGATTCACAATTCGCGAACAGTTCGAAAAAGTTTAAGTTCTCAAACTGATCAACCCTGAGCTGGCCAACTTTTGGTGTGTCACAGCCTGACACCATGCTTTCGAAACATTATTTTTTGGCTCCTTCAGAGAATTAACCAACTTGGATTCGAGCAAAAAAATAGCTCCGAACAAGCTCAGGGCTGGCCCTGATCCCTCTTTTCTTTCTTTTTCCTTTCTTCTCTGGGCTAAGGACAGCTGCAAAGCAATTTACACGCCGATCGCATTCAGATCCAAAGCTCCTTGCCACTCACAAACGCGTCATTTCAATCAAAAAGTCACACACATGCACACGTACCTCCAAGCCTCCATGTACTAGCAGGATGTGAGTCAGGAAGTCTGCGTGCAGAGAGCACGGGCACAGCACCTGCACGCAAGCACCTAGGTTGTGTCAGGGAGGGATAGGTCACCTAGGTGGTCAGCACCCCTAGGGGTTCACACTGTGGGCAACATATGAAATTCGACCATGCAGACAGCAAGCACACACCATTCTAAACTAGACGGAGCACATGGACGAGTACTTGAGCCTCAAGCTCAGGCATTGCCTAAACCCGGCTCAACAATGAGGCACCAGCTCATGCAACTGCAGGATTGACAGGCATTGCTGGAGTGCCCCCAAGCCGCTGCTGATAACACGGCACTCCAGACAGTGCACTGTGCGCGCAGTGCTGCTCTATAGCACCGCACTCCACTCACACCGCACTTCAAGGTTGCACTGACTCCAGCACTGCAAGATTGCACATGAGCACCTTCCAGCATCCAAGTCAGGGTTGTAACCGAGATAAAACTGGATGGCCATCCAAGCACGCACAAGCTCCAGCCCTCGTGCACACCCTTGACAGCTTGGCTTGAAATTCAGCAGGGAATTGGGCAGCAGCTAGCCTGGTACACAGCCTTGCACACAGCCAAATAACCACTTGCCTGCAACTGTGCGACTTCCGGGTGAGTTCCGCTGCCCTGATCGCTCACGTCACAGCTATCCAACCCCTGTTCTTCCTGCTTCCAGCTTTTTGCCCCTGATGGGTTGATGGATAGGGCACCAAGAGGGGGAAGCTCTGCACTGCCACGCCGGCTGCTGCTGCTGCCGCTGCTGTTGCACATGCCCTGGGGCTGGGCTGCAAGTATGCGTGCAAAGTTATTTTGTGCTGTGCACAGCTGAAACCGTGATGCTGCGTCTGTCTCTTTTGGCAAGAAAAAACCAAAAGAGCGATGCTAAAAGTATTTGGAGCTGGAGGCAGTGCAAATAGAGTGTTTGACCATCCTGTACACGTTTATGGACATGAAATGTGGGGGGCTTCTCTCAGAAAGTTTATCTCTGGTACGGAGGCTATCCATGTCCCATCAAGTGTTGCATGCGCATGCGAGCACACATGCGCACGCGCGCGCGCGCGCGCACACACACACACACACACACACACACACACACACATACACACAGCTTGCAAGCACACACCTTCAGCACCAGAGAGCGCAGGGCCGTCACACTGGCAGGCAGGAGGCTCTTTCATTGCCTGCGCCTGCTCGTACAGCTCAAGCACGCAGGGGAGCTTGTCTTGCTCATCTTTTGAGGCAAAAGCAGGGCTGGCTCCCTCCTGGGGGTCAAGAACAAGCAACACAGACATGACAGAGGAATTGTGTGTGCAATTCATTATTTGATTAGAGGGTCAGCAGCTGCTATTGACAGAACAGAGTGCCTGATTAATTGCAGGCCACACTAATCTTCGAACTGCAGCGTTCAATTTAGAGCATTTGTCCCATTAGTTGATCGAATCCTGAAAGTACCTTGCTGCTTTGATTTTGAGGTATACTTTGAGTGATGATCAAGCTCACTTTGCAAAGCTTGCAGCAGGCCAGCCAGACTCTCAAGGCTTGGCTTTTATCTTTTTTGCCAGATACCAGGTCCTGATGGATTTGGAGTGAGGAGCCTGCCTTCACAAGCAACTACAAACAAAGTGCAAACAAAGAGGATTGAGTCGGGAATTCCATAAGGCTTCCCTTCTTAAGGGATGAACAAGTAACCTCGTAGAATCTTTCATGCAAACAAATCCTCCGTGGGTTTGGGATGACTGCAGCCATCCAAAAAAACACAATTTTTAAGGGATGCGGGAAAATGTGGGATAGGAAAAAAAATGGTTTATTACAACTGAACTGAGTTAGGGAAATTTGGAGGGTATCAGAGGAAGGATGCGGTTAAGATGAAAAGCCTCAGGGCAGGCTTCAGAGGGCTTCGACGGCTATGAATGCTCAGCTTCTTCATGTTTCACTCTCCTCCTATTTCAGAAGAGCAGCAGCAGCAGCAGGAAGCAAGCAGATTGCGTAAAAACATGCAACTGCACAAATTCTTGAACAGCTCATGAGCTTACAGCTGGATGCAGGAGAACAAAGACAAAAGAAACAATTATGTAGGCAAGGGACACCCTCCCTACAACATTAAAGGAGAAGGGGACACAGGGAAGCAGAATTACTTGAGACCAGTGTGTGCAGCTACCCTTTACGCAATTCTTCTGCACAGCAGCACCTTCAATCCCCCACGAATATTACGTGCGCTTGTGCAATGCAGACATAGACCTTTCAGGGGCCATTTGACCTGCCTCCCTCTAATGGGAGCCTTTGCATGCAACTGTTTCTCTTCCATGCATTTTTAAGGACAGCTTACAAAAATGTGGGCAGAGAGGGGCTGTTTACTCCTGCATGTGTAGGATACCCAAAAGCAACCATCGAGGGGGTGCAGGATAAGAGCAAGAGGGAGAAAGTACTTGTGCTAAAGGTTCAGCATGATTACCTGCGAGTATTTAGTTAAATATTCGCAACTGACGGTGGCCATGATTGCCTGTCTTGAAATTAAGCAGCTTACAACCAGATGAGCAACGGCCACTGAGCCAACTATGCATGCCGCGAGGCCCAATCATACACCACCATGCTTTTGCCAATCACCACCCCTTTCACCCGAGTGACACATGTGGCTCAAACCAGTGATTTGCACACTTGGGGGCTGCGCTGAGGCAAACCTCACACACATACTTTCCCACAGCTGCCGCTCATAAACACCCACAAACGTGCCTGCTCACGTCTAATCCCCTGGCGACTGTGGCCTAACTTTTGACTCTCCAGGAGTGCACACAAAAAGAGGATGTGACCCTTGGGCCACACCCGCATCCTGAAAGAAAGAAAGTAAGAATGAATGATTTACGCTTGCCGCTCGGCCACGTGCATTAAGAAAAGAGCCTTTCAATGACTCCCACCGATACAGCCGCATCCTGAGACCGCATCATATCTCTTTATTGCATTATAAGGTACGAGCCAGGATGTAATCTTTATTGCATTGTAAGGTACGAGCCAGGATATAATCTTTATTGTATTGTAAGGTACGAGCCAGGATGTTGAGTGCCTAAGCACTCAAATGTGAGATACCAGTGTATTACACAACCCAAGAGGAGTTACTGCTCCAGTGTGTTGCCTGGTCAGAGTGGAAAGCGAATTTGACTGCTGTTGAAGGCCAAACAAGCAACAGTTGGAGAAAGATCAGCAACCCATCACATCAGGAAGCACTCCTTTTTGACAGCATCACCTCATCCTTAGAAACAGTCACCCTGCCAATGAGGTGCTTCATTTCAAGCATCAGACAATGCAAAAACACCTATTTAAAAAGTGGTGATTGCACCTCAGCACGAAGTGCTTTCAAATCAGTGTTGTAGGCGTAAACATGCTGCTTTCAGGCTTATAGGGAGCGCCTGTAGATTATTGTCCTTCCTGCTCATCATCTGGTAGATAGTGAGTTGTCCCACAACCAAACATGAGATCAACGCACACACTTAAACATGCAAGCAAGCAAGGCTCCTTTTCAATGCTGACCATGCAAAATGACCTCAAGAAACAACAAAGGACAAAGTAATGGGTTGCGCAAAGCAACCACCTACCAGGAATTCACATGACACCTCAGCCATCTCTGCCCCATCAGAGGTGCTCATCAGCATTTCAAGATAGTCAATCACCTGCAAGAGGTCAAACAGCACATCAAACACAACTTTGCCTGTAGCACCTGTGTACAGCAGGCTGGAGGAGGAAGGAGAGGAGGACACACTAACACAGGTGTCTGGATGAGGTGCTCCTTCACCTGTCAAGCATTAAGGAGCGCGATTCGGACATGACTGTAAAAGTGCGCCTTCCTGTATTTTGTCTGCATATTTGCACCAATAGTGTTCAAACGAGTCAACTTTCATATTATGCGTGCTTGCATAATCACCGTCAAGGGAATGCGAGTATATGTTACAAATTTTCTTTCCTTGGTGTGCATACCAGCCAAAAGCAAGTGTTTTCAAGCGTGGTACGTGTGTGTATATGTGGGGGGGGAAGGGGGGGTTGCATTGCACGTGCGTGTACATGTATGTGTGTGTGTGCGCGCGCGTGCTCTATAAGATTGTGTGTGTGCTCTCTTGTGCCTGAATTTGGATACAGCTGTGTGTGTGCGTGTGTGTGTTCGTTTGTGTGTGTGTGTGTGTGTGTTCATTTGTGTACGCGCACATGTGTGCGCGTACTCTCATGTGGATTTGGGTGCAGGGTTGTGTGTGCTTGTGAGTGTGTGTGTGAAAATGTGTGTGTAATTGTGTGTAAGTGTGTGTGTGCATGTGTGTGTGTGCGTGTGATTGTGTGTACATGTGTGTATGTGCGCGACCGGCATGTGTGCGTGCGTGCACGTGTGAGTGTGTGTGCGCGCGCGCGCGTGTGCATGTGTGTGTGTGTGCGCGCGTGCGCATGCATGCATGTGTGTGTATGTGTGTGTGTGTGTGTGTGTGTGTGTGTGTGTGTGCGTGTGTGTGTGTGTGTGTGTGTGTTGATTTCACTCACTGGTTCATCATCTGGTGGATGGCCAAACTTGCTCAGGAACGCTGCAATTGCTTCCCTCATGTAGTGAACAAGACAGTGCGGAGTTCTTGAAAGCTCTTTTAGGGCCTCAGGGAGAAGTCTGGCTTGGTCAACGCGTCGTGTACGCCCCTTTTATCCAACAGTAAATCAAATATGGAACAGTTCATTAAGAGAAGATTAAAACTTTCTTGAAGGAGGAGTCATTTTCCCGCACCAAAAAATCTGAAACATCAAATGCTGTGTCTGCGATAACTCAGATACCGGTAGTATCAATTGTTCTATTTCTAAGTCTTTATTGGTCACGAACCAAAAGTGTCCACGCCAGCAATTGCAGAGGCTTGGGCAGTGCTTATAAACTGGTGAGTGGCATGCAGGAATGTAGTGACCCTGTAGGCAGGCTCAGTCAGGTAATATATTATTGTAGCACTTGTTGCTAATCCTGCTACTCCTGCTGAACCCCTGGCTGGCGAGCCTCGTGCCCCACCTAGTGTTGTCCTGTCTGAATGCAGGGATTCTGCCAGCAGAAACTCGGACGTGGCCTACTCTGTAGCATGGCATTGAGGAGGTCCAGGCTAGTTGTGTGAGCCTGCCAATCCACTTCCTCTAGTCAGTTCAAGAAGGAGGCGGCGCCGCGCATGTCTGAGGCCTTGCTGTGTCAGAGCTGATGGATGCGTTGGGCACCCTGGCTCAGCCAGCTGTGCTCAATGTCGGGCGGCTAGGTGATGCCTACTGGTCCTGGGTCGACAGGCCTGTGAAAGGGCATCCCCGTTTCTTTGGCCCCAGCTGGTTGGAGCACTTGACTAAGACACCTTGGTGGTTGGTGCCCTGTCTGTGGGCACCCCTGCACCTCGCGTGCGCAGCGCATGCTCACATGAAGTACGCCTGGCCGCTGCCTCACCTTCTGGGGCTACTGGTCGTGGGCGTCCTGCTTTGGCAGCTGCTGGAGTACCTCATCCATCGCTTTGCTTTCCATGCCCACGTGTCCTCTTACTGGGGCATCACGCTGCACTTCCTGTTCCACGGCTGCCACCACAAGTATCCCATGGACAGCCTGCGGTTGGTCATGCCGCCTCTGCCTGCGTTAGCTGCACACATGATAGTGTACGCAGCCTTGTTCACAGCCTTCCCGCCTCACATCGCGTTGCCGCTGTTTGCGGGGGCAGGAATGGGGTATGTGGCCTATGACTGCCTGCACTATGCCATTCACTACTGCAAGGGGGGTAGGTCTGCGCCTCCTCTGCTCTTTTTCCTGCCGTCCCTGCGAGGCAAGCACCTGCACCACCACTTCAGAGACAGTCATTCTGACTACGGGATCAGCAGCCCCTTGTTTGACTACGTGTTCCAGACTTCTAGCTCGTAGATATGGCAAAGTCTCAGTTGTTTAACTCAGGTAGCGACTTCCAGCGACAGGATGACATGCGAAGGAAACTGCGTGTGTGCTGTGCGTGTTTCAAACACAACCGTGTGTCCTTGATGGATTTGATCAAACATTATAGTATTCATTTCCTTGATGGTGATTCATGCCCTGGTGCTAGAGTGACTTCGAGGGATTCAGGCTATTGCTGTTCTGCATTGACTGGGGACACTTGCACATGGGGTTTGTGTGGCTTCCATCATTTTTCACACTACCATTCCTAACAATCAATTTTGACTCCCCCTTTCATTATTGTTTTTAAATCATTGTAAAAACAAGAATCCGTGGTTACAGCCTGTGAAAGCTTACCAGATAGAGAATGCAACTCAGCTCCTTGATGCATGCAACCACAAGTTTAGGATCGCAGCGGCCCTCTCCCATTCCCCTCACAACAACCCCCCATGCTGCTCCTTTAAGGCTACGTCAAGCCCCTACAGCACCAGCCCTGCTTTCCCCAGCACCCCTACAGCTTCAAGGGCTCTCAGCTCAGACCTGCTTGCCTTGCAGCAGCTCGTTGCCCTCCTTTGTGACCCGAGCCCAATCAGTGGACCCACTAAGTACGCAAAATGGGTGAGTGCAGGTTGAGGTGAGGGGGAATGATGGTAATTCCCAAGACAGGAATGAAAACAAGTACATGACTGAAGGATCTGAAGGGGAGCAGGGCTTCGTTTGCCAGCGACAATGGGAGCCTGCTTTGTTCAGAATCGCACGATGCGATGCGGTGCAGGGCGTATCAGCCGGGGAAGACGTTCGCCATCCACTCACCGGAGCAGTTCAAGACCGTTGTGGACTCGTACAGCAGGGACCAGGGCAAACTGGTGATCCTGGAGGCCAAGTCCTCGCACTGTAGGCCCTGCAAGAAGTTTGCCTCAACCTACTTGCAGCTGGCCCAGCGCTTCAAGGACTGTGTGTTCCTCGAGGTCGTGGGCGATGAGAGCCCCGTTACCAGAAGAATGATGGTGTGTGCGTGTGTGTGTGTGTGTGTGTGTGTGTGTGTGTGTGTGTGTGTGCGCAAATGTGTGTGTGTGTGTGTGTGTGTGCGCGCGCAAATGTGTGTTTGTAAATGTGTGTGCATGTGTGTGTGTGTGTACGTGTGTGTGTGTCTGTACATGTGTACATGTGTGTGTACATTTGTGTGTGTACGTGTGTGTACGTGTGTGTGTGCGCGCGCATGCAAATGACAAACCCATTGCATTTTTCTAAAATTGTATAGGCTGAGGCACATGCGAGCTATATCTGGCATTTCATATGCATCCTCATGCAAGAGGCAGGTGTTAGAGCAGGTGTAAAACCTACTCTTCAGGTTTTACCTTTGCATTGGCTTGTGCATCGACTCTTTCTTGCCTTGTGTCCTTTTTAGCAGCTCAGCAAGTATAACAAGACCAAAGGCAAAAGACCAGACGTGCCATTTTGAAGTCACACACCCACATGCGTGCGCACACATGTGCACATGCAGGCATGCATGTGCAATCCCCCTCATGGATTGCAGGAGCAACAAAATTGGCTCTACCTTGAAGAGGGTTGAGTCGGTTGTGCTTGTATATTTTGGGCTTGCAGGTGGATATGAAGGTCAAGTCCACGCCCACATTCTTCATGTACCGTGATGGGGAGCTAGTCCACAGCTTCAGTGGTATTAAGAACGATGTCCTCAAAATGGCAATCCTGGAGAGGCTTAAACCAGAGGAAACAGGGCGAGATTGGTGAGTGCGTGTGCCAAGTATAGATAGCAGACCAACAAGGCCTCTAGTCAAATGGCCTGAGTGCCAGCCTTACTTATCAATATTGGATATTTCCGTGATCTGGGAAGTACAATTTCCTTCCCTGGGCCAAAATTTGACTCCTGAGCTCTTTTCTTCTTCTCTCTTTTTCCATCTGAGTGTTTTCCTTTCGCTATGGGTTTGATGCATACTGCTCGGTGCAAACTGCGCGAGTTAGAATGATTGCAGACTGCTTCACAAGGCTTTTGTATGAGTTCCATTTTCTAGACAGCATTATAATTTCCTGATGTCTCATCCGTTCCTCGTTCCAGGGCTTGCAAATTAGCTTCTTCACAGCACTTGACGTTGTCAGGTTGGATAAAAGGACATGCAGTAAAAAGCTGCAGCAAGTGCGGCTCTTACCTGAGGCAGGCCAATAGTGTTTCTGGGTGGGATGGTGCTTGGATTCCAGGGATTGCTGATGTTTCTGTCGAAAATGTTAAGCACCAGAAAGGTGCAAAACAACTGGATGGACTCATGCCTTGCATTTTTGCCCCTGCAATTCTCCAATCTGTCAGCTCATGTCCTGCAAACCATTCATCACAGGAAGCAGCATCCACTTATTCTGACAAGGCAGCAGCTGTTGTACCTGGCCTCTTTCTTTTCCAAATTTTGCGCCAAATTGGCTGTTGTATGGCATGCAGGGTGGATGATGAAGACACCGAGGATGAGGATGAGGAGTAATAATGCGCTGGCAGCCACCTGTGTATATTACGTTGCCCTTTTCCTCTTTTGTGCCTTCTGCAGCCAGCGCAGAGCTGGTGTACTAATGCAGCAGCTTTGCATAGCATTAGAGCAACTTAGAATACTCAAGAACTTTATAACATGAAGCAGATGTGCGGGAAGGTGACTTTCCTCATTTCAATTAGGAGTCACAGGTTACAATGTATGAACTCTACACCTTCACCCCACAAAGCAAGCTGAGGCTTGACAACTGTCAAGCCGCATGTTTTGAACACTTGAGTTACACACGCATGCAGTACAAACTTACACACACCAAATCAGGTTACTGCTCTTGAGGTTACAAGAGTTATAAGGGAAAAAGGCCTCGGTCAAAACGTTTGACTGCTAGCCTGTTCATAAATGCACGTGAGGTCATGAAGGAAAAAAGGAAGTTTGTTGTTATCCTGGTTTAGAGAAATATAAATACCCTGGGAATCCACGTGGTGAATGTTACCTAGACAGGGCGTCCTGCAGGAGATGTGAAGATGGAGAAAAGAGAAGTTGTGCTAAAACAATGAGGCATACTTCTGACAGAGAGAGCACACCTCAGGCTGAGGATTGGAACATCTGGACAGAGCATGTTTTCCATCTTGTATATAATCAAAATCACAGATATCACAGATCAGAGAAGTATCATACTCCGATAACGATTCTTGGACCAAATAGCCTGACCAATTCCAAAGAGTGTGTACCCGCAGCCTGAATCTGGCAGTGTTGTGAAGGAATTAAGTCCTAAGGGATAGCTGGACGTATTTTTTTCTCGGAAGCCATAAGCATGGTGTAAGCCTCCTGTTGCGAACAATAGGTGTGGATCATAAGACGTGCACAGGCTCTGGACCAGTTGAACAGGACAGGCTCTATCCCGCACTCGCGTGACACACTCCAATCTGAATCCCAAGATGGATCTCAAAATTCTCAAAAAGCCATTTCTGAATGCAGTCATCCATCTCATGACCTTGTTGAAGATAGGGAGTGACCCAAACCTGACTGGCATAAATGCCTGCCGGGATGACATATGTCTTAAAAAGCCGTAAGTAGGTATGGAGGCGGTGAGCAATCTGGTGTTGATGTGCAAAAGCACAAATGCGAGCCATCCCTACCAAGCAAGGCTTGAAAGCTTCCTCGGCGGCATAGTGCAGATAGATATTTTTTTTATCAAATATCATCCCCAGGTATCTGAAAGTGTCAGAATAGGGCAGAACTTCATTATCATAGACAAGATGTGGTGAATTCTCAGTTCTTGAGTTGAAGCAGATCACTACAGATATGAACAGGCTAGCAGTCAAACGTCTTGACTGAGGCCTTTTTCCCTTGTAACCCTTGTAACCCTTGATCACTACAGATATCTTAATGTTCACAGTAAGGAATGGCTTACAGGTAAAAGCCTTGAGACGGTGCAGCATGTCTGATGTATATCCAATATTCAGATTGTTCTGAATATCGGATGTAAGACGCAAGTCATCAGCATATAAAAGACTGGAGACATGGAAGCTGGGTGTGCCAGTGCAAAGGAAAGGGTCACATAGCTGTACCTGCCTACACGATTACAATTGGATTTGACCTTCAGCCAGGTAATTTGGCAGCTTGGCCTACTGGACCAGCCTCACAAAAAATAGCCATGACCCAGGATTAAAACACTAGGTCTCATCAGTTTGCTTCTGGAAATGAAGGACATCCTCAGAAATACCTTGAGTAATTAAAAATTGCTTGGCTTGTCCAGAACATTATGTGATGGAGGGGAAGTTAGAGATCAGGTGTGCAAAATTTGTTTTTTGAGAACACAAGAACAGAAGAACGTGGCATGCTTTTCGCCTTGGAGTCCTCTTTGGTCACACGGTGTGACTCACACCTTGCACATTCATGTATGCTTCTGCCAGAGTGAAGTCTTGACTTTCTAAGTGTATACATGTAAACAAAAGCCTATCTTTCTCAGCATGTACTTGCCCAAGTTGAGATGCAAATACCTAAGGACTATAAAGGGCGCGCCATGAACAGACAAAGGTTTTTAAGGAATTGTCACTTAATGATGATATTTAGCTTATCTGTCAGAGTGCTCACCGTACTCTGCCAATCAGCATTCCATACACCTTGCAGCCTTCTCAGGACTGGAAGTGAGCCTTTGTTTGTAAGGGAAACGACGAGGAAATATGAATTTGGGAAGGGTTCTATTTGTTGAGTGTTCAGGAATCTGCAGGTTCTGTAGAGCGAGACGATCTGCGCTGCCAATGTCCATGGAGGCAAGGCCTGCCCCAAAAGGGCCTTTGCTGACACCTTTAAGGAGGAATCTGCTGGCAATTTTGTGGCGCTCACTTACCATGTTTGTTGCGGTGTTTCACAAGGGAGGTTATGCTCAACGGTTTCAAAGTTGTTGGGTCAATTAAATGTTGAGAACATTCAATGAACAGCGTACCGCTGTACACGTTTCAAAAGCATTCATTTCAAATATGCCCGCGCATGCATGCCCATGCTATTGCAAAATATCAGGCAAACCAAGCCAATATTTATGACTGATACTGGGATCCTTGGCGCAGGCCCGGCGGAAATCCATTTTTCATTTATTTTGGTTAGCTAAGGAGGAAAAAAAAGAACACGATGCTCGCATTTCCACAACTCCTGTACCCAATCCAAAAATCACCTACCTCCCCAATTCTCAAATTGCTCTCAAGTCTCACATGCATACAAAACACAGACTTTGATATGCCAACTCCAAAATAGGCTACTTCCACTACTATCAGAGCTTAGTATCTCAAGTTGAGAAGGGTATCAGCAATGTCTTTAAATTCATGCCCTGTATATCCTCACCTATGAAGCGCACCATCTTACAATATCGCACAGGCACCCTCTACAACCAAAAATATGCAATTCACTTCAAAAGGTCCTCTAACCCATTGTGCTCTCTCCCAGGCTCAGCTCACAGGTCATTGTCATTAATTAGACAACTCGCTCTACATGCTTTCAGGCTGCCAGAACATATCATCTCCAGCATGAAAACTGAACGCCACAGTGTTGCTGGAAGAATGATCATCAAAGCTCTTAGCAAAAGCACATTGGGAGCAGGCTTGGTTAACACGGTCATAGGGAGTGGTGATAGGTTGGCGCAGCACAACCTCCAAATCCCTGCCCATGCATCAAACAGTTGCACCCCTTACCTCTTTCCACGTGATTTTTCACAGAGATCTAGACACACATGTAGTCGTCCTGATGCTATACTGCTAGTGATCATGTTGTCCTCAGATGTCCAGATCCAACTATGAGTGGTATGCACACCAACAGACACCATGTTGGCCTTAGCTTCTGTGTTAAAGCCCTTAGCAAAGGCAGGTTTGGCTCATCCCTTATTGGTATGGATGCCTGCCGTAATGAGAGACTCTTGAATCAGGGGATACAAGTCCCAGAAAACATCTCATGAGCCATTCCAGACTGGGTTTTTCCTAATGGTACTGGCTCCTCTGCCCGGCACCAGAGCCGCCCTGATGTTGTCTTTGTGAGATCTATCCCAGGCAGACAAGCTCACCTTGATCCTTCTAAGATCCCTCCTCAAGACAGAGACATTCACTTTGTTGACCTGAAATTGTGTCCAGACACCAAACCCTTCATCACTTTAGAAACTGCAGCAACTCAACATGCTCACACTATAACCAGAATTAAAACCCGCAGCTCAAGAAATCCAAAAAGGAACAACAAAGTGACTCTACACATCATCCTGATTGGTGTGGCTCACACTATTTACAATGAGTACACGATCAAACCTCTTGTCAATTGGGCCTATCCAAACACAAAGCAAAATCCCTAGCTTCCAAGCTGAGCTGTCATGCCATACAGAGACTAACCACTATCATTAACACCAGACATGCTCTTTGCTTACTGGGGGTTTCCGGGGGGGGGGGGGGTCGCTGGGCGCGCGGAGGTGGATACAAGGAGAAGGAGAGTCCGGGCGTCTTGGGGCATGGCCGACAACCCGCCCGATCCTCATTAGTTCAGTTACTTTCCCTCTCCTAGGCTAGCTGTAGCTAGTGTAGTTTTGAGGGACCTCTGGTGGGGCCCTTGCTAGCTTGCTAGTTAAGGGACCTTTCCTTAATGCACGCGACCCGTGGCCTGCGTAGACTTTCCTTTTCTTTTCTTTTTTGCTAGTGATAACTTCTTATAATGCCAAACTCACTCCTTTTTCTTCTTCCTTCTTCTCCTCCTCACACCATGTGCTATGCAGCAGGCACAGCACCCCACACAGGTCCAACACAACTACCCGCGTTACACAACTTGAACCCCATCAACTGGGTGTTAACCAGCAGCACGTACACTTGATGAAGATTAATTATTGTGAAGGTACTAGGCCTGGGCTACAGTTGGAGACAACACAGCGGCAGCATGCAGATCTATGCAAGAATATAACTTGTGCAGAATTTAACTATGCAAGAATATAACTTGAAGTGGCAAAGCTGTCATGTTACATACCATCCTTCTGGGTGTCGGTGGTACCTGTAACACTGAGCATACCCTCAATCAGTTCAAACGACTGGGACTTCACCAGCAACGCGCCATTAAATTTGCTAACAAACTTCATGCCCATTCTGTTGTGTATGCTAACAAGCTTGTTACCATTATGCGTGCTATTGAAAATAGCAGCACTCCTTTCAGCCAGGTTCTGGAGCCGAGTGCTTCCAGTAACCCTCCAGATCCCCATTAGCATTTTCTGTTTTGCAGCTTTGTGGCGGAGGGGACTCACGGCTCTTCTGAGCCAACGTGTCTCCTTTTCCTTAATTGATGTTGGGAGAGTTTCCACTGGCTATTAGCACGTATTTTTCCTTTTCTTTTTGCCCACGCGAAGCTTGTCACATTAAACCGTGGTTATTGCTGAATCATCGCAGAGCCTAGTGTGAGAGGTGTGACCTGCATTTAAGTAGGGTCCTTTTATTGGATGCTCTCTTTTATTTAGCCTTCTGTCCCACCTTCTATTGAGGTCCAAAGAGTACTACCTGCTTCTGTAACAGTAATTGTGCAGTAACGATGAATCAGACAAAAACCCTGGACTGGAAACCCCAGCTTACTAAAATGACGGACAAGCTTACCAATAAGCTTCAAAACACAGCTCGCTCTTTTGCCACACCTAGGCAAACAATGGATATGATTTGAACTGCCATTATCCCAAGAATTGCCTATGCCTTCCCAGTCACACCTTGTTCTGGGAATGACCTCGCTCACTGAGATAGGCTTACCAAAGAGATAGATACCGTTAAAGAGAGGTACAAGCTCTTGCAATGCACTGAGACAGCTATCCTGCAAGAGGACAAGCTCAATTTTGGGCTTGGATGCCCATCCATTGCTGTGGAATACAATACGAGGTGCACAGTGGCCCTCACCCTTAGTTTCAACAACACTGGTAAACACGGCCGTACTACCAAGTCATTTCTGGAATCTCAAATGCAACGCCTTAGGAGCTACCTGCTCAGGAGCATGAACCCATCTCACCACACCCCAACCTTAATCTCCAAACAATTACCCTACATGCTCCGTGTTAGACAATACCTCTGCATCAACAATAGCACGCTTGACATCACCTTCCAAGGAACGAGATGCCTTCTCTCCATCATCCTGCCTGTCTTGAATGCACTCTCAATACCAGCGCAACCCACCCTGAAAACCCTAGCCTGCCATTGCACTTATCCCCTCATGGAACAAGGCATTTCCAGCCTCTTCTCCCTGATAAATGACAACCTAACTCACCTCATTGACGGAAACAAAAAAAAAGAAAAAAGAAAAGAAAAGACTATGCAAGCCAGGTCTAGCTGCGTGCTTTAAGGAAAGGTCCCCTAACTAGCAAGCTAGCTAGGGCCTCACTGAGGAGGTTCACGGGCCCAGCCTAAACCAAGCTATGGACCAATGGAGAGCAACTGATGCGGATCTGGCGGGTTGCTGTCAGCCATGCGCCTGCGGGCGTGGACTCTCCTCCTCCTGCTCTGAACTGCCTCACCCCCAGTGCCACCCCTGCCCAAAGGAACCTGCAAGTATAATGCGTGCCTGGTGTTTATTATTTTTGTTAGTGATTGGAGTGCATGGCAACTTACTTGAGAGGCTAATTTTTCTGCGTTATGTCTGGTAAGACCCAGCTCAACCAGAGGAGTGATGGTGTAGTCATTATAGATAGTACCTGCTACACCACGTAAAATGGTGTGCAAGGTCACCTTATTATTTCTGTTTGGGTTTCTGAGACTACGGGTGCGAAGTCTGGAAATGGTACCAGCATGCTGGTCAGAAGCTGTTCGTAGGCTGGGTAAGGGGTTAGTGTCAGGGCAAAATTTAAGTTCCACAAGGTGGATATCCCTATCCTGAGCAGGTATCCTTTTAGGGTCGAGATGGGTTGCTCTCCCTGGGATAGAGCGCACAAAAACAGCATCAGGACGGCTTTGGTGTCGGGCAGAGGGGCCAGCACCATTGGGAAAAGCCCAGTCAGGAATTTCCCTGGAGATGTTTTCAGGGACTTCAATGCCTTGTTCTTGGAGCTTTTCCCTACAGCAAGCATCCATTGCAACAAGGAATGAGCCACGTGCACCTTTGCTGAGGGCTTCGCAACAGAGACTGAGGGCAGTGTTGTGTCTGTTTATGAACATCCCTTGGCATGTTGGGTGTGAGCATCCGAGGACAATGTGATTGATGCTGTCCAACTTGCCGCATAGTCGGCAGTTGGCGGGCCCAGATGTGTGATTGAACCTGACAGCGTGTTTCTGGGTGTAGATTGTGCCAGTGCGGTACTTGAGGAGGTTTGTTTGTTGTTTAAGGGTAATCTTGGGGTTGCTCCAAAAGGAATTGCTAATTTTCTGGTTAGCAAGTTTAGGGGATGGCTTAAGTAAGCCTGTGCTGGTATTGCTACTATGAGATGGGGGTTGTGTAAGTTGCTGCCAGCTTGTGTAATAGCAACTGGATATATCAGCAGAGCCAATTTTGTGTTTGTTATGCATGTGTGTTTTGAGCATATCTTTCAAGTTGGTGAGGTAAAGGGGTGTGGCAGTATGGGAGTGCCCTCGGGGAGGCTTGATGGATATCGAAAAGGAGTTGTGGAAAGGGTCCTTGGCATCAGGCAATGAGATTTCTGTATTATCCATAAGAGCCGCAGTTTGTGCGCAAGCATCAGCTCCCTTATTGCCAATCACGCCAGAGTGGGCTTTGACTTTATAGAAGTTGAGCTGGTGTGGTGAGTGCTCTATGATGGTTGAAATAGCTTTAATGAGTTCTGCGTGTAGGTGGGTCCGCATGTGCATTGGATTGAGAACCTGCCTATAGATTTGGGACAAACAGGATGCACTGTCAGTGGCTATGTTGGTGTGGCCCTGTTGGAGTGCAACAAGGATGCCAGCCAGTTCTGCTCTGTTGATTGTGTTAGTTGGGCCATGGCCATTGGGTTTGATGTACAGTTGCATTTGTGGTGAGGGGTGGTCGCCCTCTTTGTTTGGTTTGTAGACGCCTGAGCCAACTAGAGGGGGGGAATCACTCTTGGTTTTCATGACGCTACCATCAGTGTAAGTGATGTCTTTCCGGAAACAGTGATGTCTTCTCGGACGGAAATAAACCCATCCAAAGTCAGGACCTGACACTGCCTTGAATAAGCTCTCCCATACTCTCAACTCCCACGATCTGACACCTGATCTCACCAACACCATCATACAGAGCCAAGACAGCTCGCCCAATAAAAACCCAGAATCACACCGCATGAACAACGCAATGTATGCAGAGGTGACTAAAGTGGAACGCATACCAGCATGGAACAGGTCAAAATTCCTTGTGTAGCATGCTCTTACACACACACACACACTAATAATCCACTCAACGGGATGCATTCCCTTAGCAGACCCGTGCAGGCTGGCTCCAGGATCTACAGCAACCCCCTCTTTGAGACTCAAAACATGGAGTCAGAATATCCTCTCTTCCACAGCCAGGATAACCCATCTCCTAACAATCAAACACATACAGAAGCACATGATACCCAAGAGAGGCGTACATATAAAATGCATAAATCCCGCATCAAAGGACCGCCAACACTTGCACAAGGCACAAACCCCACCCAAGTTCTTCCAACAACCCTCACACAGGCCTTATCCCTGGAACCCACCCAGATCCCCCGAGCCAGGGGTAGAAGGCACAGAGGAAGCGAAGACCCCAAAGCACTCCTAGAATACCACACACAACCCATCGAACCCGTGCCCCTTTCCACCAAACACACCAGTCACTGACGTTGCCAAATGGCTCTGGAACTACAAGCAGAACAAAGCTGCTGAATTAAGCGCAGTACAAGCAAGCATTGCAATCTTTCGCTATCTTGATGATCATGTCATCCAAAGTATCTTGGGCTGGCAGCACCTCAGGAGGTTTAAGAGATACTCCCAGGGAAAATAACAAATTCAATACAATGTTTAATGGCATCCTGTCACCATTGAAAAGTGGGCCTTGCCCATTTTCCAAAATGCTGGGCTTACAGTGGCTTCCTCAAAACACATACCCAGAAGGCTGGCAGAAGATCCGTGCTGCCAACTTTGCTGGAGCCCAGTGAGCAAATAACACACCCATCAATCTTAATGTTACAATGGCATGCCCACCTGTGACAGTTGTCATCGCACATACCACTGGGACTGCCCTGTATGTGCCCCCCTGTCAGGTTCCCAGAAATTGGAAAACACAATTTCTCTGAAGAACACAAAATGACCCAAGTACGATGGCATCCCCGATGGGAGGCCGATGAGATGTTACAGATGCACCCAGACCTGCAAGCCCATGTACAAGCCTATGAGCAGGATAGACCAGAACAGCAGCAGACCCCCCCAACCAATCATTTCATGATGAAACTGACCTTAACAATCTTGTAAAACAAGGCTTTGAAGGCTCCCCAGAGCCTCGCCAACTCTCCATGGCTCTCAACTGCTGGATGCGCCATTTGCAAGAATGCCATCTTTGACTTCCAACCCACTAACCCCCATCACCCCCAACATGGCAATGTGAGATAATCATTAGAACTGTTGACCTTATGAAAGAAATGCAACAACGGGATCCATCTGATGAGGGGATGCATTTACAACACACAAGGTAAATATGTTGGGATGATCATCCCTAGCCGATTTCAGATCCTTTACAAGGCTTTCTATAGGGCCAAGTTTGCAGGCTTGCATGAAGCCACAACACCTGCTCCTACTAGCTTTGCATCTGAGCTGCAGGGGCTCCTTGCTCGCAAGACTAAGCTAGAAAACAAGCACGCTAGCAAAAAGGTTAAAGACTCCTTCTCGCGGGCCCTGCCAACCCACATCCACACTGCCCTCCAAGAATGGGCCCTGGCCACTCAAGAGGAAATGGCCTCCCTGCTGGACCACAACCCACAATACCAACACTACTGGAGCACTGACCCCCGAGACACTCTCTTTGGTGCCCATCATAACTCCCTTTCATCCAGATTTTCAGGCTTCTCTGTCTGCCATCCCATTTACACCGAGGAAGCTATGACGCAGGCCTTACGCCATGCTATCTACTCAGCCATTCTCGACACAGAGGCCACTGCTACTTTCATGTTCCTCCCTGTCTGGTGACAACAAATGGTAACTAACCCCTGTTCCAAACTCATTACTGCCTATCCACATCTCTGTAGTGACTTGGAACCATCGCTCGTGCCAACCTTTGCTACAACGATCTACAATCCTCCATGAACCAGGAAATACCCCTTTCTCAGCACACCTGGGACATACAAATTATTGCAGTATGGAACACAGCTGCAAGAATTCATCTTAACAATCACAACCCAGCTTGGCTACAAGGCCTGGCCTCGGCTGTACCAGAAGTTAACTGGAAGCTGCGCAGTGTAGGCAACCATTCTACTCTCAGTACAATGCAAGCTGATATGCCTGGATTCAATAAATGTCAACGCCTTCCCTTTGACAAACAACAAACATCTAGAAAGCCAACCTATCCACATATAAGTAAGGAAGAACTCTTAGTACCTAACCAATCTAGTCCAACCCTCAAGCTCAAAGTCCCTGACTGGAGGACGTGGTCTTACACTGATGGTAGTTGTCAAATCCAGAATGGCATACAAGAAATTGGAGCAGGCGTCTACTGCCCTTTCACTGACAGCAGAAGTTTTGTCGAGCCCAACGGTGCTGGAATTACCAACACCATATGTTGAGCTGAATTAGCAGCAATGGCTGCTGCCATCACACACTCTTATTCACACATTGCTTCAGACAGTCTCACCTCTCTTCATCAAATACGTGAACAACTTATTTACCCAGAGAAGCACAAACAACATATTCAAGGGGACATCCTAAAAACCATATCTACCCTCATTAGCAACTTGCAGAGCAATATTTGTTTCTACAAAGTAAAATCTCATGCTGGCATTGCTGGTAATGAATGTGCAGATGCTATTGCAAAATATCAAGCAAGCCAAGCCAATAATAATGCGGCTGATACTGAGATCCCTAGCGCAGGCCCCGGCGGAAATCCTTTTTCTCATTTATTCTGGTTAGCCAAGGAGGAAAAAAGAGAACACAATACTGGCACATCCACAGCTCCTACACCCAATCCTAAAATCACCTACCTCCCCAATCTTCAAAACGCTCTCAAATCTCATATGCATACAAAACACAGACTTGGATATGCCAACTCCAAAACATGCTACTACTCATATTATCAGAGTTTGTTACCACATGTAGATAAGAAAATCAGCAATGCCTTTAGGAACATGTCTTGTATATCCACACCCATGAAACGCACCATCTTACAACATCGCACTGGCACCCTCTATAACCGAAAACATGCGGTTCGCTTCAAAAGGTCCACTAACCCACTATGCCCTCTCCCAGGCTGTCATCAATTAGACAGCGCACTCCACATGCTTTCAGGCTGTCAAAATCATATCATCTCCAGCATGAAAACTGAACGCCACAATGTTGCTGGAAGAATGATAATCAAAGCTCTTAGCAAAAGCCCTTGGGGAGCAGGCTTGGTTAACATGGACATAGGGAGTGGTGATAGGTTGGCCCAGCACAACCTTCAAATCCCTGCACATGCATCAAACAGAATTATACCCCTTTACCTCTTTCCAAGAAAATTTTCTAAGAGATCTAGACTCACCTCCAGCCGTCCTGATACTATAATGATTACTCCCTATAAAGCCAAACCCACTCCTTTTTCTCCTTCTACCTCCTGCTCACACCATCATGCATTACGCAGCAGACACAACCCCACATTGAGGGCCACAACAGCCAACCGCGTGAGGCAACCCCACCATCTGAATGTAAACCAGCAGCATGTGCACTTGATCAAAATCAAGTACTGTGAAGACACGGGGCCTGGACAGCAGTTGGAGGCGGCACAGCGGCAGCATGCAGACCTCTGCAAACTCATTAATGCAAAAGTTGTGACTCTCCACACCATCCTTTTGGGTGTTGGTGGGACCTGCTACACTGAGCACACCCTTAACCAGTTTAAACAACTGGGACTTGACCACCAACGCGCCAATAAACTTGCTCGCAAACTTCATGCCCATTCTGTCATGTATGCCAACAAGCTTGTTACCACTAGGCGTGCTATTGAAAACAAGAATACTTCTTGCAGCCAGGTTATGGAGCCGGATGCTTCCAATAACCCTCCAAATCCCCATTAGGATATTCTTTTTGTAGCTTTTGGGGTGGAGGGGACTCACGTCTCTTTTGAGCCAATGTGTCTCCTTTTCCTCAATTGATGTAGGGAGAGTTTCCTCTGCCTACGTAGTTTTTCTTTTCTTTTCTTGAGGGTACAGTATCTGCACAAATGCCTGAAGTTTTCACCTGTGAATCTGCCTGTATCCAAAACACAAATGGCAAATGCGTTGGGATGCTCAATACAGAAAGGCTTCAGACCTTGCTTGAAGCATATGAAGCAGCCAAAAAGGCAGGCAAGCACATCACCATCCAATCACCCGTCCAGGATTAGCAACAGGAATCATAGGCCTCTTATCACGCCAGAAGGCCCAAGAAAAGCAACTCTCTGCTAAAAGCAAAAAGGCCCACAACCCCAATGCACTGATCACACCTCCCTACATTTGATTAGCCCTGTAAATGGTGCATGGTCTCCACGGAAAGGTTCTCCAACCCTCTTGAATTTGACTGTACCTACAACACCTACTTCAGCACAAGCTCCCAAGACCAGGTCTTTGGGGCATGCACTGATGCTTTTTCTATATGCTATTGTGGATACTCCTTCTGCCTCCTCATGATGACGAAATTATGTTCCAACTCCTACGCCACGCAGTGAACTCCTCCCTCCAAACCATAGAAGTAGTTGCCACCTTTATGCTCTTACCTCACTGGAGAGGCTTAAGTTGCAACACCTACATGAGCTGGCTGAACCACAACCCCGGGCTTGTGCAAGTGCTAGCCAAATTCCCTGCTGGCAACATCCAATTCCAGACACCCTAAAACTGGCTCAATACCATACCTAACCCTGCCCAACCTTCTTACCCCATGCAACTCATTGTCGTCTGGAACCTACATGCTGGGCAGAGAGGCACTAGGTCATGCCAACAAAGACTGGCTTCAGCTTCTCAGGCAAGACATACCAGAAACTCACTGGCTACCCCTGCAACCTCCGAATTCTGCCGTTCCACTGCATACTCATCAACTCTAGCATCAAACAACTGGAGGAAGAAATTCCAATCTTTTCCCCATGACACCCATACTTGCTTACACAGGTGCCCTCAAGCAAGAGCAGCCTTCCATCTTGCCACTTACAAGAACACATTTACATCTTAAATCAAGAACTGGAGAGAAATCACCTACACAGATGGCAGTGTCATTAAACACAAAGATGATTCTTCACCACTAGTTGACTCAGGTGTTTACAAGCCAAGCAGAGACACCACTCTTTCATCCTAACAGCTACAGTTTTACATATAACCCAATGGACATGGACCCACAAACACTATCAACAGAGCAGAACTAGCAGGCATTCTTGTAGCTCTCCAACAAGGGCACACTGCCATAGCTTCTGATAGTGCATCCTGCCTCTCTCAGATTTCAAAAAGGAGCTTTAACCCAATGCGCATGAGGACCCACCTCCATGCAGAACTCATCCAGGACATCTCAAATATATTAGAGCACTCCCCGCACCCTGTACACTTCTATAAGGTCAAAGCCCACTCTGGTATTGTTGGTAATGAGGGGGCTGACGCCTGCGCGCGCGCTGCAGCACTAACAGACACCACGGAATTTGCACTTCCAGATGCCAGGGATACCTTTCATAAAATTTACTGGCTCACATTGAAGTCCTCACATGGACGCAGTTGTTCACCACATCACTACCTCACCAACCTGACTGACAAGCTTATAATGAACATGCAAAAAAGGCACAAACTCGGCTCTACTGATACCTCTGGCTTCTATTACATTAGCTGGCAGAGGCTAAAACATGCCATGCAGCCCACTCCCCCCTAAAAACACTGTCAGTCCAGAAGCTCATGACCCACCCTCTCAACTTGCCAACAATTAAATCAGCAACTCTTTTTGAACCAATCTAAAGATCACCCTTAAGCATCAGATTAATGTACCATAATACTTCACGGGTACAGTTGCACACTCGAAAACATGCCATCAGAATCAAGATGTCTTCCACCTCTGCACGCTGCCCATTATGCGTCGAAATGAACAGCATTAACCACAATGCCCTTAGATGTCTTAACCCAACAATGAATAGGATGCACACCAATAGGCACCATGTTGGCCTCAGCTCCTGTGTTAAAGCCCTCAGCAAAGGTTTATATGGCTCATCCCTTATTGGTGTGAATGCCTGCCAAAATGAGAGTCTCTTGAAACATGGCATAGACGTCCCTGATCTCCCGAGCTTTCCCTGGCTGTTTTTTCCCCAATGGTACTGGCTCCTCTGCCCGTCACCAAAGCCGCCCTGATGCTGTCTTAGTGTGCTCTATCCCAGGCCGACCTGCCCATCTTGGTCGTACTAATAGTCCTACATTCACCTTGTTGGACTTAAATTCTGCCCTGATACAAAGCCCCTTTCCCACTCTAAAAGCTGCAACTGCCCAGCATGCCAGCACTGCAATCAGGCTCAAAACGCGCAGCTCAAGGAATCCAAGCAGGAACAACAAGGTGACCTTGCATATCATCAATTGACATCATGATCATGATGTCAATTGGTGTGACAGGCACCTATCTGTAATGATTACACCATTAAACCTCTTATCAATCTGGGACTAGCCAGACAAAAAGCCAAGTCACTAGCAGCCAAATTGGCCATGCCTTCCAAAATAAACGAACATGTTTAACACCAGACATGCTCTTCTTTTTCAGGGGGCTTCGGGGGGGGCGGTATCTGGGCGCAAGGTGGTGGAGAGCAGGAAAAGGAGGGTCCGGGCGTCCAGGTCACCATGAGGTGAATGGCCGGAAACCCTCCATATGCCTGTTAGATCTGTTTCTGGCTTTCTCCTAGGCTAGCTGTGTCTAGTTAAGGTTTGAGGGCCCTTCGATTAAACCCTTCAAGGGTTGCTAGCTTGCTAACTTGCTAGTTAGGGAACCATTCCTTAATGCACACAGCCTTTTGGCTGGCGTAGGCTTTTCTTTTTCTTTTTAAAAAGATGTCTTTAGGGGTGTACTGTTGGTCAGAGGGTAGCTTGTCAAATTGCTTGAAACCAGTCTCGATGCCTGGGCGTCTGGGAATGAGAACTGGACCATTCCTTCCGCTTATTTTTCACCAGCGTGCTTCAGGGATGTCTCGTGCTAAATCAGTGAGCCAATTCAGGTCCTCATTCAAGTAGATTCTTGCTGCAGTATTCCAGACAGAGGCAATTTGTAGGTTTTAAGTGCGACAGGGAAGCATGAATTTCTTGCTGACTGGAATGCTTCAACTCTGAAGTGGGAGTACATGGTTTATTTGGGTTAGTAGCCCTGAGGGCAAGGATTGGATCTGATGAAACGTCAGATTATGGCTTGTGACCCTGTGAATCTCAATCAATTTGTGGTGGACCTGAGATCTAGGCACCTTGGCTACTGGAATCAATTCACAGCCCCTGATCCCAGATTAAACAACAGTTAACGGCTTACCTATCATCAACGGTGCACACTTCCTGTCAGAAATGCACATGCCATCCACCCTCCTTATAAAATGCCTAAATAGATGTACTTGGATCTTCCTCTTCATGCTCTTCGCAACACTGCCAGATTCAGGCTGCGGGTACACGCTCTGAGTTGAATAAATAGGTGCAATGGAATCGGGAATACAGGTAAAGGATTTAAAAGTACTCGGTCTTGCTTCTTCCTGAGCCAGCCAAGCAATACTGTAGAAGGGGTTGCCGCCTGGGCCGGCGCTAAAGATACAGGGTATCAGTCAGGTTGTTATCTTTGAGGCTAGCCTGGTATTTAGCAACTTTATCTGCGCATTCTTAAAAGAATTGCTCAAAAAGAAAGAAAAGAAAAAAGAAGGATTACCTGCGCCAGCCCAGAGGCTGCGTGCATTGAGGAAAGGTTCCTTTTACACCAGGCTCGTAAACAAAAACAACATGATGGCAGTCCTCTTCATCCCCTAGATCCTGGGTTCTACCTTGTCTCATCTAATGTAGGGATAGTTCTTATCTGCTTAAGTATTCCTCTTTTTTTTTCTTTTTGTGAATTTTACAAAAATGGTCTGGTCTGCTTTAGAGGAAGAACATGGACAACAGAGACGAAAGGCCTTTAGTCAAGGTGCATGCCTGCTTGTAAAAGATTTCACAGCAATGCCTGCATACATTTTTTGAATGAATTTCATTTAAAGCCATCAGTCAAAATGCATTGCAGGTAGGCTTGGTAGAGAGGTGTTGTGCTATGCAAGATACACATGGACGACAATCGTTTAAAAGAAAAGAAGTGAACATAAGCAGCTGATATAGCAATGCAGTGTATTATAAGCAATTTAGTATCACATGCCCATGAAGATGCAGATAAGGAGTGCTGGCATCTTCAGCAAACCATCACGGTGAATGAGTTTTGGCCTTCAAACAGGGCGCTCTCATTTGAGTCCTGTAAGGCTGTGCAAAGAGCAGCTCCAGATCTTGCTCTAGCAATCACACAAATTCAGGACAGATGCGCACGCGCGCACACACACACACACCCCACTCCTCAAATCCAGCTGTGGTTTCTTGCACACCTGCTGGGTTGATCCCACATTTGCCGGAGCAGGCCTGATCAGCAAGCGCGAAATAGTCTAGGGTTCGATCAAAACGTCTCCTTCTTTCAGCAAGGCGCATGGGTTCAAGCCTGAGAGAAAGGATGGCATGAGTCAACCAGACGTGCCTTCTGGTCACCAAGGTGAGCTGCTATCCTTCCCCCCCAGCCTCCTTCTTGTGAGCATCACAAGCCCCACTCTCTGCATTCTGTCTCTCAGACGTAGGGGCTTTTTGGTCTGCTGCCACCCCTTCTTGTTGTCCCCTGCACCTGCCCTCACGTGCCCGCCAGCCTTCCACAGCCTCCTTGCGTGCTGCGTACTGCGCCTTGCCAGCCCTTCCTTGAGCACGCGAGCAAGCATACGCCACTTGGTTGGGGGCAGGCTCGATTTGCTGGCGCCTCTGTCTGCCCCCTGAGCGTCTCTTGGTGGCAAGGCACCGTTTCCCCCACCTCTGGCTGCAGTATGGGCAGCAGTAGCAGCAGGGGTGGCAGCAGCTGGATGCCCTACTGATGCCGCCATGCTCGGAGGTGCAGCACTCCCTGTGGTCGTGCTCTTGCCTGCAGTCATGCCTGCGCCTGGGTACAGGATGTGCTCTAGCAGGCGCGGGTAGTGCTGTGCAAGGATGACCCGCTGCGTGTGGGTGCGCGGTAGGACAAGCCAGGCCATGGCCACCTGCGTTGTGATAATTTATAGGTTGGCAAAATGGCGAACGCTTGCCAAGTGGCAAAGTTGTGGAGTTTGTGGGTCGACGAACACTTGTTGTGAGGTGTGAAGCTCCTTGGTGACCAGCGTATTGGACACCCACTCATTCTTAAGTTCAGAGCACGCCAGGGTGTGCGCGGCGGCAGAACTTATAATAGGAATGGGGAGGTATGCAGGAAAATGCGCGCAGTATGCTTTTTGACACCATGAATCATGCCAAAGGAAATTGACAAAAAAAAGCTCCCGGAGCACATGCTGCAATGCTGCACCTGTTCAGTGCATTATTCCTGTGTTGTGGGCTTGCAACAGGACTGCGACTCTGTGCGTGCGTGCGTGCGTGTGTGTGTGTGTGTGTGCGCGATACCTGGACACAGGCAAGGTAATTGCGGTGACCACCAGCTGTATTGTGGCCTGCCCAGCTGTGTTCAATTTGAGGCGTTCAATATTGGACTGGGTGATGATCCATTTGTCTAATCCTTCAATCTGCCTGTTGGTAAATGATACAACATCATGCATTCATACATGCCACACACTGTTCCAGCTGTGCTGACATCATAACGGAAGACGTGTGCACTTCAGCGCAGCATCCTCCTGTGAGTCAATTGCCTGCCAACAGACTATTCATGCAGCAGCCTAGTGCTCTCTTACGTCCACTTCTGTAACCTGTAATCTTTCTTACGCCCATTTAGTTCCAAATGGTTGTGGTTTGTGTGCGCTGTTCCCCAGGTGGCACGCCACCCACCCACCTGGTACTGCTCCACTCTTCCCAGGCTGTCTTGCATGCCAGCAAGCACGCGCCACAGCTGCAGCAGCCACTGCGTTGGAGGGTGGGCACGCATCACCATCAGCCCCCACACCAGGTTGGCCAGCTGCTTGGGCGTGGCGTCACGCAGGCGCATGCGAACCGCCTCCATCAGGCGGCTCTGCCAAGCAAGGCTGGGCTTGACCTTGAGGCAGGCTAAGGAGTAGGCCAGCATGCAGGTGTCGGTCGCGTTGACCTGTTTCAGCGCAAGACAGGCACGCAAGAATGCCCACACGGATCAACCGTAATGTCTTGAATTTCCAATTTTCATGATCAGGCATGGCTATCAGTACTTTTACATTACTTGGTATTCAATTCAGAGGGCTCGCATAAGAGGGAAAGGCAGCAGGTCAGATATTGATTTAGTAACAACTATACGCCTGTGTGTGCTTGCCTTGAACATAGTAGCAAAATGCACTCTGAGTCGTCACCCCCCTCCCGAATAAGTCCTTTTTGCAACCATGCAGCAACCATGCACCCCTGCAATAAACAAGTGATTTAACTTTTTTACACAACTGCGCAAGATCAAGCAGGTGATTTTGTGTGCTTTTGGAATCAATATCCAATTTGCAAGCACTCAATCTCTGCACAGGGCAAAAGACATTATTTTTGTGCAGGGATACAAAATACTACCAAATGAAATACATACAAACAAGCAAAGGAGAGGTCTTCCAGACTGCGATGCAAACGGAGGGGCTTGCCGAGGCACTCTAGACAAGCACGATTGCCCCCCATAAAATCTAGTAGCCACAGTTCCTGGAGGTAGCTAGGGCACTAAACAAAGCAGATAATCTATGATCTGCTTTGAGATCATCTGCTTTGAGATCACCTATAACATATGCACATTCAGTGCGCACTCAGGAGGACCCTGTTTTCAAACTGTGCAAAAAGAGACAAAAGCACACCTTCCAGTGATCTTCTAAAGCAGAAAGTAAATATTCTGGCTGACAGCTAAGTGAAGGTCTGCCTCATTATGCACTGCCCACCCAGCACTCCAGGTGCTCAAAAGCAAGCATGCAGGGATTCGTACCTAGAACATGTAGTGCAATGAACCTTGCATTTCAGCGCACTTGAAATTCAGTGCACTTTTCAAGTGTTGTTTGTTCAATTTGAAGCTGCCAAAGAAACAGTCAGGCAGGAAAGTCTACTTGCAGTCATCTGGAAGGCTGCACAGACCCACGGAGGATTCTTTTCGCTTCAATCTGGTGTTACTTAATGTGTTTTAGGATAGATAGTGGAGTGAATGGCTGTGTGGGTATTTGGAGGGCTTTCTGGCTCCCCTCCTTAGCCACCAAATGTTTGACAAACTGTGCGACTTACAAGATGGCCCAGCACACTCGAGCTCATCAAAACATAGGCACACAAACCTATCAAACAGACACCCATGTTTCATGCTAGCAAGCATGACGAACTCATGTTCTGCTATTCCTTACAAAAAACGCATATCGACCTGCTCACTAGCAATCCACTCACATGTTTGCTGTTCTGTGCGCGAATTGCATCAAGCTCCAGGCGGAGTCCTGCCTCAATTGACGAGCCCCTTTTCTGGAAAAAGCTGCTACCGCTACTGCTGCTGTGTTGCTCCCCGGCATCTTGCGCCCTCCACCGCTGCTGGAACTGGTTCATGATAGCTGCTAGAAAGGCGGGGTGTGGGCGCAAGCGCAATTTGGCGAGTGACCAGAGCAGGGTCGCCAAAGAGCGCGAGCTGCACTCCGGCAACAGCACAAAGACCTGCGCATCGTTAGGGGGGGTAGAAGTCGTGCTGTGCTTGTCAGATTGCTTTTTGGATTTTGTTGCGCGCCATGAGGGTCGTTGGGTGTCACATGCGCCTTAGAATGAACTTGCCTGCTCGTGCGCATTCGTGTTTGCCATCAGGGCATGTCTGCGTAAATGTCTGATTTGACAGCGCGCGCAAAGATGATGATAAGTAACTCACAACTAAACAGCTGATTAGCAAGATCAACTTTAGCCCGTGGTGTAAACATGCGCATCCTGATTTCCTCAGCAAAGGAAGGCTTTGAGACGTCATGTTTGCCTCGTGAGCGCCTGTCCACTAGTTCTTTGGCAAAATATCAGGACACAAAAAGAATTTGCACATCACTGCTCACCAGCCAGCCATTCAGGATGCAGCGCGTGCTGAGCTGGTCAGTGTCATGTCCTCTGGCTAATTTCTTAACTATACCCTCAGGACAAGGAACCCACTGAGCCCAAGGCACACACACACGCACGTGAACACACACACGCACGCACACACACGCACACACACATACACACACACACGTGCACACACACACACACACACACACGTGCACACACACACACACACGTGCACACACACACACGTGTACACACACACACAGCACAGCACAGCATAGAGCGCAGCATGGCACTGCACAAACCTGACGCATTGCCTGCGCGAGGACCCGCTCCTGCAGCTGCCTGCCTCGAGGGGAGCCCCCAGCATGCCACAACTGCGCCCTCCTGGACTGTGGCTCCTCTGCACTGCCTGCATCCCCAGGGATGTTAATTGTTTGCGCAGCAGGTGCTGCAGTCTTGGCGTCTGCCAGCTGCCGGCGCTGCACTTGCTGCTGCTGCTGCTGCTGCTGGTCCCAAGCTTTTAGGGGCAGTTGTGCCACCGTCGGCAGTGAGGGCCGGGGTTTTGGCCGCAGGTTGAGGCGGCGGCCTGGGCGTACAGAGGAGGTCTGGAAGACAGGCTGGAGCAGGATGCCATTCGCAAGCTTGAGCTGGAGGCGGCTTGTTTGCGGTGACTGGGTGGTACCCCATGGCATGTTGGATGCTATACTCTTAGGATTGGTCAAAGGCTGGAGGCTGGGCTGCAATTGGTGGTGTTGGTGGACAGTGGAGGGCAAGGGCACGGACAAGGCTGCAGACGGGGCGGGAGGTGAGAGGATGCTGTTGTGGGTGGCATCTGGGTGCTGCCCAGGAGCACTGGAGAGAGTACGTGTGTGCCGCGATGCTGCTGCATTTGGTTGCTGCTCTCCTGGTGGCTGCTGGTGCAGGAGATGCTGGGACATCGGCTGCTGCTGCTGCTGCTGCTGCTGAGGAAGTTGAGCTGCAGCCTTCAGTTCCAGCTTGGCCAGCGCGTGCACCAGCATGCTCACCTCACTGCCCCCCATGCCCTGCTTCCCTGCTCCCTGCACCATCAGCAGACCCTCCAGGAAGGCCTCCATCCAGGCTGCAGGGGGCTGCACGCCCAACTGTGCAATGCCCCACAGCAGTGGCACACGCTGTGAGGCAGTCCAATGTGCACCTACCCTGGGTAAGTGCATTGCCTCTTGTGGAGCGCTGGCATGCTGTGAGGCACTCCAATGTGCATCCACCCTGGGTGGGCACTCCACTGCCTCTTGTGGAGCGCTGGCGGGGCCTGCTGGGCAGGAGGACGGGCTTGGGTGTGGGTGCACCGCCCCACATCTTTGTCTGCTGCCATGCTGCCTTCCTTGTGGTACCTGCACAGGCATGGCCTGCGCTGCGTGCTGGTGCTGCTCATGCTCCAGAAGGGCTCCAGAGGCACTCAGCAGTGCAGATGTGAAGGCAGGGGGCGGCTGGTAGCCCAGGGAGCCCAGTGCCCAGGCGAGGACGGACAACGTATGGGGCTGCACGTACGGCAGGTGCGGGATGCTGAGGGCGAGGTTGGCATGCAGCCAGGCAGGGGGTGGTGGGCACTTGAGGTGGGCCAGGGCCCACAGCATGGAGCTCAGAGCAGGCACGAGTGGAGATTGAGGCTGCTTGCAACGGCCATGCTGCTTGCTGCCGCTATCACTGCTCCTGCTGCTGCTGCTGTTGCTTGTGTCAGGATCCTCATCGTGAGGGGTAGCTTGCGCGGCCCAGGCCTCCCTCCCTGACAGCCCCTCCACACCCAGCACCTCGGCCTGTCCGCCTCCCGGCACCTCCACCAGACCTCTGCCTCGCGCATGCTTGAGAGCTTGTGGCATGCTGCGGGGTGTGCTCTCCTGCTGCTGGCCCTCATGCATGCCTAGGAGCTTGTTATTCCCCTCTGTCAGCTGCCTGTTTGCTTCTTCCAAGTGTGTATATGCGCCCCTATCACCCACCAAGAGCTTCTGCCTCCCCTGGAGCAGCGCAGCCTGCATTTGGGCCACGCGCTGCAGCTTCACAGCTGAGGCCCTGTAGAAGGCAAGGCACCATGCAGGGCTGGGCTGGAAGCCTAAGCGGGCCAGGCCTTGGAGCAGCATACCCTGCTGCTTGGCGCTTAACACGTGCAGGTGGGGCTGCACAGACAGGGCTACGTCGCGGGCAAGGGACAGGCGGGCGCTGATGGTGCTGCGGTAAGGGGGCGCTGGACAGGGTCTGGGAGACAGGGCTCGCTCATGGTGAGGTAGGGGGGGCTGGGGGGGGCTAAGTGTGGGCTGGTGGAGGGGGATGGAGGGGAGTAAGTGACCTAGCAATGAGGCTGCGCTGGCGATGTACATAGGGTCCAATGCGGCAAACCCACCCTTGTGTGCGAGGTAATGCATCAAGCAGTCCAGGGTGTCTGTCATGAGCTCCAGCAGGCTGAGCTGAGGGGGAGGGGGGTTGCTTGGAAGACGAGGAGCACTGGGCAAAGGGTTTAAGGCGATGCTGCTGGTGCTGTCTTTGAGAGGGCCAGGAGGTGAAGAGGTGGTGGGAGTGGGAGTGTTGCTGCTGCTGCTGGAATGTTGGACGTCGGGGCTCCTGCCGCTGGGTGCCTGCTGCTGCGCTTGCTGCTGCTTGTACAAGAGGTACAGCTGGGACAGCGCTACACAGATGCACTCCCTGCTGAAGGCGTACCCGACATGCCTGACAGCGCTACGCAGGCCCCACACGCTGTTTGCAGCTTTGATGCGGCGCATGATAGTGTGAGGGTGAAGCTTGGAGGGCAGTGCTGTCTGCGTGCAGGGTGGTGTAGGAGGAAAGGTGCCGAGTTGCAAGAGCTTTTGCCCTGGTCCCAACTTTCCAGCAGGAGCTTGCGACCTTGCATTTAAAAAAGGGTGGACTTCCGAGCCATTGCCCAAGGAAGGGTGACAAAGCATCGTCATTTGCTGATGGCTGCTGAGAAAAGAGGCGTACTTCAGGCTTCTATGGCCATTCATTCATCCTTCAGCACATGAGGCTGACCAATATGTGGCGACCATTGGAATGTCACAATAATATGATATTGTAATCTACTTTGTGTGCTGCGTTGCATGTGTGTCCATAAGCATTTGCATGCATGCACAGACTCATTACCTGTAAACATGCTTAGGTGCAGGCACACCAGTGTTAGTTGAGCAACATGCCTGACAGAGACCTAAAATACAATTTAATGATGTCGGCAGGCCCCCCAGAGCTTTGTTCACCTCTTCTTGCTTAGGGGCCTCCAAGCTGCATGGTATTGGATGCAGCTGACCAGCTGGAGCCAGTGAGAGGCTGTGGACGATCTCCGGCACGGCGGCAGACCTGGCAAGTGGGAGCAGACAATGTTGGATGGGAAGACTTTTGGAAAGAAGGAAAAGACACAGGAAGCAAAAAAAGAGTGTGAGGACTCCTGACTTGGGGCATTGGCATTTGCTGTGTTCCCTTACCTCGTTGTCGCAGCATGTGATGGCTGAGGGTGTACAGCTGCAGCCCTTGGTTTAAAAGGCGCTCCTTTTACCCTCTCCACCGCTTGCACCCTCATCTGCAGCATTAAACATTCTTGACAGGCCAAATGCTGCACTCTGCTATGCAGTGTAAGGCGGCTGCGCTGACTTGTGTGTTGTTTGGTACAGACATCTCCTCCCTTTCGTAGACTCTTTCTGTGACAGGCTTCCATTTTAGAACTTAAACATTACAACTCCTTCATTAGTTTAATCATTCCAAAAGACGGGGAGAGTGTAAGAAGATGAAGTCAGTGACCCACTCTATGGATAGAAAAGGGAAACGAAATACCGACAAATATATTGCATTTTGTTTCATGCTGCAAACATGGACAGGAATGCGTCCATCAGTCAACAGGCCCAAAATTTGAAGAGGTCCCTCGAAAACAGGCAGCAACGCAGGCAGGCAGACAAGTTCCAGCGCCAGCAGGAAAGCCAGGATGTCTATGAGAGCAGGCAAGCCAGCAGCACCCAGCCAGGCGCTGCCTCCCTTGCATCCTTGGCTGCCATTTCCGCTCTTCCAGCAGTTCAACAGGAGGTCATACGCTGCGAGCTGTGCCAGGTAGGTGCGTGTGTAAGTGAACGTGTGTAAGAGAGAAGGTGAGGCTTGATGGCAGGTTACAAACGTGATGGATCACAGGTGCTGATCACACACTCACGCACGCGCGCACACACACACACACACACACACACACACACACACACACACACATACACACATATGTGCGCGCACACACACGCGCACGCATACACACACATACATGTGCACACATAAACACATGCGCACACACATACACATACACACACGCGCACGCACTCGCACACACACACACACACACACACACACACACATACACATTCATACGCGCACACACACATGCACACGTGCACACACACAACACACATATACACATACACGCACACACACATACACACGCTCACACACATGCACACGTGCACACACACACATACACACACACGCACACGTGCACAAACACAACATACTCATGCGCGCTCACACACACACACATACACACACACGTGCACACACAGATACACACATACACGCACACACAACGTACACACGCGCTCGCACACTCACACGCACAATTTCATGCACAGCGGTAATTGGAGCATGTGTCCCTGCCCCTGCCTGCAGGCAAACTTTTTGACTGATGCCTCCTGGAAGCAGCACATAGAGGGACCCGTGCATCGTAAGGCCCTGGAGAGACAAGAGGCGGAGCGTGTGCGCCATGAACGGATGCGGCAGTGAGTGCCAGGGACACACTTGTTTTCCAAGGCAAATCATGGTGCTGCAACCAACCAATTCTTGGCTTCACCCCGAGGTCCTCTGTCCTGATTTTTTTGGGGGGCTGTGCCTCTGAAATGCAGATCTGGATTAAATGACGTGGCCGAGATGGCCTTGGGGGCAGCAGGGTGGCACAGCCAATGGAGTGCAGGTGTGTGCGAATGTGTGAGTGCGTGTGTGTGTGTGTGTGCGTGTGTGTGTCTGTGCGCGCGGGTGCACGCGTGTGTGCATGTGCCTGTGTGTGTGTGCACGTGCATGTGCATGTGCATGCTTGTCCTGTGAGTGACTTCAGGCGGATGCCTTGGGACGTGAGCACAATCAAGATCTTCAACTCATGCGTGAAATTATGTACCCTGCGCAGACCAAGGGCGTGCATCCAGCAGCAGGCAGCCAAGCAGCAGGCCTGCAGGGTCAGCCCCCGCACAGACCCACGCCAGGCCCCCCCAGCACCAACAGCAGGGGAGAACAAGCGCGCATGGGCTTAGCATACGGCAGCAGCAGCAGCGGCAGCACGAGCAGCATTTGGAGCAGCTACGGAGACAAGGGGAGATCATGTCGCATGAGCAGGTGCTATCGGCCGTCAGGCACGAAGAGGAAGAAGTGCCCAACATTGACGGTGAGAACAGAAGGAAAAAGCAATGCAGGCAGGCATAGCAAAGTAGGCATGCAAAGTAGGCGGTACCACTCCCCACATGAAGGGGATGGGGACACCAAGTGTATGCCTAAACAGTCTGAACTGGCAAAAAAATGATTAGATAAATGATCATATACCTGTTGGTACGTTCTTCAGAAAGAGCAGGGCTGTGAGTATTGAGGCCAACAGCTAATTGGCGTGTTTCTGGAATCAAGTTGAAACGCTCCCAATCCATGCCGCTGATGCTTGGGGTTTCTGCCTGTACTGCTACTTGCAGAAGGTACAGCTTTGTGATGCATGGATGGCCGGGGGGCGATGGGGTAGCTGAGCTGAGGTGCCCAAAAGTGCAACGAGCCTGAACACAAAAACACGCGCACAGCCTTGCACAGTTTGTGGCCACCAACCAAGTGGCCAGTCCCTCAGTAGTCGCGCACCCCAGCACATGCTCTTCCGGTCCTCTCTCACTGCACAGCTCTGAAACGCGTCATCTTTGTTCAATCTACGGTCATCGAGCTGCACGTTTCACCCTATTGTCTACTTTGGCAGCAAAATGCTTGCCCGACGCTTCGCGAGTCTAGGCATTGTTGGGGGGCAGCTGTGCTGTGCAGGGGCTGCTGCAGCTGCTGGCATCCATTGGCACAACCCAAGCTGTGCAGACGCTTGCAGCTGCCGGCTGATTTTCTTGCACCAGGCCACTAACAAACATGTTCTGCCCTCCTCCTATTTTACATGGACTTCAATTCATACACACACATACACACACAAACGCACACGCACGCACGCGCACGCCTCTTCGCGCAGGCTGGGTGCCTCCAGGCATTGCCCCTAGTCCTGCCGCCCCACTCACAGCGCCACCAGAGCTGCCCCACCGGCCCAGCCCCAGCCGGGATCAGAGGGAGCCTGCAGCCGCTGCAGCCAGCGCTGCAGCACAGTGTGCAGGTATGTGGCTATGCGCGTGGTTGGCTCAAGCCTTCTTAAAATGCTGGAAGACAGCCACACGAGTGTGCAGGAAAGGAAAGGCACCTGCTGCAGGTGGCTCTGCGCCTACTTTCGTACAATCAGGAAACAAAAAAAGATGTCCTTTAGACGCCCACCAACAAAGTTATGCACGCTGAAGGTCATGCGCCCCTTCTCACTGAAGGCACCCTCAGTACTTCCTGATTCACATGAGCAAAAGGCACAGTTGCACTCAAGGGCTGCACTCAAGGCTCACATTTGGGCATTGCCTATGGCTGGGTCCAAACATTGCTTACATGCAAGACTTATCAAAAGGGTTGACCAATTCCAGAAGTGCCTGATACACAATGAAGAAACACATGTGGGGTTTGCATGCAGAATGGTAATCACCGGGTGTTGAAAAAATGGATTTTAAACGCCCGTACACTCCTACACCCCCTCCAGTGATCGTTTTTGGGCATCTAGCAAAGGCAAACAGCCCTTACTGCCCGCTTGCTTTCAGGCTGTCCCCAGGAGCGCATGGGAAGTGACAATTGCATGCAAAAGCTGCCCTTTAAGGTCAGCCTATTCATTTGCCTCTTGAACGTTTCATGGCCATGTCTTAAATACCAAGGGAGGCCATAATACCAATAAAACAGAAATAAAAAACTGCAGTCTTAAAATTTGCTCAAATTTTGGCTGATTGCACTGCCTTTTGCTTGCTGCTGCTTCTCCTGCTTCTCTATAATGGTGGGCGGGGCTACCTTGAAGGAGCTGTGCAGCAGCTTTAGCCGTTAACGCTCCTCCAGAGCCGTATTTCCCTCCTCGCTTGTAGTGCACAGATGTTTCGAAAATGTTATTTTTGCCTTCCTGCACTCTCCTGCTCCATAACATGATATATGGTATTTTGGGTTGGCTGCAATTGTCTTGCAATCCTAAATAAGCCTACAATTGTTTTGAGTGATGGTACGGATTGCATGGCATTACTGCTTGCCTGCTTCCCCCTCCCTTGTACCCGTTTTCCAAAGAAACCATGTTGTCTTCATGGTTTTCAATGTGTGCTTTGCATGTATCACACTGTAGAGAGGGTTTAGCTGATTCACCGACTCTATGCAACATAAAGTTTTAGGTTAGGGCACTTGGGCTCTTTGTTAAACATTCAGCTGTAATTATCAAATTGTGTATAGCGTGGAACAGCTTGGGGGAGTAAAACAGCCACCCGCAGCAGAGAGCTTTTTGGAGAGGGGCATGTGGGGAGGCTTGTCAGGGAGGAGACAGGGCCAATGCAGCAAGCTCCTCAGCAGGGACACATGCAGAGGGCTCCTTGGCAGGTACACATGCAGCAAGCTCCTCAGCAGGGACACATGCAGAGAGCTCCTTGGCAGGTACACATGCAGCAAGCTCCTCAGCAGGTACACATGCAGAGGGCTCCTTGGCATGTACACATGGAGAAGCTCCTCGGCAGGGGCACATTAAAGAGGCACTTGGGCAGGGGCCCATACAGAGGGCTCCTTGGCTGGGGCACATATAGTTGTACTCTGGTAGGGGCGCATGCAGAGGGCTCCTTGGAAGGGCTTAACGGAGAGGCCTCTTGGGAGGGCCGCATGCAGAAGCTTCTTAGAGAGAGACAGGGGCACATCAGTGGGAGGTACGGGCTCAGCACCAGCAAGACCTGCAGGCTTTCTGGCAACATGGACAGAAGAGGGCAGCTTGGTGGTGCAAAGGGGCACCTCAATAAGCCATGGCGCGCTCCTTAGCAAGCTCTGGCCTTTGCTGGGAATGTGCAGGGTAAAAGCATGATGGAAGGAGGTCGTAAATGTCCGGGAATGAGGAATGGACACCAGGTCGATGGTGGGGCCCTGAAAGTGTGATGTAAGCCAGCAGGGTGATCTGGGACCATATCTGTCATTTTGCAGGTGTGTATTCAAGAGCCGCTGCCAGCATGTTTTGGCAAGAGGCCATGTGGCACAATTTGTGCCGTACAAGGCATCAGCGCTTGGCTCCTAAGTTGAAATTCAGGGTTCACACTCCGGGAGTTTCTTGATGTCTATCGACGTCACAGTGCTGCTGGGCCCTCTGTAACCTCACAAGTGGCTCACCAAATGCTAAGCTCAATCCCACTGGCACCTAACTGGGGTTACCTTACATGAAGATTTGAAGCAAGCACTCAAAATGACACCGGCACACTCTGGCCGTGGCTCTGGATGCTAAGCAAGCGGCTTTAAGACTCAACAAAGCAAGCTGAAAGGGCTGTTTACACAGCGTCGTCCCAAACAGCCACTTGGCTAAGGTGCTAAGAACGCCTTCCCCTTCTCCCTCATGGCTGACTTACCACTGACACTTGAACACTGCACATACCGTGTGGCCAAGAATTTCAATACCAATTAATCCTGAAGCTATAATCCAAAATATTTATTTATTATTGCCAGGCATCCGAACCCGCCCAAATAAAAGCTTAAATTATTTGTGGCTGGAAAGGGCTTGTGCCAAGATTTTCTGGCCTCCCAGGCCCTCAATTCAAGCTCCAACTCTTGGCTGGGCGGCTGAATCCAGGATCCCCCACCCAGCAGCTCTTAGCAGACCAAGCCAGGCTTGCCAAGGTCAGGGTATCCAGAAAGGGGCAGCCAGCAAAGCAAAATAATTTGGTGGGCATGTGTGCCCTGTTCCATGTTCTGGTGCTTGTGACTTCCTGCCCTGTGTAACTCTCACTACTGAACAGAGTTCCTCCAGTCCAGCAGTGGCAGCAATTAATGCCAGCAGAAGGACTAGTTTAAATATAAAAAAATTATCATGAGACCCCACAAGGGTTGCCTGAAATAGAAACTCTTATTTGTTCTTAAATGGAGTTCGTTATTATTGGTTGTGGAAACAGTGTACTTGGCCTATGCAGCTTTCTGCTTCAGGCAATTTCTATCACAATAATTGTGCCCCCAAAGAAAGCAATTTTGCTGAGACACTCAGGCAGGCAAATTCAGCTTGATGGGGCACCTGAGGATGCGCGCATTGTATACTTGAAACCATATGTGTAAGCCGTTTTGTTAAGAATGCCTTAAAAACAAGGTACCCATGCAGCAGAGGCAAGCCGCTCCAGCAGTGACGGTTGTCACTCCATTGTTTTCCGCTTTCTTGGTGGACTTCAAAAGGCAAGGTGAAGCAAGGAAAGAATGTGTTTTCAGACACGCAGAATTGGTCACCTCTGGAAGAACAAATCCCGATCTAGGCTTGGCCAACCCCCCAAATATGCTCTTTGGCTTCCCTACTTTCAATGTTTATACTTACCAAACACAGGTGAGCCATCCTCTTCCCCATCCTCTTCTGCCGGTGGCAGCAGCAGCAGCCAGCAAGACACGGGCGCAGTGCAGGGGGACATACCTACAAACGCCTTTGGCTTGCCACATGGCAGCGGTGCCAATGGTAATGATGGGCAGACAGCCCTGAGCGCTGCAGCAGGAGCGGCAGCGGCGGCGGCAGCGCCTCGGCACGGCGATGCTGGTGCAGGAGGAGGGGGGTTGCTTGGTTTAGCAGCCTATGGTGACGAGGAGGACGAAAGCAGCAGTGGGTCTTCCTCCTCGGAATCGGAGGCTGATGCAAACGACCAGCCCATCACGTCTTTTTTCTGACTTGTGTAACTACAGGCTTGTGACTATGGTGGCCAATGCCCACAAACTTGCTCAGCCAAATGACACTTTTCTTGCACTTCACTGGCAGTACATCTTGAAGTTAGCTTTTCCTTAGAGCGCTTGAGCCATGATGCTTATGCGTTTACCATTCCATATGGTCGCTGTTGCAGGAAAGGCTTGAGAGCAAACAACTTACTTCACTGCTAGTTCAAAACTATCAACAGAAAGATGTATGGCACTACAGGGGAGCATGCAGTGTGCAATGTAAAGGCATTGGGTGAGTTTATAAGAAACAAGGCTTTCAATCAATATTCAGATCAAGTTTACATCGTCATATCTAGGGATCGGCGTTGGCCTATAGCGCTATATAGCGTATAGCGCTATATAACGTTATATAGTGCTATACATTTTAAAAAATATAACGTGTGCCAAAATCAAGAGCGGCCAAAATCACTATCAGCCCGTCCGCAGCACTTCAATTTTTGTCGCATACCAGGAGAATGACCTTCATAAAAGGCTAACATGCACAAAGGAGAGCCGCAGGGGGAGAAGCAGGGCCTGGCAAAGCCCTGGACTTGGAGGTTACAACTACAAACACACACACACACACACACACACACACACACACACACACACACACACACACAAACACACACACAGGTAGGCACACACACACGCAGGCAGGCACTCAGCCACACACACAGATACACACAAATACACACATATGCGCGTGTGCGCACACTAGCATGCGCTGTAGCATGCACATTCACAAGAGCGTGCTCATGCGCGACAGAAAAGTATGCATGCACACAATCATGTGCATGCAAGTGCATTAACACATGCAGGCGCGCACACATGCTTTCACACACAGGCAGGCAGGCAGGTACACACACACACACTCACACACACACAGGCAGGCAGTCACACACACGCTGGCAGGCAGGCATACACACATGCAGAAAGGCAGGCAGGCACGCAGGCAGGCACACATAGGCGCGCACACACGCATGAAGACATGCAAACACGCATACGCACAAGCGCGTGCACACATACACCCACAGACAGGCAGGCACACACATGCAAGCAGGCAGGCAGCCAGCCACACACAGGCAGAGAGGCAGGCAGGCAGGCAGGCAGGCACGCACAGGCGCGCACACATACACCCACACACAGGCACACAACACATTCACACACACACACACATACACACAACCTATCATGGGCTGTTTTGTATAGATTAGGGAAAAGCCAGTGGGGATAGCCTTTGCATGAGGGAGTGGGACAGCTAAGGGCACACCTACAGTGCAGTAGGTCATTTGGCCTAAGCAGATATAGCGCTACATTATGGCCAGATGACGGCCAGAGCTCAACAGCTTTGCTTTCTGACTTTCATTTTTTGCAAGGGAGCATTGTGCACGGTGCCCAACCAGCCTGCCGAGTCTGATGCCGAAATTTGATTCGCGAAGGGGAGTTCTGGCAAAATATAGCATTTTTATATAGCGCCATATAGCGCTATATCGCTATATAACGCTATATAGCGCTACCGGTTTGGCTCATATAGCGCTATACGCCGATCCCTAGTCATATCCGCCTACATAGCAGGCCTTTTTTTTTCGTTTTGGCACAACCGAGATTTCAATACTATGAGGGAAATCCCCCTTTATGAGAAGTGCCATTTTAATACTTTGCCCCCCAACCAAGCCCGCCGCGAGGCCTGCGGCCTCGCGGCAAGGTAACATCTACTTCCCTTACTGCTGCACTGTACTGTGCCTTAGCGCTTAAATTACAAGCACAACTCCATGTTCATCACCTGCTCATACGCTTTGCATGCCAAACAGTCCATTAAGCAAGATAGTGTTAACATCTGTGCACCTTCAAATGTTCAAGTTATGAAAATTTAAGGGTCCCATGGTCCCGCCAAGCAGACTTTGCGTAACAAACATCCCCTCCTAGCCCGCATCCTCCATGCTTTTTTGCGTCTAGCCACCTGCCAGTTGCAACAGGGTCTAGGGAGGACATTAATCAAACTCCATGCTTGTCACTGTTGCATGCACTGAAGCCTGCTTCTTCCATGCTGGCTCATGCTCAAGTGCGCTGCTGCTCCCACTGTGCAGCTGATGCTGCTATCCCACTCCTCAAGCTTGTCAGCATCACCCCTGCACCCAGCAAGCCTCGGTCCAGACTGTTGCTCACTCCTTGCTCAAAAAGGACGACTTGCATTGCGTTGAGCTGCAAGAACGACGACTTACTTGCTGCTGACCGCTGATGCCCGAATCCAGGTCCCTTCAGAGGTCTGAAAGGGGGCCAAAATGGTCGATGCGCCCCTTCGGGGCACATCACCCATTTTAATACGAATTTCAACTATCAAAATCCCGGATTTTAATACGATCGTATTACTTATACGCGAAAAAAAGGCCTGCTACATAGGCAGCTGAGTGGAAACACGGAGGCCCGCAACCAGACCTAGCCAAAAAAAGCTAAACTTGTAAACTTGGACTTGGAAAACAGAGACATCTTTGTTGCGGTCTGGTACTCGATGAAACAACACGAGGTAGATTATGCTCTGAGGCTTTAAAGTTGTTGGATTAAATAAATGCTCAGAAATTTTGATGAACAGCCTGTACACTGAGTGTACAATGAGTTACAATGGGGTTTGACCTTCAGCCAGGTAGTTTGGCTGCTCGGTCTGCTCAACTGTTCCAACTGCACAAAAAATATCCATGAGCTCGGAAATAAAACAATACGTCTCATTATTTTGCTTCTGCAAGAAATGAATAGCATCCTCAGAGCTAGCTTGATAATAGTAGGAAGTGCCTGATTCGCCCAGTAAAATTCTGTGAGAGGGGAAGTCAGAAAATAGCTGTGCATAAGTTCTTCGAACAGAATACGCAGAAGCGCAAGAACAAAGGTTACAAGGGGGGTTGGCCTACAGCTTGAGAATCTGGCTGATCGGCTGCTGGTGAAACATTCTCATCCAGCATCAAAAATTGAAACCAGTTCAGACAAAAATTTTGAAAATCTGTGCGAGTCTTGATTTAGAAAAGCATTGACCTCGAAATCAGTCAAAAAGTGAAAGCTCGCCAAGAAAGGAATAAAATCATTGTTTGGAAGCAGGGCAAAAGTGTGTAACGGTTTAATCAGATCAATGAACAGGTCCTTGAAGAACAAAGGAACACGGCATGCTTTTCATCTTGGAGTCCTCCTTGGACACTGAGTGTACTCAGTCACGGTGTCAGTCAGGCTGCTGTGGCGTTTCAGAAGCATTATATCCAAAAATGCCCACCCACTGCTCCATTTTCACTAGGATTTTAAGCAGTGTTTGGTAATCAGATAAAATATAGGATGGGGTTACATAGCTGTACCTGCCTACAAGGGCAGCTTAGCTGAAGCAAAAAAGTGCCTGTAACCAAACCAAACCAAACTTGTGTATAGATGTCAATTGAGATCAATATGTGGAAACAACGTCTTGAGCTGAGCTCAGAAGTGTTAAATGCTGAAAGGAACACGCGTACAGTCACTGCATGAAATGAGCATGTAATGTTAAGCACAAATTCCACCAGGTTGCAGTGTCAGATTCTAGAAACTACACTCGATGCCACGTGATGCGCAGAAAGTTAGAACAGCACAACTCGAAAAATGGTCCAAGAGGCCATGACAGACATGTTCATGATATGCTTCGTACTTCAATTCTCAGCATCCACTGTCATAGATGCATTGCAATGTTTCATGAAAGGTAACTGCAGCAACAGCCTGGATTGTTCACATATCAGCATGAGGTATCAGGTGCATTACATTGCTCAAAGCTCTACAGACAGTTTTCACGAGGCTCCAAACATTATATCAGAGATCGCAGAGCCCATCAGGCCCCAGACTAATCCCATATATACCTTGAGCCTTGGACGGATCCAGGTTTCCCCCCCACACTCCCCCATATTTCCTATTCGGGACCCACGTTGCTTTTGTTGCCTGCGCAATTTTGTGTGCTCGGACTCGGCTCTCTTGGTCTGCAGTTTGTCCGTGCCTCTTGGTTCCTCCAAAGGTACCTGCATGCATGTGTACAGGTGCTGCTGCTCCTGCTGTGGGGGGAGGAAAGTGTTGGTGCTGGACAGGGCGAGGCTCTCGGCTGCGCTTGTGCTTGGTGGGAGTGGCTGGCCAGCCCCATGGGCCTCTTCTTGCTGTAGCTGCTGTCGCTCCTGCTGCTCTTGCTCCTACTGCTGCTGCTTGTGTTGGTGGTGGGGCAGGCACAGCTGCTGTTACTCCTGCTGCTGATGCACATGCAGCTGCTGTCACTCACGTTGCTGCTGTACGTGCTGGTGGTGGGGCAGGCGAGGCAGCTGCTTGTGCTGCTGGCGGTGGAGGCTTGCAAAGCAGCTGCTTGAACTGCTGCCCCAGTTGGCCTGCATTGAGGTGCCGCAAGGGCTTGCCAGGGTTGGGGACGGCCTGCAGGCAGGTGCTGGCGGAAGGGGTAGGGAACCAGCTCCCCCTCCCCAAGTTTGACCAGGATAGCTGTCCCCCAGGGGGCTTGCACCACCAGTTCCTGCCCATACCCACACTTATCCCAGGCTTTTTGCTGCATCTGGATGGTAATCAGATGAAAGGAGGCACATGTTTACTGCGTCTCCTTTCATGTTTACAAAGGAGCAGTACTCCCTCAAAGGCACACTAGCTAGCCTGGATGATATTGACTACAGGATACCCCCAGATAACTTAAGAATGGGAACTCAATTAACTGGAGACCCGTCCCCATAGCCTGGAGGCCCAAGAACGTAGTATGATGATATGGAGGCATCATAAAAGGAGGCACCAAGCCACCTGACTGTTAGCCTCGCAGTTGCTAGCTGGGCCTATAATGCACAGGTGTTCTCACTCACAAATGCTAGCCTATATCATCCTGTCCTCATCAGACCCACTACCACCCCTTGCCTCTTGTTACCACCCGTGCTGCAAAATGAAAGTGGGAGCCTCCCGCGGAGCACAACTAGGAGCACTAGCTTAGCTCCTAACAGTCAAATCCAGCAACTTGGCTCAGGTTGCAGGTTACCGAAGCAAAACGCCTTCAATCAAAACAGCTGACTTGAAAGAAAGAAAGAAAGAAAGAAAGAAAGAAAGAAAGAAAGAAAGAAAGAAAGAAAGAAAGATGGATCATATGATAGATAAAAGATAGAAAGAGAGGAAGGATGGAAGGAAGGAAGAAAGAAAAACTATGCAGTCAAAGTCTGGCCACGTGCATAAGGAAAGGTCACCTGTCCTGAAAGGCAGGGCCCCACCAGAATGACCGGCTATTACTAACAGTCATCTTTTTTAAGTTATGCAATAAAATTGTTCAAGCTGCTGTTGCTATTTTTGCTGTTGTGATTGAATAATGCGAAGGAGATTAGTAATGAGCTGTAGTTTTTATCTTTCTAAGCTGTCAGTAAGAAAAGGAGAAAGAAGAGGAAATGAGCAGGTAGGCAGTGAGAACACTCACTTCAGCCATTAAGGGAAACGAGACACATAGGCTCAAAGAGCCGTGAACCTCCCTCACCAGATGGTAAGAGGGACTCCCTCTTATAGGATACTAGTGTGGGTCTGGTGGGTTTCTGGCAGCATGCGGCCCTAGGGCAACACATTTAATTACAATGGGTGTCTTTGTTTGCAATGGCACGTCTGGTTGAGGTAAGTTTGTGCACATGTTGCACAGAATGGGCATGGACCTTTCGTGCAAGTTTGGTAGAGTTCCGCGGGTCAATTCCTACCAGGGTTCCCTAGTTTTAAACATTGATTCAGGGTATGGGCAGTATAGATAGTCCCACCCAGAGCCAGGAGGATTGTGTGGAGAGTGATCTCGGCACCCCGAAGTAAGATAGTGTTTGGAGTTTTGAGGGATGTGTGCTGTGGACAAGGTAGCAAAAGGAAATGGAAAAGCTATGCAAGTGGTAAACACCTCAAGCGTTCCATTAAGTTAACAGCAGGACCCCCACCGCCGCCGCGGCACAGGTAGCAAACTTATGTTGAAGATATCGAGTGAAAGGAGCATGTTGCTCACCCTCAACATCATCATTGGCATTACACAATTCACAATCTTAGGAAACACCAAGCCTCGAGGTAGCCTGCTCAACCCTGAGTTTGTTGACACATAGCCAGAACCTAACCATACTGCGTGAAGCATGCTTGGGGAAACACAGGAACATGTATTTTGGAAAGGAATGGAAGGCAAGGTATGGGTGGCAAAGTTGTACCTGCCTACACAAGAAGAAAGAAAAAGACTACGCAGTACATGTCTGGTTGCGCGCATGAAGGAAAAGTCACCTGACAACACAGGGCCCCACCCTTACGGACCAGGAAGAAGAGCAAGCACGGAAGTCAATTCCAGCAAGTCAGCCCCCACCTAGGACATTCATAATAGTGTTATGGTGACACTATTGTCGTGGGGCCTGTCCAGAATAGAAAAAAAACTACGCAGGCAGTGAAAACACTCTCCACATCAATTAACTTAATTGAAGGAACTTGAAGGAAAAGATAATAGGGCTGAGACATCATGCATCCCCTTCACCAAGAGAAGAGGGGAAACACAATGGGAATCAGCAGAATTACTAGCAGCATCCGATGCCAGATCATGTAGATGGAAGTCTTCTCAAGAGCGCGTCTGTTGCTAGCAAGGTTACAAGCGTACTGGACAGAATCAGCACCGTGAGAGTGACTACAGGAGGCTGTAGAGCAAGCTTAGTGGCTTTATGGGTGTCAGGCCTGGTGTGGGCATGTGTGACACGTGTTTAGGCTGATGGTAAGGAGATTGAGGAAAAAGCGCACTTCTGGTAGAGGGAGCACACTTGTGATTATGTTTAATTTTAGTTGGCCAGCAGCTGGGAATGTGGCTGGAGCTACCAGCTTAAGGGCATAAATATTTGGAGCAAACTCTAAATATCTGGCATGTTTTTGTTTGGGCAATGATATCGGCAGCTAGGCTGGACAATGGCATTTGTGCATCATGCACAAAGTCAAATTTCATCACCAGAAATTCCACTGCTGGCAGCACAAGGTTTCATCTGCTAGACACTGTGTTAGTTTGGTTAATTAGCATCCAAATTGACATTCCATCCAATGGTTAACAGCTATCATTAACACCAGACATGCACTCCATTTCAGGGGGCTCTAGGAGGGGGGGTGCTGGATGCGTGGCAGTGAAGAGTAGGAGAAGGAGAGTCTGGTCGTCCAGGAGCATGGCTGACAACCCTCTATATCCCCATAAGCTCTGTTTTTGGCTTTCTCCCACTGGGAGGCTGCTAGCCTAATAAGCGAGTAGTTGTGTCTAATTTAGGTTTGAGGGCCTTTCAATGCCTGCCTTTCAGGACAGATGACCTTTCCTTAATGCATGCGGCCAGACTCGGCAAGCGTAGTCTTTGCTTCTTTATTTTCTGTTCTTTTCTTTCTGAGGGCCTTTTAATGAGACCCTTGCCAGCTTTGCTTGTAAGGACTCCTTAAGTAAGGGTTCGGAACCCTTCCTTAATGCATGCAGCCTTTTGGCTGGCGTGCACTTCTTACAATGGTTTCAAGCTCTCTACTTTAAGTTGCTAATGAGAATTGAAAAGAAAAGAAAACTACGCAAGCAGTGAAGACACTCCCCGCATCAATTAAGGAAAAGAGGATACCTAGGGCCGAGGCACCGTGTATGCCCTTCACCAAGAGAAACAAAACAAAAACCAATGGGGATCAGGAGGGTTACTAGCAGTAGCCCGTGCCTGATCTTGGCGACGAGAGTTGAGAGAAGTCTTCTCAAGAGCGCGTCTGGTGCTAACAAGTTTATAAGCGTACTGAGAATGAGCGTGAAGCTTCAGAGCAAGCCTGGTGGCTGTACGAGTGTCAAGACCAAGCTCTTTGAGAGAGTCCAGAGTGTGGGGGGTGTAGATGACCCCTCCCACACCTAACAGAATGGTATGGAGGGTGACTTGAGCTGAGGCCCTTGAAAGATCACGACAGAGGTCGCGGTGATGTTGCTTAGAGGCCTCCAGTTGGTTCTTGGGCCTGGTGTCTTCACAGTATTTGACCTCCACGAGATGGACGTGCCTCTGTTCTGGGAGGAGCTGACTAGGGTGACGGACCTTGGAAGTAGGTGGAGTGGCTGTGGCTGGCGCTGAGTGCTCCCTGTTCCCCCCGCGCCCCCCTCTACTTCTCAATGGATACCGGGAATTGGTCCTTGGCACTCTTTTCATTGGAACAACTAAAATTGCATCAGGGCGACTAGAGGTGAGCCTTTGTTTGTCAGGGAAACGACGAGGGAAAATGTATTTTGGAAGGTTTCTATTTTTTTAGTGTTCAGGGATCTGCAGGTTCTGTAAAGCAAGACGATCTGCGCTGCCAATGTCCATGGAGGCAAGGCCTGCCCCAAGAGGGCCTTTGCTGACACCTTACAGGAGGATTCTGCTGGCAATATTGTTACGCTCGGTTACCATATTTGATATGGTGGAGTGTTCACATCCCGAAAGAATGTGAAGGGCACTGTCTGGCTCCCCACAGAGGGGAAAAAAGAAAAAGAAAAGTCTACGCAGGCCACAGGCCGCGTGCATTAAGGAAAGGTCCCTTAACTAGCAAGCTAGCAAGGGCCCCACCAGAGGTCCCTCAAAACTACACTAGCTACAGCTAGCCTAGGAGAGGGAAAGAGACTGAACAAATGAGGATCGGGCGGGTTGTCAGCCATGCCCCGAGACGCCCGGAATCTCCTTCTCCTTGTATCCACCTCCGCGCGCCCAGCGACCCCCCCCCCCCTGAAGCCCCCTGTAAGCAAAGAGCATGTCTGGTGTTAATGATAGTGGTTAGTCTCTGTATGGCATGACAGCTCAGCTTGGAAACTAGGGATTTTGCTTTGTGTTTGGATAGGCCCAAATTGACAAGAGGTTTGATCGTGTACTCATTGTAAATAGTGCCAGCCACACCAATCAGGATAATGTGTAGAGTCACTTTGTTGTTCCTGTTTGGATTCCTTGAGCTGCGGGTTTTGAGTCTGGTTATAGTGTGAGCATGTTGAGTTGCTGCAGTTTCTAAAGTGATGAAAGGGTTGGTGTCTGGACACAATTTCAGGTCAACAAGGTGAATGTCTCTGTCTTGAGGAGGGATCTTAGAAGTATCAAGGTGAGCTTGTCTGCCTGGGATAGATCTCACAAAGATAACATCAGGGCGGCTCTGGTGCCGGGGAGAAGAGCCAGTACCATTAGGAAAAAACCAGTCTGGAATGGCTCGTGAGATGTTTTCTGGGACTTGTATCCCCTGATTCAAGAGTCTCTCATTACGGAGGCATCCATACCAATAAGGGATGAGCCAAACCTGCCTTTGCTAAGGGCTTTAACACAGGAGCTAAGGCCAACATGGTGTCTGTTGGTGTGCATACCACTCATGGTTGGATTTGGACGTCTGAGGACAACATGATTAATGCTGTCCATATCATCACACAGCGGACACCTTTCAGAGGTGGGAGATTTGTTGAATCTGTTGGCATGCTTTTGTGTGTAGATTGTCCCTGTGCGGTATTTGATTACATTTATCTGTTGTTTAAGAGTAATCTTAGGAGTAGACCAGAAGGAGTTGCTGATTCCCTTGTTAGCAAGTTGACAGGTTGGGTTGTGAGCTTCTATGTTGGCAGTGGTGATTGGGGAAGTGGGTTATATGGCATGGTTGAGCCTCTGCCAGCTATTGTAATGGTAGCCAGAGATATCAGCAGAGCCTAGCTTGTGCTTTGTAATTTAAGTTTGTCGGTCAGGTTGTTGAGGTAGTGCGTTGGGAAAGCGTGGGAGCGGTGCAGGCTATCATTTCGTCCGTGTGAGGTCTTCAATGAGGGCCAGTAAAAATTGTGGAATGGGTCCCAGGCATGTGGGAGTTCAATGTCTGTGGTGGCCGGAGAGCTGCAGACCGTGCGCAGGCGTCAGCCCCCTCATTGCCAATGATGCCAGAGTGGGCTTTGACTTTGTAAAAATGAATATGATGAGGGGAGTGCTCGCACAGGCACCCTCTACAATCAGAAACACGCGGTCCGATATAAAAGATCCACTAGCCTGACATGCCCCCTACCTGATTGCCATCACATGGATAGCGCTCTCCACATCCTATCTGGCTGCCAATGTCCTGTCATGCGTAACATGGTAACTGGGCGTCACAATATTGCTTGCAGGATGATTTTGAAACTGGTCAGTGAAGGCTCTTATGGGGCCAATCTTGTGCAGCTGGATGCAGGCAACGAAAGCCGTTTGGCCCAGCACGACCTGCAAGTCCCTGAGCAAGTCTCTAATCGTGCTGTACCTCCCAACCTCTTCAAACCCACGGTTTCTATGCATACCAGACACAACTCCAGCCGCCCTGATGCAATCTTGGTTACTCCTCACCTAACTAAAGCAAATTGTACAAACAACTCCAAGGTGCAGAGATTGCTATCCAGCCAATCTTCCTGGGTGTGGGTGGGACTATCTACACTGCCCATACCCTTGATCAATTCAAAAAATTAGGGATTGACCCGCAGAGATCTGAAACACTCGGTGGGAGCCAATGGAAGACTCTTTCCTTAATGCACGCGACCGAACGGCAAGCGTAGATCTTTCCTTTCTGAAACACTTGCAAGAAAACTCCATGCCTATTCTGTACTATTTGCGCACAAACTTACCTCTACCAGACGTGCCATTGAAAATAAAAGCACTCATCATAACACTGGTGCCCTGGAGCAGCGTGCTGCCAGAAACCCACCTGATCCACATTAACTCCCCTCTCATCTTCTGGTGAGGGAGGCTCACGGCTCTTTGAGCCAATGTGTCTCTCTTTCCTTAATTGATGTAGGGAGAGTTTTCTCTGCCTACGTAGCTTCTTTTCTTTTCTTTTCTTGAGGATTACATGAGGGGCACGGGAGGGTCAGGGAGCATCCAGTGCCAGCCTAAGCAATCACACCTGCTTCCAAGGTCCATCATCCTAGCCAGCTCCTTTCAGAGGCATATCCATCTCGTGGAAGTAAAGTAGTATGAAGACATCGGTCCCCATAATCAGCTCGAGGCCTCCAAACAGCAGCACCGTGACCTCTGTTGCCATCTTTCAAGGGCCTCAGCTCAAGTTACCCTCTCTACCTTTCTGTTAGGTGTGGGCGGGGTCAGCTTTACTTTGCATCAATGTGTTTTCTTTTTTTTCTTTTCTTTGGAGTGCTCTAATATGGTTGATATAGCACGAATGAGCTCTGCATGTAGGTGATACCTCATGCGCATTGGATTGAGAGTTTGTTTAGAAATCTGGGAAAGGCAGGATGCACTATCAGAGGCAATGTCAGTTTGCCCTTGTTGGAGTGCCACAAGAATACCTGCAAGTTCTGCTCTGTTGATGGTATTTGTAGGTCCACGGCCATTGGGTTTTATGTGCAGCTGCAAGTGTTGGGAGGGTGAACAAGTGTCCCTTCCCGGTTTGTAAGCACCTGAACCAGAAAGTGGTGGGGAGTCATCATCTCTGCGTTTGATTACACTGCCATCAGTGTAGGTGATTTCTTTAAAGTCTTTGATCTTTGGTGTGAACATCTTTCTGTAGTTGGCAGGTATGAAAGCTGCCCTAGCCTGAGGGCACTTGTGTGAACAGTTATGTGTGTCAGGGGGGAATGATTGGAATTTCTTTTTCCAAGTGTTTGATGCGAGGTGTTGGTGGGTACGCAGTGGCGTGGCAGGATTAGGACGAGCCAGGGGTAGCCAGTGAGCTTCTGATACATCTTGGTTAAGGAGTTGGAACCAATATTTGTTTGCACTGTCAAGTGCTTCTCTAGCATTACGATTCCAGACAACAATGAGTTGCATAGGATAAGAAGGTAGGGTGGGGTTTGGCATGGCATCAAACCAGTGTTGGGGTGTCTGGAATTGGATGTTTCCTGCAGAGAATTTGGCAAGCACTTTTGCAAGATATGGATAATGGTTAAGCCAACTCATGTAGGCATTGCAGCTGAAGCCTCTCTAGTGGGGCAGAAGCATGAAGGTGGCAACTGGCTCGGTGGTTTGGAGGGAGGAGTGTACTGCGTGGCGCAGGAGTCTGAACATAATTTCATCATCATGAGGGGGATGGCAGAAGGAGAAGCCATTGTAGCGTACAGAGAGGGCGTCTGTATGTGCCCCAAAGACCTGGTCACGGTTGCTTGTGCTGAAATAAGTGTTGAAGGTACTGTCAAACTCAAGAGGGTTGGAGAACCTCTCTGTTGAGACCATGCACCATTTATGAAGGGCTGATCGAATGTGGGGATATGTGATCAGCGCATTAGAATTGTAGACCTTTTTGCTCTTGGCAGAGATATGTTTTTGTTGGGACTTCCTACGTGAGAGTAGTCCCATAATTTCTGTTGCTGTATCCTGGACGGGTGGTTGAATGGTGGCGTGGATGCCTGCCTGCCACAGAGGGGACATTGTAGGCTAATGGATATCTTAAAGCGCACTGCATGCTTTTGATTGAAGAGAGTACCTGTGCAGTAATTGAACACGTTTCGCTTCAGTTTAAAAGGAAGTTTTGGCATGGTCCAGAAGGCATTGCTAACCTTTTTATGGACTGTAGGAAGTAGGCTTTGGTAATAAGACTAGTATCTTGTCTCTGTGTTAGCATTTCCAAGTCTGTGGTTCGAGTGCATGTGCGTCCTCAGAGCATCATGAGCTAATGAGAATTGATATTGTTTCAAGGAACTCTCCTTGGATGTGCTGCTTGTCTTTGTTTCAGGTATATGAGTTGATTGCATATTTAGTTAAAGGGGCTGAGGTTGTCTGAGGCAGTGTTTGTACAACTGCGTCAGGAGTATTCCCCCAGGTTTCCAGTTGGGAACTCAAGCGTGAGGGTCGGGCTCAATTGGGTAATCAAGGTCCGTCACCCTAGCAAGCTCCTTCCAGAACAGAGGCACATCCACCTTCAAAACCATGAAGGCTGTCAAATTAGTGCTGTGAATACACTGGTCCAGATCCAGGCCTCTAAGCAGCAGCATCGCGACCTCTTTCGCGATTTTTCAAGGGCCTCAGCTCAAGTTACCTAAATAACTTATTACTTAATAACTTGAAGGCTTCCATACCATTTTGTTAGGAGTGGGCGGCGTCATCTACACCCCTCACAGTTTGGAGCCCCTTAAGGAGCTTGGTCTAAATGCTCGCAAAATCACCAAGCTTGCTCTGAAGCTTCATGCTCATTCAGCTAAGCTGCCCCTGCAGGCAGGTACAGCTATGTAACCCTTCCCTTCCCTTCCCTTCCCTTCATGCTCATTCTGTCCAGTACGTCTATGAACTTGCTAGCACCAGATGCGCTCTTGAGAAGATTTTCTTTCAACTCTCGCCAATAAGATCAGGCACGGGCCAGTAACCCTCCTGATCCCTCGTTTACTTGGTGAAGGGGACACGCAGTGCCTCGGTCCTAGTTGTCCTTTTCCTTAATTGATGTGGGAATGTTGTCCGTGCCTGCTTTGGTGTCCTCTACAAAGCATTCCACAAAGCCAAAGCACTTGGCTCACACAGTAGTACCTGCCCTTCACCAGCAAGCTTTGCACCTGACTCAGGACTGAGTTCGGAACTAATAGGACTCCTAGCCCGCAAGACTAAATTGGACAACAAATATCAGAGCAAAAGGATCAAATACTCCTTTTCACGGACACTTCCACCTTACATTCACAATGCCTGCAAGTTGCAAAATTGGACACACCGTGACGCCACCCAAGAGAAAATGGCCTTTCCCTTGGACTATAAAATTCAATACCTACACCTGAGCCAATGTGTCTCCTTTTCCTTAATTGGTGTAGGGAGAGTTTCCTCTGCCTACGTAGTTTTTTTCAATACCTACACTACTGGAGCTCTGACCCCCGCGGCATTCTTTTTGGTGCCCAACACAATTCAATCTCATCCAGATTTACGGGGATTTCCATCTGCCACCCCATTTGATGGCGTGGCAGATGGCATAGAGTCTATGATAATAAGGCCATGACACAAGTCCTGCGACACGCTATTTATTCTGCCATCCTCAATACAAAGGCTACGGTCACCTTCATGTTTCTGCCAGCAAGTGGTAATCTGATGATAACTAATCCTTACTCCAAACTCCTCACTGCTTAACCGCATCTTTGCTGCAAGCTTGGGATTATTCCAAAAGGTAAACTTACCTATGACGATCCCCAATCCTGGCCCAGCCAGGAAATTGCTCTCCCTCAGCATACCTAGGACTTACAAATTATTGCTTGGAATACAACTGCAAGAGTCCACTTTAACAACAAAAGCCCTACCTGGCTCCAAGCTTTAGCCAATGATACTATCCTGGAATAGTATTCCACTGGAGATATCTGGCAGACCCCAAGTGGTTTGTTAGAAATGTGAAGAACGGCCCCATCCGGATTGCAAGGCACGCTGTTTTGCTCGGGATAGGGAAATGTGAAAAGCTCTCCCTAGACAAGAAGCAAATTGCCAAGGTCCCCAAAAAACCAGCCACGGACATAACTGCCCCTTTTTCTTGTCAGTCCAATCCAAACCTCCAGTTCAAAGTTGTAGATTGGAAGTCCTGGGCCTACAAAGACGGTAGCTGCCAGGTTCAGGACGGCAAGACAGTTATTGAGGCAGGCGTGTACCATCCTATGAGTGACTTAAAAATATTGGTTGAACCCAATCGCGCTGGTATCACCACCACCATAGGAAGAGATGAGCTGGCTGCAATAGCGGCCGCACTAACTCACGAACACACACAAGTAGCCACAGATAGCCTCAGCTCACTTCACCAACTCAGAAAGCAAATTTTGTACCCAAAGAAGCACAGACATCAGGTACAAGGAGATGTTCTGAAGACAATATTAAACCTTGCCTGCACCTCTCAAGGTCACATCTATTTTTATAAGGTCAAATCCCACGCTGGAATAGCTGGGAATGAATGCGCAGATAAAATTGCTAAATACCAGGCTAGCCTCAAAGGTAAGAATCTGACCAACCGGTATTCCTGGCGCTGGCCCAAGCGGCAACCCCTTCTTCAATATTGCTTGGCTGGCACGAGAAGAGGCAACTTGAAGACCGAGTACACCTGAATCTTCCTACCCCATTTTCAATCTAGTATACTTGCCAGACCTTAACTTAAGGCTTAAGGATGCTTCGAAATCCCATATGCATGCTAAACACAGGCTTGGAAATGCAGACTGCAAGACAGGCTATTACACTTATTCCCAGAGCTTGCTACCTCATTTGCATAAGGGCACTAGCAATGCCTTCTGGAAGATGCCCTGTCTCTCAACCCGTATGAAACGCACAATCTTCCAATACCGCACAGGCACCCTCTACGACCAAAAAATTGCAGTACGCTTTAAAAGATCCACTAGCCTTGTATGCCCTACTATAGTATCCCAGAATGTCATCATATGGGTAGCGCCCTCCACATTCTCTCAGGTTGTCAATGCCCCGCCATTTGTAACATGGTAATTGAGCGACACAACATTGCTAGCAGAATGATTTTAAAGTGGTCAGCAAAGGCTTTTATGGGTCAAACCTCTTAGAAATGGATGTAGGCAGCGCAGACCATCTGGCTCAGCATGACATCATGATGCACATCACTGAGCAAACCTCTAAACGCGTTAAACCTCTATACCTCTTTGACCCCAGCATTCCTCATCAAGCTAGACGCACCTCCAGCCACTGGCCGGCGGCCGCCCTGATGCATTCTTGGTCACTCCTTGCCTTGCTAACCCAGATAGACCACCTACTCCCTCCTCACATCGGGTACTCCGCAGTATGAGACGTAATGAAGTAGTAAGAAGCAGCACAACTCCAGCCAGGCAACCTCATGAATTCAAAATCCAAAACCGCCATATCCACTGAATAGAAATCAAAAACTGCAAAGATACGAGGCCTGGTGCCCAGTTAGAAGCCTCACAGCAACAACACAGTGAGCTGTGCAAACAACTTCAAGGTGCAGAGATCACTCTCCACACAATCCTCCTGTGTGTGAGACTATCTGTACTACCCATATCCTGGATCAATTAAAAAACTAGGGATTGACCCTCGAAGGTCTACCAAGCTTGCACGAAAGCTCCATGCCCACTTAGTGCAATATGCACACAAACTTCAAGGCAGTTGTCTTTCTTCTGTAGACGAACCTCCGTCCTCTTATTGTGCTCTAGTTGGACCAAGCTTTTTCACATGGATATTCTGTTGGCTGGCGAGGACCAGTCACAGGCCGATCAGCCGAACAGTCTGGCTGAAGGTCCCCCCGTGTAAATCTAAATCTAAAAATCAAGGTAAGTAACCTTAACTAGACGTGCCATTGAAATCCAAAACACTCATCATAACTCTGGTGCCCTGGGGCCGCATGCTTTTAGAAACGCACTTGACCCACACTAGCTTCCCTCTTACCCTCCGGTGAGGGAGACTCACGGCTCTTTGAGCCAGTGTGTCTCTGTCTCCTTAATTGATGTAGGGAGTGTTCCCACTGCCTACGTGGTTTTTCTTTTTCTTTTGCACCTGACATCTCATGCTGATATGTGCAAATACCAGGCTGCATTGGCGGTTACGGTTACCCTTCTTGACTCAATTCGGAAGCATTGCAAGATGTGCATGACAGTGGATGCTGAGAACTGAAGTATGAAGCATACCATGTACATATCTGACTGGCCTCTTAAACCTGTTTTAAGACTAATGCTGTCCTTTAAATTTCTGCGCATCATGTGGTAACGCAGTATTTTTCTAATACCTGAAGCTGCAGCCTGATGGAGTTTGTGTGCATAACTTTGCATGCTTGTTTCATGTAGAGTGACTGTGCGTGTGATTCTTTTCAGCAGTGGACACTTCTAAACTCAGCACAAGGCTTTGTTTCCACATTCAGCTGACATTTGTACACATTTGGTTTGGTTACAGGCATATTCTTGCTTCAGCTATGCTGCCCTTGTTGGCAGGTACAGCTTTGTAAATCTATCCTATCCTATTCTATCCTATCCTTTATACTATAATAGTACTTGCTCATGTATGTGTAGACTGTCTGGATCCCTAGCAACTTGCTGTTTGTCTAAGTGTACAAAGTGTTCACTCTTTTTGGAACTAGGCACGTCAGCGTGCATGGTATTGAGAGTAAGGTGCTTGCTGACACTGCACAGCGTCCATTTGGCTTCTGGACACACCACTAGCCAGGCTCGTCCAACGTTCAGCAAATTTACTTGCTAGGTCATAATCATTCAGACGATTTCTTGCAACTGCTCCAAACAGCAATGGTACATACGTCCCAGATATGCAGAGGAAGAGGGATTTCCTGAATTGACAGGATTGAGGGTTGCTGTAGCTGAGGTTGGTACATGCAATGGTACCCAGTTCGTAGCAGAGTTGAGGAGCAGAGGTGATATGCAGTGATGAGCGTGGAGTTAGCTCTGGTGCGTCTCATAGGGGAGGAGAAACAAGGCATTTTCCAGAAGGCATGGCTGATGTTCTTAACAATGCGAGGGAACACATATGCCATTCAATGGCAGAAGTTATGTGAGCAGGAATCACAGCAGAAACATCACCTTCAGCAAGAAAATGTAATTCTACGCCACCACACACATGGATAGCTGCAGCAAGGATCACGCCCCCCACCCTATGTAAGAATAAAAAATGCCACCCGTGTGCAGTACTTGGCCAAGCATCCACCCTCGGTAAAGACAGTATGATGTGACAACTGTATAAAATTGCATATTGAAAGTGGAATCACTGCATACCAGTGTCTTGCTACACACATGGCACTGTAAGCTTTCAGATCTACAGGAACGAAGCCCAAACCCACTTCTTCGGCTCGTGCGCGTGGAAGAACCCACCAGTTGTAACCATGAAGCTTAATGCTGACTGTGGACATTCAACCACAAGCCTTCAATGACACTCCACAATGGACCTTGTTCTTTTGCTACAAACTGTTGGGCACTCCTAAAAGGATCAGAGACTTCACGTTGTTACAACAAGGATTGCCATAAGACCACTGCACACGCTACAGCACCTACAAGTGCTGCAACTGCTAGGGACGAGCTCTGACTACCCCAAAAGGTCCCCCCTTGCGAACCTTGCGAATCTTTCAATTCATTTGGCGCGGGAGATGATGAAGTGGTTTTTGCATGTGTGCCCAAGGCCCCCTTTTTATGCTTCTGTTCATGCTGCTGCCGCTGCTGTTGCTGCTGCTGTTGTCTTTGCGCATGGAGCTCAACAAGGTTTGGGAAAAGCTTCCTGCGAGCAGGCAGACAAGCAGCAGCAACAGGACGCAGAGGACTGACAAGCAGCTCCCTCAGGAACCTCTTGAAAGTAAAACTGGCACCACAAATCATGAGCACTTTCAGGGTTGGTCTTTCCCTCTCTGGCATCACATGAGGGGTTGGACTCAGAGCCAAGTTATTCGTTGGCATTCACCCCTTGGCTGCACAAAAGGCAATTGGTATTTATGACATGGCACACCTGAAGATGGGACTCCGCACGTTGTACTCCAGACTTGAAGCAGCGAGAGCAACCTTCTCTGCCCGAGTTGTTGTAATGCTGCCTGTGCTGACCACCCCTTCCTGTAAGGTACAGATTGGGCAATCCATAAACTGTCCCCTGCAGAACTATATGCAAGTGTGCTGCTGGCAAGAACCAACCATTGGATGTCAAAGCAATTGGCTATATGAAAGAAAACAGAGACACGACGAAGCTCACTGACAAAAAATATCACAAATAATTTGCTGGATAAAGGAGCCTGTCATGCATGCAAACAAGTGAGAGAGTTGATTAGTGTAATCCTGATTTTCAAGGGCAGATCACGGACCATGCTCGCCTTCCCTCTTGTTGCCGAGACTTTACTTTGTTATCTTGCCATGACAAGTACGGGGGAGCTACAGGCACCTCTCTAGTATGCATGCATGCCATGTTAACAGGCAAGTGCACAAAAAGATGGAAAAAACGAGAACCAAGACATGAGATGGTGGGTTAACGCACAATAACAGGCTGTGCTCTCCACAGGCCTTTTGATACCGCAATGATGCTTAGCTGATGCAACAAGACAAGACATGTTTCACTATTTGTTCAAGTAAACAGGCAATGCAGTTGCAATGCAATGGAAACGATGACTGGCGCACTGAAATTCCCTAGCAAATATGAAGGTCAGCTTCTTAGGCAAAGAAGTGTACTGCGAGGTGCAACTCTTGACTCAGTGGGCAAATGAAAGCGCTGCAGAAGCGTTTCCAACATCAATTAAGGAAGAGAGGAGGCCTGAGCAAAAGTCCTGATGTGCCATCAACAAATGGGAGAAAAATAATTTGTTGTGTGCAAAGGCTTCTTGGTCTGTTCACTGCACTTTGCATGAAATAGGATGCAGGTGCCCCTCTTCTGAATAAAATCCTCTTGCAGGAGACATTGCTGAACTGTGAATGTATAATACAAGGCAGACGTCTGCAGCTCACCTCATTAAAGAATGACAGCAAGCCAACCAGGATGGTTCCTATAGTCCACATGGGGTTCCAAGACTCGGGATGCCAATTCTGAACAGAGCCAGCGGTCAGTGGGTAGGAGGTGAGACAGGTGAATGCGTAACAGAGAACAGAGAGCAGCCGTTCCCCTTCTATGCTGAAAAGATGCTGCAAAACTGGTTTGGTGCATGAAAGCTGATGCCATTTCACCCACTGTCATTGACATGCACAGTTGCTGATTTACTGCAAACCGTCCACTGGGTGTCATCATTGAGATGGACGGGGGCTTAAAAGGAAACTGGGGAGGAAATACAATCTGCAGGAGACAGAGACACAGAAATTTTTAGTGCTTTGTTGCAAGATTCTGTTTGCATGTTGCCCCTGGATGTGGTCCACTTTCAATTCAAGAGGACTACAATTTCTACCTTGCCCATGTAGTAACCTCCCTCATAAGGCGTCTTCTCAACACCCTCAAGCACAAAAATCCACTCAAGGAGGTTTGATGTGGGGTGTGCGAGGCAGTGTGGAACTGGCTCCTGCACAGTGGACGTACACAAATTGCCACCACTGGCTCCAGCTATGAAAAATTTTAAATAGACACTTACAGCTGAGAAACTTTGCCGACAACCAACCTTTAGCAAAGCCTTATACTCTTTTTGTAACCTGCGCGTACATTGCAAGCTGAGTGTGTGTGTGTCTGTGTGTGTGTGTGTGTGTGTGTGTGTGTGTGTGTGTGTGTGTGTGTGTGTGTGTGTGTGTGCGTGTGCGCGTGCGTGCGTGCGTGCGTGCGTGCGTGTGTGTGTGTGCGTGTGCGTGTGCGCGTGCGTGCGTGTGTGTGTGTGTGTGTGTGTGTGTGTGTGTGTGTGTGTGTGTGTGCGTGCGTGCGTGCGTGCGTGAGTGTGTGTGTGTGTGTGTGTGTGTGTGTGTGTGTGTGTGTGTGTGTGTGTGTGTGTGTGTGTGTGTGTGTGTGTGTGTGTGTGTGTGCGTGCGTGTACGTGTGTGCGTGTGTGCGTGTGCGTGCGCGCAAACTTATTCATTAAGAGTCCGATAGAAAGCTGTTCTGAATCGCATACCTTGCCAGACACTGTTTGGATGCCATTCCACTGACACAACTAGGACATTTGACAGTTTTAACAAGTGGGAAGTATGAAAAAACAGTTTTAACAAGTGAGAAATATGAAAAAAAAAGCTTATATATTAACTGCACTGAATTTCGTTACTGCTAGACTAAGTGGAAGGCTTAGTGGAAGGCTTGCAACTGTACAAGCTAAATTGGACGAGCGAAAAACTATCGGTACCAACCGTTATGGTAAAACGCAGTCAAAAAAGGGCATGTTTCGTTACACATCGGCACTGCTGAGAACCTAGTGCTCCATAGACCGCGTTTCCACTACTGGGACCGGAAAATTGATTTGGCGGACCGGGAAATAATAATAATAATAATAATAGTAAAATAAAGAAAAGAAAAAGCTACGTAAGCAGAGAAAACTCCCTACATCAATTCAGGAAAAGGAGACACATTGGCTCAAAGAGCCGTGAGTCTCCCTCACCAGAAGATGAGAGGGGAATAAATGTGAATCGGGTGGGTTTCTGGCAGCACGCGGCACCAGTGTTATGATGACTTTTTTTATTTTCAATGTACATACGTTAATGGGCATTTAAATTCCTGCCCATTCTTCCCTTCCTTTTCCCTCCATATGGCGCATCCCGTTCTCTATCGTATGTTTCTTGTTTCCTCTGGCATATGCCTCTTATTTTCCTTACGTCTTGCTTTCCTTGTTTTTGCTTATTTTTTCTCCTGCATTATGAAGGTTTCACGCGTGTTGTGTGAACGTGCAAGCTGCATTAGAATTGAACGCATGCAACCCCTCCATCGTAAGCTGAGGATACTGGAAAGTTGCAGCAATTTTATAGCTGTTACCAACAGTGCTGGCAATCAAACTAGTGATCCACGCCCTAGTAAGCTCCTGATGAAAGAGGTACCCAAATGAATTGAAATGAAGGAAGCAAACTTCCTCTTGCTCTCATCAGTCAATCTTTCCATCCAACAAGAAATAAGTGGTTTAAATTGTCACTGAGACTCTCAGTGAGAGCATGAGCACCATGGGCCAGGATCTGGCCAACACCTCACCCTCCAATACAATCACATGTGAACAGCATGGTGGAGATCCCCTCTTCAAACGGCCCATCTTCCAGAGCCTCCTTTGGAAGGAGGCCTCCGGCATTGGAAGACCGACCGCTTTTAGTCAGGTTGACGTGGTTCACGCCTAGGTCCCATGGACCAATTGCAATTGGCAAAAATATTGGTAAGGTGCCATAACGATGATAAAAATGACAAATTTTGAAAGCATATACATTGCATGTCTAGTTTAATTTCATGCAAGCATATCAATGCAAACACAACGTTGCCTTAGCAAATTTTTGTCTGGTGCGGTATGCTGCGCAGCGCATGTGGAGGAGACAAACATTGCTGTGTGCAGTCATCCAAACCCGCCTTGGTCATATGTCTCTGGAATAACAGGGACATTATTAATTGGAATAACAGGGACTCTCTCTCTCTCTCTCACTTCTCTATCCTGGAGCTATGAGCATGAACCGAGAAAAGAAGTTCGCGGGGCACAGGGGTCAACCCCACTTGCATGCAAGAGCGCAAGGACATCTACTTGATGGCCATGTGGAAGACTAAGCGCAAGAAGGCAGATGAACATAAGAAACCCTTAAGTCTGCATCAGCTTCCTTTATTGCTTGCACAATATATTGCACCAAATGGAGAAGGGGACTCAAGCCTTTTTAAGCCAATGTGCCTCCTATCCCTCGCGATATGGCTTGCGTCTGCGCTCACAAAGTGGCAGCGCTGCCAGCATGGGATGTAAGAGCCCATAGATTCCTTCTTTGATTTTTTCTTGAACAATTTTCAAAGACCTTGGCGCAACGCCAATTAATTTTTTTGGCTGTGCCCCCAAATGTGTGAGGGAGGATCAGTTGGGCTAACCAAAATTGTTCCAAATTTGACCCGCCTTCAAATCTAAATCTAAACCTTGCTCATTCACCTCAAGTAGTAGCGCAGCGGCACAATGCAGACCATCGCAAACAAGACCTCCGTGAGGTGTGTATGTGTGTATCTTCGACCCCTGAGGCCCTCCGCGCCCATGGACTTCGCCTGACCCGCCATTCCCGCGCACTCTATGCTCGTTGCAGGGCTCCCGTGGCTGCTGCCCGCCCCAGCCGCGCCAGCAGGTGGGGTGCTGCATCATCATCATCATTCACACTCACTCCAGCATCTTAACTAGTTTGTCATGCACGCTTCCGCACCTGGACACCTCCTTTCCATGTCATTGATCCTGACGCGCATTGCTTTCACGCACTCACGCACCTGTGCAGGGTGGTGGTCCACGCTTCCGCCGACCGCCGTGCGGTAGGTGCAAGCCTTTCGAGTAGCTGTGCACTGTTCTTCCTCTCTCCGTGTTATTGCACGCACCGATCCATGCATGCATGCTGCGGTATCTACACCGCTCTGGGTTTGCAAATCTGGGGTTGAGTTGCAAGCACGCACGGTTTCGAGGCGCGAGAGAGCTTATCATTCCCCCTAGTAAACACACCTCCTCCCCCTTTTCCAAACCACCAGGTGCTCTCCGGGTTCCTGGCCGGTGCCGCAGCCCTGAGCTTGAGCCCCCAGGCGCAGGCCATCAACGAGACCCCCATTGACATCAAGGACTTCAGGGACCAGAGGAACAAGGGGTTCGATATCATCTACGAGGCCCGCGACCTTGACCTCGACCAGGATACCCGCGATGGCCTGTCCCAGGCACGCAAGGACCTGAACTTCACCAAGCAACGCGTGAAGGAGAGCGAGAAGCGCATTGATGAGAACCTGGAGGGCTTGATCAAGAAGAACTACTGGTGAGGGAGCACAGAGGAGAATCTGTGATTGTGCATCACACTCAACTGGACAATGAAGCAACAGTTGCAATTTTGGTGCCTCTCCTGTGTCCAAGGCTTGGTATGTCACACTGTCTGGAGAATGAACGCGCACCAGCATGCATGCACCATGCATGGGTGTGTTTGTGTGATGGTGTAGCGTGTGCACCAAATCCATGATCATCTGCTTGTGTATGGCATAAATGGGGAAGTGTTGGGTGTGTGCTGGGGTGCAGGAATTTTATCTGGTATTTATTGGCTAACATGCTGTTAGTAAGCAGCAACAAAGTATGATTTTCCCATGGTGTGGGAGAACTAGAGCTAGTTTGATCTTGGCATCATCCACATTTATTGATAATTTGGCGTGCTGTGCCTTGGTTTTCTTTTTCTGTGTTTCAATCCCCGCATGGTTTCTGTATCTGCACAGTATGATGTTCTGGCCTGTGATTGTTTTGCGCACAGGAATGGTGGGGCTCTGTATGTAACAGTGCGCTTGGAAAGGTCATGGACAGTGGTGCAAGAGACATGCAGGGCAAGAGGGGTGTGTGCTTGGTCACTCAAGTGTTTGCTGCTGTGTTCTGGTCCACCACCGCAGGCCAGCAGCACGGTCAGAGCTGCGCGGCCTGGTTGGCACCCTGCGTTTCGACCTGACAGCCCTGGCTGAGACCAAGCCCAAGGAGGAGAAGAAGAAGGCATTCGCTGCCAAGAAGGAATTCTTTGCCAAGGTGTGAATGTGGTTGGCAGATGGAACACCTGTCGGGATTTCCTCTATCATAGACATAACCATAAAACTGCAAGTCTGATCATGCAATTGACACTGTGGCAGCTTGACAAGCATGGAAAACCTAACCTTGTTACCATGTTGAGTGCTGCTTTGGGTATTGCAATGCCACCCGAATTGTTCCCTGGATCCTTGTCAATGTAGTGCATGTTATGATGTTCAATCTTGTCCCTTCCAATGATAGGCGAGTGAAGGCATCAGACTCCAGTCCCTGAGCAGTCCTGTGGGAGTGGGCGTCATGGATATATCGTTTGTCAGGGCTTAGAATTGCATATACCCCTGATTGTATAGAAAATTCCATTCTTTGAGTCACCAGCTGCCTTTCTTATTTGAATCATTGACGGATGCTCTCTGGGAGTTACATTAAAAAGCCTTCCTTCTATCCTCTAGAGGCCTAGATTAACCTGTTGATGCATTCCACGCCGGTGCTGGTCCACGTCAGAAAAAATGGCTCCATTGATGACTCAGGCATTATTTCAGCAGTGGCGGGTTTGGTCTCTTTCAGGGAAAGATTACTGCTTAGATGCCTCTTTTCACCCATGTGAACACACATCTCAGTGATGTTGACTCCAATTGTTGCCGCAGGTTGAGGATCTGGACTTCCAGCTGCGCGTGAAGAACGAGGCCAAGGCCATGGACAAGCTCAACATCCTGAAGAGCTCTCTTGATGAGGTGCTGTCCCAGATCTTGGTGTAAGTGCAGGTCTAGCTGCTTTTTTCTCGCATATGGCCCAATGCGGCCATGCTCAGTTTTGATGGAAAACGGCTTCTCATTTAGTTTTTAGGTTCGGGGAAATTAGTTTAATTGTTCTCCTGTGGGTTTCTTTGTATATCGAACCGCCACGTTGCGTTTGGCCTGTGCTGGCTGACTCTGAAGTGCACGGCAATCATCCATATTGATGCATTGCCTGTTGCCATATAAGGGCTGATTTGCCCATGCTTCTTTTCAAACTTTCAAACAAGATATTTGTGACATTCATCGCGCAGCTGTAAAGCTGACCAACCTGTTCTTTCATATTTATCACGGGGGTGAGCCCTCAGTAAGGAAAGGGTTACCTAGCTGTAGCTGCCGCAGGCTTAGCTGAAGCAAAAGCGGTGCCTGTAACTCAACCAGTCCAAGCTGGAGAAGAAAACATGTGTCAGCCAACAGCTTTTCAGGCACGCTGGCACAAATTAGGTCAACCCTAGGACATGAGCCTGGTTCATGAAACCTGTGAAAAAGTTGTGATGCTCTACTTGGGGGTGCTTAAGTAAATAGGTGCTGGAGCTGAATGCGCAGGTTTCAATCCTGATCAGGGCTGTTCAGGATAATGTGTTTGTCATCTAGAGCAGTGTGCCAATCACATCAGTTGCAGATTTTTAGGATAGGAAAGGGTTACATTGCTGCTCCTGCCTGCGGGTACAGCTCAGCTGAGGCAGAACATGCCCGTAACCAAACAAGTCCAATCTGGATAGGATAGGGCTACATAGATGTACCTGCCTACACAGGCAGCTCAGCTGAAGCAAAAAGTTGCCTGTAACCAGACCAAACTTGTGAACAATTGTAAATTGGAGAAGGAAGCAAGCCTTTGAATAACACACTCAGACAGGCTGTCACTTTTCATGAGACAAGCCACTCACACTCCATTATTATGCAAAATGTGAGGAAAGGTTTACAATGGAATTCAGCCTTTATCCAGTAAGTTTGGCTGCTCAGCCTATTGGTTACAATGGGGTTTGACCTTCAGCCAGGTAGTTTGGCTGCTCGGTCTGCTCAACTGTTCCAACTGCACAAAAAATATCCATGAGATTGGAAATAAGACGATAAGTGTCATTAGTTTGCTTCTGCAAGAAATGAATAGCATCCTCAGAGCTAGCTTGAGAATAGTAGAAAGTGCCTGAATCGTTCAAAAAAATTCTATAAGACGAGGGGAAGTCAGAAAATAACTGTGCATAAGCCCTTGCTCAGCCTATTGAGCGAATAAACCAGACCAAAGCTAGAAACTAAAAGAAAAGTCTACAACTGTTTTTACGGTGCTAAAAGAACAGAGATATATGGGATACGGATGAAGTAAGCAAAATGAAGTTGCTAGAACTGTTTCTCAAAAAACCGTGCCACATTCATGTACAGCCCCACGCTTGCCAGGATAGCAATGAGGTATGTGTTCAGCAACCAGAGGATTGACAGACATAAGTGTGGCTCCAACAAAGCTTACATGTGCGCATACCCCAAACTCAGTATGTTCAGCCCCACAGCAACAAGAAACACCTTGTGTAACCCCATGACTGGCAGCAATCATGAGCCATGTTTAGCTTCCAAAATGCTGAACTGTGTAAGGCCCCACACCCTTCTGGACTGCATGTTGTATAGCCCCAATAGCCCTCACACCAACTGTTCAGCTCCACATACTTCCAATCGAAGCACATGTTTAGCGCCAGGATGAAGGCATCTGTGGCCCCAACAATGCCCTCACGCACAAGTCAAACCAAGTGTGTCTGGCCTCAAAGCACAGGATATTGGCAGTGTGCAGCCCCATAACTGGTAAAGCAAAGCCAGCCATGTCTAGCTCCCACAAACAGAATGCAATGGATGACCCCACACCAGTTTGACCCGTGTTAGTTGTATAGCTCCAACATGACTATCACCAAGGCAAGGGTTACAAAGCTGTACCTGCCTGCGGGGGCAGCTTAGCTGAAAGTAGGTAGGGTTACAATGGGGTCAAAACCTTCAGCCAGGTAGTTTGGCTGCTCGGCCTACTCAACTGTTCCAACTGCACAAAAAAAATATCCACGAGGTCGGAAATAAAACGATAAGTCTCATTAGTTTGCTTCTGCGAGAAATGAAGAATATCTGCAAAGCTAGCTTGAGAATAGTAAAAAGTGCCTGAATCGTCCAGGAAAATTCTATAGGTAAGGTAAGGTTACATCGCAATATCCGTCTACAAGGGCAGCTGAGCGGAAACACAGAGGCCTGTAACCAGACCAGTCTGAAAAAGAAGCCGTGTTCGGAAGTGGCAACTGCTGAGAGAAACATGTGCTCAAAATACCATAGAAAATGTGTAGGTTCTCCTGGTACTAACACAACTGGAAAAAGGCACAAGGGTCTTGAAAGGAAAGCTCATGAAACGATTGACTCGAGACTCTAGATATCCAGAAACCAAGCGCAGGAACCCTGAAATCCTGGTGTACACTCAAATGCAGGTTCACACCCACAATGAGCAGGATTGCGCCCTAAAAAAGAATGACCACACAACCGTTGTCAAGTTTGCACAAACTGTCTATGATGCACACCATCATGGTATGATGGTATGATATGCAAGCGTGCACAACTACAGGTTTGTCCACAAAGTTTGGCTGAACCAGCACAACTTGTCTGATTCGTCCAGAAAAACTCTATGAGAAGAGGGGGAGTCAGAAATTAACTGTGCACAAGTCCTTCGAAGGGTTACAAGGGTTACAAGGGAAAAAGGCCTCAGTCAAGACGTTTGACTGCTAGCCTGTTCATAATGGCAAGAAAGAAAAAAAAAAAACTACGTAGGCAGAGGAAACTCTCCCTACATCAATTAAGGACAAGGAGACACATTGGCTCAGAAGAGCCGTGAGTCTCCTCCACCACAAAGCTACAAAGAAGAAGAGCTCATGGGGATCTGGAGGGTTACAAGGGTTACAAGGGTTACAAGGGAAAAAAGGCCTCAGTCAAGACGTTTGACTGCTAGCCTGTTCATAAATACACATGAGGTCATGAAGAAAAAAAGGAAGTTTGTTGTTATCCTGGTTTAGAAAAAGTATTGATATCCTGGTAATTCACATGGTGAATGGTGCCTAGACAGGACATCCTGTGGGAGATATGGAGGTGTAGGAAAGAGAAGTTGTGCTCAAAAAGTGAGGCATACTTTTGACGGAGAGAGCAGACCTGGGGATTGGAGCATCTGAACAACACATGTTTTTCATCTTGTATGTCATCAGAATCACAGATATCACAGACCGGAGAAGTACTATTGGACCAAGTAGCCCGTTCAACTCGGAGAGCGTGTACCCGCAGCCTGAATCTGGCAGTGTTGCGAAGGACATGATGGGGAAGATCCAAGTACATGTATTTAGGCATTGTATAAGGTGGGTGAATGGCATGTGCATTTCTGACAGGGAGAGCGCACCATTGATGGTAAGTCAGCCGCTTACTGTTGCTTACTCTTGGATCAGGGGCTGTGAATTGGTTCCAATAGCCCAGGTGTCTAGATCTCAGGTCCACCACAAATTGACTGAGGTTCACAGGGTCACAAGCCATAATTTGACGTTTCATCAGATCCGAGTGAGCCAAACCATCCAGTGCAGATAAGAGGTGGGACGTCCAACAAGAATCAGTCATGGAGCTAAGGCTGATGTCAGCATGGAGAACCTTTTTGAGGAGGAGACTGTTGCACTTAGTAAGCGAGTTGTAGAAGCGCATAGTGGCACGAAACCAATTGAACTGAAAAGGTTCAATGCCACATTCTCGTAAAATGCTCCAAGATGGTGCTGTGGATTTCACTCCAAGAAGATTTCGCAAAACGTTCAGGATCCACTTCTGCAACAGGTTGTCCATTTCTGCGCCCTGCCGTAAGTAAGGAGTGGCCCAAATCTGGCTAGCATGCATTCCTGCTGGGATAGCATACGTTTTCAAGAGCCAGATGAGCGCATGCAGCCGATTTGTAAGGTTGTGGTCGTGAGCGAAGGTTTTGACACAATAAGTCCCCGCCATGCATGGTTTCAGAGCAGCCTCAGCAGCAGTGGAAAGGTTGAGACGTTTGTCACAGACCATACCCAGATATTTAAAAGAATCAGTGTAGGGCAGGTTTTCACCATCATACAACAGTTGAGGAAGAGTGTCAGCTCTGGAATTGAAGCAGACGACCTCAGACTTTTTTGTGTTGACCGTCAGGCATTTTCTGGTTGCATAACCCTGCAACTTGTTTAACATGGCTTGCATGTGGGTGTGGTTGTTTGCAGTCAAAGCAAGGTCATCTGCATAAAGCATATGAGAAACATGAAAATTTGGTAAGCCTGTCACCGCGCCTGTTTCCCCATTTGTGATGCTGCCAATGTCATTAACGTAGATTGACAATAGGAGTGGTGACAGTAGGCACCCTTGTTTAACTCCGTGCGTTGGCTGGACACATGCCCGTTTATCTCCGTCAATAAGGATGTATTTGTCATCTCGATAGAGGTCTTTAACGATGGAGATGAGCTGGCTGGGCATCTGGCATTTGTGCAAGTGTTCCCATAATCTGTCTCTGGGTATTGAGTCATATGCCTGTTTGAAAAATCAATAAAGGTGGCATATAAATGTGGGGAGCCTTGAGGTTGAAGTGTCTGAGCTGCATGCTTCAGGTGCCTCAAAATAAAAAGTGGCTGTAAGGTGTTGCGGCCTGGAAAAAAGCCAAATTGACTGTCAGGAATATTGTTGTATTTTGCACACCAGTCTTGAACCATGGAGCGGAGGACATTTGTGTACAGGCGGTATAGTGCGTCGGAAAGTGTGATTTGGTCTGACCAGGACCTGATTCAGGCCAGCTGATTCTGATGTGCACCTGAATCAGAAGTGAGATCTGATCTGCACCTGATTCAGACCTGAATCAGTTTGAGACATACCTGATTCAGAACTGCCTTGTCTCAGCCAAGGTGCACATATTTTCTAGACGTCTGAATCAGTTCTGATGCAGACCTGATTCGGATGTGTTTGCACCTGAATCAGGGAAAGCTTTCCAGTAACATGGTTTTGTCCAGTCTGCAACCAAAAACAAAGTCTCAGAGCCTGCTGCATGACTAATTCCATCCTAGGGATATAGAAACCTTTCCCTTCAACAAACAGAGACACACCAAACCCCTTCAATGCCGCTGCTTTGATTGGAAACATCCGAGCCTGTTCTGAGTTACACCAATTTGCAACGAAAGACTTTTCCCTGTGTTTCATCTTATTTTTTTGCATTCAGAGATGGCCATGAATTGGATTCGCTGATTCAGTCAACCCCTAATTGTGGTCAACCCCCCCAAAAATGGTAGCGCTTTTACATTTCATTTTTTCAATTCATGAAAATAAATTCCAATACTGGCGGAGGGACGCAAAGGTGCTGGCACCCACCAAGTCAGAGTGCCTGGGTTGCCCAAAGAGTAGCGGGCGGCCAATCCCAGCGCAGCTTCTGATCAGGACCTGATTCAGGCAAAACCCGTTCTGATTGACGAGCTGAATCAGTTCAGCCAAAAGAACTGATTCAGGTCACTTATTTCCTGAATCAGGTTGGGATCAGAAAAACCACACTTTCCGACGTGTGTTACTGACTGCAAGCATCCGGTAGTTTGAAGGATGTGTCACAGCGCCCTTTTTGAATATTGGAGCAAGTTTGGCAGCTTTCCATGATGAGGGGATGCGAGCAGTTTTGAGCATAAGCGTGAAGAGTTGTGAAATGTATGGAGCCAGCACATTGTGATGTTAAAGACCTCTGCCATGACGTCTAGGGACAAGTTTGCACGCATGTTTTATGAAAGAAGGTAGGACTGTGTCAAAGCCAGGTGAAGAGGAACTGCTCATGTTGGAAATGTGCTTAGAGACAAGGGAGGTCAGCTCAGCTTCCCCAGGCAGATTGAAAGGGTGCGGGCCTGTGCCCCCTAATGCTTCATCATGCAAGCCACGAGTGTCATTGTTGGAAGGAGAAGGATGGTTAAATAGGTTGTTGATATGTTCCTGCCAGGCCTGCTCAGAAATAGGAGTGGTATGGGAGCTCACAGGCTTCTTCAGAAGTTTTCAGAAGAAGAAGAGCTAATGGGGATCTGGAGGGTTACTGGAAGCACCCGGCTCCAGAACCTGGCTGTGAGAAGCATCATTTTCCATAGCACGTCTAGTGGTAACAAGCTTATGGGCATACTGAACCGAATGGGCATGGAGTTTTTGAGCAAGTTTATGGGCCCGTTGATGGTCCAGTCCAAGTTGTTTAAACTGGTAAGGTATGATCAGTATAGTAGGTCCCACCAACACCTAGAAGGATAGTGTGGAGAGTCACAACTTTAGCACTAATGAGTTTGCTGAGGTCTGTATGCTGCCGCTGTGCCGCCTCTAACTGTTGTCCAGGCCTCGTGTCTTCAAAGTTATGAAAGAAAAATTGAAGTTTGTTGTTTGAAAGACTGTATTATGAAAATGTAAAGGAGTGTTTTTTGTAGCCCATGCATGTAAGTGTACAAAAAAAAACCTTGCCAAGAACAAGGGAAAATTTTCCACTGCTGTTTGTATGGCAAAGCAACGGTAAATGAACATCAGGAGTTTTCCAGGACCAACCGTCCTGGCAAGTCCTTCGAAGAGAGCACACAGAAGCGCAAGAACAAAGGAACACGGCATGCTCTTCATCTTGGAGTCCTCCTTGGTCACGTCTATCACAAGCAGATGTGTACTCCTGCCAAAGTGATGTCTCAACTCTTAGAGTGTGAGCATGTAAGCGAAAACGTGCTATGTTTCTCAGCACGCGCTTGCCCAGATCAAGATGCAAATACCTGGGGACAGAAAAGGGCGCGCCATGAACAGACAAGGGTCTCAAAGGAAGTGCCATCCAGTGATGATACTTGGCTAATTTGTTCGTGTGTTCACCATGTTCTGCCAAGGCATCAGCATTCCACACACCTCGCTGCCTTTTTCTCAGATCAACAACGAACTCCCTCATGACTATAGGCTGCCTAGACCAAACACAATGAGCAAGCACTTTGCACCTGTCCAAGCCTGTACATGCAGCCAGAAATTCCGAGGTCCAGCATTTATGGGAAAGACTGCTCATTTCAACATCTGCTTGCAGTACCTTACTAAGTGTAGTGCTGTTCTGCACAGTAAAGCATTGTAAAAGCTAACTGCTGCGCAAAACCAATTAAACTGTAAAGGTTCATGCCCACACTCACGCTGTGCAGACCAATTAGGAGTGGTGCGCTTTACCCCAAGGATGCGCTTCAGTAAGCATAGGTGCACAGTTTGCAAAGGACAGTCCATTTCAGCTCCTTCTTTCATAAATCTAGTGCCCCAAATCTGAGATGCATACATGCTAGCAGGGAGAGCATATGCTTTAGTCAGCCAGAGCATGGTATGCGGCCTGTCTGTCAGGCGGTGCTCAGATGTGAATTGCCTAATCCGTCTATAACCAGCTAGGAAAGGGGCACACATGTACTCAGCAGTGGCTTGCGGGTTGCGTTGTTTTGTGAACAGCATGCCCAAATATCTAAAGGAATCTGCACATGCCAAACGAGCTCCACCTAACGTGGAAACTGGCACATTATCGCCCCTTGAACTAAAGTGCACAATCTCAGACTTGGCAGCATTTATCACCACTCCTTCCGCTGAGCAAACGTATGTAGCCTATCTAGCATCAGTTGGAGCTGATCAGGAAGGCTACTGGTGAGGCACAGATTGTCTGCATACAAGGGTTACAAGGGAAAAAGGCCTCAGTCACAGGCTAGCAGTCAAACGTCTTGACGGTCAAGACGTTTGACTGCTAGCCTGTTCATAAAAGCAAAGTTATGAAAGAAAAATTGAAGTTTGTTGTTTTTTTCTGAAAGAAAAATGTTCTGTCCAGTCATAGCAGAGGGCACACACGTGTACTAAAGTGTAATAAGTACAAAAGAGAGGGCAGAGATGTACAAGCCAGAAGAAGTCTCACCACACGGAACACCGGATTGTCTGCATACAGCATGTGAGTGACTCGAACGTCCCTAGTGCCTGTAATAGCCCCTTGCACACTTTCTGCCAAGCAGTCCACGTCATTGATGTACAAGGAAAACAACAAGGGGGAAAGCGGGCAGCCTTGCTTAACTCCATAATGGGGCGCACACGTGCTTGCTTGCAGCCATCCACCAAGATATACTCATCATTACCTTACATGCTTTTAATGACAGCCAACAGGCACGTAGGCTAATCTAGAAACAATATTAGTTAGAAGCTCAGTCACAGCATTTCAGGCATGTAGACACGAACTTGGCTAATCCTAGGAGCCTGGTTCATGAAGTCTCTAAGGCACGATGCACTACTTGGGGTGCACAGCTAAATAGGTGCCGGACTCCAGAACTTCGGAACTGAGCACGCAGGTCTGTTAAACTTCAAGGATTGAATCCTGAGATGGGCAATTCAGGATAACGTGCTCTTTGTCTTGTACAGTGTGCCAATTGCATTTGTTGCAAATTTTAAGCTCGTATGGGCACATATTTCCGTGATGCTGTTGGGTTTCCATGCGATGGCTGTGAAGGGCGCAAGCATCAGATACAGTTTATCAATCTTTTAGGGTACAGGTTTTACAGATTCAGCCATCAGTCAAAAAGTGCGACTGCTAGGCTGCTTATGTGAAAGACTGTATTATGAAAATGTAAAGGAGTGCTTGTGTAGCCCATGCATGCAGGTGTACAAAAAACCTTGCCAAAAAACAAGGGGAAAATTTTCCACTGGTGTTTGTATGGCAAAGCAATGGCAAATAGACAACATCAGGAGTCTGCCAGGGCCAACCGACTGCATAAAAAAAGGAGGAGAGCAGCACATGTGTGTTCGTGTAGTAACTTAAAGAAGATGCATGGACAGTCAGACTGAGCATGCCAAGAACGAGGGGGTCAAATAATGATAAATATAAATTTGACGTAATGAGGAGCAGCACATGCACAATGAGAGGGTCAGGAACATCAAACATGGTCTGGTTCATCACTTTCTTGCTGCGGGCCCTGCTACTAGAAGAGCTTTGAACCAGCACTTGCCTGGCTTAGACTTCAAGTTGTTTATCAAAACGCCTTAGGGTTACAAGGGCGGTTGGCCTACAGCCCGAGACTCTGGCTGATCGGCTATACAGGCAAATTTTAAGTGTCTATAACAGCAGATTGCATTGATACATCACCCAACCACTCCTGCACAGGTTAGAGAAGCAAAGAAAGCCTCCTGTCAAAACGACTGACTCTGGGCCTGCTCAGGAATGTATGCCAGCCAGATATGGGCCACTCCTTACTTACGACAAGGCACAGAAATGGACAATCAGCTACAAGGGTTACAAGGGTTACAAGGGTTACAAGGGAAAAAAGGCATCAGTCAAGGCGTTTGATTGCTAGCCTGTTCATAAATACACATGAAGTCATGAAGAAATAAAGGAGGTTTGTTGTTATCTTGGTTTAAAAAATATTGATATCCTGGGAATTCACATGGTGAATGGTGCCTAGACAGGGCATCCTGCCACAGTGTGGGAGACGTGGAGGTGTAGAAAAGAGAAGTTGTGCTCAAAAAGTGAGGCATACTTTTGACGGAGAGAGCAGACCTGGGGATTGGAACATCTGAACAGCACATGTTTTTCATCTTGTATGTCATCAGAATTAGCCACAGAGGCGGATTCTGAACGATATGCGGAACCTTTTTGGGGTGAAATCCACTACACCATCTTGGAGCATTTTATGAGAATGTGGCATGAAACCTTTTCAGTTCAACTGGTTTCGTGCCACTATGTGCTTTTACAACTCGCTTACTAAGTGCAACAGTCTCCTCCTTAAGAAGTTTCTCCACGCAGACATCAGCCTTAGCTCCAGAACTGACTCTTGTTGGACATCACACCTCCTGACTGCGATTGATGGTCTGGCACACTTGGACCTGATGAGACATCAAATTTTGGTTTGTGACCCTGTGAACCTCAGTCAATTTGTGGTGGATCTAAGAACTAGACATCTTAGCTACTGGAATCAATTCACAACTCCTGATCCCAGAGTAAGCAACAGTAAGCGGCTGACATATCATCAATGGTGCGCACTTCCTGTCAGAGCTGCTCATGCCATTCACCCTCCTTATACTCTGCCTAAATACATGTATTTGGATCTTCCCCATCATGTCCTTTGCAACATTGCCAGATTCAGGCTGTGATTTCACACTCTTTGAGTTAACAAAGCTGTCTGGTCCAATAGTACTTTTCCAGTCTGTGATACCTGTGATTCTGATGACATACAGGATGAAAACATAGGCTGTTCAGATGTTCCAATCCCCAGGTCTGCTCTCTCTGTCAAAAGCATCTCTCGCTTCTTGAGCACAACTTCTCTTTTTACACCTCTACGTCTCCCACAGGATGCCCTGTCTAGGCACCATTCACTGTGTGAATTCCCTGGATATCAATATTTTTCTTAAGCAGGATAACAACAAACTTCCTTTTTTTCTTCATGACCTCATGTGTATTTATGAACAGGCTAGCAGTCAAACGTCTTGACTGAGGCCCTCTTCCCTTGTAACCCTTGTAACCCCTCGTAACCCCTTGTACTTCTCCAGTCTGTGATATCTGTGATTCTGATGACATGCAAGATGAAAAACATGTGCTGTTCAGATGGTCCAATCCCCAGGTCTGCTCTCTCCGTCAGAAGTGTGCCTCACTTTTTGAGCTTAACTTTTCTTTTCTACATCTCCATGTCTCCCACAGAATGCCCTGTCTAGGTACCATTCACTGTGTGAATTCCCAGGATAATAATAATTTTCTTAACCAGAATAACAACACTTTCTTTTTTCCTTCATGATCTCATGTGCATTCATGAACAGGCTAAAACATGTTATCTTCTGCTGCTCTTGCAACTTCTTGTGTTGTCTTAGAAGAAAATTAGTGCATCTTTTTGCTGCATGGTTTGCACACAGAGTAGTGTTAGATTACACAGGCCCTTTCTAATTTTCTCAAGCTCGTTCTGAGGACGTCTTTTGTTTTTCCCAAAACCAAGATAATAAGACATATCGTTTTACCAACGAATTTATGGATTTTTTTCATAGCACCGAGCAGCCAAGCTATCTGGCTGAAAGTTGGGTTCCCTGATGTAATGTAATGTTATGAACAGGCTAGCTGTCAAACGTCTTGACTGAGGCCTTTTTCCCTTGTAACCCTTGTACGCCTATGAACTTGCTCAAGAGGTGGAGTGTCTCAGCTTGGATCTGCATAACTGCGTGCTCACCTCCCACCGCCCTGCCAGGCCAGTGGTTGGCCCCTTTGCAAGAGGGGGGTCCATGCTGAGATGTTGGAAAGCTTGCTCTATGGCTTAGGGGTGGGTCTTGAGCTTGCTGGACAGGGCCTGCCTGACAGTCGTGTCGTAGGTCCCATGGTGGAGGCCAACTTGCTGGTGTAGACTTCTGTGTCACCTCTTCCTCTTGGTCTGTGTGGTGGGGCCCTGCCTTTCAGGTGACCTTCCCTTAATGCACGCGGCCAGACTTGGCAAGCGTAGTCTTTTCTATCTTTTCTTTTCTAAACTTGCTAGCACCAGACGCGCTCTCAAGAAGACTTCTCTCAACTCTCATTGCCAAGATCAGGCACTTGCTACTGCTAGTAACCCTCCTGATCCCCATTGACTTCTTTCTTGTTCCTCTTGGTGAAGGGGATACACGGTGCCTTAGCCCTTGGTATCCTCTTTTCCTTAATTGATGCGGGGAGTGTCTTCACTGCCTGCGTAATTTTCTTTCTCTTTTTTTCTTTTTTTTGATGCTTTCTACTAAACTTAAGCAAGTCCTGAGAATGTTTTTCATTTCTTACAGAAGCAAACTAATGAGACTTAGCATCATGCTGAATGATTTTATTTCCAACCTCATGGATGTTTTTTGTGTGGCTGGAACAGCTGAGCAGGCCGAGCAGCCAAACTGCCTGGCTAAAGGTCAAATCCCATTGTCACCTTGTATACTGCTCATCCGAACATTTGAGTCAAATGTTCAGAGCATCTGTCTGATCCAACAACTTCGAAGCCTTGGAGCATAACCTTCCTTGTGCTGCTCCATCAAGCATCAGACTGCAACAGACTCTCTTTTCTTGTTCTTGAAGTCCAACTTGAAGCTCATGAGTTGAGCTTTGGAGGTAGCAGGCCTCAGTGTTTCCGCCCAGCTGCCCTTGTAGGCGGATATAGCAGTCAGTCATTTTGACTGGAGGCCTTTTTTCCCCTGTAACCCTGTAGGCGGATATAGCGATGCAATTTTACCTGATCTACAGATCGGGTACAGGGACATCTTGATTCAGCTAAGCTGCCCTCGTAGGCAGGTACTGTACCTGCCGTGACAGCTATGTTACCCTTCCCTTTCCCTTTTTGATTGATGCAGGGAGAGTTTTCTCCGCCTGCGTAGTTTCCTATCTGTTTCTTTCCATTTCTAGCTACGGTATCATTGGGTCCTCTGCATCTCGCCAGACATTTTGGGTCGAAGGCCATAGAAGAAGTGGACCCCTTGATTGATTCGGATCCCAAAATTACCGCACATCTTGGCCCCTGATCTGGCCCATCGTGACCATGGTCTTGAGGGACTTTTCCTTTTGCAAGCAGCCATTCTGATGTGGGTTTTTCATACGAGAGAGAGAGAGAGAGAGAGAGAGAGAGAGAGAGAGAGAGAGAGAGAGATACAGAGAGGAATTCGAGCACCTGCTATTCATAAGGTCAATGCAAGGCATGCACTACTTATTGACCAAGTTGAATGCTGCAGGAGGCACCAAGGGGCTATGTAGCTTTGGGTTTCAATGAATTAAGGGAGCAACAGCCAAAGCAAGCACACAGCTTCAGGAGGCCGTACGGAGAATGTCCCACTTCCAAGCCACTTCCCGTGCTGGCTTTGCTGGCCGCCTCTGCAGCTCAAGGATCTGCTGGTAGGCGTGTGGCACCCTGTCCTCAGGGAATGGATTCTGATAGATATCCTCAGCAGCGTCCTGCATGTGCATCAGAAGAAAATATAGACGTACCTAACTACTTTTAGGCACCAGATGATACCCTGTATGCATAAGAGAGGGAATGATGTTACAAAAACGGGTCAAGAGAGCTGCGTTGCCTTGCTTAAAGGTTGAAAAAATCATGCTGAGTGGAGAAAACATCCATCGCCTTGTTTTCAGCTTCACACACATTCAAAAAGCCTTGGCTACGATATCCTATAGGCACGACTTGGCCAGTAGATTTAAGGGGATCCCAGTTCCTTCAAGTACATTGCATGTAGCCCAGGGCAATATAGCAAAACTGGAAGCACACACGCTTTATGGTGTTCAAATTGCCATACAAGTACAAACAGTATGCACCCAATGATAAAAGGAGAAGCATACTCAGCAAACACATTACAGAAGCAGGGATAGGACATTGACAACACGTAGGGTGCCACAGAAGCACAGAGGCTTACAGGCACTTGATAGAAACACTAATGGGAAGCTCGGTTTAAGGGTTGCTGCATTCTCATTCGAATGATGTGAAGGGCAATCTTGGAAAGAGCTCACCACTGCTGCACAAGCATGGACAGGCGTGGCTTGAGCATGGGCAGGCAAGGCCCAGCAGAAACAGGCATGACTGAGTATGGACAGGTGTGGCCTGGCCTGAGAATAGCCTGGCCCAAGCATGAACAGGCGTGGTGGGTTTATGGCCTGAGCATTGCATGGCCTGGCACGGGCAGGTGTGGCCTTGGCAGCAGCAGCAGCAGCAGCAGCTTTTATCAAGATTTGAAGGGCTGTTCAATCCTGGAAAAGCTCATCGCTGCTGCATGAGCATGGACAGGCGTGGCCTCGGCAGCAGCAGCAGCAGCAGCAGCAGCAGCAACCTTGGCATTACCTGATGGGCAGCAATCCATTCTGATACCGCTGCCTGCAAGGTGCGCGCATCTTGCTCATGCTCCAAGATGACCAGGAGCTCCGCCAGGGCTCCTGCGGGACGTGCATGGCCAATAGTTATTTTCCTCTTTCTTAGTGCGGTTGGCCTCACACTTACCATACCGGGTGCGCCACTGCATGTGAGCTATGAGCAAGAGGGGAGTTGCAAGGGGCTGAAATAAGCACATAAGCGTTCCAATGCATGCATACCCATCATGGATCATGAACAATAGATACAGACTGCGTGCCTGAAGGGGGCAAGGCTGCTTGATCGCTCCATCCCCACTGATGCAAGGACAATCCATGAGGGCTAACTAACAACCCCATCAACTAGTGAGGAACCATAACCATTACTTCGTATCACATGAGTCTGCCATGAAAACTTCTATCCCTGGCACATAAGTGTGTCACATAGGGTGTGCCCTTTGCTGTCTGCCTGCCCGGCAAGCACACCAGGGGCCCTTGTGTCACTCATGCACTCAATCCCTACATAAAAATCCCTATACTAAAACAAGCATCTACCCCTGGGGCATTGGTGCTGCAGTCTTCTATGGCAACCTTCTCTACCACCATGACGCTGGCAACATATCCTGCTGGTTGCAAGCTTGTTACGAGAGCACCTACACATGACTCGAGCAAGAGCTCCCTCCCGGGGTACCCAATTATTGCGCATGGCGCGCACATGAGTGTCTGTAGCGTGCAAGTGCCTGCTGTCCATGGGCATATTAACGCACTGCCTTACCTGTGTGGGTCAGCGTGGCCTCCGGAGGTGCAAGGCTCATCACATGGACAACCAAGGAGGCCTCCTCTTCAGGGCTGCCTGAGATCACGCACAGGGGGGGGGGGGTAGGAATCAAGTGTCTGAAGACATAAAGCACCTGATCTAGGAACCAATCGTCAAAAGATAAGCAAACAGACGAGATGTCTCTACAAGTCTAGCAATCAAGCGATGTAGGAGGAAATGAACTCAAGCATGCGTGTATACAAATAAGCATTCATGCATGCATGCATGCTCCTGAACGTGAGCGCACCCTGTACATTCCCCATCCACCTCACACACACTGTACATCGCTCAAAAGAAATCCTGGATGCTATTCGGGCCGTTTTTCTGTCAAGCCACTCTCACTTCAAATCCAAGCTACAAAAGCAGAGCACAAAAAGGTCACAGCCCTTCAAGCATAGTCCAGCATCTTGTCAACCTGATATGCCCTACAAACTGTCAGCGCCCATCCCTACACACTTGCATCTAGACCTGGCATTCTCAGCACCAGCACAAGCCTCCAGTACCTTGCTTAACTCGCCCCTTGCGTGCCTTGGCAGTGGCCTTCTTGTCCGCAGCGCGCTGCGCCTTGCGGCCCCCCAGCGTAGAGGGTGCGCGCGAGGAGGAGGCTGCACCTGACCCACTCACACTGCTGCCCCCTGGGCCCCCCATGCGCGAGGTGTCTGTGTAGATGGACATGCCCGTCAGAATGCTGGCGCCCGTCTCTGAGGCTGCGTCCGCCATCTCCTCATAGCTGGGCCCCATGCCGCCCTCACCTGGCGAATGGAGGAACCCAAACACACAGCATTTGCAAGCAGTAGACAGAGGTAACGTGGGTGAAGCACAGCATGGCTGCTGGTGAGGCAGAGAAGGCAGGGGTGCAGGGGGTTGGCACCAGAGGTCGTGTACATGTGCACGAGTAGAGCATGCGCTATCTTGCCCTAAGGCGGATGTTTGCAAACACACGCTTGTGTCCAACAGTCTGATCTTGAAGTTTTCTATCCATGCCTTTCTGCCACTCTACCCAGTCTTCAGACTAGAACTGGTCAAGCATATATCAGCTTTTTAGAGGCAGCTCAAGCTGTAATAAGCAATCTACCCTTCCCTTAACATGTGTTGTTCCCTGACCCTGCCACACTGGTCCTGCAATAATTCTCTATCTCGATGAAACAAGCTCATCATTCTTCGAGGCAGCCAGCCAGCCCCTCCCGATTCGTGTACCTGACCAACACATGCCTGTGTCCTCTTGCTGAGACCAGCACCAAACTGCTCTTGCTCCTTAACAACCAGAACCAAGCAGCTCCTCCTTCCAGGACCAGCACCTCCAGCTCCCCCTAGCACAATCAGCTCCTCTCAGGACCAGCACCTCCAGCTCCCCCAAGCATAAACAGCTCCTCTCAGGACCAGCACCTCCGACTCCCTTAAACACAATCAACACCTTCCAGACCAAAACCTCCAGCTCTCCCAAGCACAATCAGCCCCTTGCGCCCTCTGTCAGCTCACCCCACACTCCTTCTGAACCCTTGCAGTGAGCACCTCGGCACACAGCACTAGCCTCCCCCCCTCTGACCATGCCCACATGCATGCCCCTACTGCACCGCCCCAGCCTGCATATCGCTCACCCCTGCCCAGCCAACACTTCAAAAACTGTCCCTCCTGCCGAGGCAGCACTCAAAACTGTGTTCCTGCATGTTGCCCACTCTTGCTGAGCCAACGCTTTGAGATGTGCTCCTGCATGTCGCTCACTCCTGCCAATGCAACACTTAAAAATGAGTCCAGGCACCCCCTGTCTCACCCGTCTGCCAAGGCGGCACTTTTAAACCTGTCAAGGCACTGTTCACCACTTCTGCCAAGGCAGCACTCCAAACCGTGAAGTAGGGCACCGCGTGTCTCACCCCTCTCGATACCTCCTCGAGCCACAGCTGCTCTGCACCATTCCCCTGGATTTTTTGCTGCAGCATGCTGAAGACCTTCTCCTCACCTTATGCTGCTGCCTGCTACACACTCCCCTCCCAACATTGGTGGCTGCCTGCAATACACTCCCTCTTCACCTTCTGCTGCTGCCTGCTATTAAAGCCCCTCTCATTCTTTCCTGCTGCTGCCTGCTACATACACACCCCCCCCTCACCTTCCGCTGCCGCCCGCAGTGCCTCGTCCATGTTCAACCGCTTCCGCCGCACCTCCCGCAGCCGCGCCAGGTACTTGGCGATCTTGTCACGCGCGTCGTGCGCGTCCGCCAGCAGACTGGCAGCGGCTTCTGCTGCCGCAGGCGCGATGACCGTATGCACCAGGTCAGGGCGCTGCGCTGCGTACGCTGTACGCAAGGCTTCGTGCCACTCCCTGGGAGGACAGCATGTTTAGTGGTGGGGTGTGTGTATGTGTGTGTGTTGATGGTGTGCTTGCGGCAGGCAGGGCGCTGAGCCAATCTCTGTAAAGACAGGCACACAGCAGGAGGACGCTTGGGTCTGAGGACGAGGGAGCTTGACATGCAGGCAAGGGGGAAACCATGGCCTCCAGTCAAAACGCCCAACTGTTGGCCTTCCCTACCAACACAGGGGCAAAAGTGAACTTGCACATCCAAGAGCAAAGGGTGTGGGCATGCTGTGTGCAGGTTAGAGCATGTCTATACAGCAAGACGTCACGCGCGCATGTCCATACCCACGTTAGAAACAGTCGGTGACAAGCAAACCAATAAACTCACTCTGGAGTGAGTAAGGGCGGACGGCTCAGTTGAAACGGCGACAGCTGGCAAGCTGGAAGAAGTATGCAAAACCCCATTGGCGATGCATCCACCCCCCACACCACCCACACACACTTCCACAAACATACCTTGCGCCAGCCAGGGTGGCCACTCCATTGTCCACGTCACCTAAGTAATGCAGAAGCACAGCTGCAGCCGCAGCAGGCTGTGCGTTCGATGCAAGCTCATCCGCAAACTCGGCTGCCAGGCGTGTGGTGGCCTTGGCATCGTAATTCAAGCGGCCTGCAAGCACGAAAACCTGGCGCCACTGGCCTGCTGCCCTGAAGACGCACAGACAGCAAGCAGCAGAAGCGCACTGTGTGTGTACGTGTGTGTGTGTATGTGCGTGCGTGCGTGCGTGTGTGTGTGTGTGTGTGTGTGTGTGTGTGTGTGTGTGTGTTTTAGCTCCATTTATAAACCGTGTTTCCACTGAAACCGGGAAATTGATTCGGCGGACCGGAAAAATGAATTTCCCGGTACTACCGTAGATGAACTTCCCGTACCAAGGAAATTATATGCGGGAGCCCCACCCTCTGGATAGAAATTCAGGTGGACCGGGATATTCAAATTGCTCCCAAGACTCCAAATGCTTGAAAAGTCTGCAAATCAAATTCACAATCACCAATGTACACATGTCTGAGGGCTCTCATGAGCCAAGGAACTTTCCCAGTCCAGATGTCAACTGGAAAGAATGGACCAGGAAATTGTATTCCCGGCAGACCGGAGAATTTAACCCCGGACCCGGAAATCGTTTTTGATCTTCCTGGACAGGAGGCCCAGTGGAAATGCAGTCATGGTGGGCGTGACAGCACGTATTCGCCAGCAGTGCTGTGGGCGTCAGATCGAGTTAGGTAGGGTGAACAGAGGGTGCCCTGCAGTGCTATGGCCCAGAGCGATGCTCAAATCGCTACGTACAGCACCCATGCACACACCCATGCAAGTACTCCACAACCACATACAGAATGCGCTGGCCCACCTACATATGGCATTCTGGGGTCACAACATGGTCAGGCAAGCGCGCCCAAGTGCACCCGTCCCACCCAGCTGCAGCTGCAGCAACATGTCAATTGGCACACAAAGAGGCGCAAATGTGCACACTGCACCCATCCCACCCAGCTGCGTGACATTTGGCACACAGGAAGGTGCGCTCACAGGCTCGCTTGTAGGCCCTGAACCCATCCTGCAGCGGTGAGTGTGCGGGGGCAAACTCTAGGTGAAGAGGTGCAGTGCTGGCCCTAAGGCCATCCTTCCACTCACCTGTAGGCCCTAAGCCCATCCTTCAACTCACCTGGAGGCCGTGAGGCCATCCTTCCACTCACCTATAGGCCCTAAGCCCATCCTTCCACTCACCTATAGGCCCTGAGGCCATCCTGCAGGGCCCCTGCCGCCACGTAAGCCACGCCCGCATCTTCCATCTTGTTGCTGGCCTCGAGTGCCTCTCCGCAAGCGCGCAGTACCACGCGGCGCCGAGCAGGGTCCTCCTGGTACAGCGCCAGCAGCTGGCGCAGCAGATGGTGCTGCTTAGCCAGCTCCAAGGCCTGGGGGGGAGGAAAGGCCGATGGAGCACAAAGGGTGTTGGCAAGGTGATGGAAGGACAGGTGCACTTGGGCTTTGCACAGGCACTGTTTACTGGGCCCATGGACCAGGTCATGGCAGGTGGGTGTGATGAGCTTTTGTGTCTGGTGGTGGTGGTGGTGAGGGGGGGGGGGACAGACGCGATGAGGAGGGGTGTGATGCAATTGTTTGTTTGGTTTGGGGTTGGGTCTGTGGCACTAGTGGCGAGAGCGTGTTGATCTGGCGCAAAAGAGGCAGCATGGGTTGCAAGGACAGTGGGCAGGCACAGCTTATTATTGGCTGTCTAGGGTGCTTGAACCAATTCAGAGGGGCCATAACCAGTAGATTCTGGTTGATGGGCTGCAGCATTTGCATGGGCCTAGGGATTCATTAGAGCTACATGGTGTGCGCATGAGATCTAAGAAGGATGCTAGCACCAATGAAGGCATCCCAATCTCTTAGTCTTTTGCTAAATGCGGCACAGGAATTCCTTTCGATCAAGAGGCATGCACATTGCCTGACAAGGGCGGGTGGCTGACGGTGCTTACGTCAAAGTTGGCCGTCAAGGTGCACATGTCAGAGGTGTGGTTATGCGCATGCTTATGTCAAAGTTGGACCTTCAAGGTGCACATGTCAGAGGTGTGGTTATGCACATGCTTATGTTCAAATTGGGCTTTTGAGATGCAAATGCAGTGCTGCACAGACTCTCAGGCATGCTGCTGCTGCTGCTGCTGCTGCTGCTGCTGCTGCTGCTGCTGCTTAGATCCTTCACTCTCATGCACCCACGCCAATCATTGTGTGCATGGGCACAAGCCGCACCTGCTCAAAGTGGGCGTCTCTGTCCGCAGCAACCAGATGACCCAGCGCAAGGTTGAAGCGCCTGAGGTGCATGTCGATGGCGTAGCGGCGCATGTGGGGGTCCTGCACGTCAGCAAAGCGCTGCAGCTCCAGCGCATACTCCCCTGGGTCACGCTGCGCACGTGCGTGGCAGCAGCGGGGCAGGCACAGGGAAGTGAGAGGATACGCGAGTGTACAATTTTGGTTCTCTTTGCTGCGCAGGGAGGTTGTGTGTTTAGAGGTAATGATGATGATGATGATGATGATGATGATGCATGTGTGAATATGTGTGAGTGTGTGCGTGTTTACATTCGTGAAAGTGTGTTTACGTGTAAGCATGTGTGTGTGTATTCGTGTGTGTATGTGTGCATATGTGTGTGTTTGTATGTGAGTGTGTGGGGGGGCTGGGTAGTCTCTTGCCAAGCAGCAAGGAGCACATAAAGCATGTCAGCAGGTCAGAGGCCAGAATACATAGATAATACCAACGCCCATGTAACAAGCAGGCACACTGCTGCTGTTAGTACACAGGGGGTCAGCACGCATCCTCACTCTCCCCAAAGCCAAACACCATCTGACCGTGCATCAAGAGCTGGAGAACATGGTCTGCAACAGCTGCTGCTCCAGGCGCCCAGGTACACCTAAGGCCCACAGACCCATTGTACTGGTGGGGCAGATCCGTTCTGTGGATCCACAGAAGTGGTGGGCCTACAGAATGTGGTTGATGTGGTCTGCAACAGCTGCTGCTCCAGGCGCCCACACATCCCTATAGGGCACCCCTAAGGTGCCCACCCACCTACGATACCTGCACTTGCAAGGCACCCAACCATCTACAATACCTGCACCCTAAGGCACCCACCCACCTACGATTCCTGCACCCTTAAGGGGCCCACCCACCTACGATACCTGCACTTGCAAGGCACCCACCCACCTACGATACCTGCACCCCTAAGGTGCCCACCCACCCCCAATACCTGCACCCTAAAGTCATTCCAAAGGCATCCCTAATGCCCACAGGCATCTACCATACCGATTTGAGCATGCCCATCTGCCTAAAATACGCACCTGAGCATGTGTATCCACCAAGCATGCATACCCATACCCAGCACCCCTTCTTATGTGTGTGGAGTTGCCTGGCGGACATCCACAAGGCACGCACAAGAAAAAGGTGCCTTTGATCTGTTGCACAAGGAATCGCTGCCCTGAGGTTGGGGCGCGTACAAACCTGAGCATGGGTGATGACCATGAAAGCTAGTGGTAACTCGTACAGGCCTAGGGCCGCCTGGTATGCGGCGTCTGCGTCCACGTGCAGCAGCATCGCCCGTAGGGCCTGGTCTGCTGGCCCCTGCTGCCCACTTGCTCCATTTTTAGTCTGGGAGACACACAGGAAGGCAAGAGAAGAAGGGAGGGAGAGAGTTGTAAGTGAGGATCAAGCGAGCTCAATGCAGTGGCGAGCTTTTTGCGCCATTTCGAGTCCGTGAGACACACAGGTCGGAAAAAGAAAAGAAGGGAGGGAGAAATGAGAAAGTGCGGATCAAGCGTGATCACTCCAGCAGCCAGGCTCCGGGGCCATAGAGAAGAGAAGGGAGGGAGAGATTAGTAAGCGAGGATCAAGGGAGCTCAATGCAGTGGCGAGCTTTTTGCGCCATTTTTAGTCTGGGAGACACACAGGAAGTAATAAGAAGAGAAGGGAGGGAGAGATGAGAAAGTGCGGATCAAGCGTGATCACTCCATTAGCCAGGTTCCAGGGCCATAAGGGGCGTGCAGGCCTGCGGGCTGCCAAGCAAGGGTTGCTCGTAGGGCATCAAGCGCATCAGAATGTAACAAGCAAGCACAGCCCCTGTGAGCACACCAGAGCAGCCTTGTGGGCTGCTACTGGCAGACAGCAAGAAAGCGATGTTGCCATCCCCTTGCATGGCAGCAGAGTATGCACGAGAGAGTGAGCAGGTGACGTGCGCTCTGCAGTGAATGGCCAAAGACATGAGCAAGTGACAAGCAGTAATGCAGTCACATGTACACACTGCTGGGAATGGCCAGTGACATAAGCAGGTGACATGCAGTGATGCAGTGACATGCGCACTGCAGGGAATGGCCAGAGGCATGAGCAAAGTGTCAAGCAGTGACATGCAGTGATGCAGTGACATGCGCACTGCAGGGAATGGCTGGCCAGTGACATAAGCAGGTGACATGCACACTGCAGTGAATGCAAGTGCAAGCTGTCGGACGTGAGAACGCAGCAAATCTAAGTACAAGCTGTCAGGCGTGAGGAGAGCGTCAGGAAGCAACATCAGAGCGCAAGGAGAGGGCAAGGTCCCTCCTTGCCTTTGCCACATGCTGCTATAATCCAGGGAGGGTGCCCAACTCAAGTGAAGCACACACAACCTGTTGTGTGCACCATACCAAAACAACCATTCCCTGCTTGTGTGCCAGGTATGTCATACTAGCTGCTCTGTTCCAGCAATCAGGGTGCCCTACGTCTGCCCTGCTAATCCTTTGTGCCGCATGCTAGCAAGCACTACACCTCAAGCTAAGGTGCTCAACCTTATGCTGGCCACTCGTCCTGCACACCACCGCTTCTGGTGGTGTGACCAGAAAAAGGATTGGCTCAATCAGCCCATTCCCACTTTGCCCACCCAACCCATGCACCTCAGACTCCAGTGATGATCCTGCCATGATAGCAGCCCTTAAACCCTGCCTCTCCCGCATCAAGCATCATACCTCATTTGCATTCTGCTCTCTCAGCGCCATGCATGCTGCCTCCTTTGCATCTGCATCCTGTCCCCTTTGCATAAGGCACGCTGCCTCCTTTGCATTCTGCTTTCTCAGCATGTTTCGTTACCATGCATCCTGCCTCCTCTGCATGTTGCCTCCTTGGCCTCCTGCCCCCTTTGCATCCTGTGGCCCCTTTGCATCAAGCATGCTGCCTCCTTTGCCTCCTGCCTCCTTTGCCTAAAACTGCTTCTTTTGCATCTACCAGCTGTCCCCCTTGCACCAAGCCTCAAGCCTCTTCTGCATGCCGCTTCTGCAGCACCATGCACCCTGCATGCTTTGCATCTACAACTTGCCCTCTTTGCATTGCGCCTCCTCTGCATGCGTCCTCAGCACCATCCCTCCTGCCTGCTTTGCATTCCACCTCCTTTGCATCAGGCATGCGGCCTCCTCTGCATGCTGCTCCCTTTGCATCAAGCATGCTGCCCACTTTGCATCAAGCATCAAGCCTCCTCTGAATCCTTCAAGGGTCATGCACCCTGTCTCCCTCGTCATCAAGCATCATGCTTCTTTCACATCCTTCACCTCATTTGCAGCGTGCAGCATGCCTGCTTCGCATCTTGCCTCCCTCGCGTCATGCGTCCAGCCTCCTGCAGGCTTAGCCCTTTGCATAAACCGCCCTGGGCATCAAACAGCAGGCTGCCTCCCCTGCACCATGTTCACCTGCCAGTGCCACCTCCTCAGCACCATGTTCACCTGCCAGTGCCGCCTCCTCAGCGTCATGTTCACCCACCAGTGCCACCTCTTCAACATCATTTTTAACCTACCAGGTCAACCTCCTCTGCGCCATGTTCACCTACCAGATCAGCCTCTTTTGCATTCTTAATGGCAGACAGTGCTTGGCCCAGCTGCGGGGGTTGGCTGCGCGAGAAGGTGGTGACCAGCACGGTGAGCAGCTGCTGTGCGGCAGCGTGCGTGCTGCCGGGGAGGGCGGTGCTCACGCCATCTGCTGCCACGCACGGGCCTTCTGTGCCAAGAGAAACAGAAAGTGTGTGTGTGTGTGTGTGTGCGTGTGTGTGTGTGCACTTGTGCACAACCAAGCGTTCAGTGTGCATGCCTTATGAGGGTGAATTAATCGAATTCTCACCGATCAGCTGGACGGAGGTAAACAGACCACCTACTGTATGTTGAGCACACACACACACACGCGTACACATACACACACACAGGCCGGGGCAATCCAATGCACAACCTCCACAGGCATGGCCGCCTGCTTGCTGTGGCACGCAGCACACACACACACAGCAAAAGCGCATGCGCAACACCTTTTGAGTCATCCTCGAGAGGCTCAGGGGAGTGCAGCCATTGCGCATGCCTGCAGCACCTCCTGTAGCAGCACCAGCATGCTCTGGTTTCACTCCTAAGCGCCCTACTTGCACAGCAGCGCCTACGCACACTCTCGTCCCTGCTAACACTTACGCACAGCCCCATCTGCTGCAGCAGCATCTCCTGTGGCCCCCCTGGCCCCCCTGCTACAGTATCATCCCCTGCTGCAGCAATGCTCCCCGCGGAAGCATCACCGTGGCACCCCCTACTGAAGTACAATCCCTCGCTACAGCAGCATCTGCTGTGGCATCACCTGCACCCCCTGCTACAACACCAGACCTTGCTGCAGCACCATCACCTTGGTATCACCTGCTACAGCAACATCACTTGCTGCATCACCATACCATGCTGCAACAGCATCCCCTGCGGCCCACCCACACCCCCTGCTGCAGCAACATCACGTGCTGCAGCACCACCTTTGGCATCACCTGCATACCCTGCTACAGCACCATCCCCTGCTGCAGCAGCATCCCCTGTGGCATCACCTGCTGCAGGAGCAGCCCCTGCGGCTTGTCCCTTCATGCGCGCCTCTACCGCCGCCCGCATTGCCATGCACACTGCGTTGACCTTCCCCGCATGCAAGGCTTGCTCCATTTGCTCACGGCTCAAGCCCCCCTCCGGGCTGCCCTCCTCTTGCTGCGTGGATGGCTCTTGTCCCTCAGCATCAGGAGCTGCTGCTGCTGCTGCTGCTGCTGTTGCATACCGCTGGCCCTGCAGGCAGCATGCCAGTGATTTGTTTCAGGCTCGTGTCTAACGGGCATCAGGACCCCACCCTGTCCTCAGGGCTGTCGATACTCATGTAACTCCTGCGCCCGCCAATTTCCTCGTGAGCTCCAGCTGCTGCTTTGTGGGCCCCCTGACTGTGCTGCACTCTGGGTTGGACCGGGAGGCATGCAGGCTAGGCAGCAAAGGGCAAGAGGCGCAGCAATGGGCGGATCGAGGGGGCCTTGCAGCAACATCGCGCTCAAAGCAAAGCCAAGGCTGTGCTCTAGCGCATTTAGCCACACACCATCAGTTGTGATGGCGAGCATGATCAGAGACAGCTGCAGTTAATGAAACAAATGCACACACATTCTTTCACCACACACACACACATACACACACACTCCACCAACACACCTGAGGGCTGGCTGGGCTGGGCTTGATGGGGATGCCTGCATACAGCCCCCCCTCATCACACATGTTGCCCGGCCGCAGCGCAAACAGCAGGTCCGTGAGGTCAGAGGGTGCAGGCACAGCAGCCACGAAGGCAGGCACGTCATAGAGGAAGGCAGGCCAGTTCCAGTCCACTAGCAGATTCAGATCCACCTGTGCATGCACAAGCACAGGTGAGTGTTGATGTATGCCCAGAGGCTTGCAAGCCCCAGAGCTGGTTTCCATGTGCCCTAAGCACACGAGCATGCACTGTGTAGGATTGCACAGTGTTGAGTGCAGGTGGGGGCATTCAAACACTCAAACACATGCGCTCATGCCTCATGAGCTGCAGAGGTGCCTGTCTGTGTTGCAAAGTGCTTCAAGCTGGAGCCCAGCAAAGGCTAGCAGCACGCTGCCCACCCATTTGTGAATCCCTTTTCAAACATGTAATTGCTGCAAGGAGGCACTTCCCCACATGGAGGCAGCTCTTCATTTTGCTGCTTCCCAAAGTGCATCACGGAATGGTTCATTTTGAAACCATGCATGCGCCTTCCCTTGGGTGTGTAGCTGCCTTATATCATCTTCAAAAAGCACAGCACCCTCAAAGTCACCCTGTGTGTAGTCACCAGCTCCCACCCTCACCCTCACAGCAACCACCCTCACACACACGCTCACAGCTCCCATCTTCACGCTCACCCTTGCACCCTGACACTCGCACCTCCCACCCTCACACTCATGCTTCACACCTCCCACCCTCACACTCACACTCACAGCTCCCACCCTTACACTTACAGCTCCCACCCTCATTCTTACAGCTCCCACCCTCACACTCACCCTGTTTGTTGTCGCCAGCTCCCAGGCAGCCGCGTACGCACGTGCTTGCAGGGCGTCTGCAATGGCAGCCAAGACCAGCATGCGAGGAGCCACGGCTTCCAGGTTGCCACGCGGCATCTGCAGGCAAACAAGTGCAGACAGAGCAGGCAGAGTTTGCTACAGCAAGGCATGGCAACAGCAGCCAAAACCAGCATGCAAGGGGCCATGGCTTCCAGGTTGCCACGCGGCATCTGCAGGCAGGCAAGGAAGGGTAACCCAGCTGTTCCTGCCTAGCAGGACAGCTTTGCTGAAGCAAAGGGGGGTGTCTGTAGGCAACCTGAAGGCAGGCAGGCGGAAGCAGAGATTTTGCCACAGCAAGCTGTGGAAGGTGCAGGCGGGCAGGTGCTTAATTTGCCATGCGTCTGAAAGCACACGGCTGTGGGTTGTTGCGAGGAAGGTACGAGGGAGGTACCCCCAGCTGATGCACAGATGCTCACACTAGGTGTGCGCTGCGCTCACTTCTGCATGCTGCTCATGTCAGCGCATACCACCAACGGCTCGTCATCGCAACGAGTGTCAGTATGCCAGACATGCCGCACATGCCCGGTGCAGCAGAGCTCGCCAAATTCTTGGCCCACTGATGTTGGGGGGCCAGTTGGTAATGTAGAAGCTTCAGCCTCAGCTATCGTCACAACTGGTCACAGGCTGAGGCGCAGAGTTGCCTCGAAGCAGGACCGATCACCCACAGTGTAGGCAAGCTCAAGGGCCGGGGCTGGCAGCTTTTAGCACAAAAGTCCTGCAGCGCCCACACACACAGCCCACCTGCTTGCTCAGCCCATCTAGCAGGCTCCAAACAACAGGGACTCTAACACACACAGCATCTAGGTGTCCATACATGTGAAGCATCCAACAGAGCAGGCAGCAAATACTAACATAAAGCAAGCCATGGATGCCTCACCCCCCCCCCTCTAACGCCTACTAGCTGCCCGCGAAACACCTTGTACCTTGCAAGCTGGTGCTCCACCCTGCACCTTCACATTCGCTCGGCAGCCCTGAGTTCAAATGCCACACCTACAGCGAGCCAACTGGCCCACACATCCACCCAATGACAAAGCAAGCACACTGCGCGTCCTGCTGTACCCTGTTCCAGCAACACCCGTGCATTCCTGCCCCTTATAAGGACGGTTCTTCACTTCTTCACCCTGTAGCCCGCCCCAAGCAAAGCCCTGTGCAGATGACCAGCACCCATGCATGCTCTGTGCAGTGCTTGATGTCCCCTTGCAACATCCAATGCACCTGCATTGCAACAGCTTGTGCTACAACCTGCGCCTAGCAGCCCATGCGCATTCCGGGCCATTGCCAACTTGCATGCCTTGCCCTGCGCCTGTTCTTGCTGATCCCCAGCAACCCCGCGCACCTGCATGACGACCCGCACCCCATCTTTGGGCGCCGCCAGCAAGTGTGAGCCTTGCTCAACCGACCGTACCAGCACATCACGCGCAGCAGCAATGGCCGCGTTGGGTCGCATGCCTTGGTGCATGGCGGAGCGCATCTCGCTGACCTCCAAACTGCAAGCACAGCGCAGCACGAGCAGCAGGGCTTCCTTTGCGCGAGGCGGAGGGCAGCAAGGGCAGCCATGGAGGGGTGCGCCCTCTGCAAGGGCAGCAAGGGCTGTGAGGCAGAGGTCCACCTTGCACAAGTTCAGCAAGGGCAGCAGCGCCTCATGCATAAGGGCAGCAAGGGCAACGAGGGAGGGGTGTGCCTTGCGCAAGGTCAGCGCAGGGGCAGCCAGGGAGAGATAACCCTTGAGCAAGGGCAGCAAGGGTAGCAGTGCCTCATGGGAGAGCAGCAAGGGCAGCCAGGGAGAGGTCCGCCTCCACATGGCTCTTGTGAGGGCAAAGACTCAGTTCATCAGAATATTGAGCACAGGTTACAGATAACAAATGAGGAGAGGCCTTCCGTCAAGACGCCTGACCGGGAGCCACGGCTGTTCAAGACAACATTGAGCACCCAATCCAAGCACCAATGCAAGCAACAAACCTCTCCGTGTGGTACAAGGGGCAATGCCCGGGCCATGAAACGCTTGGGGCATGCCTGACTCAAGCTTTCCAGCACCAGCCTTCCCTTCCAGCCCATTTTTCCAGAACAGAAACTGCCAAAACTGGGCATGAGCATTGGCTGATGGCACAAGCACCAAAAATAATCAGCAGCTCTTTCAGATGTGGGGGACGTATCCAAGAGGTCTGGCTAGTGGCCGGAAGCCAAGGCCCCTTCCTCAGTCACACTCCTGTACGCAACCAGAAGTTCAAATTAAACATGCGGGCACCACCCTCATCCCGCCGACTCACTGCTTGCGCTCGCTGGGTAGCCCCAGTCCTGAGGCCTCTGTCAGCTCCTTGTGTGCATATCCCCCAGGCGCGCACAGCTGCGCAAGAAACACGGTGTACATAAGGCTGCGGCGGCTGCAGAACAGCAGAGCCGGCCCCCCTGGGCCTCCAGTGCGTGTGGTGAGGGAGGTGACCTCAGGGGCCACCAGCATTGCGCCCCAGTACAGGTGGCCTGCACGGCTGAGGCCGAGCGCGGGGCTGGAGGAGGCGGAGGCCTGCAGGGGGGTGAGGGTGGCGAGGGTGGTGTGCTCTGTGTGTGTGTGTGTGTGTGTGTGTTGCATCATGTGCAGTACCCTTTGGTTGCGATTCTTGCTGTGTGTGTGTGTGTGTGTGTGTGTGTGTGTGTGAGCGTGCTCTAGTGCACACGGTGTGCTGATGCGTAGGCTTGCACACATGCAATGATATGACGGGTGCCAGCGTTCATACCAGCCTGCACAATCTGTGCCTTGAGTGCTGGAGAGTGGGCCACTGGCTGCCGGCAATTGCTCGCATGCGCCAGGCCAAGTCCTGCGCCTTGTCTGATCTTCCCCTCTAATAATGACCAAGCAAGCCCACCTGGCTCAAGTGCTCTAACGGTGGCACAGACACCACCCAAGGGCACGGAGCTGGGAAGGAGCAGGCCTGCCCCAGGCTCAGGAGACGCGCGCTGCTGCCAGGATGACCGGGACTGCTGCTGCTGGGGATGTAATGCCGTACCTCGCCTGACGCCATGGCCACAACAGCACCACCGGCTGCAAGGCAGGCAGACAGGCATGTAAAGCTGGAGCAAGCATGGCGTACGTGGCTGCATGGTGTGCGTGCTCCGTTGTGAACTCGGGCACTGTGAGGCCCTTGAGATGAAGGGGCAAAGGGGTTAATAAGAGGAGTCTCCATGCTGCTCCTGACACGTTCAAAGACTCTGGATCCGCCCTTTAACAAACACTGAGCACACGCACTGCACACGGCACGCACTGCAGACAGCACGCAGGAGCACTGGTGCTCTCCTCTGCACACCCCACCTGCATGGGGCACCACCCGCAGCACGCGAGTCCCTGGGCTTGTACACACAGGTGTGGTTGCTACTTGCACTCGCACCCCCGATTGGCCGTGCTGCTGCTCCTGCTGCTGTTGCCCTCCCTGCACATCTATGCTGTCCAAGCTGGGCCTAATCACCTGCAACTCCACCAGCACGTCCCCACCGTACCCACTCCCACCACTGCTGCTCTCACCCCCAGGCCCTGCACCTGCACCGCCTCCTCGTCCCCCCCTCAACCCCAACCCCTGCTGCTGCTCCTCTCTCATCCCCCCCCCTCCTGGCCCTCCCTGTGCACTCCATGCAGCCTGCACTGCCAGCAGCCTGTCCTCCCCCAGCCAGCATAGCGCGCGCACGCGCGGTTTGCCTTGCAGGGGCCAATGCTCCACAGGCGCAAGCAGCGGCTGCAACGCGTCCTCCCTGGTACTGCCCACGTAGGCATCGCCACACCCCACCAGCACGTCGTCCGCAACTTGGGGGTGCGGAGGGCCATGGGCGGGCTGGGCACTAGCGGCAGCTGCCCTGGCATCCAGCTCTTCCTGGAAAAGGGAAGGGTAAGAATAAGGGACTTGGCAAACACGAATGGCTCAAGTGTGTGTGTGGCAAGAAACGAGCAGCATGTGTTGCATGCTGGCTGTCACTCCCCTACACAGGACACAGTGAGCTGAAGACTTTAAAAGTGTGTGCAAGGCAAAGTTCCCAGAGAACACAAGTGCTGCAGCCCCATTGGCTGCATAACCGGAACGTTGCCCTACCAGTATAGTGTGAGCTGCTGATTGCCACGGGCATAGACACATTCGACTCAGGACCAGGGCCAAGGCCTCATTGGTACTTTCAGGCGGCAGTGATAAGGATGAGACTGTGCTGTCCCTAGCAGAGAAAGGCAAGGAGGCCGGTCCCAACACCCTTCTTCCCTGCCTTCCTTCCCACCCATACCCCACACGCACACACAGCGCGCACCTCTAGCGTCTCCTCCCACAAGTCCTCCTCGCAGCTGCGCAACAGAGCCAGCCGCCCATCCGACATGGCCACAGCCACCGCCTCATCTGCCGCCTGCATGCTGCTGCTCACAGCCAGCGCGGCCACAGAGGAGGGCAGCACTGCACGGGCGGCAGACATTGGGGGGGGCACCACAGAGTGCCTGCGAGGCCAGGGGTTCGTGTTGGTGTGGATGGTTCTTCACAGGCGAAGAAATGGGGTGCGTGAGTGGAACGGAAGAGAAGTATAGGTGACCGGGAGCAACCAGGGTGAGGATGTTAAGAGCATGCAAGAGCAGGAAGGTGCACAGAGGCCAGGTCGTGCAGCGTGTGTTTGGACCTGAACGCGAACGCAAACGCGAATGCAAGCTTGTGTAGGAGTGTGCACTCATGTGAAAGCTGGGCGGGTAGGTGCCTGTGCTCCCAAAGCACAACGTCACACAAAACCATGCATGTGTGCTCAAATAAATGGTGCGTAGTGTGTGATGATATAAGGTCCAGCATTCAGGTTGAAGATGCAAGGGATTGGACAGTCCCAAGCAGAGAGACAATTGGAGTGTGAAAGCGGGTATTGGACAACACAGGTGTGCAGCACAACCAGCGGCCCAGCCTAGCATGATGTCCTCATGCAACGTCTGCACGTCGTCCCACTGCTCCCAAAGCAGCAAAGCCACAGAAAGTCACCCAGATTACTCAAGTAGGGCAAGCAAAGCTGCCAAGCCACCACGATCTTGCTCTCTCTCACACACACACACACACACACACACACACACACACCTAAGCGGTGTGATCAGCAGCTGCCTGCCATCCACCACCACTGCAGTGCCTCGGTCGCTCACGCACGCATCCCACAGCACCTGCATCTGCTCATACGCCGCGCCACACTGCATGCCTCCCCCCCCTGGCACCACCACATGCAGCCGGCTGGCCTGCTTGTCATCCCAAAGTACAAGCGGAGCAATCCCCCAGCCACTGCTGCTTTCAGCACCCCCATCCTGCTGCTGCTGCTGCTGCTGCTGCACGCTGTACCGCCTCTCCAGCTTTAGGTACCAGTGCCAGTTGCTCCGATGCCACACCTGCAGCTGCCACTCTCGCTGCCCCCTTCCTTGCTGTCCGAGCCCTTGCTGCGACGACGTTGCGTGAGACTCCTGTTCCTGTTGTTGGCCCAAGTGCTGTGGTTGCTGCTGGTGGCTATCCCCTGCCCCATCCTGCCCCTCCACTGCTTGCAGCACCGCCAGCAGCTCGGAGTCACTGCTCCACTCCAACCTAGCCACGTGCCCACGCGCACGCAGGGGGAAACCCCCATGGCCCAGCCCGTTGCGCTCATACAGCAGCACACGTGGTGGCGGAGGTTGTGGTGGCGGCAGCAACGTTTGTTGCTGCTGCTGCAAGCTTGCCGGCGTTGCATCTCCCTCCCCCACCCGTTCTCCTGCCCGCTGTTGTGAGGGTTGTGTACCAGCTCGCGGGGCTGCCCGCTTGGCCGGAAGACCACTGCCTCCGGGCTTGCTGCTGTGTGCCTGGGCTGTTTGCTGCTGCACAGTGTAAAGGTGACGGCCATTGGGCTGCCAGGCCAACACAGGCAGCAGACCCTGTGCGTCCTCACACGTGGAATGGAGCTGGCAGTTGGCTGTGCGGTCCCACACGTGCATCACGCGCTGAGGGGTCCTGCGCACAGAATAACGCATCGTCCATTTTGCATTGCGGCAAGCTCAAGGCCAGCGGAGAATTACAGAGTCAAAGGCTATGGTGCTTGCACGGGAGTTGCAACAGGGGGAACAACGAAGGCCAGGCTGCTTGTGCGCCCATGTACAATCTGCATGTGTTCCTTTTTGTGTGCGACAATATGCACTTATGCATGTGACTCTGAGCAAGTCTAATGGAGCCCTCTCACAGCGCTCCCACACAGGTGTTGTTCCACAAGTCCTGGGGGGCCTTGGAAAGCCGAGCGCACACAAATTTGAGCTGCACCTCTGTAAGACTGCCCTGTGCGAAGCTCTGCCTGTGAGGCTCTGTAATGCTTTGTGTGCCATGCACAAGTCTGGGCTGCTGCTCTGCACCAATGACTGAGTACACACAAATCCGGGCTGCAACTCTACAAGACTGCCCTTCCAATCAGCAGGCACACACACCCGTCTCTCATGGCCCGGTGCGACGTGGCAAAGAACTTGCCGTCCCCCCTCCAGCTGAGCTGCACATCCCGGAACCAGCTTTCAGGGTCCTGGCATTCAGGCGGAGGGTCTGCCAAGTGCACCTCAGCCAACAGCTCCCACTCCTGGCAGCAGCCCATGGACAGACAAGCGGGCAGTAGGTGTCGCAGACAATGCAGGTGGGAGCAGGTATGACAGAAAAGGCAGGCGGGAGCACGTGTGTCAGACGGGTAGCAGGTGTGACAGGAAACAAGGCAGGCAGCCAGCCATGCGTGACAGGCAAGCAGCAGGTGTGATAGGGAAGGCAGGCAGTCAGCTGGCATGACAGGTGGGCCGCAGGTGTGGCGGAGAAAGGGAGCTATGACAGGCGGGCAGCAGGTGTGGCGGAAAAGGCAGCTATGACAGGAAACAAGGCAGGCGGGAGCAGCTATGACAGGCGGGCAGCAGAGGTGTAACACTCTGGGCACTGCCCAGCATAGAGTGGAAGGCAACAGCAGGCCTGCTGAGTGTGAGTCAAAGCAAGTCTTAGGTAAGGTGAGTGAGACACAAGCTCACAAAGGTTGGATGCACGATTAACTCAGGATGAAGAACATGCAGTGCAGCTTTCCTAGGGCCAGGGTGGGTACATATGTTTGCGCATGCGCAGAGGGGCCCTCGTGCAGGTGGGGATGCCTGTGGATCAGTTCCAGTAGATTTCAAATCCCCGTTGCTGCTCGCGCTGGCAGGTTTTAAAGCCACTGCAACTCTACACACGCTCTTGCCCAGCAGCATGACATGTACAGATGCTTGAAGGAAGTGAAAACGGCAACAGTGGTAGCAGCTGAAACATTTGCACAGGGGCAGCGGGAGCGGAACAAATGCTGGAGTAGCCAGCAGCCGTACCTGGTCCATGAGGAGTATGTTGCCCATGCCACTGACAGCGGCAAACACCTCTCCATCAGGGCTCCACTGCAGAGCTACGATGCCTCCCTCAACAGCCCCCACCTCTTCCAGCTGCTGCGTGTCCACATTCAGCAGCAGCAGCTCACCGGTGGAGAGGCTGATGCAGATGGCCTCCAGCTCAAGGCTGAAGCAAAACCCAGTCACCACGCTGTCGGGGCCCCCAGCCACAGCGCTGATGGATTGCCGCCACTCAACCTGGAGCACAGCAGGTGGGGAGCACGCGCGGCAGGAGTAAACAGGGAAACCTTTGGTTAGAGGCATCAAAGCATGTCCTGCTACACTAATCCCTCTATTTGAGTGCAGAGCTCGCATGATACCTTTATTTCTGGGAGCACACGCACACGCGCACTTGCATGTGTTACATATTTATAATACAGTCTTTCACATGAGCAGCCTAGCAGTCACACTTTTTGACTGATGGCTTAACTCTGTAAAGCCTGTAAAACCTGTGTGCGTGTGTGCATGTGTGTTTTTGTGTGTGTCCACGTGTGCATGCATGCATGCGTGCGTGTGCGTGTGCGTGTGTGTGTTGCGTGTGTGCGTGTGCGCGCGCGTGTGTTTGAGCATGCGCATGTGCACGTGTGCATACATGCGTGCATGTGTGTGTGCGTGTGTGTGTGTGTGCGGGCACGCACGTGTGTGCGAGTGTGTTTGTGCATGTGCGTGTGCGTGCGCGCGCATGCATACGTGCTTGCATTCATGTGTGTGTGTGTGCGCGTGTGTGTGTTTGTGCATGTGTGTGCGCGCGTTCATACGTGCGTGTGTGTGTGTGTGTGCGTGTGTGTGTGTGTGTGCGTGCGCGTGCGTGCGTGTGTGCGCGCAGCGCGTGTGCATGTGGGGTTATCACTGATGCGGCATGTGTCTGCAAGGTTTACATAAAACAAAATATGGTACAAGGGTATGCATGACGAACGGCTCCAAATCCCCCGATTGGTTTTACTTTCACATGCCTTGCTGCATTGAGGAACAGACCATTTGGTGCAGTACCCTGCTAGAGAGGCAATACAAAATCCTCTTCTTAAGCCTCACCTTGAAGGTTTCCAGGGATAAGCACAAGACATCACAGTGGGAGGTGGCAATATAAAGCCTGGGCTCTGTGGAGTTCAGGCAGCACTTCACTGCATGCTCATCCTCCTCAAGAGGCAGCAGAGCCCCCAAGTCCTCTTCCAAAACCAAATTCTTCATGCCTTTGAATTAATTAAGCTTCAAATGATGCACAACGGGAGTAGTTAGTTGCCGGCAGTCAATTCTTAACTGCTTGCAGTGGTGCAAGCCATTGCTATATCCAATAATTGAGAACAGCACAGCTGCAGCAAATTGAGGTCCAGTCAAACGTGTAAGCAGCAACCCAGTTGCTGGCGGGATGGACGCCTACGAGAAGCTGGTGAGGGTTTGACCGCACTGGCCAGGCACCTCGCACGGCACTGGCTGTGACGCAGTACTCTGTGTGGATGTGGACTCAGAAGGCTCGCGTTGACCCTTTTTTAGGAGAAAATCGGGGAGGGGACCTACGGCAAGGTCTACAAGGCCAGGGACATCAACACCGGCAAGCTGGTGGCGCTGAAGAAGACGCGCTTGGAGGTCGGTGAGGGGGTAGGCCCTGCGATCGCAGGGCAGGGCGGAAAGCTGTAACATCTGTGTCCCGCCGGTGCGGAGGACTTCCTCCTGTAACCTCACCGCGCCCCTGCAAGCTTACCCCCGCCCCAGATGTCGCGTTCCTTGATGTCATGTGTTCGATGGTTGCCAGTCTATGCATTGAGGTGGCAAGGGATGCTGTGGGGAATGCCGATGGCTGGAGGGTTGACTGTTCCACCCCTTTCCCTTCCCGCTACTGCAGATGGAGGAGGAGGGCGTGCCCTCGACCACGCTGCGAGAGGTATCCCTGCTACTGATGCTGAGCGAGAGCAACCACGTCGTGAAGTGAGTGGGGGCAGCGGTTATGCCAGTGGGGGAAGCGAGGTTACTGAGGGCTGTCGTTGTGCCACTGTCCAGCATTGACCCGCACAACCCTGCCATCGCCCACCGCAGGCTGATTGCTGTAGAACACGTTGAGGAGAATGGCAAGCCCTGCCTGTACCTGGTGAGTGGGTGCTGGGGAGTGCTAGCAGGCAGGCCTGTTCCAGGCCCCTTGGGACCAGCCCCTCCACTTCCACGCACTGCACGTTGCGCACAGGTGTTCGAGTACTTGAGCACAGACATGAAGAAGTGGATGGACAGGAATGGCAGGGGGCCAGCCCACCCGCTGCCAAAACCAGCCATCAAGGTGCGGGGACCATCTTTGCACCTGCTGTAGCAGCTACTGACAGCCTGGTCCCTCTGGTCCCTGATGCAATGCAAAAACTGTAACGATGTGTTGGGAAGATTCACTCTCATGCACATTTTTGAAGCAGGTTGTAGAGGATGAGGGACTGTTGGAACTCAGCCTCAGCACGCTGAATACAGCACTCCTGTCAGTGAAGTGATGTGCACCATGCTCCTGGTGCACCAGCATTCCATCCCTCAATGCCAGTATCCAGCTTAAAACCTTGCACTTCAACCAATCTCCGTTTGCTGCACAGAGCCTTACGTACCAGCTGATTAAGGGCCTAGCGCACTGCCACAAGCACGGTGTCATGCACCGCGACTTGAAGCCCCAGAACTTATTGGTGGATGACAGCATCATGTGCTGTAAGATTGCTGACTTGGGATTGGGCCGCGCCTTCAGTATCCCCATCAAGAGCTATACACATGAGGTATGTGACTGCAGCGTAGTGTGCGCTTGTGCCGATTTGGCACTGCCTCAGCAGACTTTGAATGCTGCCAGCTATTTTTTCCCCTCTGGCGCCACATCTGCAGCGCAAAGCTTCCATGCCTTGGCTTCCATTTGTGAATTGTGATGTCAAGTGGCCCTGCTGTTTACACTAGTAGCATACCAACCTTGAGTTCTACAATTGTGAATAGAAGGACCTCTTGGCAAGTGAGTGCCAAGTTGGACAGCGCTCCTGTGTACCACCACAATTTTGGCTGTGATGTATACGGCATGCGTGCTGCCTTGTTCAATGTCATGAACAATCCAAGTCTCTGAGCAATGAGCAGGTCTGGTATCAGCGCTGACAGCATGCTGTTGTCCTTGTGTTCCCTCTCCAGCAGTTAAATTTTCGCAGGAATTACAGTGCATGCATCATGGGATTTTTTTCCATTTTAAATGTTCAAAGGCAGCGTGCGGAATATGAGTACATGCGCCTCACATCTGAGCCTTATGTTGTATGGTGCAGATTGTGACCTTGTGGTACCGAGCTCCTGAGGTTTTGCTGGGCTCTACACACTATTCAACGCCTGTAGACATGTGGAGCGTGGGCTGCATCTTTGCCGAGCTCGTGCGGAAGGTGCGGCTAACTTTAAGCATGTCTACTGTGGGGTTGCCATGCTTTTGTAAATGTTGCTGCACTAGTCATTGTTCTTGCTCCAGGTCTGGCTTTCCACCAATCTAGGGACAAAGATGTAGCTGGGTTGCTAAGCATCAGCCGCAGATGGGCTGCTGGCTTCATGCTGCATCAAGTTCGGATTTCTTCTATGCCTTTTGCAGACACCTCTATTCCCTGGAGACTGCGAATTGCAACAACTGCTGCATATCTTCAAGCTGCTTGGAACGCCAAATGAAGAAGTCTGGCCTGGAGTGAGCAAGCTCCGCGACTGGTAAGTAAATCGTCCAGCTCGTTAACGGTTGCACATGTTTTGTGTGGGAATGCAGTGCACATGACGATGATTTTCTATAGCATGTGCAACAGTCAGACAGCTTTTGGGGTGTAGGGCGATTGTTCATTTGTGCTCTGGAAAGTCTGGTACGTAGAGTGGAGCAGGCTTCACTCTATTTAGTTGTGGCAATGCATAAGCCCCTTGCTCAGTTAGTGCTCGCACACCCTCAGCTCAGTGCAAATTCCATGACCCATTTGAGGCATCAGGGCATTTTATGGTCGCTTGTCGACACTTGCACTGATGCTTGCACACACATGCCTGAACAGCCCAAAAAAACCTTGTCTGTTGCAGGCACGAGTTCCCCCAGTGGCACCCACAAGACCTGTCACGTATCTTCCCCACGCTGGAGCCTGAGGGTGTGGATCTGCTTAAGAGGATGATTGAGTACGACCCTGCCAAGCGCATCTCGGTGCGTCCTCCTCCATCTTTGGCTGGACAAGATAATACAGAAGAAGTGGTAGTATTGTGGATGAAACCTGTGCAACGCTTATAATGGATGGGTCGTTTTGCGCATAGCAAGTGCCTGGGTTGCTTATAAGCTTGCTGTTGCCAGAATAAAGTCTGGATCACGTTTCCTCGTGCTGGGTTGTGTGGTGCCTGTGCTCCCGCGCAAACACCTCTGTCACTGACACCTTCAAACAACTTGCTGCTGCAGGCCAAGGAGGCCCTGAAGCACCCCTACTTTGATGACCCCATGATCCGGGAGGTGGATCAGCTTGAGAACCCCGAGGTGCGAGCCCGAGACTGAGCTCAACCGCGGACGTTTGGCTTTGCTCCCCACCTTTCTCTTTTTGTAGAATATATCTTCAGTGCATGCCAGCTGCATGCGCTTGATTTTTTCACAATAACTACATTCTTGGAGCTGCTTCCTGTGTTGGTCTTTGGTTCAAAGATAAACGGATGCCAGGGATCTCATGATATTGTGTTGTATTTGTCATATGTTGTGTGGCCAATGCCCAGCATGTGAGACTTGTCTGTGTCATGTCAGGGGCTGCTTTGTTCCATCATGGTTATATTTCCACGCGTGTATGTATGGCACAGTGTATTGATTTCGATGGATAGCTTGATTGCAAGGTTCAATGCGACAAGCGGGGCAGTTTGCTCCATCACCACTGTAACCTCAGTCGGCTTTCTTCCTTCTTGCTGCCTGAGACGAGTGTCTGAGAAGTCTAGTGCATGAATCTGACAAGCAGAACCGTTGGCTCCGGACCCACAGTAACCTCGAGTGGCTTCCAAACTGCCCAAGAAAGAGGCCCAATGCTAATTACGTATGCCACGCCAGATGGTCCACATAGACAAACACTGCTAGCTGGCTAAATTGCATTTAGTGTCAACACATTCGTTAAGACGGGGTAGTCTTTCTTGAGAAAGGGTTACAAGGGGTTGGCCTACAGCCCGAGAATCTGACTGATCGGCTGCTGGTGAGACGTTCTCATCCAGCATCAAAAATTGAAGCCAATTCTGACAAAAATGAAAACCTGTACGAGTCTTGATTCAGAAAAGCATTGACCTTAAGATCGGTCAAAATGTGAAAGCTCGCCAAGAAAGGAATACCGTACAAAAAATATATCATCCCGCAAAAATAATGTGTTTCAGGGGTGCAGGATGACTGCGGACACCTGAAAAAATAATCGTTTTTGAGCATGCGGGAATGTGCGTGAAAGTGACAAATAATTGTTTATGAGATTTGTTTGAAGCATGGGTTAAGAAGGCGCCGGTCGACAGCAAGGAATAGGAAGCTTCCTAAAGCCCCCTCCCAGTGAGCAGGAGTGGCAGCAGCAGTAAATGACAAGGGTTACAAGGGGTTGGCCTACAGCCCGAAAATCTGGCTGATCGGCTGCTGGTGATACATTCTCATCCAGCATCAAAAATTGAAACCAGTTCAGACAAAAATTTTGAAAATCTGTGCGAGTCTTGATTTAGAAAAACATTGACCTCAAGATTAGTCACAACGTGAAAGCTCGCCAAGAAAGGAACAAAATCAGTGTTTGGAAGCTGGGCAAAAGTGTGTAACGGTTTAAAAAGATCAATGAACAGGTCCTTGTATTTTCTGCGCAGCTCACACAACTCATAGCAATTGCAGTAGAAAAGAACATGTTTCTCGTCCTGGACTTCAGCACATCCACACTTATCACAAATATTTGAACCACCCAACCATTTACAGGACTCGACCTTCAAGCAGTGGGCACGAAGCCTAAACCTACTCACATTCCTCATGACTCCTTTATCCAGATCCTTAAACAAATATGATGGGATACAGAAGGGTGTGCGTCCTGTTTGATTCAAAGGTAATCCACACCAATGATGGTAAGTCACTGCTTTTCTGTTCACCTCTCGGGGACTTAGGGCGTCTGCTTCCCTCCAAACCTTCTGCTGTCTGTACCTCAAATCCCCTAAAAGATCCTGCATGGGTATCTTGGAAGCACTCAGTAATTTCCGTTTAAACACCTCCTCATTGCGCATGCCATTAAATGACTTAGATACATGAGCAGACCAACAGGACTCACCCCTATCAGCAAGGTGTAAACCTGCCTTCAGCACTTGGCGTAGTGTTTCACTGTTCGAAACAAGCATGTTGTTGAAAAATTTAACAGTAGCCCTAAACCAATAAAACTACAAGGGCTCTTGACCACACTCTCTCAATACTGGCCAGTTCGTGGCAGTACTTTTCACACCTAGAAAACGCCTTAGAGAGCATAGTTGCCTTTTTTGCAAATGGCTTTTGAATTCACTGCCTTCTCGTAAGTACTCTGTACCCCACACTTGGCACGCGTACATCCCAGCCGGAATGCCATACACCTTAGAGAGCCAAATCAGAGCATGCGGCCTATTCTTTAGATCATGTTCATGCACAAATTCCTTGATCCTTCGCTGGGCAGCCATGTAAGGTCGCACTGCATGCTCCTCAGACACCTTCAGATTCATGTGCTTGTCCACAAGCATACCGAGGTATCTAAACTGCTCTTTCTCTGGAAGAGCCACGTCTCTATACATGAAAGTAGGCAGAGAAGAACACGACCTACTATTAAAATGCATGACCTCTGACTTTGATGTATTGACAGTCAACCCCTGTCTTATTGCATAAGCCTGTAACCTATTCAGCATAACTTGCATTTCACCTGGGTCATTGGTAGTTAAACTTAAGTCGTCTGCATATAGCATGTATGAAACGCCATTCACTCCATCCCCTGTCACAGCACCTCTGATACCTTCACTAATATCTCTGCCCATATCATTGATGTATAGAGAAAACAGGAGAGGGGACAGGGGACAACCTTGCTTGACTCCATTTGTTGGACGCACACTTGCCCTTTTATCCCCATCCATCAGAATATATTCATCATCCTGGTACATTTCCTTAATTGCCTGGAGAAGTAATGCAGGCATGGCAATGCGTTGTAGATGGTCCCAAAGTTGCAAACGGGGCACAGTGTCGTAGGCTTGAGAGAAGTCAATGAAGGCAGTAAATGACACAGGCCAATGAGTTTCAGCAGCTGAGCAGGTCTTCTCATTGTGTGCGCCTTTCATGCGCTTTTGAAGATCCTCCCTTTCAACTTTGAAAGTTTGAGTGCAAGGGATCCTTGCAGAAATTTGCATGCTGGCCAATTCTTGCTAGTTTTCGCATGCTGGAGCAGCATGTACATGCAGTACTTAGGGCAAAAGGGGGCTGATTGCCCCTGCGGGAACATGCGGGAAACTTAAAAACAAATACTGAGGGGGGTGCGGGATTAAGGCGGGATGCATGAAATAATTATTTTTTTTAGGGGTGCGGAATGATCCACATTAGGTACGGTAAAACCAGTGTTTGGAAGCTGGGCAAAAGTATGTACCATGTTTCTTGAGAAAAATCCCTCCAATTGCAGTAAAAAATGATATGTACTTTCGTCTTGCACTTCGTTGCAGCTAAACTTGTCACATAAGTCTGCGAGACCGAGCCATTTGCAAGTTTCAAGGGTTTACATTGGTAACCTACAGCCTGAATCTCTATGTTGCTGGTGGAAAAATCACAGCCAATTACTGGTCTTACTACCAGGACGTTCACGTTTAGTATTCCCCTTGCCCTCTACCCCAGTTCCTTTATCAGGACTTACCCAAACATATTATGCGGAGCGTCACACCACGGTGGCCTGTTTTAATCTTCATGTTCACATCCTCAAAGTTTAACAAACTACTTGGAATGACAATATCTCTCTGCCTGTGATCATTGTGATGCTCAAGATGATGTGCAGGATGAGCAGCATGCAATTTTTTTTTTTACATGAACGCATCCCCAGGTTTGTCCTCTTGGGCTAAAGTATGCTGGCTTTCATGAGTGGCTTTCGTGAGTGTGGGCATGAACCTTTACAATTTTATTGGTTTTGCGCAGCAGTTAGGCTTAACGAAGCTTTACTGCGCAGCAACAGCACTACTCTCACTAAGGTACTGCAAGCAGATGTTGAAATGAATAGTCTTTCCCGTAAATGCTGGACCTCAGAATGTTTGGCTGCATGCACAGGCTTGGACAGGTACAACTTGTTAACTCATTGTGTTCGGTCTGGGCAGCCTATAGTCATGAGGGAGTTTGTTGTTGATCTGATAAAAAGGCTGCGAGGTGTGTGGAATGCTGATGCCTTCAAGGCATGCCAAATTGGCAGAACATGGTGAACACACGAACAAATTAGCCAAGAATCATTACAATAATGGTTACAATGGTTACAATGGGGGGTGACCTTCAGCCAGGTCGTTTGGCTGATCGGCTTGTGGCTGGTCTTTGCCAGCCAAAAATAAATCCATAAGCTCAGACATAAAAAAGAAAAGCTTTGCATTTCGCTGATGAAGGAACTGATGAACAAATTGAGAGCTCACTTGATGCAGTAAAAAAGGTTGCATCTCAACAATATCCTGGAAGTAAGGTTCAAAAAGCGCTTGATACTTGCGGCGCAGAGAACAAACGTGTTCATCAGTACAGTTAAAAAGGACATGTGCTTCATCTTGAGTTTGGTTGCAAGGACACCTGTCACACACAGAGGTACCATCATCCTGCCAAACTGCCGATTCAACTTTCAAAGTATCATTACTGGATGGCACTTCCTTTCAGACCTTGGTCTGTTCATGGCACGCCCTTGTCTGTCCCCAGGTATTCGCATCTTGATTTGGGCAAGCGCGCGCTGAGAAACATGGCACATTTTCGCTTACATGCCCACACTTTAAGAGTTGAGACGTCACTTTGGCAGGAGCACACATCTGCTTGTGATAGGTGTGACCAAGGAGGACCCCAAGATGAAAAGCATGCCGTGTTCCTTTGTTCTTGCGCTTCTGTGTGTTCTCTTCGAAGGGCTCATGCACAGTTAGTTTCTGACTTCCCCTCTTCTCATAGAATTTTGCTGGACGATTCAGGCACTTTCTACTATTCTCAAGCTAGCTCTGAGGATGTTTTTCATTTCTTGCAGAAGCAAACTAATGAGACTTATCGTTTTATTTCCGATCTCATGGATACTTTTTTCTGTGCAGTTGGAACAGTTGAGCAGACTGAGCAGCCAAACTACCTGGCTGAAGGTCAAGCCCCATTGTAACTTGTAATTTGTATAAAGTATGCTGGCTTTCAAGCTATTTTTTTCTTTTTGCTTCCTTGTTCTTCTTTTTCACTATCCCACCCCACTATCCACACGACTCCTTGTCTGTATTTCACTCACCATGTACGGTCTTTTGGTGTGTATACTTTTTTAAACCAGAACGATAACAGGCTTTGTCCGTTTCTCCATACCATTCTGCTAGGTGTGGGCTTTTCTTGTGGGCGGGGTCATCTATATCCCCCACACTTAGGAGCGACTCAAAGAGCTTGATCTTGACACTCATACAGTCATCACAATTGCCCTGAAGCTTCATGCTCATTCTGTCCAGTCCGCTCATAAATTTGCTAGCACTAGAAGCGTTCTTGACAAGACTTCTTTCAACGATCATCACCAAGATCAGGCACGGGCTACTGCCAGTAACCCCCCTGATCTCCATTGATTTTTTCCTTTTCTTTTGGTGGATATATGGTGCCTCGGCCCGGCCCTAGGTGTATCCTTTCCTTTACTGATGTGGGGAGTGTTTTCACTGCCTGCGTAGTTTTCCTTTTTTCCTTTCCTGCATGGACCTTTTTTAATAAACAGGCTTGCAGTCAGTTGTTTTAACAGGACTTCTGTCCCTACAACCTTCTGTCACCTTCTATATCAGCAGGGACGCCATGCAGTTTGGACAGGCAAAGCAGAGCATGCAGTTTGTCTGCAAGGTCATGCGTGCCAGCAAAATCTCTTACCCTACTCTGGGCTGCAATGTGTGTGCTACACAAGTAGTTGCACAGCATGCAACCCTCAAACTCTAATGCTCATTGAAAAAGTAGCCCAGCGAACTTTCTTTAATGCACATGGCCGTTGAGCTTGCGTGGTTTTCTTTCCTTTCCATTCAACTTCTTTCCTGGGAACAAAGAAGGGCGCACCATGCACAGTCCTCTCTTCCAGAGGAAGGCCAGTTCAATGATGGCAATCAGTAGTTTTGCTTGACTGCCCTCAATCATGATGCTCAGCCGATGCAGCCTCACACCTCATGCCCAAGCTGCCCTCTAGGCAGGTACAGCTATGTATCCCCTCTGCACCCCCAAATAGTGCACGTTTCTAAGACGCCGGCGGTCTTGGAAACTTCATGAACCAAGTTGATGTTTTGGGATGAGCCCATTTCGTGTCAGCATGCCGGAAAAGCTGTGACTGTGTTATATGTACCGCTCTTTTTATCCAGATCAGACCGATTTGGTTACAGAGCCTCCAGATTGGACTGATTTGGGTACAGGCATTTCTTGCTTCAGCTAAACTGCCCACATGGGGCAGGTACAGCTATGTAACCCTTTCCTTTCCTTTACTAGGTGACCCTTTCTTTCCTTCCATGCCACACGCCTTGCAGCATTCTCCTCAAATCAACAACGAAACTTTCTATGTTTACAGGCTGCCCAAACAAATACACAGCCTGTCAGTGTGTAAGCATTGCACCTATGCAAGCCCAAGCATGAAGACAAAAACTCTGAGGTCCAACGCAAACCAATATTAACTTGTGCCTGTAGCACCTTCTGAGTGTCCCTACCCGATATAGGGGCTCAAGGAAGCATTGTAGATCACAGTGGCGTAGAACCAACAAAAACGCAATGGATCTCGTTCACATCCTCGCAGCAGACCATGTAGGCCACCAAGGATGCGCTTCGGAAAGCACAGGCACACAATTTGCAAGGGGCAGCCCATTCATCCCCTTCCTGCATTTAATCAGTGCTATTTGGCAAGCATAAATGCTAGCGTATATGCGTCAGTCAGCCAGAGCATGACATGCTGCCTATCTGTGAAACGCTTCTCAGCTGATGCCTTTCTGTGAAACGCTTCTCAGATACGGGCTGTCTAATCCCCAACAACCAGTCAAGAAAAGAGCAAAACATATGCTCAGCGATAGACTCTTGGCTGCGACTTTTGGTGAAGAGCATGCCCAGCCGCCAAAAGTTCTTGTTGGCCAAATGGAAACCTCCAAGAGTGGGCAAAAGTACACCTGCTCCCTTTGAGTCAAGTGCACAATCTCAGAAGCATTAATCAACACCCCCCTCCAACTGATGCTAGGTAGCACACACATGCAGCATGCCTAGCATCAGTTGGAGCTGATCAGGCCAATTAGCGGTGGTACTACCGTAATATAAAGGTCGTCTGCGTAGAGAATGTGCATGGCCCGCACCTCAGTGACAGAAACGAGATCCCCCAGACTTCTCCCCTGAGCTGTTCATGGATATAAGCATCGGAGCAACCTCGTTAAAACAAGTTGATATGTGGTATGCAATAGCCAAGGTAAGGCATCACAGTGGCCCTTCTATAAAGACTCAGGAAGTGTTGTTCTTGGCAAAGGGTGATCCTGCCATGAGCACAACAAGTATGCATCTTGCCAAAAGGCGTAAGGCGCCGCGCTTTGTGCAGCACAAATGAAATTAAGTGCAATGATTTAAACTAGGTCAATGGGTCAGTCGCACATCAAAGTACCTCACACGGTCAGGAACCACTCATTTCACTGACACAGGGGAGGCCCTTGGGCTTGCTGACTGTTTTCTGGCACCTTCACTTGCAGTTGCCGTTGCAGCTTCTTGCTTTGCCAGTCCAAGTGCCTCCAACCTTGCTTGGGCCTGCGCCTGCGCCTGTGCTTGAGCCTGTGCACGCCATTTTGCAAAATCCCCCAGCTTTGCTGCAGCCATATTTCCACGCAGATGTTTGTCTTCCGCCAATGCACTGCTGATGGCTGTGCTGATGTGAGCTGTGGACGCGATGGCCTCCTCAAGAGCTGCGACCCGTGCTCCTTGCACATCTGCATTGCTCAGCTTGCGTGCGTCAGCAGGAGACGGCAGGATGCGCCGCAAGTATGCCTTCGGCTCCAGATCCACTGTGGTGCCATCCTTGAGGAAGCGCTTGGGCAAGGACGAGTGCTGCTGCTGCTGCTGTTGTTGCTGCACGCGTGACGCTTGACGGGTGACGTGGCTAGCTCCCGTGGGTGGAGGAGGGGGGGTGGCAGGGGGCGTGGCTTGCTTCTTGGGCGAAGAGCTCCTGCCCCTGGACCGCCCGCTTTCCAGGCTGGATGAGTTGAGGGTGCGGTTGAAGGCGGCCTTGGCTTCCTCCTCCTCCTCTGCCAGCTCCTGCAGTGTCAGGTCAACAAGTGACAGCAGTGCTGTGCATCAGGTGCCCAGGGCTCAGAGCACTTCTTGTGGGTGTATGCCCTGTGTGCATAATTGCACACACGCACATACTCAAACAATCCTGAAGTTGGAATCTGGGAGGTCCGCAGGTGAGAGGGTACGGACGTGCTGGCCTGACCTTCTCTGATACCTGGTGACGCATCGAAAATGCCCATCATCAAGCACTCCAAGGAATCATTCAACAGTTCCAACCGAGCAGCCAGACACCCTACGTATGACAATGAGGTCACCCCAAGATTTAGTAAGGAGGCTTTGCAGAATGCGTACCTCCTGCAGCCTTTCCAGCAGCTGTGCAGCCTGCTGTGCGCGCGCCCCTCCTGCAGGCTTCTCGTTGCCTTTGGAGGCTGCCTGGCGTGGGGCTGCTTTGGCCTGGGCATTGGCGCTGGCAGCAATGCCGCCCCATGTATCCTGCAGCGCCCGGAAGTGCCGTGCCTGCGCACGCACAGAAACACAGACAGAAAGGACCTGAAGACACTTCATTGCTGCAGTGCTCAGAAAGTGCCATGCCTGCGCACGCACAGAAACAAAGACAGAAAGGAGCTGAAGATGAGTTGTTGCTGCATCCAGGTCGTCCTTGTCAGCGTTTTGCAGCAGGGCTTGCTGGCCAAGCACACCTCCCTTCTCAACCCAGCTCACTGGCACCACCTCACCACTTGCAGGCACCACTGCATCGTTAAAAGGCACCAACACATGCACCACCTCATCTCTTGCAGGCACATCGCACGCACAGCTTACTCACTTGCCACAAATTCTGAACAGCTGTAATTGAACCTGAATGTCCTGCATCCTGCCCCAACAGTCCATGCATGTATGACCGCGCAACGCAAACAATTACACACACGCACACACCTGTGAATCGTCTGCAGTGAGCGGGCACATGCGCTCATCTCCCGTCGCCAGCACGCTCAGGCGCCACTGCAGCTCACGTTCCATTCCCACTTCTGCTGCCTGTGGACCCCTGCCCGATGGAGGCAGCAGGTGCGCAAGGCTAGCCGGCAGTTGCCCGCTCCCACTCGCTGCACCCCCGCCTCCGCCCTTGCCCTTCTCCCCTGAGGGAGTTCCTCCTCGCGAGGGCGGCGCTGCCGCTGCAGCTGCTGCTGCAGCTGCGGCTTCATGGGATGGCATGGGGATAGCCCCTGTGATGGGATCTGGCTGCCATCCCTCAGGACAATCCTCAGGCCTGAGCTCCATCTGCACCAGGTACTTGCCCGCATCCAGGTTCAGGTTAGGGAGCAGCGCCTGGCCTGCGTCCCCCCTGCACTCGGCATCCACAGGGTACTCCTGGCCCCAGGTCACCTGCTCTGCGGTGGGCACCTTGCACACGCGCAGCCGGAGGGGAAGCGTTGGGTGCGTGGAGGCCAACAGTGCCACCTGCGTGCAGTGCGGTGATGCATACTTCACAAATGGTCATAGGCTTGCAATGGACGCTTCTGAGGAGCTGGGCAGGTGAAATAAGAGGCTGCAGTTTTGACAGCAGTTGCGCAGTTAAGATGCAGGCGCATTTGAGGAACATGTTCGTATTGGAGCACTGTCGCTTTCATGCTCCAACCTTCAAATCTGTACGCCCTTGAAATAGAATCCCGCACTTTCAATCAAAGCCCCAAGCGCAGCCTTGTCTCCCCATCCTAACCCATTCCACCCACCTGTACAGGTGCCAAGGGCGTGAGCACTTGCCGCGTTAGAATGCACCGCGCGTTGGCCGTGTACAGCCCGCCTGCCATTTGTGGCTTACCCACAGGCGCCTCCACCACGCTCGCCAAGGGGTAATCACTGATGAGCTGCAGGAACCAGGACCCCGTCCCAGGCGCATCAGATGTCCCTGGGAGTCCCCCTGCACCCGCAGCCCCCCTTCCTGAGCTTGGTCCTCCAGCAGCAGCACCCCCGGGTGCAGGCGAGTTTCCGGGAACTGTGCGCCTGGGGCTGGGTCCTCGGTCTTGGGAGGGCACTTTTGAAATGCCAGGACCGGGGGGGACAATGGCCAGGGCAAGTAAGGTGTAGCCTGCTGCATGGGGCTCCAGGCTGCGGGTGCCCATGTTGAGGATTCAGGCATTGGGGTGAGATTGCAGGAGGAGGGCTGGACTCAAGTAGAGGCGCAGGTGTATTGTTGTTCGAGTATTTTCAGGAAACAATGGTGTGGAGGCCTGGGGCTGTGCAGTGGCGGGCGTGAGTGTGTGTGTGTGTATGTGTGCGTGCGCGCGTGTGGATGTGTGTGAATGTGTGTGCAGTGCACACTGTGCACGCAGCTAATATGGGTACAACCGGCAACCTGAAGAGCAGTCCCGCATGCCTATTTGCGCGCTTACGAATGGAAAATCCAAGCAAGCTCCATGACGCGCCAAATAGTGTTGCACTTTTGGACCCAGATCACCAATGCTACCACAGAAGATGTCAGCTCCAACAGTGCTCTCTGTCTTGCATTTCTCCAGTCAAGGCCTTATGCTAGGTAAACCAAGGGGGAGTGGGGCGAAGAGAGCTGGGTGCACGTAAACGTGACATAGTGAGTGAGCAGCCCCTGTTCACAGGCAATCCATACCTGCATGGATACAGGCGGCCCGAGGGTGCGCTGGCCACCTCCTTGCCAGTAGCATTGTCCAGCAGCAACAACTTTGTCGCTGCCCGCACCTCCTCCCCAGACACAGACAGCGTGGCAGTGATGCGCGTTTGCTGCACCTGCTCCCCTGCTTGCCCTGCCACCCCTGCAGGCGCAGGGGGCCTGGCACCTGCATTGCTGGCGGTACCAGCTGCTGCGGCGTTGAGAGTGGCAGGCCCCCCCGGTGTATTCAGTGTCCGAGACGTGAGCCCCGCGCCCCCTCCCTCTGTCGCATTGGCTGCCGCCAACCTCAAGCCCTCTACATCTGCAGCCACCAGGTTGATGCGCATCAGCACAGCAGCGTTGCCCACTGTCAGCGGTGCGACGTACTCCCCGCTGAAATTGGTCACCGCTGGTAGTTGTGCGTCCCCTAAACCGATACCCACCAAGGGCCCTGGTGCAATACCACTCTTGCTACCTGCCCCCTCCCCTGCTCCTCCGCCTCCAGCCCCCACGCCCCCACCCCCATGCTCCTTGCCTTCCTTGTGCGCTTTGTCGCCCCTGCTGCTAGGCTTCTCTACGGGTGTGTGGCTGGCCTCCCCTTCAGCCTGCATCATCTGGGGTGGCTGTATGACTGGCTGCAGCACGTGCAAGGCAGGCAGGGCGGCTGCGGCCTCTGCCACCACCTTGGACAGCTCTCCAGCCATGCACCTGAAATAAAAGCGTGTGATGCAGCCACATGCTCAGCTCCGTGCTTTGGTGTGCAATGTTGGCATCAGGAGCAGATCCTGCATCAAAGGGCATTGCTCTGTTGTTGTTGTTGTTGTTGTTGTTGTTGTTGTTGTTGTTGTTGCACCTCAAGAGGCGCATGAAAGGGCACTGCTCTGCTGTTGTTGCACCTCAAGAGGTGCTGAGGTGCTGCCATAAGTCATGCTGTCAATGCGCAGATGTGGGTGTTGTGCTGGGCATGGGAGCAGCGGTGCAGAAAGCACCCAGCGTGAAGCACTTGGCCCAGTGTATGCACCTGAAGCAAAAGCCAAACCTGGCGCCAGCGCTATATCTAGCAGCCCAGAGTGAAAGGAAACGGCTGGCATCACAAACCAGGAGGCTGAATTCAAAGCCTCAGCTGATTTATGACAGCTGGAGCTGCAACGCTGTGATGGTGCACTCACTTGAAAAGCGAGGTGTGGTGAGTGGGTGGGGTGGTGAAGACCATGATGGCATGTGGGATGTCTGGGGGCACGGTGGCCCGCAGCAGGTGGCGTCCTCGTGGCAATTCCAGCATGGCACTCCCGCTTGTGAGTGCACGCAGGCGCATGCGTGTAGGCATGGGTCCAGGCTGCAGCAGCATGGGGGTGTGTATGCGTCAGTGTATTTGTGATTTCGCATTCAGTGCTCAACACACGCAGTCATTCTTCAGTGTGCAGGTGAGCACGCATGAGCAAGGTTTCCAATGCTCTAGACGGAAACATGTACGCCATGTGCGTAGCGAATGATCACTTATAGGAGTTGACACATGTAAACCCAGGGCAGACAGTGTGTAGGGATAAGTGTGCGTGTGTGTATGTGTGTATGTGCACGTGCGCACAGCAATATTTTTCCATGACATCATCTGATTGGCCATCCAGCCTGTTCAAAAAAGTCTTCCACAGTGCGTGACTTGGTGTCCTTCACCTCTATAAGGCATTTTGCATATGTAGCAGCAGCAGCAGCAGCAGCAGCAGCAAAAAACGAAACTTTTTGTTCGTCTTGATGGTCTCAGGTCTTTATGAGGTGCACTTTCCCAAGTGGTTTGAATCTGTGCTCCTTTCACCCCCACACACCTTTTGAGCTTCCAGCGGCGTGCACGACACACCCACATCCCACCCTCACGGCGTGAGGGAATGGAAAACGGTCAGCAGCAGGCAAATTAATCCTGCGCCTCACTGAGGAGGCCATGCACGCCTGCCAAAAGCGTACCTCTGCCATCCTGCTCCACACATGTGCGGGCGCACATCCTGCTTTGCACCCTTGCAACAAATGCATGAGAGATGGACACTCAGTGGCCCCCTTGGCAGGTGCGCCGCAGCACAGCATGCCCAACGCAGCTCACTTCTCTGCCGCACAACAACTCTGTTACTCCCCCATACTCAGTCATGTGCTCTTTATCTCTACAGCTTCTGCTGCCCAGCAGCGCAATTTTGATTTGTAGCTCAAGCACTTTTCTTTTCAAGCACACATGTTGCACCACATGTCACATGTGATGTGCATTTGATGTGCAGTTTGTGTCTACCACTACCACTACCATGCCTGCACGGCTCACCTGCCAGCACGCCAGGTCTTCCAGCACAAGCGTGCAGGGGAGGGAGGCCCGCGGGGGATGCCACATGCTTGCCGCCACCTCCGTCAAGCACTTGTGCACCACCAGCAGTGGGTCTTTGGCATTGTTCACGATAACATAGTCAGGCACACCCAGCGGCGGCAGCTTGCTGTCCGCTAGCTCCTGCATGCAGAGGATTGCACAAGAGGCAGCACGGTGAGTGGCAATGTCGACATGGGAAGGAGGAGCAGCTGATGCAAGGCACCAACCAGTGTTCCATACCAGGAGTTGGCCAGGGATGGGCACACAAGCAGGTGCACGTCTGGGACAGAAACACAGGCACTCCAACATGCTCCCTCTTCAAATGTGCCTTCACCTCCAGACAGGCTTGCCTGCAGTGGAACGTCCTTCTGGCCGATGCTTGGATGGCACCTGTTCCCAACTGGCAATTGCAAGGCCCCCCTGGTAGCACCCATCCTACCCTCTTGATAAAACATCACAGCTTGAATGCCGCCTACATGAAGCACACTGTGCTGATCATGTCCACAACTTGTTAGACATAGCGCACAGGCGCAGGGGTTAACCTGGCTGTGCCAGTTATATGCTGCATGTGGCTCCTTTTCTTCATATTTTGAACCTAAATTTTCTATAATTTCTGGCAAAGTCACATTTATGGGATGTGAGCCTCAAGATTGCCGGCTTCCGGTAAAGTTAATACCTGGCTGCCCCGGCCCGCCCAGCGCACCCCCCGCCCTGGATTTTTGGCTAACCTCCCAAGCAAAACGTTTAAGCAACCCTGCAGTGCCAGGTGGCTGGTGCTGCAGAGACGTTTGTGACGAGTTTGTAGTTGGTTTGAGACCAGAGCCAGCCAGCCCACCATCCGCCCTGAGACTCAGCATGCAGGCCAAGCAGAACTTTTTGTCGGGGCAGCCAAGTCTTTGTGACCATGGGTGCAGCGGGCAAAAATTACAGAAAAATCATTTTTGACTTTCCCGGCTGGGCATCCCAGGCCCCCGGGACAGCTCCAGTCGACACAAACTTCATCAGCATACTTTTGTGGATGCCCATGCTGGATCTGGGGCCCGGGGGTGGCCCTGTCGGGGGCTTCACAGTCCTCCTGCGGGCCATTTTAGCTTACCACCAAGCTAACGTATTTGCATTATTCCAACTGCGATGGGACATTCAATTCATGTTCTAACAATGGTGTGATATGCACTGCGAGTTGAGAGGTGAGAGCAAGTAAGTTTGCTGACGGGATGAGGTGAAGGCCTGCACCCCTGCCCTGGTGTGTGGATGAGGAAGCCTAAAGTGTATGGTCTGCTGCTGATTTGTTAGGGGGAGTGAGGAAGCAATGATTGGCAGCAGCTTGCATGGCACACACTCAGCCATGCATGCATGCATGCATGAGCAAGGCATGGTCTTCAACCCAGGAAGCTCCCGTTATTGCCCCAGGTGCTGCATTTAAAAAATTACCTCTGTGACAGGAAGGACTGGCTTTGCCAAGTTTTCAGCGTCGCCTGGGACGCTACCCTTACTTATCTTTAATGTGGACAGAGGATTTCACAGAGTTCCAGAGAGTGCATGCACCAAAAGTATGGCACAGCTATCCCCAATCCCCACATGGAGACACTGACTGTGCCCAATATGAAGTCTCACCTGTGCCGCCGCTTTCTGCCGCAGCACCGCTTGTGCCTCCGCCTCCGCCTCTGCCGCTGCCCTCAGCCCGGCAGCCCCTCCTATTGCAGGCGCCTGCCGCGGCTGCTGTGCCAATTGCAGCTTTTGCAGTGCAGCCCCGACCAGCTCGTCCCGCTCCGCTGCCCACGCCTCGTACGCCGCTGTGACTTTTGCTGCCTCCGTTTGACCTAATTGGAGCTCGTGCTGTGTGTGTGTGTGTGTGTGTGAGTGTGTGTGTGTGCCAAACGGAGCTCATCATGTGAAAAAGGTGAAAGAGCGGGGCGTGCAGACACTCAGATGAATGGGTGAAAAGAAGAAGCAGACACTGTAGGCAGGGAGGCAGGGTGAGGTACAGGCTGACTCCTGAGGTGTGGCCTGCATTATTGGTCCCTCCCGTTGCATTCAGCAATACAGCTTTCCCATCTCCCTATATTGTGAAAGGCATCCCAGGCTATGTGGCGCGCACATTTGATGATACACAAGATAGCACCAGCAGGGGCGCTACCTGATCTGGCAGGCCGCTGCGTACAAAAAAAGCGGCTGCACAGCATCTCACGGCCCATCTCCCTGTACAAGGCACCCAGGCCAGAAGCAAACCATTAATGCTCTCCTCAGCTTCTAGAACCGCCAGATAACTGCATCCGATTCCCTGTGCAGCTCATTGGCATTAAGAGGTATATCCTCAACCCCGCCACACTTCGCATCCATCCCCCACTCCTTTCTGTATACAGCGCCCTTGATCATGGCCGGCATCGGGCCCCACCCTTGTGAATAATTGGCCACTGCTGTGCAACCATCTCCCCTCAACTTACAGCCCCCCTCATTCTTCATCTTGCAAACCTCATCTTTCTGCAAGAGCCTTGATTACTGCAAAGAGCAACCAACTCCATCATCAGACCAGATTCAGGTGCTACTTTAATGAGGCCCTTGTTGGCTTGCTAGTTAGGGAACCTCTCCTTAATGCACGCGGCCTTTTGGCTGGCAAAGACTTTTCCCCCTTTCCTTTCTAGGTGCACCTGCAGGTCTTGCTCCTCCAGCGGTCCCCCTTCACGCTCCCGCAGCCGCACATCGAGCGTGGCCACATCCGCCACCAAGTAGACGCATGTCACTTCTACATATGAGCGCGGCAGCTTGTGCTGTTGCTGCTGCTGCTGCTGTTGCTGCTGCTGGCCTGCAGCCCCAGCCGCCTGTCGCGAGGTCAACAGAAAAGGAAAGGACAGGGTTACATAAGGGTTACACTGTAAGTTTACACTACAGGGTTAGATTACAATATCCTACGGGGGCTTCTCTCAAAGAAAAAGAGAGGCTCAGAATTATCGGACCTACTTAGCAGAAAAAATGTTATGGCAAGGGAAGGAAAGGCGTACATAGCTGTAAGTGCTTATGAGGGCAGCACAGCCAAAGCAGAGAAATGTGCTGCTGCAGCTTACCATGGTGCTGCCAGGGCTGGAGAGGCGGCTGGGCATCCGGTCTGAGCCACCTCCCGGGCCAGCAGCTGCCCCTGCCCCTGGTCCCCCTGGCCCACCCACGCCAGGCTTGGGTGGAGGCGCAGCAGCCGCAGCAGCCGCTGCAGCAGCAGCCTCCATTTTGGCGCGGTGCATTTCTTGCTGGATGGGTTGCATGAGGGAGCGCAGGGTCTGGGCGAGCTCCATGGGGCCCTGCAAGATGGGCAGCAGACCTGCCTCCCATGCTTCGTGCAGCGGCTCCATGGGCAGGGCGTACTCATGGCCGTCATAGGTCACGATGCAGTCTCCAGCTAGAACGCCAGGGGTCGCACACATCTTGGCCTGCACAGGGGTGGGCCACGGGTCATGGGCATGAGGAATAACTCTCATCAACCCTGGTGCTGCTTGTACCCAGGCAAGCTGAGCCTGGAGCAGTGCCATGCAGGGATGCCTAACCCTACACACACACACACACACACACACACACACACACACACACACGCACGCATGTGTACATACACACATGCATGCGCGCACACGCGCACGCATGCACGCAAGACCATGAATGCTTGCACGCTTAGATGACCAGACTTTCCCCCTTGGATCTCAGCTGAAGCAGAGCCCCCTCCCTCTCCCTCCTGCCACTACTCACCAAGGCAGCATGGGTGGTGACCCATGCAGGATGCCCATCTTCTTCGCCTTTGTAACAAGGCTTTGTGGTCAGCAGCTGCACCCAGCGCACGCGCTGTGCAAAGTCCTGAGCCATGAGGCTCAGCAGGCTGCCCTTGCCCACACCTTTGGGCCCACACACCATCAGCACCTGCATGTGCATCACACCAAGCTATCTGTATCCAAACCATTCGAGATGTTTAGGCTATCCATCCGCGCATCACACTGAGCGACCTGCACCTGCGCCATCCAAGCTACACATATTTGCGCACCACACCGAGAAACCTGTATCCATGCTGCTGTCCGAGCTATTTATGTCCATGCTATCCGAGCTACCTATATCTGTGTATCACACGAGCTATCTATAACATCAGCACCTGTACGCACATTGCGCTAAGGCGGAGGGCCTGCAAGGTTGAAGGTTTAAGGTCAAGTGGGGGTCCCTATCTGAGAGCAGCAGCATGGAACCAATGACCAAGGCGCATTGCTAGATGAGGCCTCTTGTGCAAGAGCTTGTGACATGCTCCTCCCTGCACCCAAAGCGGTGTGCAGTGCATTGTACACTTGCTTTGCACCAGTGTGCCTGTCCATGCACTGCCTGGCATATCAAACAAGCGAAACAAGAGAGTGAGACAACTTTCCCACGTCTTTAAGAACATGGCACAGACCTCACAATTTCATCTGCATGAGGCCCAAGCAGCTCAGCTTTTGTATCTAACCGTGTGGGGCACTTATGGCTCTTCCAGCAGAGGCTTTCGTTACTTACCGTGTGGGGAACCTCAGGTTCTTCTTGCAGAGGCATCTGTGGACCCAGGGACAGCGACAACGGCATCCTCCTGTGACAGAGGTTAGCCTGCAACGGCCTTTATTACTCACCGTGTGGGGAACCTCAGGTTCTTCTTGCAGAGGCATCTGTGGACCCAGCGACAGCGACAAAAGCATCCTGCTGGGCTCCGGGCTGTCCACGAGCAGGGCTGCGTTCCGCGCCTGCAGAGATATAAAAGCAGGGACACAAACAGCAGTGAGAGATGCACAAGCAAGGCTATAAAGAGCGGTGAAAGGTATGCAGGCAGGGCTACAAAGAGCAGGTGCAGATCAGATCAGACAACCCCTGGTTATGCACATCTAGGTACAGCAAGTTTGTGCTGCGGTGGCAGAGCATGTTCTGCGTTTTGCTTGCTGTCCCCTCATCTAAGCCCCGCTCTGGCTGTCGTCTGCATTGCCGTTGCCGCCTGCATTTCCATGCACAATTACTGGATGCAGCCTGCTCAACTGTAAGCATGTTTGCATCCATTTGCAGACCGCGCAAGGAATCCAGCTGAATGCAGCAGCTCCTCACCACTGTTGTAGTGTCAGCACGCCGGAGCATCTGGGGGGGAAACACTGCCGCAAATTCCGCGGGGTTGTGTGCCAGCAGCAAGCAGTGTGCGTTCCTGGCTGCTTCTTTGATGTCCACCCAAAAGAGGCGGCCATCGTCCTGCCACAACCGCAGGAGCTGGCGGCGCTTATACCTGCACAAAGGCAAGAGCATGTGAATAGGCACAGTTGGCGTGTCCTGCACAAAGGCAAGAGCATGTGAACAGGCACAGTCGGCATGTCCTGCACAAAGGCAAGAGCATGTGAACAGGCACAGTCGGCATGTCCTGCACAAAGGCAAGAGCATGTGAACAGGCACAGTCGGCATGTCCTGCACAAAGGCAAGAGCATGTGAACAGGCACAGTCGGCATGTCCTGCACAAAGGCAAGAGCATGTGAACAGGCGGTCAGAATGTTTCACCAGGCTTGCTTACCCACAAAGCGATCCTGCATCATCCCAATAGGTGCATGCATCCGGTTCTGGGGCAGGCAACGGCGAGATATCTGAAACATGCTCACAAAGTGGCGCCAAAGAATGTCCGTGATAGAAACGAAGGCAACAAGGGAAAGAGAGTGCAAGGTGACGCTCAAAGAGGATTGAGGCAGGAGACAAAGACTTGAATCGGTGCATAACACACACGCACACACGCATACACACATGCGAGCATGCGCATGCACACACACATATACACACACGCACGCACGCACATGCACACACACAGCATGTGCGTGATGCTACATGTCTCACCTGAGGGTGTTCACGATCTCGTATTGGTGTTCCTTAAGCTTATGGCTCTCCACAATGTCCAGGTCACTCATCTGAGACTCCAAGGCCAAGAAATGAGCGGCTTGCTCGACCACAGCGTCAGGCATCTCCTTTTGCCCTGGGCAGCAATGAAGCATAAAAAACTTCAGTAGAATGCTGCGCTGAGCTATTTTGTGATGTACATGATCCTTTTGTCCCTCAGCTTAAAACGGACCTCAAATCAAAGTGACCGCCTATGGCCCACAACAACAAATGCCATTGTTGTTGTGGGAAGCAAAGCGCTTGCTCCTGCCTCCCTGAAAATACAGCGGGTGCATGCACATGCCTGCATACAAATCCTGGAGGTGCAGGGGCATGGACAAAACAAGTGAAAGCAGGGCACCAACCCACCAGCATTGATGCGCAGAGAGACATCCTCGTAAACTGCTCGGAGGGCAGCCTGGTGCTTGTCCCACAAGTCCAATCGGTTCAGCACATTTTCCTCACTATCATCGTGTCGAGGCTGGAGTCTGCAGGAAGGGTGCACGCGGTGGTGGTTACAACTGTCAAAACACTGGAATGAGAAAGTCGGTGGGATTTAGGGGATGGAAACGGCGCGGTAAAGCCTTCAAAAACAGCACAGTCTGTGCTCAGGAACTTGCGGAAGAGTAACAAAAAGCAGATCACAGAATTGGCTGGGATCTGCAACTTGAGCCAGAGTTCAGATCAGCTACTTATTCAAAAGAGCACGCTTCCCAAAAAATGGTCCCAGTACAGACACACAAGCGCACACCACAAGCGCAACTGACCACAAAGTCGTCACCAACAAAGCCCTTGCACTTATCAACAAAGCACACACACCAGCAGCATACCTGGCCACAGCATCCTTATCAACAAAGCCCTCGCGCGTGACTGGTGCGATTCTTGGGCTCAGAGCATCATTCCCACCCATATGATACACCTTGTCTGTCAAGGGGTCTATGCGGCGGTTGCGGGTGCGGTCAATGAGCACCGCATTTTCAGCTGCCAGGAACACGACCTGCAGAGGCATAGGATTGTGCATTCGTTATTCCTTGTTGAATCAATTCATACTCTTAAGAAACATACGACGCGTCTAAGACATGGGTGTTTACAAGATCCAATGAGCTCTGTTACCAACGGTGGCTCCTTCTAGTGGAGCATGCGCAGGACGGGCTGCATGCACACATCAGCAGCATCTCTGATCGCCTGCCTTATCAAGGCAGAATGGCCAAGTAGCACGCCTGTACATGCACGACAAAAACATGGCATGCATGCACCTTGTCCGGCTGGATGCCCATGCCCTCCAGCGCAGTGGCCTGAGCTGCAGTGTGAGGGAAGCCGTCCAGCAGCCAGCCGTTGGCGATGCAGTCCTCCTTCTGCAGGCGCTTGCGGAGCACTTCCAGCAGAAACCTACGTGTTTGCGCACGGTCATGTGCGCTCCTTCTGTGACTTCAGTCCAAGGCCAAAGCCAGAAACACGTCATGAGGTGGGTATCATTCAGGCACGCAAGGCCCCTCATGTCATAAGGTTGTCGTCCCATAGAGTCTTGTCCTCCAGACGCTGGCCAGGTCCTTGACAGAGTGTGTGCCTTGACAGCTGAAGGTTTTGCGAGGACTCGAACGTGGGCGCCCTCTTGGGAAGGCACACAGAGATGAAAACGTCTGGAATTCCATGCCCCTCACACGAAATGGACAGTTCGACGCAGCATGTGCTCAGGGTGTGAGGCAGCGATGGACAAAGGTATCCTCCTGACACTGCTGCTATGTACACATGCACAACAAGTGAGTGCTGCAACACACACACAGTTAAAACTACATCGCAAACGCCCACTCTTCACAACAGCTTGACTGGGAGCTCCTGTTTTCAGAGGTACATGCTCCTTACAACCATCTATGCCTTCCACACGGATGCACCTGCCTTCCCCATAGCATAACGTAACTGTCCTCCACAGCCTAACTGTGTCCTACCTGTCCTCCACAGTCTTGCTCTGCTCGATGAACACCTTGGCTTCCAGTCCCAGGGGCGTGCCCTCTGCCACCTCCTGGTACAGCAAGTCTCCCACAACAATGTGCGGCAGTGCGAAGCGGGCAGCCAGCTCCGCACACACGGTGGTTTTGCCGACCCCCGCAGGTCCCAGCACCATGACTGTCAAGGAGTGCTTGCCGTGGCGACGCACGCTGGGGTCCCACAGACCACGGCCATAGCCGTACCTGTTGGTGTTGTTGGCGTTGGTGATGGTCTTGTCGTAGATGGGGAACTGCTTGTTGACGTGCATGCTTGTGCACACCGTCTACTTGTGTGCGCACGCTCATGCGCGTGCGTGCAAGCGTGCATGTATGTGTTTGTGTGTTTATGCAGCTAATTATGCATGGGTGCACAAGGGAACACAAGTGGTGTGCAAATAGGTCATTTGGGCTTTATAGCCTGTGAACTTGTCTCGCAAAAAAAGCATGAGTGAGTGTCAAAGGATCATACACAAAAGCATATCTCTTACAGTGACCGATTCAAGTCAGCAGGGCAAGGCAAGAGCAAAAGCACTCACACGAAGTGTGCAGGGACCACGGAGGGGAAATGCTTGTACACGGCCTCAGCTAGGCGACCGAAAGAGGCTGCTGCATCATGGTCGTTGTCCACCCACTCGTCAAATAAACCCTACAAGACGGGCACAAGCAATGCAGCAGGGGATGGCACTTTTCTATTGAACCCTACGGGCACAGGCAGTGTGGCAGGGGCTGGCACATTGTCCATATCCTATAGAGAAATGCAGGAACGACGGCTCCACAGCTTCAAGGATGGACAAGATTTCAAGGAGCTAGGCATGAGCTTGGACACGAGGAAGAGAGGTGGCTTGACAGCTGTTGAGCAGCTCCAGACCTGGCGCACAAGGGTGAGAGCGTGCTGTCAGAAAGTCTGACGGCAGCCTCACCTCCTGCTTGCTGGCTGCCACCTCAGACTGAGCCTTATCAAAAGGGATGAGAGTGTGGTACGCAAGGATGAGAGTATGGTGCAATCACAGTCTTACCTCCTGCTTGCTTGCGGCCACTTCAGACTTGGCCTTATCAAAAAATCGTGTGGCTGCCTCTTGGGGCTCGTAGCCAAGGGGTGGGTTGCTCATCACCTCCTCATGCACGCGCTTGAGCAGCACATCCATAGACTCCACGCCCAGGTAGATGTATGTCTGCACATTGCCATGACACAGATTGGTGCGGATTCCAAGGCAAGGAAAGCTGCTCAATCAGGATCATGACCAGCAGCAGCAAGCAGTTCAGACAGGGCGTGGCAGCGGAGTGAAAAAAAATGACTAGTGGAAAGTCAATGCTTGCCGTGAGGCCGCGTGCATTAATAAATGTACCAACGCGGAAGAATGCTGTTTCAGGGCTTGGTTGCCTTTTAAAGCTGAGTGGTAGTTGTTTGTCCCAGTTAAGGCACAATATCTGTACAATCATAAGCTTCGCTAAAATGCATGATAATAAAGAACGCGATCCGCCAATGGAGCTTCAAAAAGGTGCGTCCTTGAGTAAGTCAATCTCTTTCTTTCCCTGGCACTTGAAAACATCCATGGGGCTCTGTCTTTCTTCCTCTCGAGTGCCAACCAGGCTAAGCCAACATACCAAGACGCTTGATGAAAAATAGAGTGGTCCTTGCTCCTAAATGTTGCTCACCGCTTCAAAGTCTTCTGCCCGGAGAGCCTTGGCATCCTCCACATAGTCCAGCTCAATGACAGTCACCTGTGCACAGCAAAAACAATGACAGTCACCTGTGCACAGCAAAAACAATGACAGTCACCTGTGCACAGCAAAACCAACGACAGTCACCTGTACACAGCAAAACCAATGACAGTCACCTATGCACAGCAAAAGAATCAGAAGCGCTGCATGTGAGCGCGCACGCAAGCACGTCCCGTTCAGCTGTTCAGCAGCACACATGATGGCACACATTCCAGCTTCCCGCTCAGATCCATGCACAGACAGCTGCTGGAGCTTTCTCACCTGCCCCGTGGCCTGGGCCCTAGCCACTGCCGCCCGCGTGATGCCATAGGTATGCCCCAGCACAGTGCTGTGCACCAAGAAGCTGTCAGACTCCAAGAGCCGGTTGGCCTCTGCTTGGCTCACTACCACCATCTCCCTACGATCATCCACCTGCTCAGCACGTGTGTGTGTGTGTGTGTGTGTGTGTGTGTGTGTGTGTGTGTGTGTGTGCGTGTGCGGGCCTGGCCTGGAAACTTCTAGACCTCTTTGCCTTCTGCATACAAGAGGAACAAAGTCCTTGAGGACATGTTGGATCAGACAGTGTCCACACCTCAATGCTTTGGATGAGGACGATGGATGAGGACGATGCGCAGTTTGGGACAATAAGTTCCATGATTAAGGTTACTGCGACAGTGCTCCCGCTAAAAGGCTTTCATGACTTGGGATAGATGCAAAGGTAAACCAATTCAGAGGGATGCCATTCAGTTAACCACAACTAAAATTACAACTAAAATCCCACAGACTTTTGCAGCCCGAGAAAAGTGGGGCACATATGGTGCGCCGTGCTTTAAAGAGGAGAGTTGAAGTGCTTTATTATGCACACCTCATACTGAAACACGACTGTGCCAAACTGCTCGTGAGTGCTAGGCAATCACCCCCATTGATGATGCAAGTGTACCTGTGCAGTAGTCCACAATCCCAGCCAATCTGATCAGCCAAGCTACATTGACACTGAATGATATGGACAAACACAAATTACACCCCAGAACAGCTCCCAGAGAAACCATGCCCGTTGCGCCTTATCCCTCAAAATGCACTGGCAATGCATGCAACCCCCCACGCCCTTGCTGCAGCCAGCACCCCTCACCTCAGGGTTGGGTGTCTTGCGCGTGGTGGTGATGGAAGGGGCCACAAAGCACCCTGGCAACTGCTCGAACAGCTGCTGCAGCAGCACACGCTTCTTGGTGCCGAAGGGGCCCACGACCACGATGGGCTTGTGGGGTGGGCGTACAACATCAGGCACATGCTCGCTTAGTGCTGCACGTATGTAGCTCAGAAACTCCTCAACGCTGTTTGCGTCGGTGTCGACCAAGTCATACACGCCAGAATTTGAGGCTACCTGTTGGTGGGCGTAATACAGTGTGTGGTGTGTGTGCGTGTGTGTCTGCATTTGTGCTTCACATTTGCGCCTTTTTTTGCATACTTAAGGTGTCCACGGAGAGCTTGATCTAGGCGCATCCCCCTTCTGGTACATGTGTCTTCTACATAAGGGCCTACTCTCTCAATCTTCATGCACCACTTCACCCTGTTCCCACAAAGATCAAAAACCCATCCAATGCACATTCATTTGGTTGGCGTTAGCCCATGAGACAAGCAAACCCTCAGAGCACTCCCAACACTATATGAGGAGAAGGCCCAAGCCAACATGAGGCTTAATGGTGGAGTCATTGTAAATAAGATGGCATGACGCGCTTGCACATTCAGGCGTCACTACTCACTGTGGCTGCCTCAGCCAGCAATGCCTCGCTGAGAGGGGGAGGGTTAGGGTCCAAGGCCATGAGCTCCGAGGCCATGGCAGTGGAGGCTGCTAGAATGTACAGGCCTCCTTGAGTCAGTTCGCCCCCCCGCAGTCCAGGCAGCAGTGTGGCTGCCAAAGCGTGAGGCACCTCGATCACAGCCACCTAGGATTTGCAAGTGTGTGCACATGTTACAATTGTGAGGTTTGGGAGGGGTGTTGCAGGGGCTGTGCGCAATATAGAATACGCGCCTCCTCATTTTCCACAAATCAAGCAATCTTGTGTGCACACACCTGATGCTTGCGCAACATCTTTTGCTTCCACAGACTCTCATGAAACACCGACAGAGCCACAGCCCCACCTTGCCACTCTCCCTGATCGCTTCCACTGCTGCATTGGTGATGGCTAGGCTGCTTCCAGGATCCTTGCCGTTGGGTGGCTCAAACTGGCGGGTCAGCGCAAGCTGGCCCTCCGCTGCAAGCTTAGACAGCTCCTTGGGGGCCACGGCGGTCACATTCTCTGGCAGCGCAAACTCCCCCTTGGATGGCTGCAAACACAGATGTGGTGGATGTGGTGGATAGAGAAAGGGTGGGGGTCGACACCAATGCTCTGTGTCTCAAGCAGTGCTGGGGACGGACCTTGGCACTCGCTCGTCTACATGAGCACATGTGAAAGGGATGGCATGCAACAGCATGCAGAACATGAATTCTGTGTGCTGCAAAATCCAGCCTCCTGGCTTGCAAATGCATTTGCAAATCTATACCGGACTCATTGTCTGTGATGCACGCAGGCAAAGCATTCAAGCATTTCACACGTTTAATACAGGCACAGCATTACACACATTCCATAGAAAAGAAAAAAAGTATGTTGGCAGATGGAACTCTCCCTACACCAATCAAGGAAAAGGAGACTAGGCTCATACATTTCATACACATACGCCCACCTTCTTGTCTGTGATGCATGCAGGCACAGCAAAGGTCTCCGGGTACTGTGCTAGCAGGGCAGATACCAGGCTCTGTCCTCCCACAGGGTTCACAAGCACCTGGATTTTGAGAGTCAAAGGTAAAAATTAGTAGCAGCACGCAATTTGCAAGTAGCAGGGGTCATGCCTGCTGCATTGACTCAGAAGCAGCATTCAGGCCCAGCGGCAGAAACTGCTTTGGTGCCTTGCTCTTGGTGGGGATAGGCCTGAGGCACTACAACGTTGATGTCCTGAAAAAACAATCAGCAGCAGTCTGAGCATCCAAGGCGCTGGGCAAGAGTATGGTGCAGCCTGGAGTTTGCAGAAAAGTGTGCAACAGCCATGTGGCGAGCTTAAAGAAATGGCCTGCAGCAAGTCCTGACCGCATCTTTAGCATGCACACACACACACACACACACACACACACACACACACACACACACACACACACCAGCACGGGCTGCTTGGAGCGCGCCTCTGCTGCCTTCTCCGCCTCTGCATCCACCTCTGCCTGCTCCTCCTGGGGTAGGATGATGTCAGGCCGGAAGTTGCCAATCACGCCCTTGAGCTCCGCGTACGCGGTCTCAATCTGGAACCAGGACAGGGCGTATACAGACATCAGAGATGAGAGCAACACACCGAGGTCAAGCTCACCACTTGGCAGTCAGTGGTAGCCTGTTGCGCACCTTCTAGTGAAAACTGCAAGGCGCTGGCCAATTTGATCAGGTGTTTCTGGAGCAGCAGCCATGGGAACTCTTCATATGCTCCTGGTCCTCAGCGTGCCATGTCACTCAGGCCAGACATGAGCAAGGTCACAACAAGCAACCTTTGGGGTGTCCCGTTCATCACCTCGTCCTCTGACAAAGTATAGAAAGATCCACGCTTGCCGTTCGGCCGCGTGCATTAAGGAAAGAGTCTCTCGATGACTCCCACCGACAGAGGGCATCTTTTTCCACCCTGGCCACAAGGAATCGATCCGGGGACCTTCTCCTTGCAAACGCCCTCCTCGCATTTTGACCAGGGTTCCGTAACATGAAGTATAGCTGATGTAGGCTTACAAGCACTCTAAGCTATACACTGTGTGCCTTGTGTGCATTTGTTTTTGCACAACCAAGAGCGTTTTTGCTTGCACAACCCAGAGCGTGTTTGCTTGCACAACCCAGAGCGTGTTTGCTTGCATAACCCAGAGCGTGTTTGCTTGCATAACCCAGAGCGTGTTTCCTTGCACAACCCAGAGTGTGATTGCTTCTGGACAGCCCTAGAACAGGGGTCTCTCCATCAATTCACAACTTATGCTTACAAGCTTCACCTCTCACCTCGCTGTTTACTAGCATGTGGTCAAACACGATGCCCCCGCCCTCCACTTTCTTCTTGCCCACACACTTCTTGGCAGCCTCGATCTGCTGGGTAGCCACTTCCATGCGCATTGCAACCTCCTCGTCGCTCTCCGTGAGCCAGGCCCTCAGGCGCTTGTTGTACTCATCAAGCGAGATGGGAGCAAGGAAGATGGAGAGGCAGTCAATGTTGGCATCCTGTTCACGCATGCAGGAGGGTGTTGGAAAAAGGCACTTGAATCACAGCAGGTAGCCTTCAGATGGACAAGCAATGGCTAGGAATTCATACTGAGCACCCTAAGCACCAAGCCTTTGCGCGAATGCTCATAGCCTCATGTCGTCATACTGAATCCCTTTGAGGTCCTCCCTCAGCAAAAGTCAGACAAAACAGGCTTTCGCTTGACATTTACACAAGTTTGGTTTGGTTACAGGCACCTTTTGCTTCAGCTAAGCTGCCCTTGTAGGCAGGTACAGCTTTGTAACCCTATCCTTTCCTATCCTATCAGCAAGTCAGACAACAGGCTTCCACCAGCTCCATGTCACTGACCTTCAGCAAAGTGGCGCTCTCCACCTCCAGCTCCAATAGGGGCAAGCGGCCACTCATGATCACCTGCACAGAAAGGCGATGTGAAGACAAGGCTCGGCATTGGGCTTCTTCAAGCTTTTTGAAGGGCCAGTGGCGTGGTCTCCATCAAGCATGGCCCATGTGCAGGATTGCAGCGCGCTCCAGTTATGGTGCCCAAACAAAATGGCGCCTCGTGAAGCAGCAAAAAACGGAAGCTCCCAAAGTTGCCCACTTATGCCGCGTTTACCTCTTTGATGGCCTCCTTTGTCACGCCCATGCGGTGCGTGTCCATGCTGTGCACAAAGAGCTCCCTATGGTGCTCTAGCAGCCGCCCCTCTGCTACCGCTGCATCAAACTCGGAGTCTGTGAGGGCGATCGGCTCAGGGTAATCAACCGGAAACAGCTCATCTTCGTCCTCCTCCCCAGGCAAAGACACATCCCGTCCTGACTCGCGTCCCTGTGGGTGATACAAAGGGCAGCACACCAGATGCACCAATCATCCATATTACTCTGCAGCAACATGTTGTAGAGTGAAGGGGCAATGTGTGCAATGCACAGGCAGATGCTCACGCGCACTCACATACAACAAGATCCTCTTGCAGACATCTGGCCAGATCCACAGTGCTGAAAGTGCCTCTGTCCACTCACAGGGTATGCTCAGTTACCTGCTGAGGTATGCTGTACATAACACCTGCAAAGGCCTTGAGCCAAGAGCAATGGACACAAAACATTGAAGCGTTCATACTCCAGCCCCACCAACCTTTGATTTGCTCCCGGGCGACGCGTTGGACAGGGGCTCGCTGAGGTTAGAGCGGGATGCCTTCCTCGAAGGCGCATGTGAGTGTGATGTTGAGGCGGCTTGGCTGGAGGGCTTGGAGGCCATCCGCCGCCTTTGGGAGTGGCCATGGACAGGCACGTTGTAGCCTGAGGTGCGGTTGCTGTTGGCTTGACCGGCACGTGTGGACTTCATGGCCTGGGTCAGCTGGTTCACGTCGGACGCATCCAGCTCTGCAGGCACGTGGCAAGGGAGGCGGCTTTGGTTGGCTGGAACACCGACCAGAGACTTGCAGCTCCGCAGGTACGTGGCAAAGCAAGGGGCGTGCATGGTGCATCCACAAACAGCCATTACACCTGCAGTTTCTTTTCAAAGCAAAGGGCCTCATGCTTTTCAGCCACTGCTCAAGCACATGCTTTGAGGACACCCAAGAGGGGGCTTCATGTACCCTGTCTTTCCTTTTCATTGCATCTCTACCCTTTCTGCATCTGATCTCTTTGCCTGTGCCCTTCCCACCCCGCAGGCCTTGGAGGCAGCCTTTGCCACCAGGGCGCATCAGGCAGGTGCTCATATTCCTGGTGCAGCTGTTTCTTCCAAATGGTTGAAGAGGGGTTAGGGACGATAACCACAGAGAGCCTTTGGTGGCACTGTTTTGGCAGGAACCAGAATTTTGCTACAGGTAATCACAGAGGGCCTCTGACTGCGCCTTTTGGCAGGAATCAGAATCTTGCCAAAATAGTGCAGCAGCGGCTGCTCATGAACCTTTGCATAATCACCAATACTGCAGCTATCCACAGCATTCAACACACCCAAAGGGCGAGCGTGGAGCCGCTGCGCGAGCACCTATGTGCTGGGCAACAAAATGCACAGAGTTTCAATTTTCTGCTTGCTCTTGGGCCTGGTGCGGTGCAAGAACACAGAGTTTCATTTAGAAACACTTATAGATCACCTGCTTGCTCTTGGGCCTGGTGCGGTGCAAGAACACAGAGTTTCATTTACGAACACTTTTAGATCACCTGCTTGCTCTTGGGCCCGCTGCAGTGCTGCCAACTCCTCCCGATGCTCCTTCTGCTCAGCGCCTGTCAGCGCATACCAGCTATGCTCGTCAGGCTGCCGGGTGGTGGTCATGCGCGGGAAGGCAAACACGTCTGGAAACTCGCGCACCAGCTTGTCTACTAGCCGCTTGCGCTCGCCTGTGAGCATGAAGGGAGACAGGGGCACCGTGGTTGAAATGCCATGATGTGACAAACACATGTTGAACTTATGCCTTATCACTATGTATAATGCTGGGGTAACAGTCTGAGCTACCTGACAAGGGGGTGGCCCATGCTCGCAGCATCATTTCTGCTGCATGAACAGGGCTCACATGCTCACCACCTATTCAGCAACTCTACTCACCTGTGTGAGGCCAAGACGCAACGACTGCTTAGCCATATGAGGCTACATGTACTTGCCAGCATGAGGATTCTACCTAGGCTTACCAGTATGAGGCCCAGACACAATGACGGGCTTCAGGAAAGGCTTCTCCACCAGGTTGGGAGGAATGAGGTCCGAGTAGTCCAGCACATATGCTGGCAGACCACGCAGGCGGTTGCGGATGATAGGGGACAAGGTGGAGATGGCCTCCTTGATGCCATGGTACACCATCGGGAACTGCGTGTTCTGCACCATGTGGTCATAGGCCCCTGGCTTGCTGGCCTGCGCAAATGATGCGTGCGTACCAGGAGAACATTTGGAATCAGAGGCAGGTGTCTGGTGACGCAGCCAAGTGTGCAGCAGCCATCTGAGGACGCAGTTGAGTGTGCTTCTTTCTGAGGATGCAGCCGAGTGTGCTGCCTCCTCAGGATGCTTGCAGTGCACAGCAAAGCGGCGCTTCTGCACCCTTGTTCCCGCTGCACCATTCTAATCATGCCAACTAGCACCTTATTCCTGCTGCACTTTTCCGTTCATGCCAACTAGCATGCACAACAAAGCAGCACTCACACCACCTCAAGAGCCTGCCACCAGGGATGGGTCAGCGGTTGCAGACACGGCATCAGGCAAAGTCGATTCTCTGCCAGCCATCATTCAAATGCCGGAGGAGGCATTTGAGCAGAGCAACCTGGGCGCTTGCACCCAAAGCAAGCCTCACGATTTCCTTACCATGGTTATAAGCAACATTAGGCCATGCTCTTCTGCGCACGCATGGCTGTGAGCCACTACTTGTACTCCTGCTTCACTGCGCCATGCCTTTACCTCTGCTATCTGTGCTTTTGCCCACTCCAAGCGCAGCTGGATTGTCGACTCGGCCTCCTTCAGCCTTCCACGCATACGTGCAGCCAGATCCTCCAAAGAGGGCGGGGCTACGTATATATACAGGCCATCAATGCGCTTGTTGGCCTGCAGAGGCCCATACAGGAAAGGTAGACGGGAAAGGAAGTAAGAAAGAGAGCTGCCTTTTTGACCAGTATGCCTGTTGACAAGGGTGACCATCATGTGGAGTATTCAAGATGTTCATCCATCCAAAGCAGAGCAAAGCAGATGCTAGCAGGCAAGCAAGCAAGCAAGCAGGCAAATAAGATTGCACAAACTTTTGAGCCCAGAGCATCCAACAAAAAAGGATCAACAAAATGATGGAGTAGTGACCATAAGCAAATTAAGCGAATGCCCAACACATGAAGGCAGCCGCACCTGCAGTTGCGCCACGCCCTGCTCCTCCACGCTCATCACACACAGCTTGCCCGTAGCCGCCACGTTGCGCACATTCGCAATGCTGGTCCCGTACAGGTAGGTCTCTGTTTCCTCATCCTCGCTCTCCTCCTCAGCGCCTTCTTCCTCGCCTTGATGCTCGTCCCCATCTTCCTCATCTTCCTCTACAAGAGGACCATCCAGGGGACCTACCCCTGCCTCTGACAGCGGACCACGCTTGCTTGTCCTCTGCTTGCGTCGCCTGGTGGGCAGGGGCCTTCCTCTGTACAAGCTTTCAACTGGGGCCAGCTCCAGGAACTCGCCTGCTGCCTGCTGCGCGCGCATGGCTGCCTTGTTGGTGAAGTAAAAGTTCACACCGTGCACCTGTACACGCAGGAAGACACAGGGCATTTGAGCAGCGGGGATCTGTGGGTGCACTTTGTTGCTGACTGTTGTGTGCTGTCATGGAGGCGAGGACGGGACCTGTGGCACCCTTGAGCTCTTTACTCGTGTCCTGGACGCAAAGAAGGCAGAGGCTCGTCTAATTGCCTGTCTCAGCTGTCATGAACTCAGATTTGCCAGAATCCAACAAGCAATAGGTGCGCTTACACAGACCTCGTGCTCTCTTGGTCGGCGTGAGGTGGTGGACACAGTGAGCCCAAACTTGTCTGAGAACTCCTCCACCAACCGGCGCATCAGCGTACTGCGACCCACCGCCCCGGGACCAGTAAACACAATGATGCGTGGAGGGTCCCGTGCGGGGATGGCACGCTTGCGCAAACAGATCGTGGCAATTGCGTTGCGCTCCTGTGCAAGGGCAGCGGTGTGTGATTGCAAACCATTCAAGGGGCAGGGATGGCGCCCTTGCGCAAGCAAGTTGTAGCACTTGTGTTGTGCTCCCTGTGCAGACGCAATGGTGTGTACATTTGCAAGCCTTAAAAAAGGGTAAGCATGGAAGTCAGCATGCAGCGTATGCATGACTGCTCAAAGCTCCCTGAGCACGTGCTGCAGTCAGCTTTCTGTTCCAAACAGTGGTTTGCTATTATCAAGCGATGGTCTGCGTTCAAGCACTCCCAATGTTGTTCCACGTCAGCATTGTCAGCCTGGGGGTGAGCTTGCCGATCTTACCTCCACCTCCTCGTTGCCCATGATTGCTTCTTCCAGCCGATCAAAGCAGGCTCCACCACTCAAGGTGGGGCCTGCTAAGGGGTCCAACAGATCTTCTTGAGGCCAACCCGTGAGTGCCTGAGGGGAGGGAAAGGGTTTCAAGCACAGAAGCAGCTGGAGCTGCCTCAAGAAACCTCACATGTGACATGTGAAATGTCATGAGTGCCATAACAAGCACACACGAGAGTGCAATGGTGAAGAGGCATGGACAGATGAGGAGGCACGGACGGGCCCCAGGGAAAAGTGCAGGACAAGGAAAAGATAGCAGAATGCTCTGAAGCGTGAGCAACGCGTTCCTTACTGGCCCATTCTTTGGGTCCTCCATACCTACACAGACCCAAGAGAGCACGGCACTGCCGAGCCCCTTCGTACGAACACATGCCCAACCCCAGCTCCTTATGCTCCACCCACAGAGCCCCACGCCATAAATCCATCAGCAACTCCAAACCACCCAACACTCACTTTACCCTCACACAAAGCTGAACCCACAGCACGGACCCACCTGGAACACTGCCACCTGGTGCGGCATCCTGAGTTGCAGTACACGCATGGCTGCCATGAGCTTGAGCACAGCCTTGCTGAGCAGCAGAGGCCACAGCTGCAGGGGGCGCACGCCCACCACCAGCGGGCGCCCGAACAGGTCTACAGGAATGCGATCATCCACCACCACCGTGCGCCACTTGTCCTGTGCACATGCACGAATTTGTATGTGTGTGTGTGCGCGTGCGCACGTGTGACTTTCAAGCACAATTAGGGAGCTCTGAACGAGCAACCTGCACAAGGACAGAACAAACAGCAGCACATCAGCATTGAAAGGATTGCTATGTTTTGGTTCAGCGTGTCGCTGTGACTTAGATTGCCAGTTGAGACAATGCGGCAAGGCACACAACAGAGCAAAGCAGCATTGGCTACGATCGCAGGCTAGGAGACCCTACACCTCAGCCGCACAAGCCCTCCCGCCAGCATTTACAACAGGGATCTCCTTTCTGGCGGCGACCCACCATGATGAAAAGCCTGATGCGGTACCTCCCACAGGCAGGCTTGATGTAGGAGTTATCCTTGGGGTCGCGTGGGTGGATGAGCTCCCATAGAAAGTCCCCCGGTGGCAGTGACTTTTGGGCAGCCATGACGGCTGTGAACACAGCCTGCAGCCATTCAAAGTCTTTGTGCCCTGACCACAGCTTGCCCTCCACATCTCTGGAGACTGCGAAGGACTCCCGCTTGGAGGAGCCTGCATGGAAGTCGAAGAGGCCGTGGGTTCAAGCTCCTTCATCTTCAGGTTCGTGAGCATTGGGGCTTTGCCCGTTACAGAGCTGTCAAGCTAGACATGCTGCACTTGCTTCTTTGAGCGCACTCTCAAACAGGGCGTACAAGCAGAGATTGATGCCAGCAAGTGACGTGGCAGCAAACGAGACAGCAGCACACCTTTTTCCTTGGGCTCTGAGCTGGGAGGTGTCTGCTTGAAAATGACTACAGGGATATTTGGGAAGCCCTGCACCAGCTCTTCGGGTCGCTTCCAGGTGTCAAGATACTCCTTGGTTTGCTGTGGGAATGCAGTGCCTGCAATATCCTCATATTTTTCTGCAAGAGCAAGAGCGAGCAAGTGTTGAGTCCAGTCTGGACCACTCGGCCAACCCAAACAAGAAACACATACAAGTGGCATGCGTGCACCAACGAGGCAAGTCCAGGGCGCAGGCCTCATCCCTGTGGCAACTACATTATGAACTGGTTGATGTGTATTAAGTGCACTCACTTCATGCATTCAGATCTGCGTGAAGGGTGATCAGACGCACACAGCTCTGCGGCAATCATCCCTTGCATGCCTGAGGCTTGCTTCAAATGCCTCAAGCAAGCATTTTTCATTCAAGAGATTTCAAATACATGTGCCTACGCATGCAAGCTGCCATCCAACACATTTGGCTCATGTGCGCATGCACCTGCACACCTTCCCGCACCAATAACATAGAGGGAGGGACACACACACACACACATACACACACACACACACACACACACACACACACACACACACACACACACACACACACACACACACACACACACACACACACACACACACACACACACACACATACTCGTGTAACCCCATGACATGTATGAAATGCAACAGGTTTGCATGCAAATGGTCCATCTTCAAAGTACACCATGTCAAAGGTCTTTCAACTTGCACACCCCCTCTTAGAACAAATTGTGCGCACCCTGCAAGACCTCCGGTTGCCCAGAGATATCGGTCCACTCTGGGAAAGTAGCATCCAACAAGCTTGTTACTGCTGGCTTGACTTCTTGCCCCTTCTTGGCCTTGCTGGGTTTCATTTCAAAAGGTCAGCCCTGTCAACCTCCCACATTTGAGGGTGCCGTCATTCGCAAAAACATATTTGTTGTGTTTTGAAATGCGATTCAATTCAGATGCCGGAAGTCTAACCGGACAGCCATGAGCACATTCATAAATTGAAATTGATAACAACAAATGCAAATAAGATAGTTAGCAATGCAGCTGGGCCTCCGTGGAGGTGGTGGCAAGTTGGGGGGGGGGTTGCACACTAGGCACAGCTCAGGCCATATATGTATAGCTGGTAGGCAGCTGAGGGTATTGAGTAGGCACTATGCTGCACCGTATGGCCGTGCCAAGTCAAGACTGCTGCTACAAGCAGCCGGGGAGCCTGCTGGGGACGAAGGCTTTGAGCGTGATGCAGAGAGGCTGATGGGGCAGCTGGGAGGTGACATGGATGAGGAGGAGGCTGGGCAGATTCTTGATGGCTTGGAGGGCTTCGATGAGGAGTCGCTACGCAACTTGGGTGAGGACGTTTGGGGCAATGCCATGAGATGCCCGCATTATTTCTGCCTTTGTTCACATTGCTGAAAAGGTTCAGTCTGTCTTGCTCTTATTGTGCTGAGTATTCTAATTGGAAGCTGTCCGTCTGCGTGTTACGTATGCAATGGCATTCATGTTGCCTTTGTGTGTGCCTTGCCTTGCAGACCAATTCCCCGAGCTGATGGGTGCTGATAACATTGGCAACCAGGATGAGGCTGAAGAGGGAGAGTATGCTGATTCACTCCGCATACCCACGCCTAGCAGCGAAGCATCCACCTCAGGGTCAGACCCTGACGGAGACAAGTACCCTCCCCAACCAGAGAGAGGTTACCATGCCCATGAGCTCTTTGATAAGGCTGCCCTGGAGGAAGTCGCAGACTACCTTCGTGAAAGTGAGAAGCGTCGCAGTGGCATGCTGCTCTTCAGCACGGTCCACACTTGCTGGTCTGACTGGTCAAAGTGATTGTGGATGGCCTGCATGAGATCTAATCAGCAGAAGACCTGCATTTCACAACCGCATAATGGCTTTGAAGGTGCCAGGTTTCAATCAAGATACAAGCACATTGATCCGGAAGGGAAACAGTTTCTATGGCCGCCTCACTGACATGCTGCCTTCCTTACAAGAAGAGGTGCACCATTCTCCTCTGAGCATTCCGTTCCACACACCCCATTCCTCCCTTTCAACCTCCCAACCACAGAATTCCCAGAAGCATGCCTTTTCGGGCTCCAGTCCGAGATTGAGCGTGTGTTGCCCGGCGACCTGTACTGCTGTGAGCCCATGGACCTGGATGATGTCCCTGACCTGGTGCAGCGGGCAGTACAAGCTCAGGCAGCCGCGGTACTGCTGCCTGAGCAGGCCTATCACATGTCCTCTGTGCGGGAATCAGGTGCGCTGACCTGCAGTTGTCATTGGCCAGCATGCGCTTTGCCAAAATCTGCCAGTCGCTGCTCTACTTCACAGGTGCACACCTCCCCTCAGCGCTCCAGGCTCTGCCAAACACAAACAAAGGATATGCCTTGCAGCTACCTCTTATGTTTGTAGGCACACAAACCAATTGAGGCAGTGCACTTTTTCCTTTTTCTCTGGCATCCAGCCTTGCCTGGTGACAGGGAATGTCTATCTGACCTGTCATCCTGCCAGTCAAGCATCTTACAGCAGGTCATGTATGCACTGTTTCGCTGTGACCAAAGCACCTGTAGCTACACTTCCATTTTCCAATCCAAGTTGCAAGTTGCATAAGGGCATGTTCCAGTTCTGGGGGTTTTCTGGGGCCCCAAAACAGGTGTTTTTTGCATGCTCCCTGCATAGGTGCGCCCAAACTGGCACTTTCCAAGCCTGTAAGCCTTGTAAAGCCCATTTGAGACATGGCACATAGGGCACCCTGCCTAGTTAGCCGCAGCGTGAACCCTTTTTTTTCACCGCCAAATCCCCATTCCCAACCACCCACTGCACCAAATTGCATGGTTTCGAGTAATTGGAGTCCTTGTCAAAAGAATATCATTGCAAAAGATATGGAGTGAAAAGATTCAGTGGTTGATGAGATGCAGGAATTCAGCCATTTTCCTTTGACCAAAACAAAAACTAGCACGAGTCTTGAAGGATTGCAAAAAAGTCTAGATTTTGACTCCCTTTCCTTTTTTGAAAATGCAGGGTGTTAATTGGAGGTCAAGAAGCATATTTGGAGAGTAAAAATCATGTTTGGAAGTGGAAAATGGTCCCAGGGTGGAGTTCTGGACCCTTTTTAGGTGATCTGAGGCCTCCTGATTTCCATCGTTTTTGGGTTCACATGAATTCCAGGAAATAATGGTTGACATGGTTAGATATGAGAAAGGAACACGAGAAGGAGCATGCCTAGCAATGTTCAGGCCATTCCTGCCTCAACATTGAAGGAGTACAGACCAGACAATGCCACACGCCTCGCCTGCAGTGCCTGAGGATTTCCCAGTGCTGTACGCGGGAGATGTGAGCGAGCTGTCCCAGAGGCTGGCAGTTGCGTTCTATGATGCGCCTTCCCGCGACCTGCTGGTGGTGGGGGTGACAGGCAGCCATGGCAAGACCACTGTGTCCTGGCTGATCCGAGGCATGCTGGAAGAAATGGAGCAGGTGTGTGTATGTGTGTGTGTGCGCACATGCGCGTGTGTGTATGTGTGCGATCATGTGCATGCTTGCGTGTACATTTCCAAGCACCAAGTGCTTCATCTGTTGCACCCTCTTCTTTATTGAATAGTGTGCAGAATGTATTATCCTCGGTTTTACGCCCCAGGAATTGATTGGTCAAGTTCCTGCAAAGAAGGAGCAGAATAATGGTTGATGACGCAGTACAGTTGTGTGCAGTCGCACAATAGCTGCTTTGTTTCAGCAGCTGTTCAGCTATCTATCTTGCCCACACTGGAGCTGCCCAAATAAGTGTGGAAAACAGGGTACCTTTTAAAGCACTAATGTGTACAGTCACACAATATTTGCTTTGTTCAAGCGGCCTCCCTCAAGTATTTGTTTTCAGCATCTTGAAGGGGGACTTGAAAGGGATGATGAAGCAGAGTAAGCCCTTGTTACATCATCCTGCCTCCAGCTGACAGCATGTATGAGGTATGACTGCACCTGGCGCTTGACAGGGCGGCAAGGCCTGCTTCATCATCCAAGTGAATCACCACCTCTTCCTTGAGAGGGCGCTTGCTCGAAGAGCTGTACTTGCATGTTTGCAAGGGGTTGTGGGGGCTTATGATGTGACCACAGCCTTTGCACTTCAGCTTGCATGGCCCATACTTCTGATCTGATGCCATCACCCCATCATAGCCCTCCTTGAGCTTCTTGCAGGCGGCACTTAGCCTCAGCAGATAATCTGCGGCCCCCTGCACAACTGGCTGATCACGCCACTTCCATCCCTGAGAAGCTCAAAATATCACAGAAGATCTATTGTTACATGGACCTCGTCTAATATTAGATGATACGCCTCATATCACAAATGTAATATATAAAAAGTAGAGTTATGTCTGCGTTCCTCACCCTTTTGTTGAACCAATTCTCTCTCATAGAGGAAAATAGCTTGTGCAAGCAGTGTACGCAATGCTACTGATGTCTGAAACTGTTCTGACCTGCAGCACTTTGCTCTCCCTGCCATCCGCAGCTATCTGCAGTGAGCCTCTGCACACATGCATGAGAGCATGGAATGATCTGTCCTTGCAGTACCAATTGAAAAAACAAAAGGGGCTGTTCCTTTGCACTCTGGCATTTGCTACAGGTGACTGGCATGATAGGCAGCGTAGAGTATGCAATTGCGGAGGATAGACTAGACGAGGATGGGGAGCTGTGGGTGCCCAGGGAAGAGGACCCAGCTGCAGACAGGGAGTCCAGCGTGCCCTTCATGGTCACCCCTTATGCAGGTAGGCTTAGTGAATATTTTGGTCTCTCCATGCTGATAGGCTTTGTGAGCGTAGGAGTTGCATTGCCAGAATAGGCTGCAGGCAGCACATGTTGCAACTTGCACTGTCTGTAAGATGAAACAAAATGAAAATGGAAATGAATGACAGTCAACTGGGAGCATGAGCATGTAGAACTCGTTGTGTCTCACCGTAGAGCTTCAGAGCAGGTGCTTGATCTTGTGTGGTGCTTGTGGCCTCTGTTCCAAATGCTCGCCTGGGGCAGGCAGTAACATGTGGGTAGTGTAATAGCTGCACTCGCAACTGCGATGAAGGCCATGCCATGCATGGAGAACGCCGCAAAGAAATACATGATTGGCAATCAGTGTGGAAGAAGAGGCAGCATTTTTTGGTGGAGCACATCATGGCAACTGAAGGTGTCTTGATGAAGCCTTCCTCAGAACCTGACCCAACTTCTCTTCCACGTCCTGCAGGCAAGTACACTGTCCCAGCAACCACACCTCCTGGCTTACAAGTCCAGAAGTTATTAGCAGGCGTGCGAGACCGGGGAGGGACGTGTGCGGTCGTGGAATGCTCAAGCTATGCCATGGCAAATCGGGAACTAGATTGGCTGGAGGTGAGTTGGAGGTTGTTGCATGCCACCCTCTGTATGTTATGCTTTACATTTGGTGCATTGCAGAAATCAAGCGGCTGAGCCTCAGTGACCCCTTGTCGCAAAGCAGGCATGCCGCGTGCAGAACATTGACTGCTGCAACTGAAATATGTTGGGAAGGAGACGTAAGGAAAGGAAAGGGAAGGAAAGGACGTGGGAAACTGCGTTGAATACAGAGGTGCCCCAGGCCTCAGGTCTCGTGCCTGCTCACCACACACATACAGCTCGCTTGGGCCACAAGTTGGGGCCCCCCTCATGGCTTTTCCTTAGTGCAAATCGTTCAGGTATCACAACTGTCTCATACTCCTTTCTTGCCTGCTCTGCAGGTTGGGGTTGTGGTACACACGCGGCTCAGCCTGTCCGCAGAGAGTAGCCCCAAGATGCAGCAGCAGCTGCGTGCAGAGCTTGCGCTCTTTGAGAAGCTGTACGACCCGACAACACAGGTATGTGAGGGAAAGCCTTGTGCACAAAGGGAATGGTGGCCAGCTTGGTGAGCTGGTCTTGCTACCCTGTGCTTGTCTTGATGTGCATGCTTTGGGCTTGCTACCCTGTGCTTGTCTTGATGTGCATGCTTTGGGCTTGCAGCCCAGGCCATGCTATAATCAGGGCTGGCTTGGAGGGGGGGGTGGCTCAACTACATGCTGCTGGACTCAGGAAACTGAGATTGCTCTGCGAGCGAGTGTTCCATTCAGGCTGGCCAAGGGACTGCCAGGGGATTGTGCTTGTGTTGCCATGTGTGCTGTGTGTTTCCAGAGGAAGGGTCTGCCCTCTCCTTCTCTTTTTTGGCGCCATCATTGCTACATGACGCGTCATGTGATGAACGCACGCAGGCGGCTGTGATCAACCTAGATGACCCAGCAGCTGACCTGGTCAAGGCTTCTGCATCTGCAGTGCCTGTGGTCACGTACGGCATCGACAACCCGGATGCGGATGTGTATGCAGAGACAGCAAAGATGGACATCTGGGAGAGCGAGGTAGGTGGATGGAGGCTCGGAAAGGCAGAGAGATGCGCCTGTTTTTTCCCTTTTTTCGTCCCTGCCCTGTGGCAACTACAGCCAAATAACATGGTTGATGGAGGCCTGGAAAAGCAGAGTGATGCGTCTGTTGGGCACCTGGTGCCTGTTGCCCCTTTATTTTGTTTTGCTGCTGCCCTGTGGCAACTACAGCCAGACCTCACGGTTGGTGGTGGCCCCAAACTCCAGGCAAGTGCTGATCAGCAGCTGCTTGCCTTATGGCATCAGGAGCAGCCTGCCAAGGACTCTGTGTCCAGTTGACACAGGTTAAAGCTCAGGAAAGGAAAGGAGAGGAGAGGTTACACATAGCTATACCTGCCTACAAGGGCAGCTTAGCTGAAGCAAAAGGATGCCTTTCCAAGCTCAGCAGAGGGAGTGTCATGCTCTTTCAACAGGAGCCTTGCATCTTTGCATCAAAAAGTTCCTGTTCTGGTCTTTAGTACACTCCATTGGAGTAAGCTGCATCTTTCCCCTGCACTGCTTTCTGCTCGCATCGCAGGTCATTGTACGGACGCCTTTAGGCAAGCTGCAGATCATCACGCCTTTGCTGGGCAAGCACAACGTATACAACATCCTAGCTGCAGTTGCTACTGGCATCTGCTTAAAGGTGATTGCCTGCTTCTTTTCATTGTGCTTGGAGCTGCGCAAAGCACGCTGCTTGCTTGTTTTGCAATTTTTTGCTTCAAAAAAAAAAAAAGCCATTGCTTAGTGTGTAGAAGAGTTGATGCAGCTTAAACATAAGAGTAACAGCAAGCTTTTATACGTTAGTGTGTCACCATACATTAATGCAGGCATCAGCTACAAGGGCTTCGAGCCAATGTATGCCTGTCGGAAGGCTTAGAAAATGAAATGGAAATAGATGGACTAAGGTCGATCAGGCGCTCACACCACAGAGGACCCCAGCAGGAGCAGTATGCTCTGGCTTAGCATGGGGTTTGATCAATCTTTTGCAGATGCCACTAGAACCGGCTGAATGGTTCAGGGTGCAAAGCTTTATTCTTCCTGGTCGAATCCTATTGAGCGCAATGGCTACCCCATAGGGCTCCACCCCCACAGGGCCCTACTTGAAACACAACTCAGCTCAGTAGGGTGTATGCTTTGGGCTGAGCTTAAGGGTTCCTTGATGTATTGTTGCATGTGTGAGAAATGAAACATGGTAGGGTGAAGCCTGCCATCCTCGCAACACGGCATTGTCTCGCCTACTGATGTGCATTTCGACACGTGAGTCTACACACACACACACACACACACACACACACACACACACACACACAGACACACACACACACACACACACACCTACAGATTCCCTTGAAGAGCATCGTGGCTGGCATTGAGGCTGTGGAGGTGGTACCTGGCCGCTCAGAGCTGATCGACGAGGGCCAGGGCTTCAGTGTGATAGTGGATGCGGCGGACACCCCAGAGGTGAACATATTTACAGATGTATAGAATGGACCGTTAGCCACAACGTTGGACTAATAGGCCTGGTGCTGGTGCATTCCAGCACACGGAGGCGGAAACTGTAAGCGAGGAAACTGAAGAAAAGGGGTATGTCCACAGGATGCAAAACCAATGTTTTACCACAGGAGCGCACAAAGAGGTGAACAGGATCCTGGGGTGAACGGCTTGTGCGCCTGGTTTACACCATTAACCACATGCGTGCCCCCTTTTTAGGCGTGAATGCCTTTCGTCTGCCTCACTGCTCACCTTCTAGGATTGAACTTGCTGCAAGTCGTGATTTCAGCCAAAGCAGGCTGCAGCAGGGACCCTTAAGCTGATGGGTCCAAACTGATTCCGTGCATGCTGAGAGCTCAGCCTGCTGTTACATGATGCCATGCTCCTCAGGTCTAGCCCCCACACCACTTACCTCATCTGTGTTCTGCCTCATCCCCTACCCTGGCATGCTGAGAGCTCAGCCTGCTGTTACATGATGCCATGCTCCTCAGGTCTAGCCCCCACACCACTTACCTCATCTGTGTTCTGCCTCATCCCCTACCCTGGCATGCTGAGAGCTCAGCCTGCTGTTACATGATGCCATGCTCCTCAGGTCTAGCCCCCACACCACTTACCTCATCTGTGTTCTGCCTCATCCCCTACCCTGGCATGCTGAGAGCTCAGCCTGCTGTTACATGATGCCATGCTCCTCAAGTCTAGCCCCCACACCACTTACCTCATTTGTGTTCTGCCTCATCCCCTACCCTGGCTTCACAGATCCTGAAAAAGTGGCTCAGAAAAGTTAAGGGGGGGGTTCCCAGAAATTCCAGACCCCCCAGACACTTCGATGCACGCAGGCGGTAGATGCCATGCTGTCTGCGCTGGCGGGCAAGGCCAAGAACATCCTGACAGTGATAGGCTGCCGCGGCCAGGAAAGCAGGCGAGTGTTCCCTTCCTTGAGCAGTTAAGCTGCACGTAAATTGTTTTTGGCATGCAGGGCGGCCAGCTCAACCTTTGCAGATTTTGTCCCCATGGCTCTCATGCATCCCTTTGACATTGAAGCCATGAAAGGGAATGAATGACCCTTGCTCTGTTTGGCCTGGCCTCATGGTCTGTGCTTAGGATCTGGGCTTGTTGCCTGCATTGCATGTTGCATACCTTTGTGTAAAAGGCTTTGATCATTTTTTGTAATTTGGGGGTGAAGGTTAAGAGTGTTTGATCATTTTCAATGATGTGCACAGGGCCCCTCGTCCATACATTTCGGAAGTGGTGCATGCAAAGTCGGACCTGGTCATCTTCACCAATGACAGCCCACGCCAAGAGCCTCCCGAGCAAATCATCCAGGTGAGCAGCAGCTCGACTGCCTCTTTCCTAATTGCACACGGCCATTTGGTCGGCACGCTTTTCTTCTCAACTGCCCCAAGTTGCATTCCTGTCCCATGCTTGCCAGCTATCAAGTCTCAAGCTCTGGAACTGCTCCTTGCCAAGCCCCCAGCCAGAAACCCCTCAACCAGCTTGCGTCCAACACCCTGTGCGCTTTGAGTCTAAAGTTGCCAAGCCCAGTGCAAAAGTTGACATATATTGAGGCGGTGGTGGTTATGGTTATGGTGATGAAGCTGCTACTGCTACTGCTTCAGAGCTAAGTGCACAGGAATGAGCGCTGCTGCTTGTGTGGTTCCTTTGCTTTGCTGCCACAGGACATGGTTGCGGGCCTTCCAGAAGACCTCGTAAGCCGGTACTCAGGCTACGTGTACTTCCCCTTCCAGGACCAGGGCCATGTGCCGCTGTGGTTTGAGCCTTACCTGCAGCGCGCACAGCGCACCACCAAGAGGTGGGTGTAACATCAGGAAATGGTCGAGTGTACCTTCATACTGTTGGCGCTCTGCGGTAAAGTAGAAATCTGGTTTGAGCCAAACCTGCAGGACGCACAGCGCCCCTTCAAGAGATGTGCCTGGCGTCAAGAGGCCGAGTAGACGTACCATTCATTGGTTTGCTCACTGAAAACAGTAGAGGAGAGGATATTTTCACGACCTCACACTGATCAATTTCAGAAACCTTCAACACTCATCTCTTGAATCCAACTAAATAAGACCAACACCTGACACTTCAGGGTCAAAGCGGATTGCAATGGATAAAGCGTGCACAGTATTTGTGTGCCTTTCCTCCTTCTGATCCCCATGTACTCTTTTGCTGTACTCAGTTGGTTGGTCTTCCGTGCTTTTGCGACGTCCACCTTTCCTAGCGTTCAACATTTTTTGCCTCTCACACCACCATACCATGCTTTCATTGTTGTCCACACTCCCAGGTATGTGATGGAGGACCGCTTCTCAGCAATCCGTGCTGCAATCGGCACTGCTGGCCCTGGCGATGTGGTGGTCATCCTTGGGCGGGGCCATAAAGACTACATGGAGTATGGTGCAGAGGATGTGAGTTCCTGTGTGTGCGCGCATTAATATAAGCTTGAAAACTGTGGTTGCCTTCAAAGAGGAATGGATCCCTGCACTGTAACTTCTTTAGCACAGAACTTTATGTGCCGAGTGTTTTGTGGGAAGCAGCTTGTATTAATCATGTTTTGCCATCCTATCAAGTGCTAAGAGCTCAGGTATGAAAGTGCAGTCCTCAGATTGTAATATATGTGTTTAACCATGCCCGTCCAGCCAAGCCAAATGAGAGGTCTGTTGATGAGTAATGCCATAAGAGTAGAGACCTTCGACCCTGATTTCCAAGTCTGTTGTCGAGCAGGGTCTTGCTAATTTCCCTTCCCCTCGCACAACCATGCACCATCTCTCTTGCCTTCTAAGCCAAACCTTTGCGCATTTGTACCCCATGAAGGACACCACCGTGCTTGGCTGGTTTGATGACCGCGTGGAGGCCCGCAGCGCGCTCAGCAAGCTCACTTACCTGGATCAGCTGTCTGACCTAAGCCGAAACAAGCTGCCCTGGGGCAGTGCATTGGATGATATGGAGACTGTGATCGGTGAGTGATGACGCTTGGTGTGTTGGAGGGATGATCAGAAAAGGGGGGCTTGCTCCAGCGGCAGGGGGAGCAGCAAGAAAAGACAGCATCAGATGTTTTGAAAGACGATCAATGTTATAAAGACTTTGCTACATTCTTATTGGTTCTGCCATGCTAGACTGCATCCATCTACCTTTAGAGGGTGGATTCTTCTTTTCACAATTGAAAAATGCGCATTTGCGCAAGCATGTATTCAGAGAAGCTGTCTTATGATACATACACGCACAAGCACAATGACATAACACTCAAGTACCATGCACAAATTCAACAGCATTATGATATTTGTGCATTTTTGTGACACGCGCGCGCGCACGCACACACACACACACACACACACACACACACACACACACACACACACACACACACACACACACCAAAGGTATGACGTTGAATCTCAAGAGCAGCAGGGTAAAAATGTGTTTGATGGATTTTTTTTGTCAGGCTTCTTTCCTGGAATGGGCTTGAGTGCAAACATATTCCTTCAGCCTGTTTGTTGTACTCTGTCTAACATTCATTCATTGAAGCAAGTTTGCCTGCTCTGCCACCCTGCAGATCCACCACCAACAGAGCACTGGACCACAAGTGGGAGTGTTTGAGCCCCTCCAAACAAGCAAATGCTGAGGTTCCTTCAGTCTCCAGCTATGTCGGAAGAGATTCCTGAACAACTGAGATCTAATGCCGTTCCATTGCGACCTACACATCGGCAATTGTCATAATTTCGATTGTGTGCTGTTCCATTGCGACCTACACATCGGCAATTATCATAAATTCGATTGTAAAAAGATGCTCTTGGATCTTTATTGCTTTTTCTTGTAACATGTTCCATGAAGCTACAGCGTGGGTCAAAGCAGATGAAAACGAGGATTGTAGAAGAATACCATGCAATGTAAGAAAAGAAAAGAAAAACTACGTAGGCAGAGGAAACTCTCCCAACATCAATTAAGGAAAAGGAGACACAATGGCTCAGAAGAGCCGTGAGTCTCCTCCACCACGAAGCTACAAAGAAGAAAAAAGCTCATGGGGATCTGGAGGGTTACTGGAAGCATCCGGCTCCAGAACCTGGCTGTGAGAAGCATGACTGTTTTCCATAGCACGTCTAGTGGTAAGGATAGGATAGGGTTACATAGCTGTACCTGCCTACAAGGGCAGCTTAGCTGAAGCATAAGGTGCCAGTAACCAAATCAAACTTGTGTAAATGTCTAGTGGTAACAAGCTTGTCGGCATACTAAACAGAATGGGCAGAATGGGCGAAGTTTGGGAGCAAGTTTATTGACGCGTTGATGGTCCAGTCCAACTTGTTTAAACTGGTGCCATGGAAACACACTCCACAGATGAGCCGTTGAGCAAAAGAACCCGCTCCAATTGTAGACTTAGCATCACTCCTACACAAATGCTTCACATCCCAACACATAGTTCTGCTGCAGACCCGCTATATAAGATTCATCTGCAGAAGGGCCACCTAGCAAGCGAACACGCTCAACAATGAGAAATGCCCCTTCATCTATGCCCCAACTTAGCCAGTACACACAGGACAATGAACGTGCTAATCCTAGTCTAAACACTGGTTATCATATCCCAACGCAAGTCAACTCCCCGAGCATGAACCACCACTGTCAGACAGGCAATACTCTTAGCCCTCCAACATGTAACCACACTCCCCACGGCCTAGACACACAGACAAACAGCCACAGAGATAAGAGGTCAAAATTACTTCACATCTCCCCTGCCATCCACTCTCTTAACCCGCTTTCCAAAGGTTATGAGGTCTGGAATTACAGGAAGAACTCAGCCAAGAAACTGGCTAATGCAAGAACAGCTAGTTTTGCCATCAATGAAATCTATCACAATGATATAAATATTTCACACATAGATGGCTGGAGATATTACACGGATGCAAAAAAGGACAATGCAATCACTCCCATCCATCACCAAGTGCAATATCACACCCATTTTGCCCCTATGCTCATAAAGTAATGGGCCTTGTCACTGTTTAAGAAAGCTGGCCTTCAGCCTGCAACTACCTCAAATGCTGCTTGCATTGTGTTGAGTGTGCTTGCTGCCAATATGCAATTACCATGGTGGCTACGAACCTATTAACTCTACCGCCCTATTGGCTAGGCCAACACCCTCTATAAATTATGGACACGCCTGGTTACGACCACACTCTATGAATACGCGGAGAGCCACTCCCTCCTCAGCTCTATGCAAGCAGGTTTCCGTAAACACACAGACACAATACACCAACTCCAAAACTTAATCATGACCCTTGAAGATTCCAAACTCTTCAATAAAGATGTTTATGCTCTTATTGTAGATTTCACCTCTGCCTTTAATACAACAGACCACGACAAGCTGCTCTGGATCATGTATGACCTTGGCTTCCCCACAGATGCCATTGACACAGTCAAGAATTTATACCAGGAGGCTCACACCAGAGTCCGTCTAGCTACTGGTCAGTATTCCAATGACATCCCCATAGAAAGGGGTACCATCCAAGGGGACACCCTCTCCCCCTTCCTCTTCCTCATATACATGGAGCCCCTCCTGCGCTGGCTCCATGCGGGCGGGCGAGGCTATGAATATGAATGCCTCATCAAAAACAAACAGACTGTGGAACAGACAACCCAGAACAAAATTAGCAGCGGGGCATTTGCAGATTACCTCATCTGCCTCACAGGCACGTATGCTAACCTGCGTATCCAAGCCAAGAAATTGAGCCTCTATGCTGATTGGGCACACCTCATCATCTCTGGCGCAAAAACAAAGGTTACATGCAACCTTCTTAGCCAACAAACAATGCAAATCAGGGGTAACACGTCCGTTGCAGATTTCTCTCGACATCAACTCAAAGACAAGATACTAGTCCAGGGCAAGCCAGCCCAATTCATTTGCCCCGGGGACCCATTTACTTATCTGGGCGTTGAAATCACCATGACATTAGACTGGAAACCCCAGCTTGACAAAATGAAGGAAAAGCTCTCCAAAAAACTGGCAAGCCTGACCTGCTCTTTTGCCACACCCAGGCAAACGATGGATATAATTCGCACAGCCATTATCCCCAGCATTGCCTATGCTTTTCCAGTGACACCCTGCCCTGAGAAAAACCTTGCAGACTGGGACACTGATATACTCAAGGTCATCAAAGAGAGGTACAAGCTTTGGCATAGCACTGCCACAGCCATCCTACGGGAAGACAAAACTAATTATGGTCTTGGCTGTACATCCATTGCAGTGGAATATAATGCGAGATGTGCAACGGCACTCACCAGAAGCCTCAATAACACAGGGAGGCACGGCCGGCTCACCAAGGCAATGCTTGAATCACAAATTAACCAACTGAGACAATATGTACTCAGGAGCATCAACCCAGACCACCAAAAATCCAGCTTCATCCTCAAGCAATTACCCTACATGCTCCGCGTCAGGCAATACCTCTGCATTAATAACAGCGACCTTGACATCTCCTATCAAGGAGCACCCTACCTCCTCTCCAGAATCACCCCCATAATAAAAGTCCTCTCAATGCCAATGCAACCCACCCTTAAAACCTTAGCCTGTCACTGCACTTATGCCCTCATGGAAATAGGCATAAACAGGCTCTCAGCCTTGCTGCATAATAGCCTCACACATATTATTGACGGGAACAAACTCACATTCCTGTTTGGCCGAAAAGTCAAAACAAAACATATTACAGCCCTAAACAAACTCTCCCATACTCTCAACACCCCCACTCTGGCTGAGGACAGACCTGACCTCATTAATACAATCATACACAACCAAGACAGCTCTCCCAATAAAACCCTTGAATCACGCTGCATAAATAATACAATATATGCTGAAATGATTAAAACTGAGCATACACCCACAGGATGGAACTGGTCAAAGCTCCACCGAAACAATGCTGACCCAGATCCCCTCAACCCCAATCCAGACAATGGAAATCATGCCCCTAACACGCTCACACCTCCAAACCTCAGGACTCATAGCAACCCACTCTTTGATGCTGAGGATATGGAAGTAGAAAATGCTTCCCCTAGCAGCCAGGAGAACCCATCCCCTAGCACTCAACCAAGCGCAGAGATGCACTCATATCAAGGCAGAAGCACTCGCAAAAGAAACAATCCGCACGCAGAGCAGCCGCAAGCACAAGCACATAACAGAGACTCCACTCAGACCCCCCAAACTAGAGGCAGAATGCCCAACGGGAGCCGAGCCCCAACAACTTTTTTTGACACCAACCACCAACCCATAATAACACCTTGTCCCTCACCTCCAGACATTCCAAGCACCGAAATCCCCCGATGGCTCTGGAACTATAAACAGAATACGGCTAATACTTTGAGGAAAGTTGAAGCTAGCAACACCATCTTCCGCTACGACCATGTTATCCTAGATATCCTAGGCTGGCAACACCTCCGAAAATATAAGAGAACCTCTCAAGAAAAGGAGGAAAAACATTACAAAGTACAATGGCACCCTGTCACCATTGAGAAATGGGCCTTGCCCATTTTCAAAAATGATAGGCTGCATCCTGCCTCTACAAAACATGTACCAAGAAGAACTAAAGCAGACCCGTGCTGCCAGCTCTGCTGGAGCCCTGTGAGCAAAGAACACACAGCAATATCAGAAATTTATGATGACATGCCTACCTGTGACACCTGCCATCGCACATACCACTGGGCCTGTCTCATACATGTCAAGGCCTGCTCCCAAAATGACCGGGAACTGTTCAATCACAGTGAGCACTGGGACTGCCCTGCTTGCGCCTCCCTGTCAGACTCTCAAAAAGCGGAAAGGATCAACTTCTCTGAAGACTGCGAAATGATCTATGTAGAGTGGCATCCGAAATGGGAAGCTGAAGAACAGCTACGTATACATCCAGACCTGGATGTTCATGTGCAAGCCTTCAACTCGGAGGAACACCCAGAGCTTATAGAAGACCCCTCCACCATTGATACAGACCTGGACAATCTTGTCAACCAAGGCTTTGAAGGCAATCCCCAAAGCCTAACTGACTCCTCATGGATCTCAACTACCGGCTGCGCGATTCGCAAAAATGTCACCTTTGATTTCCAACCTACCAACCCACAGATAGATATCATGCCAACATGGCAATGTGAAATCATCATAAGAAGTGTTGATCTCATGAAGGAAAGCTTTCACCCTGACACATGTGATGAGGTCGCCATGCCAGCACAAATGCCAGAGATAACCACCTCTGAATGTGCCTGCGTCTACAATTCCAATGGCAAATGCATGGGCATGCTCACTATAGACAGGCTCAAGACCCTGCTTGAAGCCTACAAAGCTGCCAAAAAGGCAGGCATCCATGACACCATCCAGCCCCCAGTCCAGGATTCAGCAACTGAACTTATGGGTCTGCTCTCCCGCCAAAAGGCTCAACAAAAAAATCTTTTTGCTCAGAGCAAAAAGATCTTCAATTCAAACATGCTTATTACTTCCTCTTGCATTTGCTCAGCCCTGCAAAAATGGTGCATGGTCTCAGTAGAGAGGTATTCCAGCCCCCTTCATTTTGAAGACACCTACAACACCTATTTCAGTACAAATTGCCGAGACCAAGTCTTCGGTGCACACACAGACGCCCTCTCAGTGCGCTACACCGGATTCTCCTTCTGCCATCCACCCCATGATGATGAAGTAATGTTTAAACTCATGCGCCATGCAGTGCATTCCTCCCTCCAAAGCACAGACCCAGTTGCCACCTTCATGCTCCTGCCTCACTGGAGAGGCTTCAGCTGCAACGCGTATATGACCTGGATCAGACAATACCCAGACGTCGCAAGAGTACTTGCCAAATTCCCCGCAAGAAAAATCCAATTTCAGGCACCACAACACTGGTATGATACCATACCCAATCCTACCCAACCATCCTATCCTATGCAGCTCATTGTTGTGTGGAATCATAATGCCAGAGTTATGCTAGACAGCGCAAACAGTGACTGGTTTCAGTCCTTCCAACAAGATATAAAACAAGTTGTACCAGAAGCTTGGTGGCTACCCTTGGATTTTCCAAATCCTGCCACGCCACTGCGTACCCACCAACACCTTGCATCAAACACTTGGAAACAGAAATTCCAATCACTCCCCCCTGACACACATAGCTGTACACACAAGTGTCCTCAGGCAAGAGCAGCCTTCACCCCTGCCAACTACAAAAAGATGTTCACACCTAAAATCAAGGACTGGAGGGAAATGACATACACAGATGGCAGTGTGATTAAACACAAAGATGACGATTCCCCACCGCTGTCAGGTTCAGGCGTTTACAAACCAGGTATAGACACTACTCACCCCCCTCAACACCTACAACTGCACATAAAACCCAACGGCCATGGGCCTACCAATACTATCACGAGAGCAGAACTAGTGGGTATCCTGGTGGCACTCCAACATGAGCAAACCAAAATTGCCACTGATAGTGCATCCTGCATTTTTCAAATTTCAAATCAAACCCTTCATCCCATGCGCATGCGATATCACCTACATGCAGAGTTGATACATGCAATATCAACCATAATAGAGCACTCCCCTCACCCTATCCATTTTTATAAAGTCAAAGCCCACTCTGGCATCATAGGAAACGAGGTGGCTGACGCTTGCGCTCGCACCGCAGCCCTCTCTGACACAGTAGACATTACACTTCCGGATGCCAGGGACCCTTTCCACAACTTTTATTGGCTCTCATTGAAGACCTCTCCCACACAAAGTGATGGCATACACCGCTCCCATACGTCCCCGATACACTACCTCACCAACCTGAGTGACAAACTTAAAACACACATGCACAAGAAACACAAACTTGGCTCTGCTGACACCTCTGTCTACCACTACCAGAGATGGCAGAAGCTTAACGATGCCACACCATCCACCAACAACACAAACAATGAAGCTCACAACTCAATCTCTCTGCTTGCAAACAAGGAAATCAGCAACTCCTTCTGGAAAAATCCAAAGATTACCCTTAAACAACAAATAAATCTCATGAAATATCGAACGGATACACTGTACACACAGGGCCATGCCTCTCAGTTTAACTTTTCCAGTTCTGATAGGTGCCCACTCTGTGCAAATACAGATAACATTTATCATGTTCTACTTAGGTGTACCAACCCAACAATGAGTGGGATGCACACCAACAGACACCATGCGGCCCTTAGTCTCTGTGTAGAAGCCCTCAGCAAAGGCCGTTACGGCTCATCCCTCATTAGCATGGATGGCTGCAATCATGACAGACTTCTGGATCAAGGCATACAAGTGCCTGAAAACACCTCTCGCGCTATTCCAGACTGGGTTTTCCCAAATGGCGCTGCCTCACCTGTACGGCATACAAGCCGCCCTGATGCTCTTTTTGTGCGACACATCCCAGGCAGACAAGCCCACCTTGATCCTACCAAGATCCTACCACAAAATAGAGACATTCACCTTGTTGAACTTAAATTCTGCTCCGACACTAATCCTGTCAGCACCTTGGAGCGTGCACAAACTCAACATTCCCCCATCATTAACAGACTTAAAACACGCAGCTTAAGAAACCCAAACAGGAATAATAAAGTGACTTTGCACATCATCTTAATTGGTGTTGGTGGCACGATTTATAACAATTATACAATTACACCTCTCATAAATCTGGGATTGACCAAACAAAAAGCTGAATCACTAGCTTCCCAACTCAGTGTCCATGCCATCCAAAGATTATCCACCATAATTAACACTAGACATGCACTTTGTTTTCAGGGAGCATCTGGGAGGGGAGGGTTTGCTGGGCGCGCGGCAACGGCTGAGGATGGCAGAAGAAGAGTCCGAGCGCTCAGGGGCATGGCGGCCAATCCCCCGGATCCCCATTAGATTTTGCTTCTGGCTCTCTCTCCTAGACTAGCTGTGTCTAGTGTAGGTTTGTAGGGCCCTTTGGTGAGGCCTCTGACTTTAAGTTAGGGGTTCTTTCCTTAATGCACGCGGCCTCGAGACTGCGTAGACTTTTCTTTTCTTTTCTTTAACTCTGAACCTCTTTACCTTGATATGTTTATCTGTGATGTTTGCCAACGAACGTACCACTGGAAATGCATGAAAGAACTTGGTTGCTATACTGATGGGCAAAGGCAAGAAATAGATGTAGCTGACACATGGGCATGTCCCACCTGTGCAGGCCTCAATGATGCTAAAAAAAATAACAGAAAGCGACTGACTAAAGATGAACTCTGGAAAGTCACTTGGAAAGCCCTCCTGGGAACCAGAGGAGTTAAAGGAAACATGGCCAAAATTTCAAGAGTGCCTGCTTGAATTTGAAGCAAAACAGAGCGAGCCTAATCTTTCTGTACCCACAGCAGATTCTACCCTCTCAAACCTCGAGAGACAAGGCTTTGAAAAACCCAATGCAACCAATGTTTGGCAGCAGGAACTTGACACAGAATTGCATAACAAAATCGCCTTGATATGAACCCCACTAATCCTCAAGTGGACATAAAACCAACAGGTTCTTGTGAATTTTGGCTACGTAATGTTCACCTTGTGAAATACAAGGCTCAGCAATCCCTGCACCTAGCACCACCTGACACTGAGTCACACAGCCATTCCACTCATACTCTACCTCCCCTCACTCTCCCAGAAATCTATACATCGCACATGGCTTGCATTTATAATGCACAAGGCAAATGTGTTGGCACTATGTCCCCCAACCGCTTCCAAATCCTCTATAGGGCATTTTATGGAGCCAAAATTGTTGGCACGTATGAGAATATAACACCTGCTCCAACATCCTCTGCATCTGAGCTACAAGGGCTCCTTTCTCGCAAAACCAAGCATGAAAACAAGTACTCTAGCATGAAAATCAAAGACTCCTTTTCACGAGCCCTCCCAACCCATATCCATAATGCCCTCCAAAAATGGGCCTTGGTGTCAAGAAAAAATGACCTCCCCTCTACAGCGCAACCCACAATACCAGCACTACTGGAGTGCCGAACCCCGAGACACTCTTTTCGGTGCCCTACAAAATTCCCTTTCGTCCAGATTCTCAGGCTTCTCAGTATTCCATCTCATTTATGATGAGGAGGCTATGATTCATGCCCTGCGAAATGCCATCTAATCCGCCATTTTCAATACAGAGGCCACTTCTACTTTCATGTTCCTCCCTGTATGGGGTAAGCACATGATAACCAACCCTCACTTCAAACTTGTCACTGCCTATCCACATCTCTGCTGCGAACTTGGAACCATTTTGCGCACCAACCTTTGTTATAACGCCCCTCAATCCTGCCTTAGTCAAGAAATACCACTATCTCAGCACACCTGGGACCTACAAATTTTCGCTGTTCGGGACACTGCAGCTAGAGTCCATCTGAACAACCATAACCCAGCTCGGCTACAGGGCCTAGCAAGAGATGTACCAAATGGAAGCCAAATGGAAGCTAAACAGCGTCATTAGCCACCCTACTCTCAATTCCATGCATGCTGACATACCTGGATTAAAAAAATGTGAACACCTCCCCTCCGACAAACAACAAATCTCAAGGGGTGCAAGAACTGTACACATAAGTAATCAGAACAGAGAATCTGTACCCAGCCAATCCAATGCCAATCTCACACTCAAAGTCGCCAACTGGAGAACCTGGGCTTACACAGATGGCAGCTGTCATGCTCAAAATGGCAAGCAAGAAACTGGGGCAGGCGTCTACTGCCCGCTCACTGACAGCAAAAACTTTGTTGAACCCAATGGTGCTGGGATTACTAACACCATATGTCATGCTGAATTAGCAGCAATCGCTGCTGCTATCACCCACAGCTATGCAACCATTGTGTCTGACAGCCTCACCTCTCTATATTAAATACGTAAACAAATTCTCTACCCTGAGAAACACTTGATGCACATTCAAGGAGATGTCCTAAAAATGCTTTCAACTCTCAACAGCAACTCTCAAACCAATATTCGTCTTTACAAAGTGAAGTCCCATGCTGGCACCGCTGGAAATGAATGTGCTGATGCCATTGCAAAATATCAGGCCAATCACGCCAACAATTGCGTGGCAGACACTGGGATCCCCGTTGCAGGTCCTGGCGGAAATCCATTTACACATATCTTTTGGTTAGCCAAGGAATAAAAAAGAGCATGCTGCGGGCACATCTACAGGTCCCCCACCTGCTCCCAAGTACACCTACCTCCCCAATCTCCAAGATGCTCTCAAATCCCACATGCACACTAGACACAAACTTGGATATGCCAATGCCAAAACAGGGTACCACTCTTACTATCAGAGCTCGTTGACTCATGAAAATAAAAAAATTAGCAATGCCTTCAGGAATATGTCATGTATATCCACACCCATGAAGTGCACCATCCTACAGTATTGCACAGGTACCCTCTATAACCAAAAGCATGCAGTCCGTTTCAAAAGGTCAACTGACCCATGCTGCCCTCTCCCAGGCTGTCATCAATTAGACAGCGCACTCCAGATGCTTTCAGGCTGCCAAAATCAAACCATCTCCAACATGAAAACTGAACGCCATAATATTGCAGGTATAATGATTACAAAAGCACTTAGCAAAAGCCCTTTGGGAGCAGGCCTAATCTACACAGACATAGGAAGCAACTTTAAGCTTGCGCAGCATACTATGCTGGAAGATTAGTAACCTTTAAACCCTTGCACATGCCTCAAACAGAACTACACCTTCTTATTTCTTCCCTCGTAGCCTTTCTATGAGAGCAAGATCAGCCTCCAGCCGGCCAGATGCTATATTGATTACACCCTACAATGCCAAACACACTTTTAACAATGTTTCTCCTTCTTGCTCACACCATGCTCTACGCAACAGGCACAGCACCACACAGAGGACAAGCACAACTAGCCACGTGAGACAACCTCATCAATTAAATGCTTGCCAACGCCATGTGCACTTGATTGAAATCAAATATCGTGAGGACACAAGGCCTCAGAATCAGTCGGACGCGGCACTACAGCAGCATGCAGACCTCTGCAAATATATTAGTGCTGAAGCTGTTACTATCCATCCTATCCTCCTAGGCGTCGGGGGAACGTGTTACATCGAGTATACCTTGAACCAATTTAAAAAACTAGGTCTGGACCATCAACGCGCCATCAAGCTGGCTGAAACACTCAATGCCCATTCTGTTCAATATGCCCACAAACTTGTTGCCACTAGGCGCGCTATCCAAAACGAGAGTACTTCTAATAGCCAGGTTCTAGAGCCAAGTGCTTCTAGAAACCCTCCAGATCCCCATGAGCTATTTCTGTTTCACTTCTTGCGGTGGAGACTCACGGCTCTTTTGAGCCAACGTATCTCCTTTTCCTAAATTGATGTAGGGAGAGTTTCTCTGCCTACGTAGTTTTTCTTTTCTTTTTCTTTTCTGGTCAAAGGTATGGTCCCACCAGCAGGTCCCACAAACACCAAGAAGGATAGTATGAAAAGTCACAGTTTTTGTACTAATGAGTTTGCAGAGGTCTGCATGCTGCCGTTGTGCTACCTCCAACTGTTGTCCAGGCCTTGTGTCCTCACAGTACTTGATTTCAATCAAGTGCACATGCCACTGTTTACAAGTTACAAGTTACAATGGGGCTTGACCTTCAGCCAGGTAGTTTGGCTGCTCGGTCTGCTCAACTGTTCCAACTGCACAAAAAATATCCATGAGATCGGAAATAGAACGATAAGTCTCATTAGTTTGCTTCTGCAAGATATGAAAGACATCCTCAGAGCTAGCTTGAGAATAGTATAAAGTGCCTGAATCATCCAGAAAATTCTATGAGAAGAGGGGAAGTCAGAAAACAACTGTGCATAAGTTCTTTGAAGAGAACACACAGAAGCGCAAGAACAAAGGAACATGGCATGCTTTTCATCTTGGAGTCCTCCTTGGTCACACCGATCACAAGCAGATGTGTGCTCCTGCCAAAGTGACGTCTCAACTCTTAAGTGTGGGCATGTAAGCGATAATGTGCTAAGTTTCTCAGCGCGCGCTTGCCCAAATCAAGGTGCAAATACCTGGGGACAGAAAAGGGCGCGCCATGAACAGACAAGGGTTTCAAAGGAAGCATGCCACTGGTTAGCATTCAGTTGGTGAAGCTGCCTCACGCGGTTGGCTCATGTGGTCCTCTGTGTTGGGTTGTGTCTGCTGCATAACGCATGGTGTGAGCGGGTGGAAGAAGGAGAAGAAAGAAAAGAAAAGAAAAGAAAAATTAAGAAAAGAAAAACTACGTAGGCAGAGGAAATTCTCCCTACATCAATTAAGGAAAAGGAGACACATTGGCTCAGAAGAGCCATGAGTCCCCTCCACCACGAAGCTACAAAAAGAAGACTCTAATGGGGATCTGGAGGGTTATTGGAAGCACCCGGCTCCACAACCAGGCTGCAAGAAGTATTCTTGTTTTCAATAGCACGCCGAAGAGGGAGTGGGTTTGGCTTTATAGGGCACTTGATTGAAATCAAGTACTGTGAAGACACGAGACCTGGACAACAGTTGGAGGCGGCACAGCGGCAGCATGCAGACCTCTGCAAACTCATTAATGCAAAAGATGTGACTCTCCACACCATCCTTTTGGGTGTTGGTGGGACCTGCTACACTGAGCACACCCTTAACCAGTTTAAACAACTGGGACTTGACCACCAACGCGCCAATAAACTTGCTCGCAAACTTCATGCCCATTCTGTCATGTATGCCAACAAGCTTGTTACCACTAGGCGTGCTATTGAAAACAAGAATACTTCTTGCAGCCTGGTTATGGAGCCGGGTGCTTCCAAAAACCCTCCAGATCCCCATTAGAGTCTTCTTTTTGTAGCTTCGTGGTGGAGGGGACTCACGGCTCTTCTGAGCCAATGTGTCTCCTCTTCCTTAATTGATGTAGGGAGAGTTTCCTCTGCCTACGTAGTTTTTCTTTTCTTTTATTTTCTTAGGGAGTAATCAGTATAGCACCAGGACGGCTGGAGGTGAGTCTAGATCTCTTATAATTTTTTCTTGGAAAGAGGAAAGGGATTATAATTCTGTTTGATACATGTGCAGGGATTTGGATTAGTTTTTACACAATACTACACTCACCTACAAATGATGAAAATTGGAGGACCTGAGATCACTCTCCTGGCCTCAGATAACCCAGAAATGGCCTGTAGCTCCACCTGGGACCATTTTTCACTCCCAGATTTATGTTCTTGTAACATCCATATACAATGCTAACATCCTGCATAGTTAAACAAAGGAAAGAAGGAGGTCGACAAATGACCTTTTTGGCACCCCTTATGGTGGATTTTCTCCAAGGTAAAAGAATTATGTATCTGACCGACTCCTGTGTCTTTTCACTCCATTTCCGTTGCAATGACATTCATTTTATAAGGATCTAATTTCCCAAAAACCACCCAATTTAGAGCATTGGATGGTCGGGTATGGGAATTTGGTGATCAAAAGTAGGATTCACGTCGGGGCAATTAGACATATGCCCCATAACTGCCTAGTTTTGAAACCTTAGTGCTACAGATTGATACCAGGGGAACCCAAGCTTGGAAACAGTCCTTTAGAGGGCACCTATGCAAGAAGTTTGCAAAAACCACATGTTTTAGGCCTCAGATAACAGTTGGAGGCGGCACAGCGGCAGCATGCAGACCTCTGCAAACTCATTAATGCAAAAGATGTGACTCTCCACACCATCCTTTTGGGTGTTGGTGGGACCTGCTACACTGAGCACACCCTTAACCAGTTTAAACAACTGGGACTTGACCACCAACGCGCCAATAAACTTGCTCGCAAACTTCATGCCCATTCTGTCATGTATGCCAACAAGCTTGTTACCACTAGGCGTGCTATTGAAAACAAGAATACTTCTTGCAACCTGGTTATGGAGCCGGGTGCTTCCAATAACCCTCCAGATCCCCATTAGAGTCTTCTTTTTGTAGCTTCGTGGTGGAGGGGACTCACGGCTCTTCTGAGCCAATGTGTCTCCTCTTCCTTAATTGATGTAGGGAGAGTTTCCTCTGCCTACGTACTTTTTCTTTTCTTAACCCCTTCTGAGATATTTGAGTGCTTGAGAGGAGACATGGTGGACTAAAGCACAGCTGATTCCCCTTTTACAGGGGCATGTTTAAAGAAAAATAAAAAAACAGGATCTGGAGCTCCAGCCTTTCAGCTACCATCCTGCTCTTTTTCTCGTTGCTGGACTTGTCTTCTTTCCCTGCCTGCAGTGCCGTACTTCTCTCTGTCTGAACTTCGTGGTGGGGTGCACCACGTGGTAACGGTCTGTGCACCAATGTGGCCCCCTTTCCTCAAGTGATGTGGGGAGTGTTTTACTGCATACGTAGTTTTTCTTTTCTTTCTTTCAGGGAACAGAGTAATGGGGCCAGAAGTGCCATTAAAACCAAAAAGTAATCGGCAGGACCTCGGTGCCTTGGAGCCACACGCTGCCAGGAACCCATGAGACCCAAATTAGCTTTTTTTTCTCTGTTGGAGGGGACAACTCTTTGAGCCAACGTGTCTCTTTAATTGACGGAGGGAGTGCCCTCACTGCCTACGGGGTATTACACAAAGCTCCTTCGCACTGCCTACTGGTATGTAGTTTCCCCTCTTTCTTTTTCTAGCAGCATCAAAATTTTAGCATCATATCAACTTTCAATGGCACATCTTGAAGCGGTAACAAGGTTATAAAGGGATTTTTTCATAACTTTGTTTGGATGCTCGGCATGCAGGGCTGTGCTATCCAAACAAGAAAAATCCGTACCCTTCAACGCGAACAAAAAAGTTTAGTAATAACAACTGACATATTTAACATCGTTCCGATGGCCATTGTACAACCTAATAACTCCTGGCCCAGTGCAAGCTCCACATGTATGATTGACACGGCAATCTCCCAGAAAATTGAGGATATTCCCAAAACTATGCAATGGGAAAAACATTGGGAGCCACGCGGCATCTCATGCCGCGAGGGTTGCAGGTTCCACCGACCTGTGACAGACAGTGGGGCTGCATAGCGTTTTTTACTTAATGCAAGTGGCATAAAGGCATGCATAACCCTTTCTTCTTTCTTTTTGTGCATCATGATGACCCATCATGATGACGGTGTACTCTGAGAGGCGTTGCTCTTCTTTTCCAAACGTACCTAATTTTGAACAGTACATTCAAAAGGAGCAGTTGGATTTTTGGAAAGAACAGGCAAGGGTTACATAGCTGCACCTGCCTACAAATCCTCAAAGCAGCACCACCGTGGCCTCCGCCACCATCTTTTAAGAGCTTCAGCTCAAGCTGTCCTCCATCATGGTATGATACCATACCATTCTGTTAAATGAAGGCGGGGTCATTTACATCCCCCCCCACTTTGGCGCCCCTCAAAGAGCTCGGCATTAACTCTCATTAAGCCACCAAGCTTCAAGTTGCTTTGAAGCTTCTTGCTCATTCTCTCCAGTACGCCTTCCAATTTGTCTAGCACCAGATGCGCTCTTGAGAAGACTTTTTCCAACTCTCATCATCAAGATCAGGCACGGGCTTCTGCTAGCAACCCTTCTGATCCCCATTGATTTTTCCTTTTGGTGGAGAGGATGCCCGGTGACTCAGCCCTCGGTATCCTCTATTCCTTCATTGATGCAGAGAGTAATTTCACTGCCTACATAGTTTTGTTATAATTTGTCTGCCTGCAACGGCATGTAAAAAAATGTTTTTTCTGCCTGCAACGGCAGCTTAGGAAAAGGTTGCCTAATTCAAAACAAGGAAAAGGAAAGTGAAGGAAGGGAAAGAGGGAGACTACGCAGGCAACGAGGGAGGTCATTCTAGGACGTTTGAAATGAATACTTTCAAGAATTAGTGTATGTCCAATTCTGGAATGCCAAATCACAGCGATTAAGGCTCACTGTCAACCTTGCGTCACTTAAATAATAACAATCAATATTTTTCCAGTATAGTAATGAGTTTCTAAACCAGGATAACAACACACTTCTTTTTTTCCTTTATGATCTCATGTACATTTATGGACAGGCTAGCAGTCAAACGTCTTGACTGAGGCCTTTTTCCCCTTGTAACCCTTGTAATAATTAATGCATGCACGTGTGTTCACACCATGGTACTGTTGAAATGGTTTATGAAAAGCCACAGCAGACATGACTACGGAATGCGTTGCTAGTTTTAGGTCGCCAAGCAGGAGTCGGACCTGGTGGCGTCTCAAGGAGAGCATTTCCACATTTATGCATACTATGGTAGCATATCATCTTCTATTGATGATTTTATAGCTCTGTTTAGGTTGGAAATGGGAAGCTGGTCGCAGTTACTGTAGGGTAGCCTTATCACAGGGTAGCCATATCACAGGGTACTTTCATCAGAACCAATTTATTCAAAAACAAGTTCCATGTAAGAAAGTAGCAGCTCCAAGTTTTCCCCGCGACACAAACATATCGTTAAAGCCGTTTGTATGCGTGCATAGAAGTTTTGGAAAGCTTAAGGTTCAGTTTTAAATCCTGGGGGAGGAGTTCTAGATTGTCTTGCTATCTCTGGTCCTTCTCGAGATCGCCCTCGCTCTTCCCTCAAGATGGCTCAGCCCGCAGGAGAGGGTGCTGCCCAGCTGGTGGCAGCTTTGAACAAGCTGATGAAGCTGGCCGTGGGCGTGGGTGTGGGCGCCTCAGCACTCCAGACATCGCTCTACACAGGTTCGTGGACATGTGTGGAGCGATACCGCGAGCACTCCTTCCTCCAGTAAACTGCAACAAGTGTGCTGCTGGTGCACGACTTTTCTTCCACGGTTTTTTCTCTCGAGAGGCGGAAATCAACCGCCACTAATGCCACACAAACTCACCCACCCACCCACATTCATTCCTGCCCCTTACGTGCTCTGCGCTGCAGTGGATGGTGGGGAGCGTGCGGTCATCTTTGATCGCTTCAGGGGAGTGCTGGAAGAGACCAGCGGCGAGGGCACACACTTCAGAATTCCTTGGGTGCAAGTGCCCCACATCATGGACATCCGCACCAGGCCCAAGGTCATCAGCTCTGTGACCGGAACTAAGGGTGAGTGACTGCTGCATGCTTCATTTTGCAGTAAACGCAGTCCTGCAGCATGGCATGCATGGACAACAGAGGCACAGGGCAACACGCTTGCTGGTTCCGGATGGTCATGCCGCGCAGATGGTCATGCCGCATGCATGTTGCGCAAGTGCACCACAGATGTTCTTATACGCGCTGCATCGGTTATGTAAAGAGCCACACCATCACTGTTTTCCTTCTTGCTTCCTTTGCGTGCAGACTTACAGATGGTGAACATGTCCTTGAGAATACTGTCCAAGCCAGATGAGGACAAGCTGCCCTTGATCTGGAAGGTGAGCTAATTGTGCCAGGTTAAGACAATTGTCAGTCCTCCTCCAATCTGTCGTGCTGTGCTGTGGAGGAAACCAACTCTCCTTGCATGCCAACCGCCTCAGTGTGTGTTCCTCCTTTGCAGGGCTTGGGTGTGGACTGGGAGGACAGGGTGCTGCCATCCATTGGAAATGAAATTGTGAAAGCCACAGTCGCCCAATTCAACGCTGAGCAGCTCCTCACGCAGCGAGAGAAAGTGTCATTAACAGTAAGTGCCAGCATGCACACACACACACACACACACACACACACGCGCACACACACGCACACACACACAGGTTTTGTTACTAAACGTAGCCATGGGCATTGGCTAAACATTCACATTCGTGCACACATGCATTGGCAAGCTACAAAAAGGGTCCATGTGCTTATACAGCTTGACAAGCAGGAAAAGTTTGCAGGCTTGTGCTCATGCTCTTCATTTTGCTCTTGATGACATCAACAGTGTGTATGGGAGCATACCCTGCGCCATGTAAGCACATGTAACTAAGACAAGGCTCAGTAAGTCGAAGAGTTTGGGCAAGCTGGGGTGCCACAATCCATTTGGTCACAGTACCTCAGTGCAGGAATATATGATACATGCACAAAGTTTTCTCAAGGCATTTTGCCTGTTTCTGACCCAGCTGAACTTGCATTTCACACCCTCAGGTCCGGAATGCATTGTTAAAGCGAGCAGCAGACTTCGGCATCGTGTTGGATGATGTCGCCATCACACACTTGTCGTTTGGTTCAGAGGTGGGTTTACCTGCATGGTTAAGTGTCTTGTTGCTGGCTAGCCCTGGGAAAGAGCCACTCGGGAATAAACCTGTTACAGGCAGCTGCTGCGTCTGTCCGCTCTGCTGGCAGACCCTTGCACGGAGCGCATTGTCAGCATTGCATGCGCATAGGGTGTGAACTCACAGCTGCGCCTGTGGCCTTTTTCATGTGCAGTTCATGAAAGCTGTGGAGATGAAGCAGGTGGCTGAGCAGGATGCTGAGCGTGCCAAGTTCGTGGTGATGAAGGCCGAGCAGGTGAGTGTGACAGTCAGTCAGCCAGGTGGGCTGTCTAAGCTGGGCAGGCTCCCTACCATCCAGCGAGATGCGAGCTGGCAGCATTAGTTGGCCCAACCAATAGTGGTTGTTGGAAACAGAGCATCACTGCATCCCATCAGTGTGGTTGCTGCTTCCCCATGCACCAGGTATGCTCGTTTACCGGCATATGCATCCCACAAGTATAGTTGCGTCTTCCCCATGCACCAAGAGAGGTGCTCATTTGCTGGAACACGCATCTCACAAGTATGGTTGCTTCTTCCCCATGCACTAAAGAGGTGCTCATTTGCTGGTATATGCACCCTTATTGACGTGAGAACGTGCTTGCTAGCCGAGGCCGCATGCTGAACAGTAATGGCCTGTTTTGGAGCAAGGGCCAGCAAGGTGCATTGTGTGCTGCACGGTGGCCTGATCATGCTGCAGTTATCCTTAGCGTGACCAAGGATGGAGAAACAGGGACAAGTCGTTTGTGAAACATGATTATAGAAGGTTGGCAAAAATAGGCCAAACATTGTATACAGTGAAATAGGCTGTCGTATGTGCGTGATGGAATTCATGGGTGAGCGGTGCCTCGCAGTCCAATGTGTACTGGACCTGCTGTTCCTGGAATTTCAATGCTTCCTCTTGTCCTCAGCTGCTGCACACTTAACATCCCTGAGTCATAGACTTATCAAGTTCTGCCTGTTGTGGGTGTTGCCTCCAGGAAACACATTTCTGCACAGCACGCACTTGTTTTTCACCTGTTTAACCCTGTCTTTCATTGTCAATGGCCTTGGGGGTGCAGGGTGTTGGTTGGGGATTGATTGGGGCCCCCCACCCCCACCCCAGGGGCTTTTCACACCAGACCCTCCCAGCTGAAAGTGGCACGTTAAACCTGCAGAGCTGTATACACACATGACAGGCAACTGCCAAACCCGTGAATAAGTCAGCCTGAATGGAGGGCGCACTTTCTGCGGCCAAACTATCTCTTTCAGGGTTGTGCCACCTCGGTGTCTCTTAGGATCTAGACCGTCTAAACGGTTTGGTGAACGGTATGTTTTGGTTGAATCATGTAACCATGGTTCCAGGGAGGGACGGTGGCAAATCGACCAGTCAATTGCCACCATCGGATCCTGCTGGGCCACATGCTGCTTGCATGACCAGCAGCTGCAAACCTGAGTAAGAGTACCTCACCTTTCCTTTGTGTACATTTATGTAAAAGCAACCTTGGCATCACGCAAAATAATGATAAAAGAGCAAGACAGGCCCTGGGGGGCTCCAGCCTCCCAGCTTCAGGGAGCCTGATGCCCCCCCCCCCCCAACAACAGACATTTTTACGGGTAAGACCCAGAACAAGCAGAGGGCAGAACGAACGCCTTGTTGTGGGACCAGTACGCCAGGCTTATAAAGCGCAGCAGCCACCAGTGCCCCTGCCTTGGATGGAGGGCTCCTGGGACAGCAGCAGCAGCAACTGATGGGAGTATTTGTGCAAGCACTGCAAGAAGACGGCGAGGTGTGTAGATGGCTGTGTGCTCTGCTGAGGAGGAAAAGGAGCAACAGGGCGCGGAGCAGATGGAGACCAGTGCATGAGCAGCAGCAGCAGCAGCAGCAGCAGTTCTTGAGCAGCAGGGGTCCAGACAATCAGATGAAATTGAAGGGCGGCACATCCTGATGTCATTGGTTTTTTTATTTTGACTTGTTGATGGAGAGTAAAGACATCTTGGAGTCTAGGCTTGAACGCCAGATGTTGGGTGATAGAAAATTTTTCGATTGTACCGGCCACCAAACCAAGTATTACTGTTATCCAAATTTTGAAAGGCACGGTCCTGACAGCATGAATGGTTTGCACCGTCTAGATCGCATATTCACATTTACTGTAGTGGCACAACCTTAGTTCCTTTACAGAATGGACTACGAAGGTTGGTGGCAAAAGGTGTGATCTCGTTTTTTGAAAAATCTGCTTCAGTCCCTGCACAATCGTAGTTTATCAGCGAATGGCAACAAGAAATGACAGAAAGTTGCGACGCCCATGAAAAGAACGGGCTTTAAAGTTGCGGGAAATGATATGCAGTGAGATGCAAGCATCCAACAGTGGGTTGGGAAAGTAACAAGGACAGCTGCAAAATGGAGGTGGAATTAAGCAAGAAGATGATGACCACGTGCCAGGAACTGCAGAGCTTGAACAGGTTCAGATGCTCAAGTGTGCTCTTTTGTACTCACGCCACTCCAGGAGCGCAATGGTGCCATCATCCGCGCCGAGGGTGAGAGTGAGGCGGCCAGGCTCATCAGTGAAGCCACCCGCCTGTCTGGACCTGCCTTCATGGATTTGCGGAAGATCGAGGTCAGTTGTTGGAACATCGTCAGGTTTTTGCGACAAAGGATGGCTGGTGTGGCATCGAGCCTTGAAAAGTTATTGTTGCTTGAAATGTTGGGCAGCAGTTCTGCCAGTGCTGCTGATGTGCGAAATGAAAATGCTGCTGTTCAAGTTTACCCTAGATGCACCCATTGTGCATGTCCTGAGCACCATGTTCAGGTATCTTTAGTATTTAGATTTCGTGAGAAGCTGGCGAGCAGAGGTGCTCTGTGGCTAAAAACAAAACTTACTGCCGTTGAATTTGCGCCCTTTGGGCAGAAAAGGGTGGATTTTCAAACTCACAGCAAATGACTCATGCCTCGGAATCTAGGCTACTCCCAGGTCGTTTTATTTTGCTGAGAATGCTTGGTTTGTGGGGGGCCTCTGGGGAAGCGTGGTGGAAGGGGCGCCACTCGAAAAGGGTGTGGGCGTGGAAGAAAGGACCTGTGTTGGCTTGCCCGCTCTACATGCTTCCCCCCTTCAGACTTGGCAAAGAGTTGCGGCCTTAGTTGTAACCGTCTATTGAAATGAAGTTGGGCTCGATCAGTGTTTTGGTTGGAAAATGGCAAACAACTGATTGGTTGCCTCACTCAAGCTCTGAGTTAGGGCATTGTTGTTGGTCCAAGGTGGAAACCTGGCCCTGATGTCATGTGTGCTTGCGGCATACATAGAAATGGTAACGAGTTTCTCAGGTCGCGGATTGTTGAAGAGGTGATGGTGCCACATGTTTTGGTCCCCTTGCTCTCCTTACTTACTCTGCCAACCACAACTGCACCTCGCTGCGCCCTCCTAGCAATTCTGTGGAGCAAAAAATCTGCCATTTAATGCACTGTTCAGGTCCTGCAATGGTGCAGGAGTATGCTGGTGGGCATTATGTGGCTACTTTGCCTAGGACGCGGTGGTCTAGTCATGGGGACGACCTGCTGACAATGTTTTTTTCGTTTTCATTGTTGCTTCCTTTTAAATGCTCCCTGCAGGCTGCCAGGGACATTGCAGAGACCTTGTCCAAGGGCCGCGGCGTGGTGTACCTGCCAAACTCAGGCAACATGCTCTTGGGCCTGAATACCAGCGGAATGTGAGCTGCGCCCCTGAAGAAAGTTGTTTTTTGATTGACTAGTGCCCAGATCCGCAGCGTGTGTTGGAGCAATTGTGGGCTTCAGCTGCGGGCTTGGCTCTGGGAAACCTCTGATGTTTGCACATTTAATTAGCGGAAGGGGGAAAAGCTCGCTTTTGGAAAGACTAAGTACTTTTCAATGCCATGACCCAAGGGAGCATGTTCGTAAGTTCATATTTCAGCAAGCAGGCTGCAAGAGCTGCCCCGGCCTAGACAGGAAAAGAAAAAAAATGTAGGTAGAGAAACCAGGTAAGATTATCTCGCTATATCCGCCTACAAGGGCAGCTGAGCAGAAACACTGAGGCCAGCAACCAGACCTAGCCAAAAAAGCTTGACTTATAAACTTGGACTAAGAAAAAACGTTTATGTTGCGGCAGAGGCAGAGAAAAGGTTACAACGTCAAAACAAGATTCGACCTTCAACCAGGTGGTTTGGCCTGCACTGCTCAACTGTGCCAGCCATACCAAAAAAAATCCAGAATTTGGGAATATTACGATAAGTCTTAGTTTGCTTCTGCAAGAAATGAAAGACATCCATAGGACTAGCTTGACATTGTCTAGTTTATATTGGGGTTTGGCCTTCAGCCCAGTGGTTTGACTGCTCAGCCTGCTGGTCTCGGCCTCCGATATGAAAAACGTCCATAATTTCATAAGGGAAGGGAAGGGAAGGGAAGGGAAGGGTTACATAGCTGTACCTGCCTGCGGGGGCAGCTTAGCTGAAGCAAAACGTGCCTGCAACCAAACCAGTCCAAACTAAAAGCAAAATGAGCTAGAAGCTCAGTCACAGCATTTCAGGCAAGCAGACACGAACTTGGCTAACCCTAGGACATCAGCCTGATTCATGAAGTCTCTAAGGCGTGATGCACTGCTTGGGGGTGCAGAGCTAAACAGATGCTGGAACTGAGTGCGCAGTTCTGTTAAATCCTGGGATGGGCAATCCAGGATAACAAGGGGTTACAAGGGGTTGGCCTACAGCCCGAAAATCTGGCTGATCGGCTGCTGGTGATACATTCTCATCCAGCATCAAAAATTGAAACCAGTTCAGACAAAAATTTTGAAAATCTGTGCGAGTCTTGATTTAGAAAAACATTGACCTCAAGATTAGTCACAACGTGAAAGCTCGCCAAGAAAGGAACAAAATCAGTGTTTGGAAGCTGGGCAAAAGTGTGTAACGGTCTAAAAAGATCAATGAACAGGTCCTTGTATTTTCTGCGCAGCTCACACAACTCATAGCAATTGCAGTAGAAAAGAACATGTTTCTCGTCCTGGACTTCAGCACATCCACACTTATCACAAATATTTGAACCCAACCATTTACAGGACTCGACCTTCAAGCAGTGGGCACGAAGCCTAAACCTACTCACATTCCTCATGACTCCTTTATCCAGATCCTTAAACAAATATGATGGGATACAGAAGGGTGTGCGTCCTGTTTGATTCAAAGGTACTCCACACCAATGATGGTAAGTCACTGCTTTTCTGTTCACCTCTCGGGGACTTAGGGCGTCTGCTTCCCTCCAAACCTTCTGCTGTCTGTACCTCAAATCCCCTAAAAAATCCTGCATGGGTATATTGGAAGCACTCAGTAATTTCCGTTTAAACACCTCCTCATTGCGCATGCCATTAAATGACTTAGATACATGAGCAGACCAACAAGACTCATCCATATCAGCAAGGTGTAAATCTGCCTTCAGCACTTGGCATAATGTTTTACTGTTAGAATTGAGCATATTGTTGAAAAATTTAACAGTAGCCCTAAACCAATAAAACTGTAAGGGCTCTTGACCACACTCTCTCAATACTGGCCAGTTCGTGGCAGTACTTTTCACACCTAGAAAACGCCTTAGAGAGCATAGTTGCCTTTTTTGCAAATGGCTTTTGAATTCACTGCCTTCTCGTAAGTACTCTGTACCCCACACTTGGCACGCGTACATCCCAGCCGGAATGCCATACACCTTAGAGAGCCAAATCAGAGCATGCGGCCTATTCTTTAGATCATGTTCATGCACAAATTCCTTGATCCTTCGCTGGGCAGCCATGTAAGGTCGCACTGCATGCTCTTCAGACACCTTCAGATTCATGTGCTTGTCCACAAGCATACCGAGGTATCTAAACTGCTCTTTCTCTGGAAGAGCCACGTCTCCATACATGAAAGTAGGCAGAGAAGAACACGACCTACTATTAAAATGCATGACCTCTGACTTTGATGTATTGACAGTCAGCCCCTTTCTCATTGCATAAGCTCGTAATCTATTCAGCATAACTTGCATTTCACCTGGGTCATTGGTAGTTAAACTCAAGTCGTCTGCATATAGCATGTATGAAACGCCATTCACTCCATCCCCTGTCACAGCACCTCTGATACCTTCACTAATATCTCTGCCCATATCATTGATGTATAGAGAAAACAGGAGAGGGGACAGGGGACAACCTTGCTTGACTCCATTTGTTGGACGCACACTTGCCCTTTTATCCCCATCCATCAGAATATATTCATCATCCTGGTACATTTCCTTAATTGCCTGGAGAAGTAATGCAGGCATGGCAATGCGTTGTAGATGGTCCCAAAGTTGCAAACGGGGCACAGTGTCGTAGGCTTGAGAGAAGTCAATGAAGGCAGCATGCAGCCTAGGTGATTGCCGTGGCTTGAGCTTTCTTGCAGCATGTCTTAAGTGCCTCAGGATGAAGAGTGGATGCAGAGTGCTCCTACCGGGGTAAAAACCAAATTGGGTGTCTGGGACCTTATTTTTTTGGATACACCAATCCGTCATCCAGGATAACATGCTCTTCATCTTGTACAGTGTGCCAGTCGCATTTATTGCAAATTCTAAGCTCGTATGGGCACCTATCTCCATGATGCCGTTGGGTTTCTACTCGAAGGTTGTGACCGGAAAGGCGTAAGCATGAAATACTGCGAAATAATTTATGAGGAATATCTTTAATTTCAGAAGGTTAGTGATAATGTATGTGTCTCATAGACTTTTTAAAAACAAATGCTCAAATAGAAGCGCCCCAATTTATCCATGACAAGCCTACAACCACCTTTTGATGTTAGGAATGCTTCTCCTATTCTACATGGAACTTGATTACATCCTACAAAATTGTTAAATACAATGTCAAGTATGAAGGGTTTTAACCTTCAGCCAGGTAGTTTGGCTGCTCGGCCTGCTCAACTGTTCCAACTGCACAAAAAAGATCCATGAGTTTGGAAATAAAACGTCAAATCTCATTAGCTTGCTTCTGCGAGAAATGAAAGAAATCCTCAGAGCAAGCTTGGGAATAGTGAAAAGCGCCTTACTCGTCCATGTAAATTCTGTGAGTAGAGGGTAAGTCAGAGAACAGATGTGGAAAGGTCCTTTTAAGTGAACACACAGAATCGTAACTTACATTGTTCTTGAAGAGCATAAGAGCAAAGCATGTCCTTCATCTTAAAGTCCTCCTTGGTCGCACCTATCACACTCACACGTCACGGTATGCTCCTGCCAAATGATTCAACTCTCAAGGTGTGTGCATGTAAACAAAAGCGCGCTATGTTTCTCAGCCTGTTAGGCACACGCCAAACTCTCCATCTTGCTCGTCTTGTCCCAATACAAATCCTTTTGCAACATGTGAAGGAATGGTAACGCTTTGTGTATCTGTCCTTCAGGTTGACCTATGTTTCAGATCAGGTGTTAGTATTTACAAACCAATTCCTTAATGCAATCATGTTTGTATTCTTATGGACGTCAGGTTTTTTCTTGATACAAGGGTTACAAGGGTTACAAGGGAAAAAAGGCCTCAGTCAAGACGTTTGACTGCTAGCCTGTTCATAAATACACATGAGGTCATGAAGAAAAAAAGGAAGTTTGTTGTTATCCTGGTTTAGAAAAACACTGATATCCTGGGAATTCACATGGTGAATGGTGCCTAGACAGGGCATCCTGTGGGAGACGTGGAGGTGTAGGAAAGAGAAGTTGTGCTCAAAAAGTGAAGCATACTTTTGACGGAGAGAGCAGACCTGGGGATTGAGCATCTGAACAACACATGTTTTTCACCTTGTATGTCATCAGAATCACAGATATCACAGACCGGAGAAGCACTATTGGACCAAGTAGCCCGTTCAACTCGGAGAGCGTGTACCTGCAGCCTGAATCTGGCAGTGTTGCGAAGGACATGATGGGTAAGATCCAAGTACATGTATTTAGGCATTGTGTAAGGTGGGTAAATGGCATGTGCATTTCTGACAGGGAGAGCGCACCATTGATGGTAAGTCAGCCGCTTACTGTTGCTTACTCTTGGATCAGGGGCTGTGAATTGGTTCCAATAGCCCAGGTGTCTAGATCTCAGGTCCACCACAAATTGACTGAGGTTCACAGGGTTTTCTTGATACACTGTACTGTACTCGGAGTGGCACTCCGAAGTCCTGTGTGTGTGTGTGTCTGTGTGTGTGTGTGTGTGTGTGTGTGTGTGTGTGTGTGTGTGTGTGTGTGTGTGTGTGTGTGTGTGTGTGTGTGTGTGTATGTGTATGTGTGTGTGTGTGTATGTGTGTGTGTGTGCGTGTGTGTATGTGTGTGTGTGTGTGTCTAAATGCAGGTGCACATGCATGCGTGCGTGTGGGAAGGCAAGAACATTTGGGATGAGGATGTGGAAAAACGTGAGCTTTTCCTGCAAATTATTCACTCCATAGCCCGTCACAAAATTATTTATCGCATTGAGAAAGGATCTGTGCTCGAAGCAAGTGCCCCTTGAGAGACAACGGCTTCTATGTCTTCAAAAATCAATTAGAAAGCTTAAGAATTTGATTATACTGCTGATGCAAGGTCCCGCTGTCGGCCTGCAAAGCCGTTCGTTTTCCAACTGTTTTGCCGCCACTCTCACGCAGTGCAACTCACTGCAACACATCACAATCAATTTATATAGATGAACGGTGTGGTATCATTTAGGATTTACTTATATTGTGCCTGTTAATATGAGCCACAAATGTCTGACAAGTCCAGCGTTTAAGCCCCAAAGGATATTCATACTTTGACATGTCCTGCTGCCTGCTGCTGCTGTTTGTCACAGCGTGCACTACAGGCTTTGCACAGTGAGTGGCTGATGCAAGCATGCCATTGTCCAAATTAGGCTTGCTATTTGCCTGGTGATTGGTTTCTTTGTGCATGCTGAAATTCGCAAATGCATGCATGTGTGCTTGTGTGTGTGTGTGTGTCTGTGTGTGTGTGTGTGTCTGTGTGTGTGTGTGTGTGTGTGTGTGTGTGTGTGTGTGCGCTTGTGTGCGTGTGTGCGCACACGCGCGCACACTCTCCCCCATGGGCACATGTGAAGCATCAATGAGCCGCGGTACACTATTGTGCTTGCTTTTGTGCTGCTCTTAAACCTGCTGCCATTGTCGGTGATGGGCGAGGACATGTGGAAGAGGACTGCAGACCTTCGCTTCTCCTCTTTTATCCCTTTGAATTAAATGAGTTTCTCTCTAACCTATCCAAGTCAGAAGCTTTCAAGGCTTCTGCAACATGACAAGAAAAGCTGCATCCACTTTTACTTCAGTCAATATTAGTCTTCTAGCTTCATGCTTCACCGGCAAGCCCCTTGATCTGGCTGCATTGACTACAAAACCTTGTTTGCTAGCTGCCACAGAGTGTCGTAATGAGGACCGCCTCTGCTGCGAACACGCAACCCCTCTCAGCAATCCTGCCCACTCCATGCTCCAATCTCAATCTCAATTGACTCCGTGCTCTCTCCCCAATCCCATGCTTCCTCCCAATGCCTTAAACCTTTTTTGGTTTGTTTGGCACTCCAGTCCAGTCCAAGGCTGCGATTAGAGACTGCAAGGGCAGATCAGGGTCATGCCATTGCTGTCTCTGCAGGCTGCTCCATGCTCCAGCTGAAGTGTCACTGCTCAGGTCAGGGCTGACCCTCACTTTCTTCCTGCACCTGGTTGGCGTGCTGCCATGGGTGCTGCCCAGGTAAGCGGTTGCACATGAGGCAGTGCCTGTTGGATGGCAGTGAGAAGAAGAGGCTTTCCTCTTTTGCCAGGAGGGGGGCATACTATAGGGCAGGCAGTGTGACTATCAGGTGGAGATACACACAGTACACAATTGCGTGTCCACTCTCCACCACACCCATGCATCCACACATCCACACATCCAACCACGCATGCACGCATGCGCAGTCTGGTGACAGTCGAGTTGCAGTGGCTACTGAGCGCACCACCGCTGTGGCTGCTGCTGAGGCGGCTGGTGAATGCCACGTCTCGGCAGTGTGCGCGTGCCCTCCCGCTGCGCCGCGCAGCGGCTGCTGATCTTCTGGCAGCAGCAGCAGCTGTGGCAGCAGCCATCTTGCCTGCAGGTGGGGTCTAAGTCAAAGTGAGGTGGTTTGCCTGGGTCAGACCAGTTCCTCCCCGAGGGGACAGCTCAAGGAAATGTTTCAGGAGCTGTTCAGGGAAGCGTTGACACTGGGTAGGCAAAGTGGGAAGTGGATGGCGAGTCAGGAGGGGCAGAGTTTTGGCTCTGTGAACTGGCCCTTGCAAGCCACAGATGGCCCCACTTCATCAAGAGCGACAAGCGAGCACACATGGGAGGCGTTTGCGTAGGAATGGGGGCAAGAAGCTGAGCCTCAAAATCTCGTCCCCAACAGTGCCTTTGCAGGGGGATGGATGGGGTGCCACAACTACTCTCAGTAGCTGAGTCGCACGCAGCTTGCGTCATCATGTATTGTTGGTCAGACATAGGGACTAGACGCAACTCGTCAATTGCTGGTGGTCAAATCACGTATAGGGACGGCACGCAGCTTGTGTCATCATGTATTGGTGGTCAAACGTAGGGACAGGACGCAACTGCCGCTGTGCTGTGCAGCTCCTGCACGCATTTGCTCTGAAGCATTGGTACACGAAGAAAAGAACTTACTACTTGCAAAACATGCTCCTTGTGAAACATGCACCTGGCTGGCTGGCCTTCTGCGCACCTAATTGATGGACTGCGGACTCGCTTGGTGCAGGCTGGACGCGGCTGCTGCAAGTGCTGTCAGGCACCGTGGCCCTGCTTGCCCAGGCCAAGCTGCTGCATGCCGCCCTGTTCAACCACCACCACCACAACAAGGCAGCACCCGCCAGCCAGCCCCCTCAGCAAGCGCCCCTCACTGACAGCCCTGGACCTGCAGCTGACGCAACTACAGGCAGTGCGGCAGGACCTGCAGCTACAGCAGAGACTGCTGCTGCCGCTGCTGCTGCACCCTCAAGCAATGGCCAGCCAACGCCACCACATCCACAGTCCCAGCACCAGCAGCAGCAGCCGCATCGATGTCTACCTGGCTGCTTTCCCCGCCCCTCACAGGTGAGATACTGGCCTGCCCTGTGCATGCTCTGCCGTGCAGTCTCACCCTGTCTCAACACTCACGCGCTCAGCGTTGCAGCCATGCCATGCAGCATGCGCCTTCTTTGCTCCCACAGTGTTTCCCTCATCTAAGTGCAGAGGCTCAATTCTGCCAGCTGCGCAGCTTGTAGGCCACTCAGACGCTCAAATTTTGTGTGCTCCCATTCAGGCTCTCCCATTGCCTCAAGGCCCCTAGACTTGTGTGCCCCCACTAAGGCTCCCATTGAGGCTCTCAGGCTCGTGTGCTCTCCCTCTCCCCACTGCGCCCTTCTTTCCTGCAGGTGACCCTGCTTATGCACAGCTTACAGGCCGTCAAGACTGTGCAGCTGGCAGCATCAGTGCTGGGGGGCCTGGGCATCACTAGCCCCGCCAGCGGAACGGGTTTTTCTGTGTGGCTTTTGAGTAACCTGGTGCTGACCATAGTGTGGCCACAGGTGTGTGTTTGTGTGTGTGTGTGAGAGAGAGAGAGAGAGAGAGAGAGAGAGAGAGAGAGAGAGAGAGAGAGAGAGAGAGAGGGTGCGTGTGCGTGTGCGTGTGTGAGAAGGAGAGGGAATGGCAAATTTAGAAAGCCTGCTAGAAACCCAACAATGCAAGTTCGCACACTTTCCTCACACAGTGTGCCAAGGGGATATTTGGTGAGCAAAGTGTGTGGGGGCGCACACAAGGCAACCTCAAGGTCAAGATGACCAGCACATTTTGAAGTGTGCCTGGACGTCCTAGATTGGGCACCTCTGGTCTTCTCCCCCCAAAAGACGACTAAGTACAGTTGCCTCAGGAGCTTGATGCTGGTGCTTGCTTTCATACTCCCTTTGAGCACTTTCCGAATGCTAGGATGTCCGCATTCAGGCCTGCCCCTCAGTATGTATTCCTTGTCCTCCTACCCTTGAGAGCTGTGGCTCTCCTTTTTTGGTGCCGGCGCAGAGGGTTACACTGCTTTTGTTGGCCTCAAGTATGGGTGTTTCCCACTACAAGAGCTCTGCATCCACAGCTCCTTATTGGCCTCAATCATGGGCTCTTTCACTACAGCTCCTCAAGCTCTGCATCCACAGCTCCTGAGACTACCTTTTCTCTATTGTCATATCATCATCAAACAAATGGGTAACGATTTGAATGCAAACACAAAAGCTAGGCAGCACACGCAGAAGATAGTGCAATCCTTACCCCTCCCGGCAATTTCCTTCCCTCTTTGTCTAATGCCCGTTTAAGCAGGTGGCCGCAATCTATGTGCTCATGCTGCGATTTGCATGCAAAGTCACCCAGAAGCAGCAGCGTCTGCTGCGGATGCTGGTCAAGCTGCCAAAGAACCGCACCTTCACTCCTGACCTGGTCGGGAACGAGGGCACATTACTGCTGGTGGGTTGGGCGTGCCTTTGTCTTTGCCTTTGCTGTGCAACTCATGGTGCATTCCCAGTAAGTAGCTGTGCATGATTTGAGCAGCAAGCACATGCCCACAGAAGTTAGGATTATCTGGGAGAGCCCTGCCTTCGGCCCCTGTAACTTGCACAGCAAGCGTGGCTTTTGGGACTTTTATTGCTCTGTCAGTTGCTGTGAATGGCGAGTTGGCGGGCAAGCTTGAAGAGCCAAGTATATTCACAATCGTAGGACAAAAAGAGTGCACAGTGGGCCCTTCTGCTGTGTCTGAGTACAGTAGTTTACCCTGCGCTTTGCAGGAAGTGCTCCTCAGCAGCGCCAAGAAGCGGAGCAGCAGCGAGCAGGAAACCGGTGAGTGTGTGCTTGATTGTTGAGTTGTGAGTGCAGAGTCTTGATTGCTTGCTTGATTGCAGTGCCACATGACAGGCAGTTTGTGTGTGCCCGGTGATGATGCTCCTAACGTACAGTGTTTGTCTCAATGGTAATGTTCTGAAGGTGGTATGCAGAACTGTGAGGCGTTTGCTGTGTGCTGACTAGAATAAGCAACTTGAAGGCAAAAAAGGTCTCCATGGTCTCTTTGTCTGATGCAAGGGCCTTCTTGTGCTTTTGCTCTGTCTGCTTAAGCCAAAGTCGCAGCCAGTTCATCTTGCTCATGCATCCTTGATCGTTGCGGTGCTCAAGGTGTCCTGCGCACGCAAACCCCCTCATATGTTCAGTAACAATCAATGTGCTTGCAGAGGATGACACGCCTCGGCCATCCTTGGAAGACTTGGACCTCGACTTAGGCTCCTTGTACCGCATCTCCGAGGGCAGTGAGAGGACGCAGCAGGACCCGGACATTGGGCCAGGGCTGCAGCACCTGCTGCTGGTGGCATGCTCTGGATCAGATGCTGGTCAGGGCCGTAGTCGGGTGCGTGGAGGAGGCACAAGCAGGCACTCAGTGCTGTTGCTCTAAGGATGGGGAGCACGTGAGCTCCAGTAGGCCGTCTAGATGAAACGCCACAAGTGCGTCAACCAGCTGGCGTGTGTTTGGTAGAGGGCTTCTTCCTTGTCAAGGGGTTTTGGGTGGGTGGTATAGGATGCTGTATGTGCATAAGGAGAAAAGAGTGAAAATACGATGTCCAGATGGTCATCGAAGACCAAGGGCCTACCTCGTCAAGCTGTGCCCCTGCTGCTCCTTAGATTTTTCATGTCAGGCATTATCTTTGACCTTGGGTTTGGTGTGGGAGCACCTGTGGTTAAAAAAACACTCGTGGCTGCCTTGGCTGTCTCCTCATGGGTCATTGAAATAGGAAAGGCATATTCAAGGTTTCGAAAAAGGCAATGATGTAGAATCACAATGAAATCATTTTTCTTGCATGTTGGAGCTGGAAACACCCAAAACATTTTGGCTTTTTTTTCAGCATCTCTGCTGCAGTCATGAGTGCTTGGGGAAGGACACAGATGCCTCAGGCAGCATAGCAACAGCTGGGGCTGGAAATGACGCAGCAATGTCACTACTGAAGCAATGACCGGTTGGGATCCAATTTTGGTGTAAATGTTAATGGCTTATTGGTCACTAGCCATCGCATCAAAGGCACCAGGCCACAGGGTACTCGATGATTGGTCACAAGCAGGCCACAGGGAAGTGCAACATTGGGTTACTGGTGGGAGTGCCACATTTGGTCACTGGTGACCACATTGCAGGGGGCAGCAGGCTGACATGAAAGCTCTCATCTGCGTAGAGCCAGTTTTGGGTGCAGGGCACTCTGCTTGGCAAGTGTTGCCTGTAGAAGCCCACAGAATAGAAGGAGTTTCTGTCAAGAGTTCTACCTTCCTATCTGTCACCAATCCCCATACTTCATCAAATTCTTCCTCCAGGTGGATGTACGCGCCCCACTTGCACCTTCCATACCACACCCCCTTATGCCACGCCTACAATGTGTTGCTGCTGGGTTGGCATGTGCTCCTCCTCTACACTCAGTTCCTTGTCCGTTGATAAAGCAGGGTCATTTGGAGGCCATTATTGTCATCGTGTCATCATCATCATCATTATCATCATCATCCTTGTCATATATATTACAAATTGCTGCTAGGGTTGTTGCTGCTGGGTTGGCTTGTGCTCCTCCTCAATTGAACTGCTGCACTTGCATACCCCTCCTATTACATCCTTGGAGGGCAAACATTCTGGATTGTAAAAAAAATACCCCCGGTGCTGGATTGGTGTCAAAATGGACAGGTTTCTGGTTGCTGGATGATCAATCCTGTTTGCAAAGATTTAGGGGAAGTTCAGCCGTGGGAACAATGAGCTGATGTGAGAGGGTGAGGGGAGGATGAGAAAATGATCAGCTGCTTACCGCCAAGGGCCTTGACTGAAATATTTGCTGCGGAGTCTAGCGCTGATATTTAATTCAATCCGATCTTGCCTCCAAGTTAAAAGATGTAAGATACGGCCTTGTTACGGCTGCTTTCAAGCAAATGGAGGTGGAAAACAAGGCTGCTGGTGAGTGATCAAGAAGGTTTCCAAAGGTGCTGCGTCTGTGTGCCTCACAAGTGCTAAAAAACAGTGTCAGCATTGTGAACATGAGCAGAACAAAGCTGCTGGTGAGAGAGCAGGCAGGCAAACAGAAGCACTACACCTGCGTGCCTGATGCGTGCAGGCGAACAGTGGCAGCAGTGTGAACCATGAGGGCCGCGCCTCTGCCAAGATCTCTTTAGACTCCCAGCCTGCAATCACCTCAAGCCAAGTGAGTTGACAGAGTGTTGACCAGGAAACTTTGGGTGGACCTGGCGACTTTGGATGGATTGGGAGGGGGCCCTGGGTCCACCTTTTTTGTGGGCCTTCATTTGGCGCCTCCGCATTGTAGTGGGCCGCCGCATTGTTTTGCACCTCCATTTTGGCGCATTCCCATGGACGTGCTTACTCCAGGCTGACACGAGGTTAGGGGATGTGGTTTTTAGTGCAAAGGCAAGGCCTCAAGGTGCGCCATTGCATCGTTGCACATGTTGGTTTAGCGGAACAAATATGGCCAAAGTGTGCCATGGCACCCCTGCATGTGTTGGTCTAGCGGAGCAAAAATGTACTGGCAAACCGTGTGCCTCCAGCTGATGGCTCCCACCTCAGGCTGCTGGGGCATTCAATCCCTGTAACACAGGATTGAATCCCACAGCAGACAGCTCGAGAAGCCAAGAGCACGCATGCATGCGATTGTGTCGTTTGCCTGGGCGCTCCAAGTGCCCATTGCTCCACCCACCTTCTTGTGCCTCAATGCATCCTGAACACCTCTCCCACCCCTCTGTGTGTGTATGTTCAGGGCCCCGTCAGCCCCCGCATGTCCTTACGTATGCTGGCAGAGCGCCGTGAAGGTTGCTGGACAGAGCAGGCCAAGCAGCATCACCAGCAGCAGCAGCAGCAGCAGAGCATCGCTCGCGAAGAGGCCGCGCGTGTAGATGCAAGCGTACAGTGCGAGGAGGCTGCTCTTATGCCGTTGGTTGCGGCACAGGGAGGTGGCGTTGGCAGCCAGGGAAGCCCGAACGTGAGCACCAGCATACGTGACGCGTTAGCAAATGGGGTAGCAGCCGCTGCAGGGGTGGCAGATGGGAGCCAGGGGCCACTGGGCAGCACCCAAGCTGCCCCAGATGACAGCGGGCGTGAAAAGGATGCCCGGTTGTTGGGGCTGGTGGGCCTTGTGGCGACACTGCAGTCACATGCCAGTGATGTGGCACATGACCTCAAGAATCCTTTAAACGGGGTGCTGGCGCTGAGCCAGAATGTGATGCAGGTAAGGGACAGTGGTTGAAGCAGATTGATGTAAATTATGGTTGACACAAGTTTATGCAGGTTATGCAGGTTGGTGCCGGTTATGGTTGACACAGGTTAATGCAGGGAATGCAGATTATGCAGGTTGATGCAGGTTAGGGAGAGTGGTTAGGCCCTAAGGGGGGGGGGGGGTTAGGGTCTAGGGGGGGGAGGGGGTAGGCTCTAAGGAGGGGGTTGTGGGAGATGCTACTGCTGTGGGGCTGAGAGATTGGCTGTTGCATCGAGGAGGTAGCTGTGCCTGTGCATTTGCAGCAAGCCAGGCCATGTGTAGATGTGTCTGCCTACTTTGAACCGACGCTATCCCTATTTGGCGCTATCCCTAGTTTTGCATGAACTAGCACAAGCTTTCTCCCCTGGCATGCTGCCCGTGTGCATTGACGCACCTATCATGTCTGAATGATGGTGCGCTTTGCCCATGCAGTGTTAGGTGCAGTCAATCGTTTACATACTTGCCTGTGCCATCAAATCAAAGCCTGTTTTGGCACAAGGAACACAGGGCTCTTCTGGCGAGTAGCCCCTTGCAGCCAGCAAGCAGCTGGCCGCAGTAAAAGCTGCCATGCACTATCACATTTCACTGCTCACGTCTGCGCAACAGTGCACTCTGCCCACGCAGCACTCCTTTCGCGAGCACTCCCCACAGTCAGCAAGCAGCTGGGCTTGGTGAATGCTGCATGTGCACTCTCATACCTGAATGAATGGTATGGTGCACTTTGCTGATGCAGGGCTCCTTTGGCGAGCTGCCCCCTGCAGCTAGCAAGCAGCTGGGCGTGGTGAATGCCTGTGGCCACCACCTGCTCAACATGATCAACATGGCCCGGGACATGCTGCGTGGTCTAGATGGTGGGGATTGGGATCTGAGCACCAGCAAGGTCCAAGTTTCCACACCCATTGATGAGGTGGGTATGCAGGCATGGGCGAGGAAGTTGCCATGCAAAGTGCATGCATGTGAAGGTCTTGGCAAGGGTTTAGGTGCAGCGCTGTCCTTGAGTCAAAGGTCGTTCATGTCGTTCATCATGATCAAACATACTTCATGTGGATCAGGGGAAGGAGACCCTCCCTCCTCACCGCTGCCGCCCTTACAGGCGGTGCCCTTTTCAAGCTCCCCTTCATGGTTTACATGCCACTCTCTTCCTAAAGCAATGGTCACTGTGTCAGAGCCACTCACTGTGACAAAGTTCACTGGGCACTACCTGTGACACAGTTCTACAGTTCCTCGCTGTTACAAATGCCATGTGGTCAAGATTTTGCCCCAACTTCACCTGGATGAACCTTGTGGCACCCATCATGTTGCACCCTGCCTCCTCAAAATATACACATACGCGCACACACACACACAAGCACAGTGTACCATTCAGGCAAATTAGTTTTTGGTCAAAGACTGTTGATCAGTGAATGCGGTATGAAAAGAAGAAAGGAAAGAACAGGAAAGTCACACCAGTCATGAGGCTGCGCCAAATGAGTGCGGTCATATGTTCGCGGCTCTGTCAAGGCTCAGTTGAGACAAACAGATTCCAAGGACGTGTATCTTGGTTGCAAACAAAAGCTTGCATGACAGGCGCCCACACTCACATTTTTAGGTCCTCAACTGTGTCACCATCCAATACAACTGCTGTGGTTGTGTCTTGTTTCATCTTATCTAGTGCTCTAGTGTGTTTGATGCTTGGAGCAACACTTTCTTGCCTAAACCACACGGTTGCACACAGTGGGGCAATTAATCTGCAAACAATGAGGTGGGTTGTAAGCCACCTGATGCTGTTGCTGTTATCAGGCTGACAGTAGCTTTCCTTCATTAAATGAACACCACAGGTCCTCAACCGCATGAACCCTATGGTGGGCAACCGCATCACCGTACAGTGCAACCGCAATGAGGCCCATATGGTGGTTGCGGATGGCGCCCGGCTGTACCAAGTCGTGCATGTCGTACTTGTCAATGCGTTCAAGTACACCCGCAAGGTGTGTGGCTTGTGCGCTTGGTGCAGGTTGGACGTTGTATCCAGCGGAAAAATAAAATGCCAGGTGGCTAGGGTCGTGTCTGAAGGGAGCCCAGCGATTTATAAAGGATGCTATTAGGCATGCTTTGCCACTTTGATAGGCCTTCTTTACCCTTCCAGCAGGGTGAGTTGTACCAAGAATACATGTGAGTGGCAAGGTGCGGTTTCTTGTCCATTGTGGGAAGTGTGTTGGCATCATGCATCAAGGCTGCATGCGTCCAACAAGCATGTGATCAGGTTGGATTGTGTGTCAATGTGTCCTCCAGGAGTGTGGCCACAGCTTTGTTCCTTGGGGCTTCTAGGCCTGGCACGGGGTCCCCAATCATGTTATCAGAACTCTTGGTGAAAAGTTGAGGAAGGATTCCTGCCGAGGTGGCCTCACAACTTGTTTTTCAGCAATTTCCCAGGTTCTTCACAAAATAGACCACAAGGAAGGAGACTAGGGAAAAAATCATCAATCAGTTTAAATGTAAGGCTTGGTCTGCCTCACAACTCGCTAACAAATTGCACTCGCTTCGTATGGCATATCTCATAAGCAAGCGCTCCAACCTTTGATGTTGAGTACCAGTACTGGGAGTATTGCAATTTAAATGAATAATTATTGGCACCCTTCGCAATACTAAGTCCGTTTATAAATTACTTTTTGGAAAGCCTTGCAAAGACTCAAGTTTACAACCCGCTCTCCTTCGGGTCCCAGCATGGAGGAGGTTGCAGCAGAAGCAGCAGCTAGACGTGGGGAAGGCAGTGCGCGCTGGGGGGGCAGAGGGAGGGGCTCAGGCACAAGTGAGAATGCTGCTGAAGGGGCAAGCAGCCGCGGAAGGGGTAAGGGTAGGGGCAGGGGGCAGGGGAGGGCAAGTGAGCCCATGGATGTGTCCTCTGAGGAAACCACTGAGTCCTCTGAGGAAGCCACTGATGAGCAGATGGATGAGGGGGATGAGTAGGAGCAGTGAACCAGATAGAGACGCTAAAATGCGCAACTTCGTAAATTTTACACTGGTTTGAGGCCTCTCGCAAAGCCTTAATACTCGCAAATAAATTAATGTAATTATTTTGGGACCTCGCAATAAAGTGTGCTCGCAATACTTTAGCACTGGTACGGTATTCTCCATATGATTGCGCTTGAATTTGTCAAAAGTGCTTATTGTGCATTTGGAAAAGGTGAATCCACGTCTGAGTCAATGCTCAGGCCATAACACCGTCTGATAGAGTATGACTGCATGCAGAAGATGGAAGGTGCTGCTCATGCAGTGCGTGCTCCTGCACCTACCTGTCATGCAAACATGGCGTGAATAACAATCGCAGGGCAGTGTGTCCATTGACTCAGAGGCACAGGAGGGCACAGGCCATGTCACCATTCGTGTGACAGACACGGGCCCAGGCTTCACTCCAGAGCAGCTCGAAAAGTACAACGCGCCCTTGAATGGTGGGTGCCATGGCGAATTTCTGCGAGCCAACTTTACGTGCACGTGTGTGATATGGTCCTCATGTGCTTGCACGCATTTGCCTGCATATACAGGCTTGCACTTTAGGCACTGACCACATGCTCTTGGCCCGATGATGCCTTTAAGTCTAGCGTATGGCGCCCTGATGTTGCTGCTGTGCAAGCTGAGCCATATGGGCGTGTTCCCATGATTTGATTGCACAAGTGTAGATGGTGGATTGGCCATCCAGGCTTTCCATGTGCCAACAGTGCAAGCACTGCAAAAAAGCTTGTACAAAATGGGATGCAGTCGAGCCCAAAGGACGGCGCTGCCAAGCCAATTCAAGAGGGTGCAGTCAAACCAAAACGAGGGTGCAGTCAAGCCAAAAGGAGGGTGCAGCCAAGCCAAAAGGAGGGTGCAGTCAAACCAAAAGGAGGGTGCAGTCAAGCCAAAAGGAGGGTGCAGTCAAGCCAAATGGAGGGTGCTGCCAAGCCAAATGGAGGGTGCAGTCAAACCAAAAGGAGGGTGCAGCCAAACCAAGAGGGGAGAGTTCCCCGTGGTGTATTCCTGGTGCCGAGTAACAACAGAAAAGCATGCAGCACAGATGCTCCTGGTCCATCAAAGCAGAGGGGCCGGTCAAGCAGGTTGGCCTGGGCCATTGCCCATGATAGTAGGGGCCTCAATAACAGGCCTCATGATGGTCCTCTCACTTCTGTCCACCCCCCGCTGTCAACATAGGTGAACCGGGCGAGCAAGTCGGCCTGGGCCTCATGATGGTCAGGCGTCTAATGGCAGGCTTTGGGGGCGCGCTGCGCGTGCGCAATGCGGCGGAGGAGGGGCAGCAGCAGCCGCCAGGGGCGTGCGTGGAGCTGGTGTTCAGGGCGGAGCGCGATGTGGGCCCAGTGGCCACTGGGGTAGGTGCACGTGTGTGTGTGTGGGGGGGGGGGGGTGCGCGTGTGTGTGTGTGGGGTGCATGCATGTGGGGGATGGGTGCATGCATGGATGGGATGGGATGGGCGCATACGTGTGTGGGTTGGGTGCATGCATGTGTGGGGTATTTTGAGTGTTCTGTGTGTTCTGTGTGCTTTAGGGCCAGTGCACGTGGGTGTTTTGTGTGCTTGGATGAGTGCACTTGTGTGCTCTGTGTGCTAGGATAGGTGCACCTGGGTGTTTTGTTAGTTTAGAGTGCATGCACCACTAGTGTGCACTTGCAAGAGTTGCAGAAAACCTGGATGTGGGGGGCCAGTTAGTGTGTGCTTCTGAACGCATGCGTGCTCAGCGTGATGGTGATCTGTCATGTACTTGGATGCTGTGACGTCGCCATGTGTGCATCCGCACTTGGGTTTGATGCTACATGTTCCCCTGAGGTCTTGCTTGAATATGTACATGCTTGCACCAGACTGAGCAAGGTCATGTGTCTCCGCAGAGTGAAGCCCTGCAACTTGAGGGTCACACACACACACGCACGCACGCACGCACACACACACACACATACACACACATACACTTCACACACACACATTCACACACACACACACACACACACACCTCCTGCAGCTGCCCTCCTCCACAAGCATCCAGCCCGGCAAGCAGCCTGCCACAAGCTCCATGCCTGCGCCGCAAGCAGCTCAGCAAAGCCAAACTCCCCCTGCCCCAAATCATGGTGGGGAGCAGCAGCAGGGCTCACTCGGAGGAGGGACTGCTTCCTCTGCTGCTGCTGCTGCTGCTGCTGCTGCTGCTGCTGCTGCCGCTCCTGCGATGCCGAACACCACGGCCCCAGCACAGCAGCACCATGGTTCCAACAGTGGTGTGCATGAGGGCAGGAGTGCAAGTGGGGCTGTAGATCAAGCTCAATCCGGTCCTCAGCGGCAGCACTCACTACGGAAGAGGTGCGCATGTTCTGTGTGCATTCGTTTGCAGGGTGGGTGGAAATGGGTGTGTGTGTATGTGTGTGTATGTGTGGGCGTGCTGTGGTGCATTCCAGTGCATGCTGCTGTTCATGCACTCATGTGTGCGTTTACTGCAGTGTAATCTGCATCAGGCCTGATGCTTTCAAGGCACCTCAGGTGTTGCTGTGACAGTTGGGGTGCCTACACCCACAGTGCTTGCCTCTCCAACAACACGTAGGACTGTACATGAATGTGGCATGCTTATTCAAGAAACAGCTTACGCTTCCTATATACCTCTGTTTTTTTTAAGCGACGCAAAAACAGTAAGCTTTTTTAATTTAAGTTTAGGTCTGGTTTGGTTGCAGGCAACTCTTTTTATGCTTCAGCTAAGCTGCCCTCATAGGCAGGTACAGCTACGTAACCCTTTTCTTCCCTTTCCTTTCCAACAACACGCCCCTCACCGGCAGCTCGATTCGTGGCCACCTCACTCTTGGCTGCACTCCACCATTGGCGCACAGTGGACCTCTTCACACACACACACACACACACACACACACACAAATACACAACATACAAATACACGCATGCATGCCCAAACAGGCAGCCAGACGCCATGCTATACAACGACGACTCCCTGACGCGCAACAGTGAGGGCCAGGGCCACACCATCCTGATCGTGGATGATGACCCCATCAATGTGTCCATCTTGCAGGACCTGCTGCACAGTGTGGGCTACGAAACACTCGTCGGGGGTGGGTTCCAAATGATTGTTCAATAGTGTTCGCTGAGGTTGTGAGCCACATGTGAGCCACATGCAGGCGTGGATTGCAAGCTCTTAGCAAAAGGATCATGCTGCATCAGAGGGTGCAAACACTCTCATGCACACACATGCACGCATGCACAAGCTTGCATGCATACATGCATGCATGTGCATGGTGTGGCGCGTCGGATACCGCAGAGTTTTAAATACGCCTACTTGTGGGTGTACATTGTTTGCAGGCACAGGAAATGAGGGCCTCGAGATGTACGTGAGTGCAGACCCGCCTGTGAAGCTGGTCCTTCTGGATGTGACGCTGCCAGATATGAGCGGCCATGAGGTCAGTGTGTGTAGGTGTGTTTTTATTAGCCCAAGATATTTACCAAGGCTCCCCCTTTCCCTCAATTGACGCTGGGAAAGCTTTAACTGCCTTACTAGTTTTCCTTTTTTGCATGGAGACTGTGTCATTGTGCTGAATGGCAATCTGCTGTTCCTGGGTAGCCTGTACGTACAGTGTGCAGCCATGTCAATGTCAATATCAATGTCAAGCTATTATCAAAGCCACAAATCCTTCAGGGTGGTTGGTAGGGAGTGGGAAATGTGCCTGGGGATGCATCTTTGCCCCATGCAGCATGCCAGGCACAGATCAGTGTGTGCTATCTGTCCATTAATGCAGGCATGCTTGTGTGTGTGTGTGTGTGAGAGAGAGAGAGAGAGAGAGAGCATGTGTACATGCGAGCACATGTCTGAGCATGAGCACATCAGCAGCTTTCCTGGCAGCAGAGCCAGTTCTTTTGGAAAGCCTGAGCACATCATCCAATGGCCTCATCATGTCTTGCAAAAATGTTTGCATGCAGGTGTGCACGAAGATGCGCAGCCTTACTCCCGGGGTGCCCCCTCCCATCATCATGATCAGCGGCCGCGCCAGCACAAAGGATGTCGTGAAAGGCCTGCAGGTATGCAAGCCTACTAAGCACGCATGTTGACATTCATTTGTGCTGGCAATTTGAACTGTGCGGTCTCCGCCAGTATCCACGTGGATAGGCGTGCACGCCTCGACAAAGTCCAAAAAAGTTCCTTTTTTCCTGGAATTCCGCACTTGAAAGCTGGGCACCGTGGCCAACACTTGCTATGGCTGTGCTCTCACTGCCATGCAGCAGCATTGCAGATGCAGGCAGATCTGGAAGCATGGTTGCGGCCCTTTTGCATGCAAACATGATGTTTAAGTTATGTACGTATGTATGTGTATGTATGTATGTACGTACGTATGTATGTATGTATGTATGTATGTATGTATGTATGTATGTATAATTCCGATCTGCCTTGCGCTGGCGTGCAGCCAGACGTACATTGCACTGCTTTTTCTGCTTTGTCTTGCTTGCATACCTCCACGCTGCCTGCTTATTTGGCCCTCCACTGGTCAAGCTCCTCCACCGTTGGTCCTGCTTCAGCTCCCCCTTGCCATGTCACACTCCCTGCCATTCCTCACTTCCACCTCTCTTGCAGGCCTTGCATTGGCCGGCAACAAGGGCCCCACCTCACTCCGTGCCTTGCTGTAACACCCCCTCCCTGCCTGCTACTATGCCTGGCACTTTTGTGCTTCAGCTGAGCTGCCCTCGTAGGCAGGTACAGCTGTGTAAAAACCCCTGCTTTCCTGTCCTATGCCTGGCGCAGGCGGGCAGCCAGGACTACATCTGCAAGCCCTTCCAGCCTCAGGAGGTGCTTGCGCGCATTGAGACGCAGCTTCGGCTGTACATGGGAGAGATGCAGCAACTGCAGGTGAGTGGAGGGGTGACGGTGGGGGTAATGGAGTTGAAGTAGCCGCAGTAGGTGAGTGGGTCCGTGGGGGTTAGTTTTGCAACACAGCAGCTGCAAGCAGATGAGAGGGTTTTGCAACACAGCAGCTGCAGGCAGATGAGAGGGTTGTTGTGTTGGGTGAAGATGTGCTACACATGCAGGTAGGTGGGTGGGTGGTTGGGTTAGTATCAGCCAGCCATCAGCTCAGGTCTTTGCACTATTCTTTATTGTGCCGTGCCCAGTGGTGTGCCACATGCAAGGCTGTGTCAACCATTATAAATGATATTTGCACTGTCTGCCATGCAAAAAATGAAGACGTGCTGGTGTCGTAGATGGCTTCTGATGCGTTCATGATGTGTGACAGGAGGGTCCATCATGAATTACCACAGTGTGTCACGATGTGTTACAGTCGGAGGACGTATAGATTTGCAACATGTGTTCGTAACTTTTGTAAACCAAGTTCCCACAGCCATGGCTGTGTGCGCTCACCCCTCAGGTCCAGGCATTGGCAGCCGCCGCCGCCGCCGCCGCTGCTGCTGCTGCTGCTGCTTTGTTTAGAGTACCAGCTGCTGTTTTGCAGTTAAAACACCTCAAGCGCAGTCAGCGTGTCATGCTCGCCACGTCATGCTACGCCTTCGGCATTTGCTGTAAAGAGCATGCCCTCACCCACATGTCCCATGACCTGCAGCTGCTGATAATGCCTTCAAACCTCATGCTGGGAACCGTGTGGACACACCCTCCTCAAGGTAAGATGCACGCATGCACAAACGCATACACACAGAGCCCCTTTGTCACTTTCTAGACATGCACTTGGCTGTGCAGGAGACTGCGGAGCATAATGCAGAGCTGATGAAGCAGGTGCTGCCCCCGCACGTGCTCACCTCTCTCAACGGAGGCTCGCGCATACTTGTGGAAAAGATCCCCAATGCATGCCTGCTGCAGGTGGGTGAAGCTGTTGCTCCTTGCCTTTTCTGGGATGTCGTTGTAGCTACCACAGGAAAGAATGAAGGTTGCCCCCATGGCTGGCCCATCCTTTCCCGATGGATGTCAATAACTGGATCCTGCTACACTATCCAGTTTTCCTCTCTGTTTGGAGTTCATTCTTTGTTTGAGCCATTGTAAGCTGTAAGCACGCACGCACGCACACGCGCACACACACATACGCACACACACACATACACACATACACGTGCACGCATGCATGCATGCATACATGCAGGTAGAGGTGGTGGGCTTTGCAGCTCTGGCTGCACATGCAGATACCTCGGAGTGCATCCTCACTCTAAATCGGATTTTCTCAGTGTTTGACGAAATTTTGGACCTCCATGGCGTGCACAAGGTGAGCAGACTATATGGGTGGAGGTGAGACTTCATGACACACTGCCATGGTAGGCTCGGCAGGCCATCTTTTGGGATAAATGCGTGTATCTGTGCATTTATGAACAGGCTAGCAGTCAAACGTCTTGACTGAGGCCTTTTTTCCTTGTAACCTTTGCAACCCTTTTGTATCTGTGCTTGAATTGCTTGTTCCAAAATGCTGTCACTAAGGTGCTCTGCTTGTTCCAAAATGCTGTCACTAAGGTGCTCTGCTTGTTCCAAAATGCTGTCACTAAGGTGCTCTGCTTGTTCCAAAATGCTGTCACTAAGGTGCTCTTCTTGTGCAGCTTGTGTGGCCACAGTGCAAGGCTCCCTACCAGAGTTGGGATCTTAATGGCTTGCATTTGTGTGCATGTGTTTGTGTGTCTGCTTATGCATATGTATGAGTGAGGGCATGCGTCCTTAGGATGCGTACGGGAAAGTGTGTGCTGTTGTGTCAGGTATGCATCACCAGCGCTGCAGCAGCGGCACTCCTCATAGCTCTCTCAGCTTAGCACACTTGCATGTGATCGCTTCTGTGCATGTGGTTACTTCTTTCTGTGCATATGGTGCCTTCCGCAGATCGACACGGTTGGTGCCACCTACCAGGTGGCGGCTGGTCACCTAGCAGATGAGTCTGACCCCCAGGGCCACCCGGGCAGGCTGCTGGCCCTGCTGCAGTGCGGCACAAGCATGCTGGAGGTATGCTGTTAGATGTAGGCTGGAAGTATGTGGGAGGTATACCTTATGATGTATACTGGAGGTATGCCCTGTGGTGTGTGCTGGAAGTGTGCTGGAGGTATGCTGGAGGTATGCTGCATGATGTGTTCTGGCCCTACTGCAGTGCGGCACGAGCATGCTGGAGGTGCGCGGGGGGTTGTTTGTTTGTGCCATGGACGGATATGCAGGGATGCTTTGCCAGGTCTGCCCACTGCCGCCAAACGTTGGGCATTCTCTGCGTTGGGACTGCCATCCTTTTGACTCAAGATGCTAGCATTGCGATGATGAACAAGCAAATTCCCATCTTGCATGTAAGCATGCACAGTCTCTGCACTAATTACACCGCCATACGCACGCCTCACACTTCCCTGGGTTTGCATTGTTCCTGCCATTAAAATGTTCCAGTGCAGCATGCATCTGAGCCGGAACGATTGTACCCAGGTCCATGCATTCGCACCCAGGTGTTAGTGCGCATGACTGCTTTCTGCTTATGAGGTTTTCACTCACTGTTGCCTGTGGCACTCCCAATCCTTATGCCTCACCGTACACTCTTACCTGGACAGGCCCCTTCAGGCCTATCTATTCCATCCTATGCATCCCTCCTCTCTTCCTCGTGCTCCTGAGCCCGTGTGCACGTGCATGTATGTGTATGCGTGCAGGCTGTGTCGTGCATGCAATTCCCAGAGGCTGTGGGCATGATGGAGGTGCGCATGGGGCTGCACATGGGGCCGCTGTTCACGGGCGTGCTGGGCATCAAGCTGCCCCGCTACTGCCTGTTCGGGACGACACAGGTGAGCAAGGGTGTTGGATTTGAAATCGTTTGGGTGGGCAAGGGCAAAGTGAGGAAACCAGGGACAGGGCCACGCAGGCATGCCAGAGAGAGGAAATGGAGCACAGGGGGGGGATCAAGGTGTTAGGGGTTTGCATGGACAAGTGTTATTTTGGCCTGACATACAGACGCACACACACACGCACACAGACATACAGACACACACACACACACACGTACACACACATGCAGCGCTTGACCACAGCCCTCCAGCAGTCAGCGCTGCCCATGACCATCCACATCAGTGAGGTGGCCTACAACAAGATTAAGGTGAGGGAGGGTTTGCAGGGCGCGTACTTGCATTGCCGCAGCGCTGCCGGTGCTCCTGAAACAGGCAGGCAAGCAGAACATGCCTGCAAACACCCCATGCAGTTTGTTCTACTGTACACACCCACGCGCATGACATGCATGTGCCAAACACATTTGCTCAAGAGGCGCAACCGTATGTTCCTCAAACATCATTCCTTTCTCCCCTCTGCAGGGTATCCTTGGGGAGGCCAACTTTGTGTTGTACACCTCCTCCACGCTACCAGGGATGGGCATCTTCAAGACCTTCCTGGTGCTGAGCGCAGGCTACGACGCATCCGCTCTGGCCACCTTCAAGGTGCACGAGTATCTGGAGGCGTCTGTGCTGCAGGGAAGCTCGCAGCTACAGGTGAAGGGGGAAAGGGGGGTAAGGCACGTGTGCTTCATTTACGGGGGTCATGGTGCACAATCACTTGAAGGTGTTTGCGCTGCAGAGCAGCTTCCAGCTGCAGGTGATGGGGATAAGGGAGGGAAGGCACGTGTGCTTTTCTTATGGGGGTCATGGTGCATGATCACCTGAAGGTGTTTGCGCTGCAGAGCAGCTTGCAGCTGCAGGTCATGGGGGCAAGGGGGGAAAAGGCATGTGTGCTTTTCTTATGGGGGTCATGGTGCACGACTGCCTGGAGGTGTCTGTGCCGCAGGGCAGCTCACACACAGCTGCTAGTGAAGGGGGCAAGAGGGAAGGGACTGGGAGGCGGCCTGCTTGTGAGCATAATCTTGCATTTGTGCCCACATCCCTTCTTCCCATCCCCATCTATGCAATCAAAATGTATTTGTCAGGTTGAAGCTGTGTGTGTGTGTGTGTGTTGGCAGGCGTGCCTGTCAGTCTTTGAAGTCAATGCGTGCTCATTTTGTGTTTTCCAGCAGGCTCGCTTCATGAAATGGGCCGTTACAGCTGTGTGTGTGTATGTATGTATGTATGTATGTATGTATGTGTATGTATGTGTATGTATGTGTTTGTATGTATTTGTATGTATTTATGTATGCACTCATCCTACAACAGGCTTATCTTTGCAGGCAACCACGCCTCCTGATGCGTAGTACAGGCTTACTAAGTTGTGCGTGGGCGATGTGTGTTTGTATCCTGCATCAGGTGCTGCAAACCTATGTGGGCAACCGCGCCTCCAGCCCCAAACACTTCCAGACCTCCGCCTTCCAGAGCACCTACACCCCCCAGCAGCACCTGTACCAGTTGGCCGAACAAGATGCCCAGCAACACCAACAGCAGCAGCAGCAGCAGCAGGAACAGGAGCAGGAGCAGGAGCCGCACCCTGCCTTGACCCTGGCAGAGCTCAAACAGATGCACGCACAGCCTTGGCCGCAGTCTGCTTTGCAGCTGGAGTTGCCTATTCAGACCCCCATCACACCAGCAACCTGCCCCCCGCAGGCAGCACCCGTAGTCTCTGCCCAGCAGCAGCAGCTGCAGCAGCCCATGCTGCCACTGCCCCTCCCAACAAGCATGCCCTCCCTGCCTCCTGTTGGTGTGGAACCACAGGAGCAGCAGCAGCAGCAGCAGCCACCCCCAATACCCCACGCTAAGTCCGTCCCTCAGTTTGCCCTGCCCCAACAGCAGCTCCTGACCTCTGAGTACACCCCACCCACACGGCCCATGCAGCTGTCCTCCTCGCAGTCCATGCTGATGCGCTCTGCCCCTCTGAAGGAGTATACCAGCCCTCCGGAGCCCTCCAACCCCTCCTTCACAAAATGGACCTCCCAGCCCTCGTTGAACACCTCCTCCACGCAGCTGCTGCAGCAATTCCAGCAACAGCAGCAGCAGCAGCAGCCGCACTCGCAGCCGCACTTGCAGCTCACCTCTCAAGGCAGCCGCAGCGCCGGCCAGATGGCCGAATTCTCTTCCGCTGCTGGATCCCCACAAATCACACAGTTACAGAGACGGGCGCTCGCAGCCCCCAAGCCAAGCGCCAGCACTAACAGCCTGTTCTGCGGCGCAGGCACCCCCCGGCGCGGACCGCCTGCTAACCTGTATGAGTGCTTGCAGCCCTTGGGGATGTGCCACTACGCCAAGGTGTGTGACAGGTCCTTGCTGCCAGGGCTTGCACGCTACGTGCACAGTGGTTATGCAGTAGTATGCACACGTGTGCTAGCATGTGAGAACATTTGTTTGACATGGATGGGCCTGGAAGCCCTACCGTCCCTTGAGCTCCAATGGTTCCCTATCTGAAGAGAAGGTGCACAGCAGACTCCAAGAGCTGCCGAGTACAGGAGCTGCAGACTTCAGGAGCAGTGCTCCGGAGGGCCTCCTCAAATGGAGGGATGGGAGTGGCTGGGCAGTCATTTTGTGGAACATTTCAAGATGACTGCATTGCACAACATGTGCACGCGCACGGACACACACACACACACACACATACTCACATATACACGTGTGCCATTGCAGGTGCTGGAGGGGGAGGGTGTTGGGCTGGCGGAGCTGGCCAAGATGGATGACAACGAGATGAGAAAGGCTGGTTTGGTCACTGAGAGGGCACGAAAGCTCATCAAAGAGGAGCTCAAGCGGGCTGGGCTTCGTGAGTGAAGCCGTATCTAGTTCTGATTGACAAGGTGATGAAGTATTTCAATTGTGGGGGAGAACGTGTGTGTGTGTGTTGTTGTTTTAATGGCAGCTCTGCTTGCCTACGACTTATGCTTTGGCTGCACCTTCTTACTGTTTCATTTAAGACCCCGGTAGGATGTTTGGTAGGGCTTAGCTTTCTATAGACCGATTCTAGTCATGCTTATATGCTTTCAGTGTGATGCTGAACATGATTATGAAAGCCCCTGCTCAGGAAAATTTCAGAGTGCCTGTCTTCTGCAGTCATATTCATCACCAACACACCTTTCAATTGTTCTTGACGTGATAAGGGAAAAGACAGGAATACATATACATTATCGTTTAGACAACTTGTTAACAAGCGATAATGTAAGCAGTGGGAAAAGTTCCACAACAATTGCAGGACAGGAGACACTTAGGCTCGAGGAGCTGTGAGTCCTTTTCAATAGAAGATACTGAGGGGAGCTGATGCAGACTTGGAGAGTCTCTAGCGCCATTGGGGCATGGTTTTGATTTGCTTTTGCTTTGATGGTATGTCTAGTGTGGTAGACTTGTGCACACACTGCACAAGACGGGTATAGAGCTTGTATAGAGCTTGCATGGGAGTTTGCTAGACTTGTGAGGATCAAGCCCTAGCTTACTGAATTTGTCAAGGGTTTGAGCAGTTTGAATCGCCCCATCCCCACCCCCACCAGGAGTGTAGTGCGGAAGATGATCTCTTACCTTGAAGGTTTCGTGGAATTATGCTGTTATTATGAGGTCCACCTGGTTTGCAGGTCTCTTATGTTCTTGCCTTCTGTTAAGTGAGCAAGGTTTCTTCTCACAGTAAAGGGGACACACAATGCCTTGGCCCTACGTATCCTTCCTCCTTCATTGAGGGGCAGGGGATGCTTTCGCTGCCTGCACAGTCTTTTCTTTCCTGTTTTTGAGCAAGGCAATGTTGAGTGTTCAGCTCATGAGTTTGCCTTACCAGACTTGTGCTGCTTCTCACCTCTTCCCTTACTCTCATGTTGCATAGCACTCGCTGTGAGGAGGTGCGCGTTGTGCTTCAGTAACAGACACCATCTGTTACGCAAGAGCAGCATCAGTCACACCTTATTGTTCTGAGGAGGCATATCACTTCAAAACAAGGCACAACGCAGCCTTCCAGCAACCACCTCCAACTGAATAACTAACCCAGATAACCATGGTTTAGCAATAACCATGATTTGACATGACACATCAGGACGGAGAGAGTCGAGTCCTCCTTGGCTGGGAAAATCGGATGGAAGAGCTGAGTAGGTGTCTGTGAACTGATTAGAGGCTTACTCAGGGGTGTGTAGGCCGTCCTGGTCCTGACGGTACTCACTGCCCACACCCATGTGCACAATGCATGACGCAAAAGAGTCTTTGCTAATCCCTTTTTATCAACCTGCATGCAATGGTATAGCGCTTAGGTGCTCGTGCTCAAGATGATGTAATGTTGGCAACCTGAATGAATTTAAACCACTCCTTTGTTTGAAGTATCATAATTCAAAGTGTCAAGTTTTTTGGAGCAAGTCTGACAAATTATTTCATGCAGTAATACATAAAGAAGCATTCTTTCACCAACCATCAAACCAGGTCGCCTAGTTTGAAAGGGTTGGCATTACAGGCTGGTTGATATCCACAGGCGGAACTGGGCGGAATGTGTTTTTCTTGGTGAAATAGGGTCCACTGCGGGATTGGAGGATTGTACACTCCATTTGAGTGAAGATACAAAGCACGATTTAGTAGGCAGTGCTGATGCACTCGTTCATATGTGGTAGCAAATGGTAATATGAAATAGCCTGCCCACAACTCTATTCTTTGCATGCATGTGGAATTATTGGCATCCTCTCTGTTGGGAAAGTAAAACCAAAGCAGAAGGTTAGAATCAAGGGTTGCAAAGGGTCACCCCTTGTAACGGTTACAAGGGCCCCCCGGGGTTGGTCTACGGCCCGAGACTCTGGCTGATCGGCTGCTGATGAAACACTCTCATCCAGCATCAAGATTGAAACCAACTCTGACAAAAAACTTTAAATTTTATACAAAGTTAGAACTAAATCGAGCTAGAAGTTAGAAAGGATTTTTTTGAAAATCAACAGGTAAGGAACATTTGTAGGCAAAAGAATTGCTACATGGATACATTAGGGAAGAGAGGATACCTGAAGCTGAGCCACTGTGCATCCCATTCACCAAGAGAAAAGAGAGAAGTCAATGGGGATCAGGAGGGGCACTAGCAGTCCCCCCTGGTGATCTTGGTGACAAGGATGGATAGAAGTGCGCATGGTTTTCATTGGGATTGAGTCCTCATTCATAAAGTTTGGCTCTTTGGCCTGCTGGCCTCTGCCAGCCAAAAACAAAAAAATACAAGCAAGTGGAGGGCAGGTAAAATAAACTTTTTCTTTTGGGAAGAAAGACTATATAGGCAGAGGAGACTCTCCCTACATCAATTAGAGAGAAAGAAGAAAGTCTACGCTTGCCAAGTCCGGCCGCATGCATTAAGGAAAGGTCACCTGTCCTGAAAGGCAGGGGCCCAACAGACAGACCAAGAGGAAGAGCAAGCACAGAAGTCTACTCCAGCAAGTTGGCCCCCACCATGGGACCTACGACATGTGTCAGGCTCTATCCAGCAAGCTCAATACCCACCCCTAAGCCTAAAGCATGCTCTCCAACATCCCAGCATGGGCCCCCCTCTTTCTTATGAGAGCCAACCGAGATTGGGAGGCGAATTAGAGAGAAGAAAAAGGACTTGCGAGCCAGGTTTGGCTGCGTGCATTACGGGTATCAATTTGAATAAAGGAGACACATCGGCTCAAAAGGGCCAGAAGTCCCTTCCACCACAAGGTAGAAAACAGAAGGAGCTAGTGGGGATCTGGAGGGTTACTGTAACTTCCAGTGGAAGCATCCAGCTCTAAAACTTGGCCGTGTGAAGGGCACATTCTTCCTCCGGAAGAAAAAAAGCCGCAAGTTGATCGGTGCACTGTGAACTCAGACGTGTTTGATCATGCCTCTATCAGAGCGAGCCAAGCAATGTCACAACGGTCAGGCTGTCGGCCTTGAGGCACGGTGACTAGTTCATGTTTAAGGGCCTGTTATTTACCTATAATGGTTAATTTATAATTTGTGTGCGTTGAGTAAGAGCACTTCAGTGGACCTTCTTTTTTCTCACTAATCATGTAACAAATCAGTCTTACAACAGGGCCATTTGGTGAAAATCTTCTTGAATTCCAAATTAGGCAAGGTGACGTTACATCACAATATCTGCATACAAGGGCAGCTGATCGGAAACACGGAGGCCTGTAACCAGACCTGGCCAAAAGTACTCGACTCAAAGAACTTGGACTTGAGAGGGAAAACAACAAATCATGTTTGCTGCGGCAGGAGTTTAATGAAACAGCCTAGAAAGAAAGAAAAGAAAAGAAAAGACGAGAGAAGACAAGAAAAGAAAAACTACGTAGGCAGCCTAGCCTATCTGATAATATATCTGAGATTATACCAGAGCTGGACAACTCCCCAGTATCGCTGAACGTGCTCTTTCCCAGTTTTCTTTCCCTAACCTAACCATGCCAACCACTATTTTTTTTAAAAGTGTCACGTTCGCCAAAAAATAGTGAAAATTGGAGGACCCCAGATCACTCTCCTGGCCTCAGATCACCAAAAAAAGGCCCACAGCTCCACCGTGGGACCAAAGTTTACTTCCAAAAACATGTTTTCCAACCACCATATACCATGATAACATCCTGCATACTCTAAGTAAGGAAAGAACGAGGTCAAAAATGACCTTTTTGGCACCACTTGTGCTGAATTTTCTTAAGGGAAATGACTGAATTTCTGTATCTCACCAACCACTTGGCCTTATCATTCCTTTCTTTTTGCAATTGTATATATTTGGTACAAGGACTCCAAACCACCAAGAATCACCCAATTTAGTGCAGTGGGTGGTCGAGAATAGAGATGGGGCGGTCAAAAAGTAGGGTTCACGCAACGGCTGATTAGGCAAGGTTCCCCCAATCTTGGACAAACAAAGCTCTAGTTCCTTAGAAAGTTCGTTTAATTTTGCATCCCAACTTACGTGTCCAAGATTGGGGGGAACCTTTCTGCTGAGCATGTTTAAAACAACTGTTTTTTGGGGGGGAGTTGTCCAGCTCTGAGATAATACTCGAAAGGTTTCAAAGTTGTTGGATCAGGTAAATGCTCAGAACAGTTGATGAGCAATATACTGTTGTCTCGCAAAAGTTCATCAAACTTGCACGAAAGCTCCATGCCCACTCTCAGAGACAGGCTGTGCAATATGCACACAAAGTTACCTCTACTGGACGTGCCAGTGAAAACAAAAGCACTCATACTAATTTTGGTGCCCTGGGACCGTGTGCTGCCAGGAACCCACCAGACCCACACTAGCTTCCCCCTTACACTCTGGTGAAGGAGACTCACGGCTCTTTGAGCCAATGTGTCCCCTTCTTCTTATTAGTGTAGGAGAGTTCTCACTGCCTACATAGCTTTTTTCTTTTTCATTTTCTTTTGTCCAACAACAAGCTGTGTACGTTTCAAAAACATTCACTTCAAGTATGTTTATACTAAGCTCCATGTTCACTGGGAAAGTAAGCAGTGTTTGGCAATCAGATGAAAGGAGACACAGATCAGGTAAGATTCGCTTCTTTCAAGTCAATTCCCCCCTGCAAATACGAGAGACCTAATGCTTTAACAAAAGGGTACAAAGACAGACAGACCACCCACAGACATTTGCATGGGTACTGGATCAGGGGTGAATAAGCTGCCACACATGAGCAAGGGGGAGTTCCTAACAAGCGCATCCTTGGTGGCTCAGGCGCAAGGGCACGTCCAGAAGAATGCTTCCACTGCTGGTGCACTTGCACGCTGAGCTTGCCATATCCGTGCGCAGCTTTCCACCCACATGCTGACCCTGTGCCCCATGCAATCTCATGGCTCCCTGCTCCTGAGACCCCTTGCAGAAAGAGGCAAACCTAATCTGCTTCCACCTGTTGCGCCATTGGAGCTTCTGTATTTGTTAAGTCCTCCTAGGAATCTTTTTACACGTGCCCGAAGACATAGCGATGTCCCTTGTTGGGAGCAGGGATAGGTTGCTTGTGAGGGTGGGTAAGGAGCAGAGAGGAAGGCAGAGGCAAGGGTGACGGCGGATTTGGCGAACTGCTTCCAGGCTGCTTGCCCAGAAGTGCATGTGGGAGAGAGCTCGAGCCGTTACCACTTGATGGTGAAGAACTTGGATGAGAAAGTGAAGTGGACTTGTAGGAGCTCAGAGCATACAGACCGCTGCTGCAGCACGCAGGAAGGCAAGCTAGCATTTGGATTGGCGGTCACCACCCTCACAGTCACAGTTGAGCCTACTGTTACTGATGTTACCGCTATCAAAGGAAGAGTTGAGCTGCACTCAAATCATTAAGGCACCCATGTTGCCAAGACAGCTTCAAGTTAGGTCGGCTTCCAGACAAGGAAAAAGGAAAAATTACATAGGCAGTGAAAGCTCTCCACATCAATTAAGGAAAAGGAGCCACTTAAATGTTAAGACCAAATGACCCCCTGCCACAAACTTGAAACTGTGAGGAGCACGGCAGGCAGGGAAAGAAAACAGGTCCAGCAACAAGAAAGAGAGCAAGATAAACGCTGTTAGACTGGAGTTCCAGACTTCACAGCAAGCAGAGTCAAGCACCATCAGCCTGCCAGCTAAGGAAAGCCATGCCCAGAAGCTTACTCAGTATTGTTTTGCATCTGTTGATTCTCTCTTATTGGCCTCTTACTTGTATTGCCTGTGCAGTATAGAATAAATGGCCTTGAAGGTACAACTCAGGGGAAGCCGTGCATGCCACAGCGTTTATTGGCGTTTTGGTTCATGAAGGTCCTATTTTGCACAGTTGCATGTCAAAGATCTTTTCAGGATGTTACCATTTTACATTTCTCTAGCAGCAAGCATATTCTTCGTTGATTTTACATGTGTCTACTATACGGTAGTAGTTGCAGGAAAACCTTGCATGCTTGCAAGGGTTTGCATGCTATAGCACTGTTCTTGATATATGACAGATTTAGGGCAAGAAGTGAACACCACTTAGGGCATTCGTGATCCTGCTTACATTAGGGCTGAACACTTCAATTTCTTCTCATGTTCACGTGCACAATTTATAGGCATGGTTTTGTCTTTTCCTCAGCTGTTGTTCCTACATATCCTCTTTTCCTTCATTGATGTGAGGAGTGCTTACACTGCCTGCGTAGTTTTCTTTTCTTTTCCTTGGCTGTTGGACACAAGCATGTTCCCTGCGCTGAATGGACCATGGTTGAGTTGCATGGATCATAGTTTTCATCCATTTTTGATTTTGAAGCCTACTTTAAGTCGCTTGTAAGGGCACGTGTAAGGAAATCAGCAACTCCTTCTGGAAAAATCCAAAGATTACCCTTAAACAACAAATACATCTCATTAAATATCGAACGGATACACTGTACACACAGGGCCATGCCTCTCAGTTTAACTTTTCCAGTTCTGATAGGTGCCCACTCTGTGCAAATACAGATAACATTTATCATGTTCTACTTAGGTGTACCAACCCAACAATGAGTGGGATGCACACCAACAGACACCATGCGGCCCTTAGTCTCTGTGTAGAAGCCCTCAGCAAAGGCCGTTACGGCTCATCCCTCATTAGCATGGATGGCTGCAATCATGACAGACTTCTGAATCAAGGCATACAAGTGCCTGAAAACACCTCTCGCGCTATTCCAGACTGGGTTTTCCCAAATGGCGCTGCCTCACCTGTACGGCATACAAGCCGCCCTGATGCTCTTTTTGTGCGACACATCCCAGGCAGACAAGCCCACCTTGATCCTACCAAGATCCTACCACAAAATAGAGACATTCACCTTGTTGAACTTAAATTCTGCTCCGACACTAATCCTGTCAGCACCTTGGAGCGTGCACAAACTCAACATTCCCCCATCATTAACAGACTTAAAACACGCAGCTTAAGAAACCCAAACAGGAATAATAAAGTGACTTTGCACATCATCTTAATTGGTGTTGGTGGCACGATTTATAACAATTATACAATTACACCTCTCATAAATCTGGGATTGACCAAACAAAAAGCTGAATCACTAGCTTCCCAACTCAGTGTCCATGCCATCCAAAGATTATCCACCATAATTAACACTAGACATGCACTTTGCTTTCAGGGAGCATCTGGGAGGGGAGGGTTTGCTGGGCGCGCGGCAACGGCTGAGGATGGCAGAAGAAGAGTCCGAGCGCTCAGGGGCATGGCGGCCAATCCCCCGGATCCCCATTAGATTTTGCTTCTGGCTCTCTCTCCTAGACTAGCTGTGTCCAGTGTAGGTTTGTAGGGCCCTTTGGTGAGGCCTCTGACTTTAAGTTAGGGGTTCTTTCCTTAATGCACGCGGCCTCGAGACTGCGTAGACTTTTCTTTTCTTTTCTAGGGCACGTGTGCCTCAAATGGATGCAAGACTCAGCACCTACCACTTGGCCTGGCCTGACCTGAAGGAGTGGAAAACCTATAAAAGGCAACCAGGTGAAGTAGTTGAAATCAACGTACAGTACAGGCATCAATTGAAGAAAAGGAGATACTTTTGCTCAAAGAGCCGTGAGTTTTTCTCTCTCTAGAGGGTAAGAAGGAAGCTAATGTGTGTGGTGAGTTTCTGGAAGCATGTGGCCCCAAGGCGCCAGAGTTATGTTGAGTGTTTTTGCTTTCAATGGCACGTCTGGTTGAGTTACTACCTCGGAAAGTGTGTGCACATATTGCACAGAGAGGACATGGAGCTTTTGTGCAAGCTTGGCAGACCTTTGCGGGTCATCAGGAGATGACACGTGTCTTCCTTCATCTGAATGCCTAACACGGCTTCATATCCTAGTGAACATGGAGCAATGCATGGGCATATTTAAAAGTGCTAGAGCTCTGAGGGCTGTTCCACAGGCTTCTGCGTGGTCAGCAGCTGCTTGCGGCTAGTTAAGCTAGTAGTCTGCCAGAGTGCAGAATTCAATTGTGCTTAGCATTTAGCTGCTGGGCATGACTTTCCTTGGTTGGAAGGCTGACAGTGCTGACTCTGCTTACTGTTGAAGGTCTAGAACTCCAGTCTTTCAGCTATCTTCCTGCTCCCTTTCTCGTTGCTCGACCTGTCTTCTTTCTCTGCCTGCCGTGCTTTTCTCTGTTTTAGATTCGTGGTGGGTGGTCTTACGGTCTGTGCACCAATGCGGCCCCTTTTTCTTAATTGATGTGGGGAGTGTTTCACTGCCTACGTAATTTTTCTTTCTTTCTTGAAATGAATGCTTATGGACCATACGCAGCAGCAAGTTGTTCATCAAATGTTCTTTTCATTTATCTAATCCTGTAACTTTGAAACCTTTGAGCATAATCTGCCTTGTGCTTTTCCTTCAAACTCCAGACCGCAACAAACATGATTCGTTATCTTTTCTTTCTAGCCCAAGTTTTGCCAGTTGAGCATTTTTTGGCCAGGTCTGGTTACAGGCCTCAGTGTTTCTGCTTAGCTGCCCTTGTAGGTTGATATAGCGATGTAAACTTTCCTCACCTTTGCGGGTCAATCCCTAGTTTTCATCACTGATCCTTATATGGACTTGGAGGGTGTTCTTTATGAGCAAATGATCTCTGTTGGAGAAGTCTGGACAGTCTGACTCCACAAGAGGCTCGTGCTTCCAGTAGAATCATGAGGACGTACCACACACACTTTGGCATTCCATTTGGCTCTGTATTAGGCTGGTGGGATGAAAGGAAAAGAAACGAAAGCCACTGCTACCTCTCTACCTCTGACAAGATATTGAGGAATACCTCATAAATTGTTACGCAGTATTTCATGCTTACACCTTTCCGGTCACAACCTTTGCGTAGAAATCCAGTGACATCATGGAAATAGGTGCCCACAAAAGCTTAACATTTGCAGCAAATGCGAGTGGCACACTGTGGCACACGCGGCAACTTGCCGTCTTGAAGACAGAGAGCACCTTATCCTGGATAGCCCATATCAGGATCTGAAACATTTGTGCGCTCAATTCCAGCATTTGTATAGCTCCGAGAGTCTGCACCCCCAAATAGTGCAACACATCTTTGAGACTTCGTGAACCAGGCTGGTGTCCTAGCCAAGTTCGTGCCAGCATGCCGAGCAGTGCTTGAAATGATGTGACTGCGTTTTGTTCTTGTCCTTCAGGTCGGACTGGCTTGGTTACTGACACATTTCTGTTTCAGCTAAGCTACCTCCCACAGGCAGGTACATCTTTGTAACCCCTTCCTTTTCTTTCTTCATCACTGATCCAGGATATGGGCAGTATAGACAGTCCCACCCACACCCTCCAGATAACCAACATGCTTGTGACGAAAAACAGAAACCACGTGCAAAGAGGTGTTCTTAAGAAGAACAAAAGACAACGCAAGCCAACAGGTTAGTAATCATAGTATGTGTTGAAGGCAACCCTAGCTATTCAATAGCTTTTGTCCAGGTCTGGTCACAGGCCTCAGAGTTTCTGCTCAGCTGCCTGTTTAGGCAAATATAGTGATGGAAACTCACCTTTTTCCTTGGTTGTTTGGAAATGCAGCCTCCCCTGGCCAAATTTATTTCTCTGAACAACCCTTCTATCGCCTCTTTGGTGATTTCCTTGGTGTTCCTCTCCAACTCCCTCGTGCGTGCCATAAAAACCTCTTTCTGCTTCCTTTACTTCGCCCCTTCCCCTATCCGTAGCTGGGGTTATACAACATGCAGTCCAGAAAGGTGTGGGGCCGTACACAATACGGCATTTCGGAAGCTAAACATGACTGATAAGTGCTGCCAGTTATGGGGCTGCACAGGGTGTACCTTGGTGCTGTGGGGCTGAACATACTGAGTTCGGGATATGCGCACATGTGTGCTTTGTTGGAGCTACACATACGTCTTTCAATCCTATGGTTGCTGAACATGGTACTTCATCGCTATCCTGGCAAGCATGGAGCTGTACATGAATGTGGCATGGCTATTTGCGAAATAATTTGAGTTACTTCTACGCTTCCTTTGCATCCCTGTTTCCTTAGCAATGCAAAAACAGTTGTAGACTTTCTTTTCATTAGTTGTAAGCTTAGGTTTGATTTGGTTGCAGGCATCGTTTTTAATGCTTCATCTAAGCTGCCCTCGTAGGCAGGTACAGCTATGTAAACCCTTTCCCTTTCCTTCCTATTCCCCTACATCAATTAAGGAAAAGGAGACACATTGGCTCAAAGAGCCGTGAGGGTAAGAGGGAAGCTAGTGTGAAGTCTGGTGGGTTTCTGGAAGCATGCAGCCCCAGGGCACCAGAGTTATGCCGAGTATTTGATTTCAATGGCACGCCTGGTAAGGATAAGTTTTTGCACAGAGTGGGCATGGAGCTTTCGTGCAAGTTTGCTAGCCCTTTGCAAGTTAATCCCTAGTTTTGTTAGTTGATCCAGGGTATGGGTATTGTAGATAGTCCCGCCGATACCCAAAAGGATTGTGTGAAGAGTGATCTCAGCACCTTGAAGTTGCGCGCATATTGCACAGAGCTTTCGTGCAAGTCTTGTAGCCCTTTGCGGATTAATCCCTAGTTTTGTTAGTTGATCCAGGGTATGGGTAGTGTAGATAGTCCCGCCCATACCCAGAAGGATTGTGTGAAGAGTGATCTCAGCACCTTGAAGTTGTTTGCACAATTCACTGTGCTGTTGATGTGAGGCTTCTAGCTGGACACCAGGCCTTGTATCTTTGCAGTATTTTTAATTCGTATGAAGTGGGAATGGTGGTTTTGGATGTTCAATTCACAAAGTTGCCTGGCTGGAGTTGTGCTGCTTCTTACATCTTTGTTACATCTCATACTGCGGAGTATCCGACATAAGGGGGGAGTAGGTGGTCTATTTGGGTTAGCAGGGCAAGGAATGACAAAGATAGCATCGGGGCGGCTGGAGGTGCATCTAGCTTGATGAGGAATGCTGGAGTCAAAGAGGTAGAGAGGTATAACACAGTTAGAGACCTGCTCAGTGATGTGCAGGTCATGCTGAGCTGAACGGTTGGCGTTGCCTACGTCCATTTGTAAGAGGTTTGACAAAAAAGAAAAAGAAAAAACTACGTAGGCAGAGAAAACTCTCCCTACATCAATTAAGGAAAGAGAGACACATTGGCTCAAAGAGCCGTGAGTCTCCCTCACCAGAAGATGAGAGGGGAGTTAATGTGGATCAGGTGGGCTTCTGGCAGCACGCTGCTCCAGGGCACCAGTGTTATGATGAGTGTTTTTATTTTCAATGGCACGTGTGGTAGAGGTAAGTTGTGCACAAATTGTACAGAATGGTCATGGAGTTTTCTTGCAAGTGTTTCAGATCTCTGTGAGTCAATCCCTAATTTTTTAAATTGATCAAGGGTATGGGCAGTGTAGATAGTCCCACCCACACCCAGGAGGATTGGGTGGATAGTAATCTCTGCACCTTGGAGTTGTTTGCACAGTTCACTGTGTTGTTGCTGTGAGGCTTCTAGCTGGGCAACAGGCCTTGTATCTTCGCAGTATTTGATTTCTATCAAGTGAATTTGACGGGCTGGAGTTGTGGTACTCCCCATACTGCGCAGTACTCGGCGTGAGGGTGGAGTGGGTGGTCTGTTTGGGTTAGTTGGGTGAGGAGTGACCAGGATTGCATCAGGGCGACTGGAGTTGCGTCTGGATTGCATAGAAACCGTGGGTTTGAAGAGGTAGGAAGGCACAGCACAATTAGAGACTTGCTCAGGGACTTGCAGGTCATGCTGGGCTAAACGGCTTGTGTTGCCCGCATCCAACTGCACAGGATTGGCCCCATATGAGCCTTCACTGACCAGTTTCAAAATCATCCTGCAAGCAATATTGTGACGCTCAGTTACCATGTTACGCATGATAGGACATTGGCAGCCAGATAGGATGTGGAGAGCGCCATCCATGTGATGGCAATCAGGTAAGGGGTATGTCAGGCTGGTGGATCTTTTATATCGGACCGCATGTTTCTGATTGTAGAGGGTGCCTGTGCGGTATTGGAAGACAGTGCGTTTCATTTGAGTTGAGAGATTAGGCATGTTCCAAAAGGCATTGCTAATTTTCTTGCTTACGTGAGGTAGCAAACTCTGGTAGTAAGTAAAATAGCCTGTCTTCCTGTCAGCATATCCCAGCTTGTGTTTAGCATGCATATGGGATTTTAAAGCATTTTTAAGGTCTGGGAGGTAGCTCAGACGAGGAGAAGAAGGGTGGGATTGAGGAGGCCTAGGATCTGTCTCTTCCCGAGCCAGCCAGATTGTATTGTGGAAGGGGTTTCCTCCTGCGCCGGCGCTAGGGAGACCAGTATCAGTTAGGATGCCATCTTTGAGGGAGGCCTGGTATTTAGCAACCTGATCTGCGCATTCATTCCCAGCTATTCCAGCATGAGACTTGACCTTGTAGAAAAATATGTGATCTTGAGAGGCTCGGGCAAGGTTTGAAATTTTCTTCAGAACATCTCCTTGCACGTGATGTCTATGCTTCTCTGGGTATAGGATTCGCTTTCTGAGTCGGTGAAGTGAGCTGAGGCTATCTGTGGCAATATGTGTGTAGTCCTGAGTGAGCGCAGCAGCAATGGCAGCCAGATCAGCTCTTCCTATGGTATTGGTAATACCAGAGCCATTAGGCTCAACTAGTTTTTGTGAGTCACTCATAGGATGGTACACACCTGCCCCTATAACTGTCTTGCCGTTCTGGACCTGGCAACTGCCGTCTGTGTAGGCCCAAGACCTCCAGTTTGCGACTTTAAGCTGGAGGTTGGGATGGGACTGACAAGGAGCATTAACAGTAATGTCTGAAGCGGGTCTTTTGGGGCCCTTGGAAATCTGTTTCATGTCTAGGGGGAGTTTTTCACATCTCCTTATCCCGAGCATCACTTTGTGTCTTGCATTCTGAATGGGGTGGTTGCTAACGTTCTTGATTATCCATTTGGCCTCTGGGATGGCTTTGGCTAGATCCTGAAGCCAGGTATGCTTTTGATTATTCCTTCATCGATGACAGGTGCTGAGGAAATGCTCACTGACCTCCCTGTTGGGTCCGGGGCACTAATCAGGCTAATTCCCCTGGGCAGCCTCAAACAAACTCTCTTCCTCAGGCTGATGAGCATCTGCACCAGCCAGATCTAGGGGGTGGCTCAATTCCATCTGTTTGTCCTGAGGTCAATGTTGGGGATTTTGGAACCAATGGCTTGCGATGAAGTGAACTCTTGCAGCCGTACTCCAGACTGCAATAATTTGTAAATCCCAGGTATGCTTGGGTAGGGCAGTTTCCTGGCCGACCCAGGATTGGGGTTTGTCATAGGTAAGTTTGCTTTTAGGAATGGTCCCGAGCTTGTAGCAAAGGTGTGGGTAGGCATTTATGAGTTGTGAGTAGGGGTTGGTTATCATATGCCTGCCACTTGCTGGCAGAAGCATGCAGGTGGCTGTAGCCTCTGTGTTAAGGATGGCAGAGTAGATAGCATGTCGTAGTGTTAGTTTCATGGACTTTTCATCATAGATGGGATGGCAGGTAGACATCCCGGAAAACCTGGAGGAGAGAGAATTGTAGTGGGCACCAAACAAAACGTCGCGGGGATCAGAGCTCCAGTAGTGATGGTAGTGAGCGTTATAGTCCAGGGGAGAGGCCATTTTCTCTTGGGTGACCTGTGCCCATTTTTGGAAAGAGGAGTGAATGTGAGGTGGGAGGGTCCGTGAGAAGGAATCTTTAATCTTTTTGCTTTGGTATTTGTCCTCCATTTTGGTCTTGCGGGCTAGGAGCCCCAGGATCTCAGATGCAAAGCTTGCTGATGGGGGGCAGATGTTATTATGCAGACCTTCTGCTTTTGACCTTTGGAAAGCTTCAAAAAGGACGTCAAAAGGTTGAGGGGTTATCATCCCAACGCATTTGCCATCTGTATTGTAGATGCAGGCCACTCTTGATTTGTAGATATCAGGGAAGGTGAGGGTAGGTGGGATAGATGGTGTGGGGCTTTCAGGCGTTTCTGTTGGGAGATGATTTGAAGAAGGTTCAGGATTGTGTTTGACAAGATCTATTTCTTGGACCCAGGACTCACATGTGCCTGTGGGCTTAATGTCCGTTTGCGGATTGGTAGGGTGTATGTCAAAGATGATTTTGTTGCCAAGTTCTATGTCTAATTTCTGGCTCCAGGTGCTATTTGTGTCAGATTTGTTGAACCCTTGCCTCTCTAGGTTGGAGAGGGCAGAGTCTGCTGTGGGTAAGAGAAGGTTGGGTTTGCTTAGCTGCAATTCAAATTCTTGTATGCGCTGGTCAAAGATGGGCCAGCTGTTTTTTTAATTTTTTTTGGCTCCCATGATGGTACTACCATGGCTAGTAGCCAAAAAAACTCAAGTAGTTCTTCTTGAGACTTATATGCTCTGTTAATTTTGTCTTCATTGCTGAGGCTAGCACAGGCGGGACAGGCCCAGGCTTCAGCTACATTGACCTCTTGCCTTTGGTCATCATTATAGTATCAGAGTTCTCTCATGCATTTCCAGTGGTAGGTACGTTCGCACACTAAGACACTAAGAGGTTTGACACATAAGAGCCTTCGCCAACCACTTAAAAAAATCCTGCTGGCAATGTTGTAACGCTCAATGACACTTAAACCCCAAGACTCCCCACGTTTATGTGCCACTTGTATTGACTTTAAGCAGGCGTATGGCTCAATGCCCAGGACACACAGTGAAAACACTTGCACAAATGCCAGATGCCCAGCCAGCATATCTCCATCATTAAAGACCTCCACCAAGATAACAAGTACATCCTTATTAATGGAGATAAGCAAGCGAGTGTCCAGCCAACGCACGGTGTTAAAAAAGGATGCCCTCTGTCACCACTCCTATCCTCAATCTACACAAATGACATTGGCCGCATCACTGAGGGGGCAACAGGCGCGGTGACAGGCTTACCAAACTTTTATATTTCTAATATGCTCTATTCTGATGACCTCGCCCTCACTGCAAACAACCACACCCACATGCATGCCATGTCGGACAAGCTGCGGGTTTATGCAACCAGAAAATGCCTGACTGTCAATGCACAGAAAAACGAGGTCGCCTGCTTCAATTTCAGAACTGATAGGCTTCCCCCACTGTTGTATGGTGTTGACAGCCTCCCCTACACTGATCATGATGTTTTCAAATATCTGGGTATGCTGAAGGTTAGGTTCCCTAATGTAATGTAATGTGATGTGATGTCTGCCAAATATCTAGGTATGGCCTGTGACAAACGTCTCAACCTTTCCACTGCTGCTGAGGCTGCTCTGAAACCATGCATAGCGGGGACTTATCGTGTTAAAGCCATTGTTAACGATCACAACCTCACAAACCGACTGCATGCCTCAGTGAGATTATTTGACTTTTGTCAAAAGTTTTGAATACATATACTATCCCTGCAAGAATGTATGCCAGCCAGATATGGACCACTCCTTACTTACGACAAGGCACAGAAATGGACAATCAGGTACAGAGGTGGATTCTGAACGTTTTGCGGAACCTTCTTGGGGTAAAATCCACAACACCATCTTGGAGCATCCTATAAAAATGTGGCATGGAACCTTTCCAGTTCAACTGCTTTCGTGCCACTATGCGTTTCTACAACTCGCTCACTAAGTGCAACAGTATACTCCTTAAGAAGGTTCTCCACGCAGACATCAGCCTTAGCTCCAGAACTGACTCTTGTTGGACATCACACCTCCTGACTGCGCTTGATGGTCTGGCACACTTGGACCTGATGAGACATCAAATTTTGGTTTGTGACCCTGTGAACCTCAGTCAATTTGTGGTGGATCTAAGAACTAGACATCTTAGCTACTGGAATCAATTCACAACTCCTGATCCCAGAGTAAGCAACAGTAAGCGGCTGACATATCATCAATGGTGCGCACTTCCTGTCAGAGCTAATCATGCCATTCACCCTCCTTATACGTTGCCTAAATACATGTTTTGGGATATTCCCCATCATATCTTTTGCAACATTGCCAGATTCAGGCTGCGAGTTCACGCTCTTCGAGTTGAAAAAGCTGTCTGATCCAATAGTACTTCTCCGGTCTGAACTATCTGTGATTCTGATGACACACAGGATGAAAACATAGGCTGTTCAGATGTTCCAATCCCCAGGTCTGCTCTCTCTGTCAAAAGCATCCCTCGCTTCTTGAGCACAACTTCTCTTTTTACACCTCTACGTCTCCCACAGGATGCCCTGTCTAGGCACCATTCACTGTGTGAATTCCCTGGATATCAATATTTTTCTTAAGCAGGATAACAACAAACTTCCTTTTTTTTCTTCATGACCTCATGTGTATTTATGAACAGGCTAGCAGTCAAACGTCTTGACTGAGGCCCTCTTCCCTTGTAACCCTTGTAACCCCTCGTAACCCCTTGTACTTCTCCAGTCTGTGATATCTGTGATTCTGATGACATGCAAGATGAAAAACATGTGCTGTTCAGATGGTCCAATCCCCAGGTCTGCTCTCTCCGTCAGAAGTGTGCCTCACTTTTTGAGCACAACTTCTCTTTCCTACACCTCCACGTCTCCCACAGGATGCCCTGTCTAGGTACCATTCACCATGTGAATTTCCAGGAAATCAATATTTTTCTAAACCAAAATAGTAACAAACTCCTTTTTTTCCTTCATGATCTCATGTGTGTTTATAAGGGTTACAAGGGTTACAAGGGAAAAAGGCCTCAGTCAAGACGTTTGACTGCTAGCCTGTTCATAAATACACATGAGTTCATAGAGAAAAAAAGGAAGGTTGTGTGTTTATGAACAGGCTAGCAGTCAAACGTCTTGACTGAGGCCTTTTTCCCTTGTAACCCCTAAGGTTGTAACGCTCAATCACCATTTTATGGATGACGGGGCATTGGCAACCTGAGAGAATGTGGAGAGCATTTCCATATGGTGACAATCTGGGAGGGGGTATACAAGGCTAGTGGATCCTTTGAAATGGACTGCATGTTTTTGATTGTAGAGGGTGCCTGTGCGGTAATGGCAGATTGTGTGTTTTCATACGGGTTGAGACACCTGGCATGTTCTAGAAGGCATTGCTAATGCCCTTATTTTGTCGCGTTTGCTGCACTGCTGGTCTTTCTCGTGAGTTCCTGGAGTCTCTTGATGTGTCCTTAGCCTGTTCTAGTGACAAACACGGAGCTGGACATGTTGCTTTCTCTGGTGATGCTATGAGTGCTTGCTATTTGAACATTGTGTTGAACATGTTGCTTTCTTGGTGCCGCTCTCAGAGCTGAATTGCTGTTCACACATGGTGCATCATTATTTCCTGGACAAACTTTTCCTTCCCAAACAGAGACGTGCCAAAGATGCGAACCAGACACGTGCTCGAAGATGGACAGGAAATGTATCTGGCAGAGACCACTTGATCCCCCCGGGTCGCAGACACATCAACTCACAACCTGGTTCCCATCCCTTCAACATGCCTGAGGACAACGAACTGCTGGCCTTGGTCTTGACACACATCTCAAACATGGACACCACTTCTTCTTCTGGATTTGACACAATCACTCCTACCTTCATCAAACGTGCTTTCAAACGAGTGCCCAAACAACGTGGTAGGGGATGGGAGAATGTCAATGTACTGGCCCCTCACATCGCTGCAATGTGCAAGCTGTTCATCACGAAAGCCCACGTCCTTAGGTCTTGGAAAGAGGCCAAGCTGACCCCAATTCACAAAAAGGGCCCAGTGACAGATCCAGGGAATTATAGGATGATTGCAGTGAGTGGCACGCTGTACAGACTGTATGCCAACCTGCTGCGCTCCATGATTCAAGACTGGTGTAGCCAACACAACAAAATTCCGGACACACAGTTTGGTTTCTACCCGGGCCGTAGTACATTGCAACCCCTGTTCATCCTGCGGCATTTGTGAGATGCAGCTCAGAAAGTACAAGGGGGATCATCACGATTGTACACTGCTTTCATCGACTTCAAGCAAGCTTATGATTCCATCCCAAGTTCCTTGGGAGCAAGCTGTGGGAACATTTACACAACTATCAGATGCCGAACCACACTGTCTCTATCATGAAAGACTTATACCATGAGGATGAGTACACGCTGCTGGATGGGGACAAGAGAGCTAATGTGCAGCCATCATTTGGGGTCAAACAAGGGTGCCCTCTCTCCCCCTTGCTGTTTTCAATTTACTTGAACGACATTGACTGTCTGGCTGGAGGGGTGCAGGGTGCGCTCACCGGTATTCCCAATCTCATAGTGACTCACTTACTGTTTGCTGATGACCTCTCTCTCATGTCCAATGACCATACCAACGTGCAGACCATGCTAAACAAATTGAGAGCCTATGCTGAAAGGAAATCGCTGACTGTCAACACATTGAAATCTGAGGTGATGTGCTTCAATTCCAGGTCTGATAATCTGCCCCCACTTTACTTTGATGGTACGCAGCTCCCCTACACAGATACTTTCAAATATCTCGGCATGGTGTGTGACAAAACAATCAATCTGGATGTTGCGGCCGATGCAGCGTTGAGACCATTCACAGCTGGTACTTTCCGAGTCAAAAAGTGTGTTCAGGAGCACGACCTTGCCAACAGATTACACGCCCAGATTTGGCTCCTCAAGACGTATGCAATCCCTGCTGGCATGTATGCAAGTCAGATCTGGGCTACCCCTTACCTTTGGCAAGGCAAAGAGATGGACAATCCCATACAGAAGTGGCTACTAACAGTGCTTCAAAGAACTTTGGGGGTCAGGGACACTACTCCCTCTTGGTGCATCATGCGGGAATGTGATCTGGAGCCCTTACAATTCGATTGGTTCCGTGCAGCAATGCATCTTTACAACCCCTTGGCCCGATGCAACAGCTCCACAATGAAAAAGATTTTGCAGGCTGACATGCGGCTGAGCTCGAGATCTGATGATTGTTGGTCTTCCCATAATCTATCAGCCATGGATGGTTTGGCACACTCCCATATTTCCAAACAGAAGCTGTTGAATTGTGAGCCCATTGATCTTAATCATTTTGTTGTAGATCTCAGGACCAGGCACCTACAATATTGGGAGCCTTTTTCCAACACACACCCTAGAGAGCGCAACAGTAAATGCTTGGCCTATCACCAGTGGTGCGCTCCTCCTACTAAAAGAGCCTTGGTTATGCACTCCTTATAGTCTCCCCAAATACATGTTCCTTGACCTCCCCCACGATGTCATTCACAGCGTGGCTCGGTTTAGACTCCGCATTCACACCCTTCGCTATGAGACAGCAACTTGGAATCACAGCTCTTCCCCAAACTGTGACCTTTGTGAGGCTGATGGTGATGTCCAGGATGAACAGCATGTCCTCTCCCATTGCACACATCCCCAGGTGGTCTCTCTCCGCAGGAAATATGCTCCCTTGTTCTCACAGGCAGAATCTCATGATGTGCCTGCTTTTTTAAACCAGAACAACAACAAACTTCCTTATTTCCTTCATGAATTGATTGCCTTTTATGAGCAGGCTAGCAGTCGCACTTCTTGACTGAAGGCCTTATCCTTGTAAACCTTCCCAAACAGAGACGTGCCAAACCCCTTCATTTCGCTGCTTTGATTGGAACTGTTTGTCTCTTTTGTTCCACCTGTTTGCCATGTCTTCTCTGCCTTTTCCTGCACATGTGAGACAAATACGTATCTTGCATATGCAAAACACAGCACTCGAACAAAACGGAAACAAGCACAGCATCATGATGGCATACAGCAGTCTTTCTTTTTAAACTTCTTGTACAAGCTTGTTTACTTGTTAACCTTGTGATAGCTGGTTGAGAATGTTTCACCAGCGACTGATCAGCCAGATATTCGGGCTGTAGGTTAACCAATGTAAAACCCATGTAAACCCATGTGAGACATATATTTTTCCTTATTTGGTTTTATTCGCTCAATAGGCTGAGCAGCCAAACTTACTGGCTGAAGGCTGAATTCCAATTGTTAACCTTGTAATGCCCTTATTTGCATGGGGTAGCAAGCTTTGGTAATAAGTGTAATAGCCCGTACTGGGGTCTACTATGTAGCTAGCTCTTTTTCTACTTGCATCCCTGATGTCTTCCCGCGGTGCCCATAGGCCCAATAGGTGCCCATACGAGCTTAGAATTTGCAACAAATATGATTGGCATACTGTCCAAGACGAAGAGCACGTTATCCTGGATTGCCCATCCCAGGACTGAAGTGCAAAGCAGAACATAACACATTTACTATGGCCTTTTGGACCTTTTTTCAGAGCGGTGCTGTCCTCAAACTTTCTGAGCTTCTTGTGGAAACACAAAAGTGTATTTTCCTAACACTACAGCCTTATGGAGTTTTTTGTGCATGACTTAGCGCTTGTTTCATTTAGAGTGACAGTGTGTGTGTGACTTTTACAGTTGACACTTCTGAACCCAGCTCAAGGCTTTCAGTTGACATTTACACAAGTTTGGTTTGGTTTGGTTACAGGCACCTTTTGCTTCAGCTAAGCTGCCCTTGTAGGCAGGTACAGCTATGTAACCCTATCCTATCCTATCCATCCCAGGATTTAACAAACCTGCGCACTCAGTTCCAGCATCTTTTTAGCTCTGCACCCCCAAGTAGTGCATCACGCTTTAGAGACTTCATGAACCACTGGCAGGCTGATGTCCTAGGATTAGCCAAATTTGTGTCTGCATGCCTGAAATGCTGGGACTGAGCTTCTAGTATTGCTTTTAAATTGGACTGGTTTGGTCACAGGCACGTTTTGCTTCAGCTTAGCTGCCCCCGCAGGCAGGTACAGCTATGTAACCCTTCCCTTCCCTTCCTGCTTTTCCTTGCTCTTTCTTCTTCTTCTTGGCTTGTGTCCATGAGATATCGCGTTTTCCTTGCCCTGTTTAAACAAACTGGCAAATGCACCAGCACATGAGCTTCTTAATAAAAAAAACTGTGGATAGCATCACATCTCCTGACTTCTAGATACTGCTAAGAATCCTCTCGATCTGAGTCACTTCCATAATCGCCCAAAAGCCCTGCTAATGCTCCCTCCCTCCCCTGGTTCCCGCTTTCACTATGTGAGGCGGTGTTCACTACAACCCCTTGATCTGACCCAAGCTTTGCTCGCTTAGCATGAGGTGGCTGTGCACTGTCATCGGCAGTGCTAACATTAACTTCCTCTTGCTGCTGCTGCTGCTGCTGCTGTGGTGGTGGTGGTGGTGGTGGTTGCTGACCACCTTGTCCCGCCGTTTTGGGGGCTTGAGCTTTGGGGCGGACAATAGGCTTGAGGTTGGGTCGTGGATAGTGGGTGACAGGCCTTTTGGGCTCAGCCTGGGCATTCAAGAGGTGCAGGAATGGTACATGAGCCAAAGCAGCGAAGGCGAGCAGCAGACTGTTTGTAAAGCAGACTAAAGCATGGGCAGGTGTGGCCCACAGCCGGTTGCTCGACAGCACAAACACAGATGCACGCACCTTGGGCCCTATTGAGCTGGGCTTGGGAGCTGGTCTCTGCGGCAGCTCTCCCGCAGAGCCCTCTGCCTCAGCTGCTGCCCTTCGTGCTGCCTGCTCTGCCAGCATCTGCACAGCCATGTACCACAAGTCATCACATTAGAAAAGAGCAATACTGGCTTTGCAGACTCCAGTGGAAGAGAGGCACACACTGTGCGTGGCAAAGAAGGCCACCCACAGGAACATAAGGAGTGGAGGCAAAGCACACACATGCAGTACACCCAGCTTGATCGCACAGCCCTGTTGCCATGCAGCGGGTGCAGTCACAGTTGCGTCTGCTTTTTTTCAGCTAAGATGCTCTCTTAGCATGTACAGTTCTGTAGCCTGCTCCTTTTCCCTTTCTTACAGCAGGCAGCATGTGTGCTGGAAGGATGTGGGAGAAACGCACATGAGACAGGAAACAGGCAGACAAACTATTTTTGTGCCATCCATGTCAAGAGCTCCAGCAATTGCAGCCCAACTCCTCCTGGTCCTCACCATCCTAAATTCCTCCAGCTCTTGGCGCTCCGCCTGGCTGGCCTCGTTCAACCGGGCAGCCTCTGCCTGTGCTAAACCATCCAAGAACTCTAGCTCCTCCGGATCGAGCGGTGCATTCTTTCCTGCAGTCACCACCCACATTCAATTGATGCACGTCAGCCTTGTACGTCTACACAAGCTCTGCAACCTCCACAGCCGGTTGCCAGTGCATGTGCTTGGTACAGCCAATAACTGTCTGCGATAGTAAGGTAATGTGTACATTGAATGCGGAAGTTTGTTGTTGGAAGGGGTGACGCGTGGCCCAGGTATAGCGCTGGTCCAAGGTATAAGGCCCAAATGCTATTGATCCAGGCTGATCCCTTGCAATGGGCACAAGCTTTCAAACATGGTGTGTGTGTGTGTGTGTGTGTGTGTGTGTGTGTGTGTGTGTGTGTGTGTGTGTGTGAAGAGAGAGAGAGAGAGAGAGAGAGAGAGAGAGAGAGAGAGAGAGAGAGAGAGGGGGGGGGGTTCAAAAGAAGGTGCCATGTCATTTGGCTGAAACTAAGATAATTGTCAACTGTGAGAGCAAAGGGAGTAACTTAGTTGGCAGCAGAATGCTAGATTTAACAGGTTAGGCATAGCCACACTTGAAAACCTTGCGCAATGCGCTCCAAAGAACACATGTATCTCAAACTTGATTGAAGTGCATGATTTTGAACCTGGACAACAGGAAAGTTGGTTGAAAGCATGCAAGTGAGTGCACATCTTGGCAGCTGAGCAGGACCTCCCATCCAAGCCAATGCAGAAGATGCAGGCATCTTTGCCCAATGGATAATTTTAAGAAACATCAAATGATGTGCAAAGCGGGATTTTCCATTGCACCTCCACATCCCTCAGAGGTGCCCAAGGTTCCTCAAAGACAAGAAACAGCCTGTACCTCCACATCAGGCACCCTAAGCCTCTCTCACCTGTCTTCATCTGCTTCCATTGTTCATCAAAAGCTTGCTGCTTTTTCTCCCGGTTTTCCCGCAGCACCTCAGCCAGGGGCCGCAGGGGCTCACTGCCCCCCTCATCTCCAGTCACGCCACGCGCACTCTTGATCTCATCTAGCTGCGGTTGAGATAGCCAAAATGTGTTTTGTGACGTGCCAGGACTGCTGGGTGGCTTGGTTTTGCCAGTTATAAGGAAGGTACAAAACCTACTGCTGACTCCTGTTTCCGTGACCCGTGTGCAGGTGAGTGTGCTAGGGAACATACTTCATGGGCCGCATGTTGATGGAAGTCACATAGTGCATGCTTGTATGCATATGTGCTGCGCACAGGTCAATTACCACATGTTTAACGTAGCCTCGAGGTCTGCAGTGGGAGGTACATTGCAATAGGTGCATCGCAATAAAGAGGAAAAGCACAATAACTGTGCACCTACAAATATGCTTGCTCCTTGCACCTTGCACAGGAGCACAGGCTGTTAACACGACACTGTTTCCGTGGGGCACCTCCAGCGATAAATGATCAAAAGAAAGGCATGAGGCTGTGAGCAACTTCTCAGCTGTTTAGTGTACATGCATGTAAGTGTGTGTGTGTGTGTGTATGTGTGGACATATGTGTGTGTTTATGTGTGGGCACATGAGCGTAATACCTCGCTCTGGCTAACAAAAGAGCGTGTGCCAAGCATCTCCTGCAGGACTGCTGCTGCTGGATTGCCCTGTGGCTCCTTCCTTTGCGTAGGAAACACGGAATTGACATCCCTCCCCAGGACCTCATCCCGGTCATAAAACTCCTCCTTCCTGTATGACAACAGAGGCAAAAGTGCCAGGGACATGTTGGAAGACCTTACTCTTTTGCCACAAATGTTGGAACAGAAAAGCTACATCCTTATGACTCATGGACATAAGTAGTATAATGCGGATGTTCACGAAGGCCAGCACGTTATCCTGGACTCTAGTAGTGATTGGCCCATTCCTCAAAACTTGCATGCTAGTTACCTGAACAAGCAATCAATGTCATTCACTAACTTAGCATTGTACATATCGTGCGTGTATAGAGTGTGTGCGTGTGTGTATGTTTGAATTAGGAGGACCCTCATTTTCATTGTGAGTCATTCACACATAATAGTTAGGTACAGCCTATCCCAACCTTATGCTTTGCAGGCCTAAGTTTCTGACCTTTTAAGCTGCGACGAGTGCTGCCTTTAATTCAGCATGTTTTGCTTGTGGATCCAGATCGGTGCATGGAATATGACATACCTTGCCAAACAAGAACTATATGAAGTTGCTTGTGGTGAAGGACGCGTTTGCCTATTTGTATGCGCATATTGCCTTTATGTTAGCTCATAAGTGATCCTGTAGTCAACATGCTATCCAACACGATTGCGAGCTTGGAAGCTCGCATGAATTCCCAGTTTGACATGGGAATCAGTGTATCTAAGCAATTTCATGGGTCACCGTGTGTGTGTATGTGTGTGTATGTGTATGTATGTATGTATGTATGTATGTATGTATGTATGTATGTATGTATGTATGTATGTATGTATGTATGTGTGTGTGTGCATGCGTGCGTGTGTTTGTGTGTGTGTGACAAGTTATTGAGAGCATATCTGTACCTCCTCTTGCATACCTACCTCCTCTTGCATACATGCAACTGTGCGTGTGCACATGCACATGTGTGTGTCAGATGTGTGTGTAGGTGTGTGTTTTTGTGTCTGTGTGTGTGTGTGTGCGTGTGTGTGTGTGCGTGCGCACGCGCGTGCGTGTGTGTGTTTTTGTGTCTTGTGTGTGTGTGTGTGTGTGTGTGTGTGTGTGTGTGTGTGTGTGTGTGTGTGTGTGTGTGTGTGTGTGAGTGTGTGTGTGTGCGCGTGCGTGTGTGTGTGTGTGTGTGCGTGCGTGTGCGTGTGTGTGTGTGTGTGTGTGTGTGTGTGTGTGTGTGTGTGTGTGTGTGTGTGTGTGTGTGTGTGTGTGTGTGTGTGTGTGCGCTCGTGCGTGTGTGTTTCAGGGGACATGTGCATGAGAGAGTGGTGCACTAGCTTTGATGAGAGCAGAGGCCTCAAAGCAGAAGGCCTGCAACAGACAGGCCTTTTCATGCTGTTTGTCCGAGTCCTGACTCGCCTATCTATTCGGATCATCTCCACTCTTCTGTCTTCGTCCGTCATCTTTTCCCTTGTTGATGCAGCTGCTAAATCTGGATTTGGCTTCTAAAAAAACGAAAGAATAGGGAACCAGGAAAGTGTTTGAAATTTGTGACTTCGGAGTGCTGTTTTTATACGAGCAGTGAACCCTACTGGCACACTTAAGTAAGGAACATTTGCAGTTATAACTTTGTACATAGCATTCCAAGTATTGATAAGGGCCATCCAGGGTTGGAACCAGCTGATGAACACCTGAGGCATTGACTGCAGCTCTGACACCTGCTGAGGTTTTTAGCCACCCCCTGCTCTGATGGCCAACGATGATGGGCTGTACCCCATTGCCATCTTGATGTGCGTGGACCAGGGTGCTGCGGGTGTAGACTGATTGGAAGCACTGATGTTCGTTGAACATGCACATGCACCCTTTACCTGGAGATGGATGCCCTGCCATCAGCCATGCCCAGCCAATGTTCATCAGCAAAATCAGCAGCACACCTGAATATCTGTGTCGGATTGGTGGGCATGCTGTGGTTTGTGAGATGCAGCTGAAAACAGCAGATGGGGACAACCAGCAGGACAAAGGTGCCACTCCCCATCTCCCTCTTTCCCCAACCTCCTGACATACCCTCTGCTGCTGCTGTCTGCAGTGATGAGCTGAAGAGTGATGAGCCTGTCAGGCGCCTGAACAGCATCAGTCGGCTGTCCACCATTGCCCTGGCCCTAGGGGAGGAGCGCACCAGGTCAGAGCTCATCCCTTTCCTCGCCGAGAACACCGATGACGAGGATGAAGTGTTGCTGGCAGCAGCGGAGCAGCTGGGAGGGTTTGTGCCGTTCGTTGGGGGCCCAGTTTACGCACATCTGCTGTTGCCCCTGCTCGAGACGCTGAGCACTGTCGAGGAGACAGTGGTGCGGGAAAAGGCCATCGACTCGCTGTGCAAGGTCGGCAGCAAGTTGCCGGACAACAGCCTATGCGAGCACTTTATCCCACTCATCAAGGTGCGCGGGGAAAGCAGCGGGATGTCCAAATTCTTGGACGACTGTGTTCCCAGAACTGTGCTTGCACGAACTTCAAAGTTTCGTGGCATGCCATCAATCAATCCTCACAGCAAGCAGCTCCCCTCTTCCCCACGCAGAGACTGGCAACAGGAGAATGGTTCACGTCTCGGGTGTCCTCGGCGGGCCTGTTTTCCACTGCCTACCCTCGCGCAACTGCCCACCTCAAGGCGGAGCTGCGTCACTTGTATGCCAGCCTCTGCAAGGACGAGACACCCATGGTCAGGAGGGCTGCAGCTCACAAGCTGGGGGGGTTTGCCCGGGTGGTGGAAAGGGAGTACGTTGCTCGGGAGCTGATGCAGCTCTTCACTGACCTCATCAATGATGGTAAGGAGTGTGCTTGGGCACAGAGAGAGAGCCCAGAACAAGCACTCATTTAAGTGTCTCTGGGCGGTCTCTGTGCTCTTCAGACCTCATTTGTTCTGATGGCATTGGGCTCATGCAGTTCATTGACCTTAACGCACACCTGCTCTCGCTCCATTTCCTGCTCAGTGCAAGACTCGGTGCGGCTTCTAGCTGTGGAGAGCTGCAGCGCATTCGCAGCTTCACTCAGCTCAGAGGATGCAACCATACACCTCCTTCCCGTAATAAACAAGTTTGCACAGGTAGGTGCTGCAGAGCCTTTGACCAGCAGGAGAATGCAACTTAGAGCAACTGGGATGCAGCATACAAGGCATGCTTGCCTGGGTGCAGCTTTTGGTGTCTTCAGTGTGAACCTCGCTCGCAAGCACAAACTTTCAAGGTCACATGCAATCCTTGTTAAACACATTTTTTGCAGGATAAATCTTGGCGTGTACGGTATAATGTGGCTCATCAATTAGTGCAACTCTGTGAATCGCTTGGTAAAGAGCACACCAGGTGGGTGGTGGGTTTAAGGGGCCCCAATACCTTCCATCAGAAACTTTGTAGTCCTCAGGTGAAGTGGTAGATTTATACGACAGCCTGTTTTCATCACGTACACACACAGCTCGGTGCAAGACGCTCCTTGCCAGCACAATCTGCGGCCTTGTGCTTACGAGTGGGGGTGTGTAATTAGAGGGGCTAAGCACAACAGTGGAATGTGCACAACTGCATGATGGCTATAACTGTGGTATGGAGTGTGGAATGTACAAGTACAAGAGTGGAACGTAAAACACCAGGTGGAAGCAGCAGTGAAGCAGCAACCTGTACTGCACGTTGTGGTTCTTTTTAGGCTGATACAATTGCACCTAAGGCTCGAGCTTATCCTTCATCATGCAGAACTGTGCTGTCTTCCACCGTTCTTCAGTCACCTGCTTTGCTGAAACTCCTGTGCAGGTCTGACCTGACCCCGAATTTTGTGCGCCTGCTGAGAGATAGTGAAGCAGAGGTTCGCGTGGCAGCAGCCAGCAAGGTGTCGGCGCTGTCAGCATGCCTGACAGCGCAACAAATTGTGCTGAACATTGTACCATGTGTGCGGGAGCTCAGCATAGACAATAGCCAGTATGTCCGGGCAGCTCTGGCGTCTGTTGTGATGGAGCTTGCGCCCATGCTGGGCAAGCCGGTGCGTTAACGCTTGTGTGCACATGCTTGCATGTGTGCTATTTTATGCGCTGCTGAGTTTTCATGTTCCTGCAGACACTTGCTGCAGCCCAGGTCCTCATCAGCTTGCTTGGTTGCCTACACTAGGATGGAAATCAGCGGAAGAGGCTCGGTGTTGTGCTTCATGAAGTTAGGTAGTTCTGGCAGGCTGTGCGCTTCAACCTGCATCCACATGGACAAGGGCAGAGTTTTGTTATGCACCGCCATACAGGAAGTCCTTAAAGCTTCTTGGCAGCAAGGCACAGGTGTGATGCAAGACCGCAGGATACGATGAGCCAATCAGAGCACGATGCTGCTGTAGACTGTCAACCGCTTCAGCGTTCCGCCCTTCTGATGCCACAGCACGTTTTGTTTGTTGGTGTTGTGATTGTGCAGGGAACTATTGAGCACCTGGTTCCAGTGTTTTTGACGCTCCTGAAAGACACATACCCTGACGTCAGGCTGAATGTCATCAGCAAGCTCAGCCAGGTCAACCAGGTGGGCACTGGAAGAGATGCATAAGCTGTGCATGAAGCTGGGCAAAAGCTCGCACGTCGTGTGGCACACTTGTCTTGGCATGGGACCTTCACAAGCAGTGTGAGCACATCTGCGCAGTCTCACGCGGGAATCTCACTCGTTTCTGCCTCTTCCTTGTCTGCACCATGCAAGCCTCAGTTATCCAGCAGCAAGATACAAATTACAGGTGCACCTTCCTCACCTTATGACCAATGTCCCAAGCAATGTGCTGAGTCATCATTGGCGTGAGGTCATCATGCCTTGCTCAAGTTGAGCGCCCAGGAAGAGTGCGCCCTCCAGCGCGTTCCCCTGGACATGCCCCCACGCATCCTTACTTGCTATGTTCATGGTGCCCTTCCCGGGTCATGTACTTTGCTGTTGGAAATTGCTCCGTGTGTACTGCCCCTCCCAGGTCATTGGCATCGAGCTATTAGCTCAGAGTCTGCTCCCAGCCATTGAGGAGCTAGCAGAGGACAAGCACTGGCGTGTGCGCTTAGCAATTGTGGAGCACATCCCGCTGCTGGCCTCGCAGCTGGGGGCAGAGTTTTTCCAGGACAAGCTGGGGCCACAATGCATGCGCAGCCTAGAGGATCAGGTACAGGGTTTGCAGGGTTCGCATGCAGAAGCTACCACAGTCACACGCAAGATTGCTGGGCTGAAAGGGTCAGGTGCTCTTGCACATCTATCTTGCTTGTCCCTTAGGAGCCAGCAAGCCGTGCACACACAGGGCAGCGAGGATGCTATGCATCGCGGCGCTATCCGTGCCTGTCACTTATTCAGGCCCTAGCTAGTGCATGTGTACGCCTGGGATGTGCAGTGGGTGCCTCCTTGCAAGGAACATTCCGGTCACACGTAAGATGAGCCTCCAAGCACGAAGATGGGATCATGAAACTGCACGGGCATGTGCTTTATATTTTGATCTCGGAAGCTGTGGTTGAGCACAAAAGCAACCATTTTGGCAGTGCATTTGTGGGTTCTGCGCCGAGGGTCAACTGAATGCTGCTCTCCCACTCGGATGGAGTGCTTGGACCTGATGCCCCACTCCGCACTCGTGTGCGCCCGGACTCGTTGCCGTAGATTGGTTGGGGGGGGTGTTGCAACGGGTAGGGGGAGCGATCAGCACGCACCGCATGATTTCTGTGTCCAACTGGATGCGAGTGTCCGCAGTCTATCAATGAGGACCAATGAGGATTGTTGTGTCCCCGAGGGTGCCAACTGCCAATCCTGCATTTGCCACACCCATCATGCCACCTCATCCTGCCAGCACGACTCCCCTCGCAATCAGAATTGAGTGCAATGCAACACACACCAATCGTGCCAATCAACAACTGCCGTGCCATGCGTTCTGCGCCAATCATGCCTCTGACTCAAGATGCCAGCGCGCCTCCTCGTCCAATCCCCAGGTGGCGTCCATCAGAGAAGCAGGCGCCAAGTCGCTGCAGAAGATTGCCAAGGACTTTGGACCTGAGTGGGCTAAGGAGCACCTGGTGCCCAAGGTGCTGGCCATGTCCCGCAACTCGCATTACCTGTACCGCATGACCATGCTGCTGGCGCTGTCGCTGCTGGCCTCCATCGTGAGCCACGACGTCTTGGTGGCACACATGCTGCCGGTCATCCTGAACTCCGCAAAGGACAAGGTGGGTGCGCTCAGCTGCTGGTGCTCTGGTTGGCTGGATGCCGATTTTGGTGGGAGTCAGTTGGTATGCAAGACAGGTGGCCATTTTGAGCCACAATACCTTGGTAACGCACATGCTGCCTGTATCTTCAGGTCAGCTAAGGACAGGGGGGGGGTGCTCAGCTGCCCGGTGCTCAGGTTAGCTGGATGCCGACTTACATGGAAGTCAGTCCGGAGCGTTGGACAGCTAGGAAATGCGCCATCTGCATTTTGCGATGCTCATGCGCCATTGAGGCATGGGAGTGCAAGAGTACTGACAGCATTGAATGCATGCTTCACCAGCGTAGTTAACAGGTGTGACACAGCAGTCCTGCCATCCACGGGTCGGAGAAACGACAGTGCTGGCTCTGCTTGGACGCATGTCGTATAGAACTTGGTGCTTCATCAAAGTGTGTGTGAGGTCTAGTCACAGGATGCACCTGAAGATGCACTCAGAATGGAGCTGTAACTTTCAGCTGAGTGCGCGGCAAACCCTCAGCCATGGCAAACAGGCAGCAAGACGCGAGTGCTGTAGGGGCCTGCCTGGTGGCAACGCACAAGATGCATCCTCTCTGTGTCCTCGGCTTCACACACACACACACACACACACACACACACACACACACACACACTTGTCAACATGGTGAAGGTTTAGTCTGATTAAACCCCCGTCATCAGGTACTGCAACGAGCTAAAACGCTGTTTGAAACCTCTGGACTGGTGACTGTGCAGGTGCCCAACGTCAAATTCAATGCTGCCAAGATGATGGCTAGGATTGCGCCCCTGCTGGAGCGGCAGGTTGTTGACCACCATGTTAAGCCCTGCCTGGCAGAGCTGATGGAAGATGCAGACATGGACGTGCGCTTCTATGCACGAGAGGCCCTGTTTGCTTGTGAGCCCAAGTAATGATGATGATGCAAGTGTGCTGCCTAACGCGCGGAGCTGTGATTCTTTGTGCTGTTGGACTGGAACACAAAAGAGTCCGCATCATGTGGGTAAGGGGTGTGAATAAGGCGCGCATGATGGTGGTCAAATTTTTGCGGCTGTCCATGTGCTCTTGTAGAGTAAATTGAACACCATTATTTCTTGTACAGCTTTTTCTCCGACGCGGCCTGGATCTCATCCCTTTGCCTGCACATTTGGCATTTCCAAATCTGTTTCCATATTCATGCTGCATCAACATGCTTGCATGTGTTTTTCATACTGCGTTGCAAGCCGGGAAGGAGTCCTTCGTATCTCTGTAATATAAAAAATAGGAACTCTCTGCCTATCTCAGAGATACGAAACAGCCGTAAAATTTGTGCATAGCACATGTCTCTGCATTGGCTGGAGAAGGGTGCTAACAGTCGGGTTGCATGACTGGGTGTCGATGAAATTGAGTGCAAAATTGAGGGGGAAAATACTGAGGGGAGAAGTACCACAAGTTAGAGAGCATCCAAACTTCTGGAGGCACTCAGCTGGAGATGAGGTGAAGGGGACTCGAGGCGCTTGTGTATATCCATCTCCTCCTGCTCGAGAAATGTTTCCTGCCTACTTTACTTTTTTCCTCGGATCAAAATTCCAAACACGATACTTGTAACCGAACACGATCCAAAAACCAGGCTGTAGGGAAGAGTTACATAGCTGTGCCCGCCTGTAACCAAACCAGTCCAATCTAAAAACAATATATATAGCTAGAAGCTCAGTCACAGCATTTCATGCATGCACAAACTAGGCTAATCCTAGGACATCAGCCTGGTTCATGAAGTCTCTAAGGCGCAATGCACTGCTTGGGGGTGCAGAGCTAGAAAGGTGCTGGAACTGAGTGCGCAGTTCTTTTAAATCCTGAGATGGGCAATCCAGGATAACGTGCTCTTTGTCTTGTACAGTGTGCCAATCGCATTTGTTGCAAATTCTCAGCTCGTATGGGCACCTATTTCCATGATGCCGTTGGGTTTCCACTCGAAGGTTGTGATTGGAAAGGCGTAAGCATGAAATACTGCGCAGTAATTTATGAGGAAGATTCTGTAGGAGGTAGAGAGGTAGCAATGGCTTTTCGTTTCTCTTCCATTCATCCCACCAGCCTGGTATAGAGCCCAATGGAATGCCAAAGTGTGTGTGCTTTGTCCTCATGATTCTACTGGAAGCATGGGCCTCTTGTGGAGTCAGACTGTCCAGACTTCTCCAATCATGGATAACATGCTCACGAAGAACCAAATTCCTGGCTGTAGGCTTTCTTGCAATACCCCTATCTTGGACACATTTATGTGCACGACACAATAAAAAAGTACCATGTTATGATGAGAGCCTGATATGGCAAGAGAATGCTGCTAGATGGTTGGGGGTCAATTGGACACTTGGTTTTGACCTCAGTGTTTGCACAGCGTCGTGGGAAGTCCAGGGTCTTCAAGTTTGAAACCTGCAATCATAAGATAAAACGAAGGCTCACATCGATGTATTTGACTGGGAAAGCAACTTAGCTGAAGCAAAAAGGTGCCTGATCAAACCAGTCCAATCCAAAAAGCAATATTAGAAGCTCAGTCACAACATTCTAGGCTGACACAAACTTGTCTGATCCTACTAGGGCATCAGCCTAATTCATAGAGTCTCTGAAATGTGTTGCATTATTTGAAGGTGCAGAGCTAAACAGATGCTGGAACTGAGCGCGCAAATTTGTCAGATCCTGGGGTTACAAGGGCTGCAAGGGGTTGGCCTACAGCCTGAGAATCTGGCTGATCGGCTGCTGGTGAAACATTCCCATCCAGCAGCTAAAATTGAAACCAATTCTGACAAAAAATTTGAAAATCTGTACGAGTCTTGATTTAGAAAAGCATTGACCTCGAAATCAGTCAAGATGTGAAAGCTCGCCAAGAAAGGCGCAAATTTGTCAGATCCTGAGACGGGCAATCAAGAATAATGTGCTTTTCGTCTCGTACAAGGGTTGTAAGGGAAAAAGGCCTCAGTCAAGACGTTTGACTGCTAGCCTGTTCATAAATGCACACGAGATCATAAAGGAAAAAAGGAAGTTTGTTATCGTCCTGGTTTAGAAAAACAATAATATCCGAACCTAGGTGGCTTCTTTTCCTTAATTGATGTAGGGAGTGTTTCACTGCCAATGTAGTTTTTCTTTTTTTTTCTATCCTGGGAATTCACATGGTTAAGGGACCTTTCCTTAATGCACGCGGCCTGTGGCCTGCATAGGCTTTTCTTTTCTTTTCACATGGTGATCGGTACCTAGACAGGGCGTCCTGTGGAAGATCTAAAAATGTAGAAAAGAGAAGCTGTGCTCAAAAAGTAAGGCATACTTTCGGCGGAGAGAGCAGACCTCAGGCTGGGGGTTGGAATGTCTGAACAGCACATGTTTTTCATCTTGTATGTCATCAGAATCACAGATATCACAGACCGGAGAAGTACTATTGGACCAAATAGCGTGTTCAATCCAAAGAGTGTGAACCCGCAGCCTGAATCTGGCAGTGTTGTGAAGAACGTGATGGGGAAGATCCAAGGAAATGTATCTAGGCATTGTATAACTTATTTGAAAGAGGGTGAATTGCATGTGCATCTCTGACAGGAAGTGCGCACCATTGATGATATGTCAGCCGTTTACTATTTTGTACTCTGGGACCAGGGGCTGTGAATTGATTCCAGAAGCTAAGGTGTCTGGATCTTAGGTCCACCACAAATTGACTGAGGTTCACAGGGTTGCAAGCCATAATTTGACGTCTCATCAGATCTGAGTGTACCAGACCATCCAGCGCAGACAAGAGGTGTGATGTCAAACAAAAATCAGTTCTGGAGCTAAGGCTGACGTCTGCGTGGAAGGAAAACCTTCTCGAGGAGTAGACTGTTGCATTGAGTAAGCAAGTCGTAGAGCTTCTGAAACGCGTTGTGGCACGAAACCAGTTGAACTGAAAAGGATCAATGCCACATTCTTGTAGAATGCTCCAATGTGGTGTAGTGATCTTCACCCCAAAAAGGTTCCACAAGACGTTCAGAATCCACCTCTGCTGTGAGAAGCAACAAGCCAAGAAGCATCAAGTGGGTTCGCAGTGTGGGGAGGGCAGCGGGAACGGGAGAGACGAACGTCTGAAGCGTCTGATGGAGGTCGCCTACCATATAGATGAGCTAATGCGCACACTGGGGATGAGTCATGCTATTGTGTCTGAGGAGTACAAGCAGTTGATAAATGAGAAATTTGTGCTGTCTAGAGAGCTCCATGGTGTGTGAAGCAAGCATGCAGAGGACACGCAACTGTGAACTTGAGTTGAGGCTGCAGGGGCGGAGACAGGCCGAGGTGGAGGGTGCCTCGTGATGTGCCTGAAGCGTAAGGTGGGCTATTGATTGGGCAAGTGTGAAGCAGCTGGGACGCGAGCTTCAGACAGGGTATCTTGTCCGGACTGCTCTGCTAGCTCTTGTTGGCTGGTGTCCATGCGTGGTGCTTGTTTACAGAGAGTCCGCTTAAGGCTGAAGGTGTTCAATGTGGTGGGACTTTTGCTTCTGGCTTGTGCACCTCTGCTCTCTCATCCGTACTAAGCGTGTGTGCCCTCTTCCATGACTGGAAACTCCATTATACCATTCAGCAAGTCAATTCCCAGGAATCGAAAATTTTTCAACCCAGGAAAACAACAAACTTCCCTTTTTTCCTTCATGTTATAATGTGCATTTATGAACAGGCCAGCAGTCAAACGTCTTGACTGAGGCCTTTTTCCCTTGTAAACCTTGAATCCACCTCTGCAACAAGTTGTCCATTTCCCTGTGTGCCCTGCCGTAAGTAAGGAGTGGCCCATATCTGGCTGGCATACATTCCTGCTGGGATAGCATACGTTTTCAAGAGCCAGATGAACGCATGCAGGCAGTTCATGAGGTTGTGACTGTGAGCAAGGCCTGAACATGATAAGTCCCTGCTATGCATGGTTTCAGAGCAGCCTCAGCAGCAGTGGAAAAGTCGAGACGTTTGCCACAGACCAAACCCACATATTTGAAAGAATCAGTGCAGGGGAGGCTGCCACCATCATACAAGAGTGGGGGAAGACTATCAGTTCTGGAATCGAAACAGGTTACCTCAAATTTTTGTGTATCGATAGTCAGGCATTTTCTGGTTGCATAACCCTGCAGCTTGTTCAACATGGCTTGCATGTGGGTGTGGTTGTTTGCAGTGAGGGCGAGATCATCAGCATAGAGCATATTAGAAACACAGAAATTTGGTTAAGCCTGTCACCGTGCCTGTTTTTCCCTCGGTGATGCAGCCAATGTCATTTACTTAGATTGAGAATAGGAGTGGTGACAGTGGGCATCCTTATTTAACACTGTGCGTTGGCTGGACACTCGCTCGCTTATCTCCGTCAATAAGAATGTATTTGTCATCTTGGTAGAGGTCTTTAACAATGGAGATGAGCTGGCTGGGCATCTGGCATTTGTGCAAGTGCTCCCACAGTGTTACCCTGGGTATCGAGTCATACACCTGCTTGAACACGCCCTTGCTGGGCGTTTAGCAGTGAAAAGCGGGAGAAGAAGAGTCCGGGCGTACAGGAGCATGGCTGGCAATCCTCCAAATCCCCATTAACTCTATTTTCGGCTTTCTCCTAGCTGTGTCTAGTTTAGGTTTCCAATGGGCATTCGTTGAGAAGTAGAGGGTGGCGCAGGGAGCACTTGAAGCCAGCCACAGCCACTCCGCCTGCTTACAAGGTCCGTCACCCTAGCCAGCTCCTTTCAAAACAAAGATACATCCATCTTGTGGAGGTCAAATACTGTGAAGACACCAGGCCCAAAATCCAGGTTGAGGCCTCCAAGCAGCAGCACCGCGACCTCTGTCGCAATCTTTCAAGGGCCTCAGCTCAAGTCACCCTCTATACCATTCTGTTAGGTGTGGACGGGGTCATTCACACCCCTCACACTCTGGAGCCTCTTAAAGAACCCGGTCTTGACGCTCATACAGCCATCAAGCTTGCTCTGGAGCTTCACTCTTGAATGAAAATAAAAAACTACGCAGGTAGTGAAAACACTCCCCACATCAATTAAGGAAAAGAAGATACCTATGGCTGAGGCACCGTGTATCCCCTTCACCAAGAGAAACAAAAGAAAGAAGTCAATGGGGATCAGAGGGTTACTAGCAGTAGCCCGTGCCTGATCTTGGTGATAAAAGTCGAGAGGAGTCTTCTCAAGAGCGCGTCTGGTGCTAGAAGGTTTATAAGCGTACTGGACAGAATGAGCATGAAGCCTCAGAGCAAGCTTGGCAGCTTCATGAGTTCAAGACAAAGCTCTTTAAGGGGCCCCAAAGTGTGAGGGGTGTAGATGACCCCACCAACACCTAACAGAATGGTATGGAGGGTGACATGAGCTGAGCCCCTTGAAAGATGGCGACATAGATCGCGGTGCTGCTGCTTGGAGACCTCAAGCTGGTTCTTGTTGGGCCGGGTGTCTTCACAGTATTTGATTTCCACAAGGTGGACGTGCCTCTGTTGTGGATGGAGCTGACTAGGGTGACGGACCTCGGAAGTAGGTGGAGTGGCTGTGGATGGCGCTCCCTGTTCCCTCCGCGGCCCTCTCTACTTCTCAACAGATACCTGGAATTGGTCCTTGGCACTGTTTTCATTGGAACAACTAATATTGCATCGGGGCGACTGGAAGTGAGCCTTTGTTTGTCAGGGAAACAACGAGGGAAAATGTATTTTGGAAGGGTTCTATTTGTTGAGTGTTCAGGGATCTGCAGGTCCTGTAAAGCAAGGCGATCTGCGCTGCCAATATCCATGGAGGCAAGGCCTGCCCCTAGGGGGCCCTTGCTGATAGCTTTAAGGAAGTTTCTGCTAGCAAAAGTGTGGCGCTCAGTTACCATGTTTGATATGTTGGAATGCTTATATCCTGAAAGAATGTGAAGGGCAATGTCTGGCTCCCCACAAAGAGGACATTGTAGACTGATTGAAATTTTGAAGCGTACTGCGTGCTTTTGATTGAAGACTGTACTTGTGCGGTAGTTAAAAATGTTTCGTTTCATTTTTAAAGGAAGCATCGGCATAGTCCAGAAGGCGTTACAAGGTTTACAAACCAATATTTGTTTCTACAAAGTAAAATCTCATGCTGGCATTGCTGGTAACGAACGTGCAGATGCTGTTGCTGAATATCAAGCAAGCCAAGCCAATAATAACGTGGCTGATACCGGAATCCCTAGCGCAGGCCCCGGCGGAAATCCTTTTTCTCACTCATTTTGGTTAGCCAAGGAGGGAAAAAAATGCTGGCACATCCACAGCTCCTGCACCCAATCCTAAAATCACCTACCTCCCCAATCTTCAAAATGCTCTCCAGTTTCATATGCATACAAAACACAGACTTGGATATGCCAACTCCAAAACAGGCTACTACTCATATTATCAGAGTTTGTTACCACATATAGGTAAGAAAATCAGCAATGCCTTTAGGAACATGCCCTGTGTATCCACACCCATGAAGCACACCATCTTACAATATCGCACTGGCACCCTCTAAAACCAAAAACATGCGGTTCGCTTCAAAAGGTCCACTAACCCACTATGCCCTCTCCCAGGCTGTCATCAATTAGACAGCGCACCCTACATGCTTTCAGGCTGCCAAAATCATATCATCTCCAGCATGAAGACTGAACGCCACAATGTTGCTGGAATAATGATAATCAAAGCTCTTAGCAAAAGCCCTTGGGGAGCAGGCTTGGTTAACATGGACATAGGGAGTGGTGATAGGTTGGCCCAGCACAACCTTCAAATCCCTGCACATGCATCAAACAGAATTATACCCCCTTACCTCTTTCCAAGAAAATTATATAAGAGACCTAGACTCACCTCCAGCGGTCCTGATGCTATACTGATTACTCCCTATAAAGCCAAACCCACTCCTTTTTCTCCTTCTTCCACCCGCTTACACCATCATGTTACGCAGCAGACACAACCCACACTGAGGGCCACAACAGCCAACCGCGTGAGGCTACCCCACCAACTGAATGCAAACCAGCGGCATGTGCGCTTGATTGAAATCAAATACTGTGAAGACACGAGGCCTGGACAGCAGTTGGAGGCGGCACAGCGGCAGCATGTAGACCTCTGCAAACTCATTGATGCAAAAGTTGTCTCCCCACACCATCCTTTTGGGTGTTGGTGGGACCTACTATACTGAGCACACCCTTAACCAATTTAAACAATTGGGACTTGACCACCAACGCGCCAATACACTTGCTCGCAAACTTCATGCCCATTCTGTCATGTATGCCAACAAGCTTGTTACCACTAGGCGTGCTATTGAAAACAAGATTACTGTTTGCAGCCAGGTTATGGAGCCGGGTGCTTCCAATAACCCTCCAGATCCCCATTAGAATCTTCTTTTGTAGCTCCGTGGTGGAGGGGATTCAAGGCTCTTCTGAGCCAATGTGTCCCTTTTTCCTTAATCGATGTAGGGAGAGTTTTCTCTGCCTACGTAGTTTTTCTTTCCTTTCCTTTTCTTTTTACAAGGTTTACAAGGGAAAAAGGCCTCAGTCAAGACGTTTGACTGCTAGCCTGTTCATAAATGCACATTATAACATGAAGGAAGAAGGGAAGCTTGTTGTTTTCCTGGTGTAAAAAAATAATCAAATCCCTGGAATTTCACTTGGTGAATGGTATAATGGAGCGTCTAGTCATGGAAGAGGGCACACACGAGTCCAGAAGGCGTTACTGACCTTTTTATGGACTCAGATTCAACAGGCTGTGGGAAGTACACTTTAACTTCGTGCTCATTCTGTCCAGTACGCTTATAAACTCGTTAGCACCAGCCGCGCTCTTGAGGAGACTTCTTTCAACTCTCATAACCGAGATCAGACACTGGCTACTGCTAGTAACCCTCCTGCCAGTAGTCCCCATTGTATTCTTTATTTTGCTTCTATTGGTGGGGATACACAGTGCCTCGGACCTCGGTATCCTCTTTTCTTGAATTGATGTGGGGAGTGTTTTCACTGCCTGCATAGTTTTTCTTTTCTTAAATAGTTTAGGTTCGAGGGCCCTTTGGTGAGAGCCTTGCTAGCTTGGTAGTTAGGGTACCTCACCTTAATGCACGTGGCCTTTGCGGCTGGCGTAGACTTTTTTTCCTCTAGTAGCTAGTAGGATGTTTGCCTGAATCCATGACTTGGCACAAGACTTTCCTCTCCCAGTTGACGTTTCTATTCAAGGATGGTTTGGTTTGGTTACAGGCACCTTTCGCTTCAGCTAACTTAGCTTGAAGCTGCCCTTGGAAAAAAAAGTCTACGTCAGCCAACAGGCTGCGTGCATTAAGGAAAGGTTCCCTTACTAGCAAGCTAGCAAGGGTAGCTGTCCTTGCAGTAATGCATGACGCTTCAGAATCTTCATGAACCAGTCTGATGCCTTGGGATGAGCCAAATTTGCAAATTTGTGCCAACATGTTGTGAATCAGTTTTTGGTTTTTGCACTTGTTCTCCTAATCGGATTGGTTTGGTTACAGACACCTTTCTTGCTTCAGCTCAGCTGCCCTTGAAGGCAGGTACAGCTAGGTTACACTTTCCTTACCTCCAATGAATCTAGATGCATCTAACATATAGTGATAGAGAACGGCATCCCATGTGTATTTAGAGGCCTCAAAGGGGTGCTACCTGGCGGTATGTTACAATCTGTGTTACAGTTTAGGCGTCCCACTCTTACTGTCCTAGGAGTAGCCAAGTTTGTATCAGCATCACTGTGCCTGAAATGCTGTGACTAGAAAGAAATAGAAAAAAATCATGTAGGCAGAGGAAAATCTCCCTACATCAATAAAGGAAAAGGAGGCACACTGGATCAAAAGAGCCGGAAGTCCCCTCCACCACAAAGCAGGGAAAACAAGGGCTAGTGGGTTTTTTGGGGGTTGCTAAAAGCATCCAGCTCCAGAACCTGGCTGTAAGGATTAATCTTGTTTTCAACAGCGCGCCTAGTAGTTACAAGTCTGTGACTGGCTTCTTTGTATCGCACTCATTCTCCAGACTGGACTGGTTCAGTTACAGGGACCTGTTTGCTTCAGCTAAGCTGCCCTCGCAGGCAGGCACAGCTGTGAGGATTTCTTTTCTTTTACTCTCCAGACAAATTAGCAACCTTCCTCACACTACACAGCCTTCCACTCAAATCAGCAATTATTTCTTTATCTCACTCTTCCAATAGCGTGACTCCCTACGTACCTGGCATTCACCATGTACAGTATTATCATACCTCTTCTTTCTTAAATCAAAGTAATAACAAGCTTTTTCCTTTTCTACATGAATTGTTGCTTTTTTATGAACAGGCTAGCAGTTGACCGTTTTGACTGGAGGCCTTCTTTTTCCAGTAACCTGTTGACATCCAAATCAGCAATTAAATCTCACGTAACATAGAGCTGTTAAGAAGGAGCATCGTGAATGTGAGCACCTATTCAACCCCAAGCATGCAGCTTGAAAGTCTGAGGTCTAGCACTGCTGTTCGAAGGAATCCTTTCACATATGGCAGTGTGTTTGAAAAGCAGATTCATTTAGATCAAGCAGACCACAGTGCATTGCAAACTTCTCTTGATGAGACCAGCAACCAGACTTGGCAGAGTGAGCCTTGCACCCAATCTTGTCCTTATCTGAGTACTCTGCAGTGCTGGGAAGCATGGTCGGCCCCACCAAGCTTGCAGTCAGCAGAAAAATACAATCTTGTAAAAAAGGCTTGAAAAATCCACACAAAATCACATTTATTGCTTACATTACTTCTGGTTCCTCACACCAATATTAAACAGGCGAACAGGGCAAGAAATAGTCCAGATTATGTTGATGCTTGCATGAAAGGTGTTCAAATCATCGTGGGCGGGATCACCTTTTTGAGCTCACAGTTGGCAAATGGGAATTTGCGGAAGTGCTCCTTAATCTCGGCTTTCGGAGTCACTAATGCCTGTGTGCAAATAGGGGTGGAGAGGCAAAAGGGTGATGCTGGACTGTCCAGGCAGAAGTAGCAATAGCAATGTCAGTTACACTTGAGAGCAAGTATTGCACATAAGCACAAGGCTAGGGCGTTTAGGCCTGATTTGTCGCAGGGTGTGGTTGCAGCAAGGGTGAGATCCACAGGTCAAAAAGGGGAGAATACTAACTCAATTGTCTAAATTAATGTAAGAAAACTACAGATCAAGCCTTGTCGCATTGGCACGCAAGTTCTGCCACGCAAGTGGCTCTATTCATCTTGCACTTGTCTGCTACTGTTGGTGATTTCCTTGTTACTTTCCAGGCAACACCAGGAATATTCATGCACCCAAGTGGCCCTGTAGTGTCACAATAAGGATCCTTGCTTCTCTTGACAATATGATGGCGAGCTATGCCCAGTAGCACATGAACATGAGCAAACAACAGCTTGCCTTCAGACCCTTCAAAACATCCCTGATTAAAACCAGTTCAAGCATGTGAGTGTACCAGAAGCGTTTAGGACTTGCCTGACAAATGGAGAGCACGTCGCCATGTGCAGTCAATACGATGTACGCCCCAGAGAACCTACATCAGGAGTTTTTGAGTGTGTGCTTTATATTTTCCTTTTGGTTGAGGCAAGCTTGCTGCACATTTCCTTTTTTCAACGCGCCCAGCATATGTGCCTCCCAACTGGCAGCTTTCAAGTTTGGAGCACTTTCTTAGGGTGAGACCTGCCAATTATGGGCACATGCCTCATCAGCTACGGCGTGAACACTATTTTTACTGCCAACCTTCATTTCTAATCATTCACTGCACTGCATTTTATTTCTTTGGTGTACCAAAAACTTCCTTTGCAAAACAATGGAGTGACAAGACCCAGTTGTTGGTGAGACAGAGTTTCTTCAGCCACTCCTTTCAAAGGAATATCGCAGGAAAAAAAAGAACACAAGGGGTGCCAAAAAGGTCTAATGTCGAGCTCCTCCTTTCCTTTTCTTGGTTTAATCCTTTTTTGGATGCAGGATGATAATGTGGTACATGGAGGTGTAAATTGCCTGGTTTGGGGATGGAAGAAGGGGTGGAGCTGCGGACCCTTGGGGATGATCTGAGGCAACAGGAAAGAGGAGTCCTCCATTTTTGGCAATGTTGGTGAAAGGTTTTCCTTGCAATGGCAAGGGTTTGTTGGTTAGGGTTGAGGCCCTAAAGCCCAAAACCCTGTGCTTACTTATGAAACAGAAACATGAGAAGTAATCTTCCAACAGTGTAGGCTAGTTGACTCCCCCGGCACTTTTCTGCACAGGACTTCAAAACAAAAAGTGGGGTCTTTCTAAAGCCAAACGTTTATGGTTTTCAAATTTAAATTTGAATGAATTGATCACTGTGACTAGAAACAGTAGCAGTTTCTGGGACAAACTGCTGGCAAATACAACTCACCTCTCCTCGCAGGCCTTGAAGAGCTCTGTCAAACGGGCTGCCACTTGGTTGCAAGTTTCTCCATCAGTGCCTGGCCTGCAGATAGTCGTCAATGGGCTGGTGATGGAAACAGATGCTGTTGTAATCAAGCACATGTTAAAAAAGCACCTTCAGCACTAACGACGTTGCCTGGAATGCAAAGGGAATATCAGAGGTGCCCAACTCGACAAACCTCAGCTTAAAATCACCCTACAGCATGATGAGCATGATTTCTAGTAATTTTACGGCATGTCAGTTTGCTCCTATTCAAATTGCTAGACTAACAAGTTGGGAGTGAGCATCTGCAGAAAGTACAAACTTGCTGAGCCCCGTGGAAGCAATTGCAGGTCTTCAAGCACACCAAAGACCTAGCTTTGTGAGATCTTGGGGCCTCGGACTAGGCCTCGTGTTTGCTTCACATGAGCTGCATCAGCCACCATAGCTTTCATGACTTCACACTCACACATAGTCTCCATTCTCTGCCTCGTCTCCAGCCCATGTGACATCGTAGCCGCTCGTTGCTTTTGTCAGCTCAAATACTTTGCCGTAGTAGCGCTCTCGCAACAATTCAGTCACCTGCAGGCAAAATGTAACATACCAGAATGCTTCCATGCTTTGAATACCAAAACAGGAAAACGCACTAATTCTTTGAGGCAACAGATTCTTAACTCTCCATTTGTTGCTGTCCACAAACTTTTCTGACTTGATGTGGCAAAGTCCAGTAGACTCTGCTTCAACTCCTATTATTGTGTAAAATTAGTCCCTTGTAAAACTAGTAAGGTAGTAAGAAGAGCGGTGCCACGGATGTCCCTGTTTAGGGACACGCCTTTTCTCCAGCAAGACAGTGTTTGACAGCTCTTCTTTGGTTTGTGGTTTTGACACAACATTCTTTGGGTCACAGGCAAACAAAATACGATTTCAGAAGACTTTTTTCATGTGGCGGTTTGAACTGTAATTCCTTGATTCAATAAGTTGCACAGTGCAAGGAAATCTGACCATGGCAGGCATGGAGCAAAGAGAAGGTCCTGAAAACAGAGGAAAATTGTTTGGTTCCTAGGACATCAGTCACATGCCTAGAGGATGTGTGCTGCACTTCTACTCCTCCTGGAACTTTGCAGGGTGGACTGGTTGCAAGTGCTGTGCATATGTAGAAAGTTAGTGTGCTGTAAATATGCCTTGAGAGGGCCATTCTGCACAGCTGTCTCCTCATTTGTCCATCTACCCTGAGCTTGTGTTATGGAGTTCCCAACACACCATTTGCATTTTAATGTTGCGCTTTCCTTCACAGCGCGCTGAAAACTTGGTTCCGGATTTTTCGGCCAATTTGATCAATGGCTACTGTTTCCAGATAAATTTGCTGGCAGCACACCCCAAGAGGAGCAAATATGGTTTCGTAAGATTGCTGCAAATTTGCAGGCCAATGATGTTACTTAAGACTGCCCTCAAAGTCTATAACAGCCAGGTCTTAGCAGAGCACCGTAATTACCTCAAAGTTTTTACTGTCTGGAGTGATGCCAACCTGCATGCGTGCGCAAAACGATAAGCATTCAAAAAAATTTGGCTTGCTCAGCGGCCACACAAAAAAAGCACGCAGGACAAAGTCATTTGTGTAAAATTGCCCCATGTGGTGGCTCTTTGCTCTTCAGCTGGTTCATAGAAAAAAGGGGGTACCTCAGCAGCTGCCAGGGTTGCCGTGTCGATTGTCCTTGAGAAAGGAGAGGTAAGGAATATGAGGCCTCCGCTGGGCTTAGGCATTTTCTCGACCTCAGCCTTGAACCTCTGCCCTGCAGCAGTGGCTTGCTGTCTGCCCTGGTTTGCAAACCAGTGCAGTACAAACAGAAGGACCTCTGATTGATGCAATTGATAGGGGACAGGAGTGGTGCTCCCAGGTAGGCATCTTTGCCAATGTAACTCACCAATTCTGCCAAGCGCCACTCTGGTTTGATGCCATTTTCCATCGCTGAGCAGATGAGGTCCTGAATACAATGACAGTAGTGTTCCGTTGATAAAAAACTATTGCTGGTTGAATGAATTATCGGTGAAGGCAAGGACTTCTCATGAAAATGCAAGCAATGGATTGCTGGCAACGAATCATCTTACCTGCTCGTTGGCTAGAGAGCGCCCATGGCGTAGAAGCCTGAAGAGATCAGGAATTAGGAAGATTGAAATATATTTGGGTATTCATTATGTATGCAAAAGACGTAACGCAGCCTGCTGGTGTGTGCATGTAACTTATAAGCATCATTAAAGCTTAATTCATGTAAAACAGGCACACATCAGGCTTTGGTCAGAACATGCTTTTAAAGCACAAGCGTGTGTGTTTGTGTGTGTATGTTTGTTTGTGTGTTAGTGTGTGTGTTTGTGTTTGTGTTTGTGTGTGTGTGTGTGTGTGTGTGTGTGTGTGTGTGTGTGTGCGTGTGTGTGTGTGCGCGCGCGCGCGTGTGATGCTGCCATGCAAACATGCAAGCCTGAGGCTCTCACCAATACGTGTTCCTGCAATTTGTGGGATCAAATGCCATGGCTTTTAATTATCAAATTAATGTTTTCACAGTTTGCAGCGCGTCAGCTTGACACGGTGACATCGCACTTCTTTCTTCGCTTCGTCCATCAGTCCTCTATTATATACCAAGATAAATTAAGACCCTGAGCTTACCAATGCGCTGCTGACCTTCTCCTGTCCCTTCTGATGTTGCGCTTCTATCAGAAACGATCAATTCAGCAATTAATCAAGGAATTGGTTACATTTCCCAAGCTTGACTGGTTGTCGTACGCGATTACCGGTGACGTACTGGCAATTATTGCTTTTTTTTAATGAGCAGGCTAGCAGTCAACCGTTTTGACTGGAGGCCTTCTTTAAACCTGTAACCTGTAATGTACTGGCAAATGATTTCAAATTCTCAGTCAACGCATTCATGGCAAATACAGCATGCACGCACTCACACACACACACACACACACACACACACACAGAGACGGCTAGGTCATTAATGCATAAGATGTGCAAAGCCAAGGTACATAACCCTGCAACACATGAAACAAAAAAACTCCCTGAGTCGGTCAACTGGCGCCAGCGTGAGAGAAGAGTTCAAGAAATAATGGAAAGTCTTCCAAGAATTTGGAACTTGTTTCAATTTACAGCCCGATTGTTCGCCGAATTCTGTCTACCAACCCATAGCTGCCCTGACGCCCCTCCTTGCGAGCTATGGCAGCTTCTTCCTCTCGTGCAACCCTGGCAAGCAGGTCTGCTACTCTTTGACGCTGGTATGCCTCTCTGTTCCTGCTCGCAAGGGTTCGCGCTGCCTTTGCATCTTTCTGCGCCAGTATGCGATGGCGTCGCTCTTGGACGGCGATGTCCTCAATCAAAGTCACCAGACCCAGGTAATGCTCTTCAGCCACCCTGCAGGATCCATACAACAGCAATTCATAAAGTTTGACAGCATATTGAACTTGGCTGCTTAGCAGTGCTCAAGACAGAGGAGAGGGGCTCAGGAATATCAAGTAGCAAAGCCTGCGGGTAACCATTTCACAAATGAGCATCCTAGCGCTTGACCTGATCAATTTAATGCTCACTCTGTAGCTTACAGGGAACAAGCAAGTTAAAGTTCCCGAAACATTGGGACAGTTCGGACCCTGGTATGGGCTTGTTATGTTACTTATACAGCAAAAAAAACAGCCTACTTTGTACAGAATTTGTAGCAAGCTCTCTGAAACTGTAGCTAAGTACTTGCACTGCACATTTCCCCTCAAAATTCTGCGCATCACTGCCCCAGAATGCCTCACTTTAATCTCTGGAGGTAGCCGGGAAGCAGTGGCAGCGGCATGTTGTGCCCTTCTCTCCGCACAGACAGCAGTTTTAGCTTCTCTGCATCAAGTGCCTGGGGGCATGAGCACAGACATGTGGACTGATCAAACATGTCAGCGGCAGTTTGATTTTTTTGGTTTATGTTTATGATTAAGTGCCAAGGAGCATGGGCATGATGTGAGCTGATCAGGCAATGACCTACGCAAACAAGCGCTGCTAGAAGTCCCTACAATCTCTTCATGGCCAGACAGATAGGGAGGATGACAAATGGAAGAAGGGCCTCCCGGATCGTAACTTCCATGGCACAACTGCCAGGAGAGGGTGTACACAACTGAACACAAATGATGAGAGAAACTACTGAGACGAGTAACAGTTGTGGATTGCGCTATTCTAGCAATCTCATCAAGTATCTTAGTGAAGGCAAGCCAGAAAGCACAGAGCTGGCAAGAGCTTGCAGGGACCCCCAGCATGCTCCAGTCCACCAAGCTAGACACCACATGGCCTGCTATCCAAACAAGCAGCCACCCCAATCCAGGCCCATGACCCGCACCAGCGCCGCATCTCCTTTGTCTCATTCCATGCTACCCACCTGCAGGAAGGCGTCCCTGATTGCCATCTCCTGTCTGTGTGCTGCACGCTCACGGCGTGCTTTCTCAGCTGCTTTGAACTCAGCCTCCAGCCGCTCCAGCCGCAGCTGCTCCACACGATCTGAATGTGCCTGCGGTGCGCTCCGCACATTAACCCACGATCACACTTTTCACAACCAGTCTGTTAATTAAATTAACAATCACGTTCCTCACGGTCACGCCCTCAGGATCTGAACGTGCCTGCTGCGTGCATCATCCATGCAGACAATCTCTTTGTGAGCCTCTATAAGCAGATTCTATAAGCAGATACACTGAGGCACATCACATGCACGAAATGAGGAAAGAAACCACTGAGAAGAGGATCGGCTTCGAGCAGCCATATCCAATGGCCCATCGTGAACAAAACCCGTACTGACGTCTTATTGTTGAAACCCTCATGCGCAGCGGAGACAAAGGCATGCTTTCTCTTTGCCCTTCCACAAGCACAGCTGCCACCGCTGCAGTGCTGGCAAAGGGTAGTCACAAAGTCAACAGCTCACCTGCGCCCGTGCCTCTAAGATGCTGAGCCCCTCTTGCTTTGCTTGATCGCGGCGGCCCTCTGCAACAGTAGGAGAGGACTAAGATCAGGAAAGGCTGCGTAGGCAGTGAGGACACTCAAGCAACAATTTGGATGAAGGAGAGATACTTGGCTCAAAGCAAGGAAGGAATGGATTGAGTATACAACTGGGCCGTGATGCTTGCTTGATCCTGCAACACTATGGTGCATACATTTATTTAAGTTCAGTATGCCCACAAACTTGTTTCTACTAGGCGTGCTATTGAAAACAAGAATACTTGTTGCAGCCAGGTTATGGAGCCGGGTGCTTCCAATAACCCTCCAGACCCCCATTAACACTTTGGTTCTTTTTGAACTTCGTGGTGGAGGGGACTGACGGCTCTTCGGAGCCAATGTGTCTCCTTTTCCTTAATTGATGTAGGAGAGTCTTCTCTGCCTACGTAGTTTCTCTTTTCTTTTCCAAGTGTGTGAGCTTTTAAAGTCCACACATAGCTCCATGCCTGCACGTGACACACGGCTTCATGACTCCAGGTTAGAGCCTGAAAACAAAAGCACACACACACACACCTGCAGCTGTCTGCCTCAACAGCGCTCGTGCCCTCATCCGTAAGCGCCGGTCCTCCTCTTTCAGGGCAACCGCAGCAAGCCGCACCTTGAACAGGGAGGGTTTTGCAGGTCACACTTTTTGTGGAAATTTGCGGCAACGCTCGTAAAAAAAGTGAAAGAAGCATGCAGGTGCACACCAGGCAGAGTCCTCAGCATTTTCTAGTTGCAACCTCGCACACGCTGCTTGATCTTATGAGGCTCATGAGGCTCTCCTACTTGGGCCAAGCCAGTTTGGGCCAATTCAGGACCGAGGTTAAGTCAAACGTGCTTGTGCTCCTGCTAAGCTTCTGCTACCAGGATCTAAGTTTGTGCTTCCAGAGACTCACCTGAGCTGCTGCTTCGTGGCTGGACCCATGAGCTAGAGTGTTCACGTACGCCTGAGCAAAGCAGGGCAGGAGAACTGTCTCTGACTTGATGATTTGCACCTTAATGTAGAGTATGCCATTGTAAGTGATCGCAATCTACACAGAGTGACTTAAGAATGCAAGGCATTTGCAAGTCTGTAAATGCCTTGGTTTTTTGCTTTATCAGGATGATGCGTATTTACTGAAAAACTGCACATTCACACTCTTCTCCTCGGATCCATAGATGTAGCTGCTCACACTTGGACCTTGCAGGAGGAATAGGCTGTGATAACTTTCTTGCCTGCCAAGACAGACTGGAACCAACTTAAGCACTAATATCTGTACAACCTGATGCCCCATGGCTGCATGCTAAGTGGCCATAATGGTTAATGTACTCACACACACACACACAAGTACTTACTTCCGACATGAAAGCTGCAGGCCATGTTTTTCAAGCAAAGCTGAGTGCATTTTGAGGGTTGGGCTCACTGTCTTCAGGCAATTTTTAATAGGTTCTCAACGTCTGCCATCAAGCTGTCTAACTCAACACTGCTTTACATGGCAGCAGCTTTGTCTTCCTGATGAATACGAACGCAGCTTCACACAGCACTGCTCACCAATTTGGCTGCAAGCGTCCGGTTCAGCGCCAAATGGTCGCTTGTGGGTGTGGGTGTGGGTGTGGGTATGCTCATGTCAGCGGCGGAACGACCTGGGAAGTGTCGCTTTGCCTGCGGCCCGAAGGAAACACAGAAGGATTTGAGAGTTACTTTGTGCCTGCAGTCCAAGGGAAAGAAGCAAGAAGGATCGGAAAAGGTAGACTAGCTGCCACCTGCAGCCCAAGGACAAGTGTGCCCGCCCTAGCTAACAGTCCATTTTTTGACTGGAGGGCTTGTGCTTCTGAAATTTGTGAACTCGTAGAGCTGCATAAGCATGCCCACCTGCCCTGCGCTGGTCAGGACCTCCTCACAACGACCCCCTGTTCTGTCCCTTGCTTGCATTGAGCCTGTGAGAAGTTAAGGCTTCTGTGGGGTTTGACCATGTCATTGCACCGACAACGCAAGACACCAGAGACAGCAAAGGCTACTGCTGCAACAAACTCCAACGTGCACCATCTCAACAAGCAGCTCAGGTCCTCGTGTCAGTCACTGCAGCTTTCCCCATCTGCGCCAAAGCCCACCTTGGCTCGCGAACACAACAGGCAAGGCCGCGCTAGCAAGGCACTGTGAACAGCAGCCGCACGCGTTGCTGCCGCGCCTCCTCCAGTGCAACGCCTGACCATCTTTGGCCGCTTCGTGCGGCTCGGGTTCCTCCCCCCTTCGTGCCTTTTGAAGGTGCTGCTAGCACCCATGTGGAAGGGTGGTTGCTCCCAAGCACCGGGAGCTGCAGCAGCGTGACCAAGCTGAGCATGCGCTTGGGGCGCAAACTGAGTCAAGCTTGAGCGTGTGCCATGCTGTTGCTGCTGCTGCTTTTGTAACATGGCCGCTGCAGCAGCGGACAGGCGCTGCGCCTCTTGTGTGGCCTGCTCAAGCGCAGCACTGCGGTGGGCCTGCGAGCTGGCTGCTGCCGCGCTGCCTTGCCTGCTATGCTCAGCAGCAGCTGCTTGCATGGCATGTCTGCCATGCATAGCAGCCGCGCCTGTACCCCATGCATCCCCCACGGGCTGCCAGCCGCCGTGCCTCGGCTCTACCCTTGGGACACTTTCCTCCCACTGCGGGGCAGATACAGGTTGCAAGCCCCGCTGCTGCTGCTGGTGCTGGCATCGGTGATGGGCCTCTCCCTGGCTGGGTCGCACAGCCTGGCAAGCCCTTGGGACACCCTCTTCACACTGCTGGGCCTCTACAGGCTGCAAGCCCCACTGCTGGTGCTGGCGCTGGTGCAAGTGTTGGTGATGGGTCTCCCCTTGGCTGGGGTGCACAGCTGCCCCTGGTACCTCACTGTCAACCTCTTGCTCCCCTCCACTCCCACAGGCCACTTCCCGGGGGAATGCAGCCACAGCCGCCCACCTGCCTGCACGGGCAGCACCATGGTCAGCTGGCAGCTGACCCAGCCCAGCTGCTCCCTCCCCTCCTTCTGCATCCCAGTGCTGCTGCTGTTGCTGTTGCCGCTGCTGTTGATGGGTCTCCACAGCCCAGGAGAGCGACTGCAGCTGCGAGATCTCTTCCAGCATGGGCAGAAGAGAGGAGGCCCCAACACCCGCTGTGCCCCCTACGCCTTCCCCACCACCACCCGACTCTCCTGACCCTGCTCCTGGGGCTTCCAGTCTCCTTCCACTCAGCTCTGCTTTTTTCACAGCTCGGCCTCGGTGCAGACGGGTGCTCTTCTTGGACTTCCTTGCTGCAGGCCTGCTGACGCTCACGTCCCCTCTTGCAGCACCGCCGCCGGCAGTGTGCTGCAGAGCTCCTGGTACCCTTTGCTGCCCAAGCGCTTGGACAGCCTGTGGTGCATACGGTCCCTTTGCTCCCCGGTCGATCTGCAGCGACAGAAGACCACAGACGGGTTGTGGGGCAGGCAGGCTGTGTCAGTAAGTTTTCATTGAGTGCTGCAATCCCTGCCGAGGGGACGGTGGCTGGGATGGGTGCTCTACAAGCAGGCCGCGGTTTAAGCCAAGGGCATGTGCGTGCCCGTTGCAAGCAAACTCTGATTTACTGGGCTATGACTGTCATTGGGGGCATGACATCGTGCTGCAGGTGGTGGTGGTACTGAATTGTCTGCAGCAGGCTCTCAGCGTGACAAGACGCAGGGTCAATGGATGCACGCTGTCAAGGCAGAGGGGCTGACCAACCGTCCCGGAATTTCTTGGACGGAACTGGACAGTGCTCACTACTTTGTGGTCATGCTGTGCAAAGGTATAAAGCTGCACCCATGCTGTGCAGGGGCACAAAGCTCCAGCCCGCGATCTGATGGCTTGACAAAACAAAAGCACATGCTCCCAGACCTGGAAGGCCTGCCAAGCTCTGCTGTTGGCAGAAGAACCTGAAAAGGCACAGACACAGACTGCAGGCATGCACGCACAGCACGACATAGTGAACACAGAATCACCGCACACGCTTGTTACCCCACACACAGGGACTGACCTCTCTCTGGGCAGCCTCCAGCGCAGCCGCAGCCTAAGCGTGCGTGCACGCACAGCATGGCTATGTGAGCACAAGATCACTGCACACACTCGTTACCCACCATACAGGGACTGACCTCTCTCTGGGCAGCTTCCAGTGCAGCCGCAGCCAAGCGTGTGTGCACGCACAGCATGGCTATGTGAACACAAGACCACCACACACGCTTGTTACCCTACACACAGGGACTGACCTCTCTCTGGGCAGCCTCCAGCGCAGCCACAGCCTAAGCGTGCGTGCACACACAGCATGGCTATGTGAGCACAAGATCACCGCACACACTCGTTACCCCCCACACAGGGACTGACCTCTCTCTGCGCAGCCTCCAGCGCAGCCGCAGCCAAGCGTTGCAAGGCTGCATCCTCCCCAGCACTGCCTGCCGCCCCATCTGCAGTTGTAACCTTCTGCAGCAGCCTGCGCACGTAGGCAAGCGGCCCTTCCTCTGGAGGCCTGGGCAGAGGCTCAGCGGGCTGCGCTTGGGTGTGTGATATCTGTGATTCTGATGGCATACAAGAAGGCCAGTGTGACCATGCCTCATGTGAGTGCTGCTCTGGAAGGTAGCTGGGTATGTGGTGAGGTGGGTGTGGCCGGGGGCCTGCCGCTGTGTTGCTGATGGTGTACGGCATTGTTGGCGGCATTGGTGGTGCTGAGGGGGCCTGGGGCTCGGGGGGCAATGAGGCAGATCGATCAAGCAGCGGGTCCTGGGGTAAGTCTTTGTGCTGATGGTAATAGCCGCGGTGGTTATGGTGGTGGCACTGCTGCTCTTGCTGCTCCTGCTGGTGTGCACGCATCTCTTGGTCGAGGCAGAAGGGCAGCTCGTTTGCTTGAGGCTCAGGGTGTGGTGGTTGTGGGTGCTGCTGCTGTTGCTGCTGCTGCTGCTGCTCCTGGGAGTTCTGACGCACAGATCCTTGGTGACGTGCTCCTGGGCAGGTGGCAGCACAGGGCTGTTGTCCATCATGGCGCTCATGTTGCTGCAGCTCCTGGAAAGACAAGCTGGATGCGGAGCCGGATGTACTGGATGCGCTGTGTTGCGAGGAGGCGTCGGAGGGGCTGTCTTGGAGGGCTTCTACTCTGGGCCTGTGGGTGGGTGGGTTCACAGCAGCACCTCCCACTGCGACTGATCCATTGTTGCTGGATTTTTTCCTAAGTCGATGGGAGGGCATCTGGCCAAAGGGCACCAGGCCTACGGCCTCCTCCCAAGAGATCTCAGGCATGGGGATGATGTCAGTCAGCGAGGCCAGCAGGGAAGTGTGTGAGTTAGCATCAGCGGCTGCTCTGCCTCCTGCGGCAATGCTCAATGTTGCTGCTGCTGCTGGTGCTGCTGCTGCAGCAGGTTCAGGGCCTGCTGCGGTGCCATGAGCAGAGGAGGGCTGGTGCTGGCCATGCAAGGCTGCGACGGCAGCGGCTGCTGCCGCTGCAGCTGCCATAACGTTGTCAGATGCCAACACCAAAGCGGGCTGCTGTTGCTTCTGGTCCACAAAGAGCCGAGCATAGATCAGCATCTGGTCACTCATTTGGCCAGCTTGAGCAGAGGCAGCCATGCCGTGAGTGGGCTGGAACAACTGCTGGTACTGGGGCGCGGGTGCAGGAGGGAGCTGCAGCACCTGCTGCTGATGCTGAGGAGTGGGTGCAGGTGGGTTCTGCAAGGGTGGCATGCTCATGTCAACCTGCAGGGGGGAACAGGAGAGGCAGACGACAAGCTGGGTCCAAAGTTACAGTCCTGAGGTGGCAGCCCTAACATGTAGAAGACCTGTCTGAATGGCACTGAGGCATCCACCTTGCTGGCTTCCCTCTCACCTTGGCACTGCTTGTTTTGACTTGCTGCTGTTGTTGCTGCTGCTGGTGCTGCTGCTGGTGCTGCTGATCTTGTTGCTGCCCCAAGGCTTGGAGCAGCTCAAGCAGATCGAGTGTGTCCGCCATACTGCCCCCACATATGCGACTTCCAGAGATGTAACTGAGATTGACCTCCAATGAGCGCGCAAGCTGCTTTACTGCCTGGTCAATGCTGGCTGCGATCGCTGCCGTGTCGGCAGCTGGGGTAGCTCCTGCCTCAGAGGGCATGGATTTCCCAAGAATGGCATGGATGGCGTCCACCAAGAAAAACGTTGTGGAGCAGCACGCAACCTGAGGTCAAGGCAGAGACAGAATGCAGTACCTGAGTCAGCAAAACGCGGAGCTTGAAGGCATTCATGCTCCAGTTATTGTCGATGAATATTTCATTGTTTTTCTGGAAACAAGTCTGCACTGTACAGTGTGCATATTACCATTCCTGAAATGGTGTTGTGATTTGTTGTGATTTTGCTCAAGCAGTGGTTGGTTGCGCTATGGTTTCAGGCATGCACATATGCTGGACCACACTCTGCATGTATGTGTGTGTGTGTGTGTGTGTGTGTGTGTGTGTGTGTGTGTGTGTGTGTGTGCGTGTGCGTGCACGCATGCGCAGACAGCCCTGAGTTTGACCGCGACGTACCACATCATGAAGACTTTTAACTCTCTGAGGTAGTCTGGCTCGGCAAAGGACATCGTTACAAAGGCTGAGGCACTCTGCAACATGGTCACTGCTCATGCTGCTGGACAGGTTTTTGGTGCAAACTCTTTGTGCGCACTGTTATAACAACGGAACCGTTGACCAAAACACACCAGCGTGCCGAAAACTTGCAGTTTATCATTTGATAATTCATGTTTCACGATGTGTCCAATCCAACAAAGCTGCACGACATCTAGGTGACTGTGAAATCGTGTAACTGCGAAATGAGGCATGCACTTCAATATCAATAAAATGCTGTGCTTGCTTCTAAGTTTGGCTCAGGCTAGTTTTGCCCTCTTGCGGTGTACTGGGTAAATGTCCCCCAACAAAGATTTGAACCCTGTGTACGCTGCTCTGGGAGATATAAAGGTGCGCCGGCACGCAATTGTTGGAGGCAGGAGCTGTAGAATACTGACGTACAGGCATTCTCCTTCTCCTTCGGCTAGCACGAACTCCCATTCCACCCAACACCCTGTGTGCACATAGGTGGGGCACCTGAAAACGCTTAAACATGAATTCCAACAGCTTGAGGCAGACTGGTGCAAGCAGCTTGCAGCGGGTGCAAGGAGGCATGGGGGTCCCAGGGGCAGAAGGCAGCGTGCTGTGCGGTCTGCAGTGCACAGGGGCAGGGAAAACAGGCCGAGAGCTGGACGGAAAGCCTCTCCTGCCCGAAACAATGGGGAGGTTGAGGAAGTGCAGCGCCCGCGCTCACCCAGCTCCATTGCCCTGCGTGCATGCTCCAATGGAGACCAGCAGCAACACAAGGAGGAAGAGCAGCAGCAGCTCCAGCAGCAGCAGGCGCGTCCACGGGGGCGCTCTGTCAGCAGTGCGCGCCAAGCAACTCCTGTACAAAGCCCCAGCAAGGCGCCCCATGCTGACATGAAGCGCAAGGCTCCGGGTGATGGAGCAGGTGCAAGCTCTCGGCCTGGGCCCAAGAGCCAGGGTGTTGTAACCATGGGTGATGCCCTCCGCCATGCCTCTCCCAAACCCAAAAAGAAAAAGCAGCGCCCTCCATGGGTAGACAACTCCATTCCGTGCCTCCCCCCTTTCGGGGGGGAGCCTTTCACCTCCGACCCTGGGCCCATTGGGTTTGACAGCCAGGACGTTGCTGGCACCCCTGGAGACGAGGCAGCAGAGGGGGATGCCAATGCAGCAGCTCCAGCCACCCCGCTCGCAGCTCCCCACCCTTCTAGCTCCCCAGTTTCCAGCAAACAAAAGCAGCCTCCCAGCCCGAGCCGCATCCCCAGGCACCCTGACAAGGCTCCCCTGAGCACAGGAGGCACAGACCGCAGTGTGAGCCGCATCCCCCACCTCACCCCCTCTGACGCAGCCCAGGCCAGCAGCTCACCCCCGCGGCAGCGTAAGCACTGGGGTGCGCCAGTTGCAGCAGAGGTGGTAGCGCCTTTGGCAGCTGCTGGTGTGCCAGTGCAGCCGCCCCAGCTGCGGCGCGGCAGCCCTGTCAGACCAGCATCTGATGCCCCACTACCAGAAGCTCCCCCCTCCTCGTCCGTGCCATCCACCCCCCAGCAACAGCAGCAGCAGCAGCAGCCAGGGAGTTCCTCCGCCCACCCCTCCCCCATCAGCGCCCTCCGCGCATCCGCCATGGAGAGCCTGAAGGAGGGGCGCCACAGGGCCATACAGAGTAGGTCCCCGATGCACGCAAACATGCCCCCTGCTGCAGCACCAGGGCGACGCTCCCTCAGCGTGGAAGAGCTGCCCCGGCCAGGCTCATGGGATGAGGCCGACCCTAAGCCCGTGCCGAAGAGGAGCAGCTACACCCAGCTGCCCCACCCCCTGCCCCCTTCCTCACTGGAAGTCATCCCTGATTCTCCAGTGCATGCCTCCCCTCGCACAGCTGCCCATCCACACTCCACTTCCCAACCCATCACGGAGGCAGAGGGTGGCGATGCCAAGCCCCCCCTCGCACTGGGAAGAGCTGTGGCTACGAGTGTGGACGGGGCAGCTGCAGCCTTTGGGGGGCCTGCAGCAGAGGAGGCCCAAGGGGTCGGGGGTGCACAGCAAGGGGGTGCACGTAAGGAGGGGTACCTGCGCAAGCTGTCTGCCCTCAAACGCACCGTGGCCCCCGCTCTGGGCCTCTCCCCGCCGCACTCCCAAGGCAGCAGCTCCCAAGCCGCCGTTAAGCAGGCGCGCCCGCAGCTGCCGCCTGTCCTGGAGCCTGCAGCCAATGCGCACGGCAGCGGTGCAGGGGCACAGCAGCAGGAGCAGCCCTCCTCGCCCTCTGGCCGCCTGCACATCACCATGCCGCGCCCGGTATCGGAGCCGGCCCCAGCGGCGCTGGAGGCGCGGCAAGGGGGTCCTCTGGAGAGCAGGCCACGCAGGGTGTCAGACCAAGGGAGCCCCACCAAGGCACAGCAGGCGCCCAATGGAATAGAAGGGGGACCATTTGGGTGGCGCGGGCAGCATGACGGCGCTGGACCGGGGTTTGCTGGCGGGGGTGAGTGGCGGCTGATATTTTGCCTGGAATAGTTGAAGTGAGGGCAGCGCAAGGGGATGCAAAGCATGGGAGTACAGGGTGCTGCTGCTGTTGTGCTTGGAATGTAGCACTGCAGGCGATTGGACGAAGTCGGGACTGCTCTGCTCAGGTTATTTTCATACATGACAATGAAGCTGGGAGGGTGTAGGAAGTGTCGGCTGCACAGGTGGAGAGGGTGGATGGAGCATTTTTACGCAGCTGTGCTCCTGCGTTGCCATTGTGCCCACGAGCTTACAACCTTGTGGGCAGCGCTTTTCTTTCTCCGCTGCGCGCATGAGGTCTTCAGGGCTCTTGTTTTACTTAACGTTGGCCAATGTCGAATTATATGCATTCCATTTCCCTTATTTGGCTGGAAACAGGAGGATCCAGAAAGCATAACTTTTGGATGCCATGTGCAAATCCAGTTGAAGATGATGCATTCAGAATCCCAGCCTTAAGAGCTATGAATTGGTAGATAAATGGGTCCTATTGGAGAAGTTTGGTAGGGGTGAGAGGGTCGGGGGGTCTAGACTTTCTGGGACCAAAATATTCTGGGCCGCTTGTACAGAGTTGTTAACATCTTCAGGTTCCTGAGCTCAAGTCCTGTCAATTGGCATTCTGTTGATGCAAATTGGATAAAAGAAGGGTCTGTGCGTAACACAGAGTCACTGCCACATGCGCAGGGGTGTGGGCTGCAGGGAGTGTTGTGGCAGACTTGCAGCAAACCAATTGAATCCTCCACTATAGTGATGGCATACAATGTATTATTGCTTGGTGAAGCTAGGAAGGCAGTTTGTGGACCTGCAAGCCAGTTGTGGGTGCCTGGCAGGGCTGGTATGCATAAGCGCCTGCTGCTCAGTTTTTGGCCCATTACTCCGCTCAACTTACTTTTTCAGTGCTGTGAATATGCAGACAGATGGGGAGTTAAAAATTGAGCAGGTCGATGCCCTTTTTGTTTGATAGGGGCACTGGAGAGGGGGGTTTGGGGGTGGGTGGGTCGGTCTTGGAGTCCCACACAAGAGGATGTCGTGATGTCCTTGGACGTTATCTTCTCACCCTCCTGGGGACAATGTGAAATGTATGGCGTATATATATGTGGAAACGGCCAGCCCTTGTTGTAACAATATAATAGCTACAACAACACACCATGACAGCTCCCAGGGCGCCCGTCCCCTCAGTGTTATCTTTTGCATGCCTCTCACTCATTGCCAATCCCTGCACCTGCAATTTCTGAAATGCAGGTGGCCCTGCCTCGGATAGAGCTGTGCCGCCAGCAGCAGCGGCGGCGGCAGCACGACCACCAGCAGGAGCAGCAGGTGCTGAGGGGGCGGCAGCAGCAGGCGGTGGTGGCGGCGGTAGAACCGGCAGAGCTCGCTGGCAGGTGGCCCCAGAGACGAGGCAGGCGGCATGGAGGTCAGTCAGTTGTGGAAGTGGCGCCAGCGTGTGCTGTCTTGCGCGTGTGTGCTCATGTGTACAGAGGACCTCTGCTTTTCTTTTCTGGGGGTTGCCCTGGGCAGCTGCTGGGCAGCAGAATGTGGGGAAGGGCCTGACTTTCTTACTTTGCGCTCAGAGCATATTGGTCTGCAGTGCAGGGACATGTAAAACACAGCATGCCCTAGAGTGACCTGTGCTACCTCTTCTAGTGCTGGTGATGTCAGCTTGCTGCCCTGCTGCACCAGCTGCACATGTCAAGCTCCTCGGTGAGCCTCCTGGAGTGTATAGCTGAACAGCTGCGCATTGCCCCCAAACCCAGCCCTTGCGCCCTTTCGGTAACATCCTACTGCTGCTGGTTGCTACTGCTTGGGCTGCAGGTGGGAGGGGGATGCTTCTGCGCTGGCCCGCTCTTCCTCATCTCCTTTCCCAGATGCATGCAAGCTAGAGTCTGGAGCGCCTACCCCACCCCCTCACAAACCCCCTACCTCCTCACCAACTCAACCAGTGCCTGTGCCATCCAATGGCAAAGCATCACCCCAGCAGGGCAGCTGCTCGCTTCCCCCTGCGTCTCCGCTGTTGGCCAACTCCCCCAGCCGTCCAGCCGCGCGCCCCTCCTCCCCCTCCCCTCACTCCTCGCTGCAGCGGCCACCCACCACTCACCAAGGTGTGTGTATGTGTGTGTGTGTACGTGTGTGCACATGCATGTGCGCGTGTGTGCATGTGTGTGTAGGATGGATGCGTGTGTGAGAGCATGCTCATGCGTGCATCTCCAGCAAAACCTCGCAAGCTCGGGCAAGATGGCCGCTAGCTTGGCCATTGGGTGCACTCCTAGCATATTGGTTTCTTCAGGTTTCGTCTAGTCAGGGCATGCATGGAAGATGCTGGTTCAACGACGACAGTCTTATGGCTGCTTTGTTGCGATGGGCCGTCGTCTTGCCTTGATCCTTTTGCCGCCTGCTTCCCTCAGAGACTAGGAGGTGCGTTCAAGCGTTTCTGTTGGAGTTCTTCCAGAGCCTGGTGTCAGTAGCAGTGTGCTTGTTGGCTTTGCAGGGAGATGCATGAAGTGAAGGTGATTCTGGGACTAAACTAGGATGACAGAGCACCGGCTTTCAACCTTCAGCACTTGAGCCAGAAACCAAAACCATGCAGGATCAGCTTGCAACATAGATTATTGGCGCTTCTAACTGTGGCTACTTCTGGACTCATGAGCCTTTCAAACCCACAAAAGCTCCAGACACGATACGCTGTTCGCCACCTTGTTTTCACTCCTCTATCCATGATACAAGGAAAGGCTAATGCTCTCCACAGCAGGCTGGACACCGGCGGAGCACAGCACGCACGCTTTGGAGGATGCTCGCGTCCTTCAAACTTGAGGCCACAGTTAACTTCCTCATAATCGACGCCATCTTGACCTGCCCATCCTTCATCCGTCTACTCCCTATTGCACGCAGCATCTACCGGCAAGCATAGACTTTTCATTTGTCCTCTGTCTACACCTCATTGCACGCAGCCTCCACCAGCAAGCATAGACTTTTCACTTATCATTTGTCCTCCGTCTACTCTGCCTGCTTGCAGAGATCAGTGCAGCTGCCGCTTCTGCGGCTGCGCATGGCTACACCCCCGCCCCCTTGACCGGCAGTGCTGCCCCCGCCCATGCACCCATTCCACGAAGGATCTCTGCCCCAGGATTAGGCCCCATGACTGTTGCACCCCCCAACAACGCATCGCGCAAGCCCCCCCCCCATACCCCCTACCCTCACAACCCCTTGCCGCCTGCCTCCGATGCGTGGCTGCCCCCCTCAGCTTTCACGGACCACGGCAGACCACCCACACACCCTCAAGCCCCCTGGTCGCTTCCACCCTACCCCCCCGGCGCCCCCTCTGTGCCTGCCTCTTTCACGCACAGCAACACCGGCCACGACTACAGCAGCCTCCCACCTCGCGTGTACCATCACCAACCTAATGCCACCGTGCCTCGCTCCATGGTGGGCAGCCACCACCCGCCCCTCCACAATGCACCCTTGTACAATGGTTACCCCAGCGGCTACCTCACCACCCAGCCATCCATACCCATGAGCATCAGCAGCAGCCCTGCTGCCACACCCCCTTGGATGACCCTGAGGGACCCGTCTGCCAATGCCAACGGCAACTACAACCACAAGCACTACTACGTAAGTCGGTGGCTGGCGCCCTTACTATGTAGGCGTGGTGGTGGGGGGAAGTGGGTGCGTAACTCATGCAGATCTGCTGGAGTATTGACCTCGTTCAACTCCATGTATGGTAGAGCGTGCGATTTGGTTTGTAGAGGCACTCTGTTCCAGCAGTTGTGACAGAAGATGAGGGCTTGGTTGACAGCATTTATGCAAAAATTTGTGCCGGCATTTGTTCCTGCATTTTGCCCAAAGGTGAGGGGCAAGGTTCACAGCAGTTGTGCCAGCTTTTGCGCCAGAGGGTGAAGTGTATGGTCCACAGCGTTCGTGCCAGCTTTTGCGCCAGAAGGTGAGGTGTAAGGTCCACAGCATTCGTGCCAGCTTTTGTGCCAGAAGGTGAGGGGTAAGGTCCACAGGGCCTGGTAGCACAACCTGGACCAACCCAAGAGCCTCGGCATCTTTCCTCTTTCCTCTCTCCTCTGGCACCCCTTACGTGCATTGTGCATGCTTGTTGGACAGAGAGGTCGGCCTCAGCCCCTCCTCGCTCTCTTTGCTGTCAGTGACTACAGCTGTCCAGCTGGTGTCACTTCTCATGATGAAGCTACCTGAAGCCATGTTGATGACCACAAGGATCAGCAGTATCCATCATGTTTGCTGTGCTGTTGTCTTATGAAGCTACCTGAAGCCATGATGATGACCACAAGGATCAGCAGTATCCACCATGTTTGCTGTGCTGTCGTCTTATGAAGCTACCTGAAGCCATGATGATGACCACAAGGATCAGCAGTATCCATCATGTTTGCTGTGCTGTCGTCTTATGAAGCTACCTGAAGCCATGATGATGACCACAAGGATCAGCAGTATCCACCATGTTTGCTGTGCTGTCGTCTTATGAAGCTACCTGAAGCCATGATGATGACCACAAGGATCAGCAGTATCCATCATGTTTGCTGTGCTGTCGTCTTATGAAGCTACCTGAAGCCATGATGATGACCACAAGGATCAGCAGTATCCACCATGTTTGCTGTGCTGTCGTCTTATGAAGCTACCTGAAGCCATGATGATGACCACAAGGATCAGCAGTATCCACCATGTTTGCTGTGCTGTCGTCTTATGAAGCTACCTGAAGCCATGATGATGACCACAAGGATCAGCAGTATCCATCATGTTTGCTGTATTGTCGTCTTTTCGCATGCAGGGCGGTCTGGATGCTGCTTTGATTGCCTTGCAGCAGCAGCAGCAGCAGCAGCATGCTCAATACGGGGCCAGGCGCACAACCATCAATGGCCATGCACAGGTGCGAACCTCCTCTCATTAGGTTGCTTCCAAGGCAGCGCTACGAAGCAAGTCCACGTATCAGCTCCAAGAAACTCGTACAGTATATATTTAGGGATCGACCTTGGCCTATAGCGCGATGTAGCGCGATATCGCGCTATACAATTTTGAAATATAGCGCCTGCTAAAATGTAAAACGTTTAAATCAACCTTTTACTGCGTCCGCAGCACCTCAGCAATCGGGCACAAACCTAGGAATTCGCTGTTCTCACATCCAAGGATAAATGTGCAATATGGAAAGCCACTGGGGAGGATCAAGAGCCTGGCAACACCCTGGAGAAGATGCGTGGGGGCCGCACACACACACACACACACACACACACACACGCTCACAGCTACACACACACACAGCTACACACACACACGCACGTACACACACACATGCAGAGACACACGCACACATGCAGAGACACACACACATGCAGCCGCATACACACACACGCGCGCACACACACACACATGCAGCCACATTCACACACACACGCGCACACGCGCACACACACATGTAGCCACATACACACACGCACACATGCAGAGACACACACACACACGCACACATGCAGAGACACACACACACATGCAGCCACATACACACACACGCGCACACACACACATGCAGAGACACACACACATGCAGCCACATTCACACACACACACACACACACACACACACACACACACCATGCACATGCGCACACGCATGCATGCACCCCTGTGTACGCATGGTAGCATAAGTGCGTGCTCATACGTGGCATTAAGGGTATGCATGCACATGCTTGAGCCAATTTTTCTTTGCATTTGCGCATGCAGGCAAGTGCATGAACACATGCAGGCCCGCATGCGCACACACAGGCGCGCAAACATGCAGGAGCGCATACACACAGGCGCGCTCACACACACAGGAGCGCACACATATACCCACACACAGGCTGGCAAACATAGGCAGGCAGGCACACAGGCACGCTCAACACACAGGCCGCGTGCGCATGCCCGCGCGTGCACACACACACACACACACACAAGCTATCATGGGCTATCCTGCAAAGGGAAGGGAAGGGCAGGGCCAAGGGGATGTATGGCCATGAGGGAGTGTAGTACACCTGTAGTAGGTCATTTGGCCTGAGCAGATATAGCGCTATATTTTGGCTCAGAGGCGTCCAGAGCTCGACAGGATTGTTTCCTGGCTCTCCATTTTTGCTAAGGAGCATTGTGCACGGTGCCCCACCAGCCCGCCGAGTGTGATGCCGAAACTCGACCTGCGAGGGGGGTTTCTGGCATAATATAGCGTTTTAATATAGCGCGATATTGCGATATCGCGCTACATCGCGCTATAGGTTTGGCTCATATAGCCAATACACCGATCCCTATATATATATTGGTGTCCCGCGCTATTGCCAGTATGGTCACAATACTGTTTATGGCGTTGCTTATGTAAAAGTTCCACCTCTATCAGTCCCCAGAATAGATGCAAATGCTTCAAAGGGGCAGATGACCCTTTTGAGATAGTCCGGGACATCCTCAACATTTGGTCATATCACGCACGCAAGCATGCACGTACACACGAAACACACGCACACTGAAGACACATACACACACGTACACACACTCTCAGAACACATGCACACATGCGCGCGCAAATGCACGCGCACACATACACATACACGCACACATACGTACACGCTCGCATACACTCTCTGACCCTCCCCCGCACCACACGCACACACACACATGCACATAATGCATACATGCTCGCGCATTCCCGTTCATGCATGCACTGTATAGTGTAAACAAAGAGTTTTGGCACCTCGCAATGTATAAACATGGAGCAAACAACCTTAACCACTTGCGAAAGCAACATATACCTGTAAGTTTCAAGCTCCTGAGCAGTCCTTCAGTGTGCAAATTAAATGACTTGATTGGAATCAAAGCTGTCTATCCAGGTATTAATTGTCTTCCCTACCCCAAACATTAAAGGCAACATAAACGCAGTGTTTAAACCCAGAAAACAAGTTTTGAGAAGCACTTGCTGATATTTTTCAGGCCAAATCGCGTGATGAGGTGGTTGTTGAAATGGGCGGCTGTTGCCGCTGCCATCTTTGCTGCTCGCTGATGGCCTATCAATATGAGCCTCTGGTTTTTCTCTGGGAATTATACTCACAATATTTATGCAACATTCATGTAGACTCCCGCTCTATTTTACATTCGTTTTTTTTGCAGGAGCCCTCACGGATCGTGGACATCATGCGCATGTCCAGCTCCAAATTCACAACAGGTTGGGAGACAGCCGCTCCACATGAGGCGGCAACCGGTCCTCTCAGCCGATTCGCAGATGTGTGGCGGCAGCGCAACAGCAGCTCCCCGAGTGAACATAACTATGAGCAGCACCGCCACCACCACCAACAACAACAGGCCCCCGCGTTCCAGCCTCCAGCCCACTCTCAATCACCATACCAGGAGCAACAGCATCATTCCCACCAACAGCAGCAGGGGGAGAGCATGCCTCCAGCAATGGACCGTCGGCAGCTTAAACTCCAGAACGCTTTCAATGGACTGAGCCTTGGGGAGGTGCTCGCCAACAGTGCGAAAAAGGAGCCCCCCTTTCCAAAGAAACAGGCCAACAGCAATGCACAGACAACAAGCAGCATGGCTGCTGCTAAGGACAAGTAAAATGTCTTGTACATTAGTGGTTTTATACTGTGTATGTTGAGTGTGTCTGCACTTGCTGTCTTACTGTGACAGATGAGGGCACAGAAAGAGGAACTCTAATATCATGATGTACTTGACGTAGTCCGCTGTACATATTATTTTATATTGATATCCTCCTTCAAAGTAGTTTGATTGTATATTTATTGACCTTTTTTACCACATGTTGACAGCAAACGCTAATGCCATTTCTTCTTTAATGTTGTTGATTCCACACAAGAAAGGATAGATTAATGACGTCTTTTCTTATCACTATGAGTCCTTCAGGAAGTGGAGAGTTTGCCTGTTTGTTTACACGTGGCAAGGACATAACGTTGTCCTATGGGCCCAAGCCAGAAATAACAGGGGGGGCAAAGCAAGGGTTGGAAGAAGGCAAAGGCTTGCAAGGAGTTTTTCAGCTTCAGCAAAGCAGGTTGATGCAGTGTACCCAATGGAGAGTTGGGCAAATTTGGTCACGAGGTAAGGGAACTCTCCCTACACCAAGAACAAACACAAACTACTTACTAAGACCCTAGTAGGCAGTGAAAATTACCTACATCAATTTAGGAAAAGGAGACGTTGGCTCAAAAGAGCCGTAAGTTCCACATGCTGCTAGATTATCAACTTACTTTGGCCTCTAGTCATTCCACCCAGGTGGGCTAAACTTGAAATTGTCCACCTATTTTTTGTGCTGACCGGATCACAGTTTGCCCTTGCTCTTCCAGTAGAAGAGAGAAGAGAAAGCTCGGTGGAGTGTGAGGGGCACAAGGGTTACAAGGGGTTGGCCTACAGCCCGAGGGGCACATCATCCTCTTGAGACAGTGGGAAGCCTAATTTAGGGTTAGGAAGGTTTGTCCCTTGAGGGCAGCAGGTGGCAGCACGAGTGAGGTGCGTGACCTTCTGTTCTAGCAGGTTATTTTGAATCAAACCTCATGTCTTCATTTCAGGCATAAGTTGTCTTCTTGTTCCTCTGTTTGCTAGGAGAGCAGTCCAACTTGGGCTTGAAGCCTACACCATATGCTTTATTCAGGCGGTACAAGCGAGCTCCAGTGCCACATGACATGCTGGAGACAGCTGTTTGCATCCGCTTAAAGTTTGACAAATGCCAGCCTGGCATGATGCCGAGCCAGCTCATCTCTATCATTAAAAACCTCTATCAAGATGACAAATACATCCTTACTGACAGAGATCATCATGTCTATGATAAACAGGCAACTGTCCAGCCAGCGCATGGTGTTAGACAAGGGTGCCCACTTTCACCACTCCTGTTCTCAATCTACGTAAATGACAATGGCTGCATCACTGACTCAGTCCCCCTCGGAGGGGGAAAAAGGCGCGGTGACAGGCTTACTAAATATCCGTGTTTCTAATATGCTCTATGCTGATGACCTTGCCCTCACTGCAAACAACCACACCCACATGCAAGCCATGTTGAACAAGCTGCAGGGTCATGCAACCAGAAAATGCCTGACTATCAGTAGCATATCAATACACAAAAATTTGAGGTCGCCTGTTTCAATTCCAGAACTGCTTGTCTTCCCCCACTGTTGCATGATGGTGACAGCCTCCCCTACACTGGCCCGCCACCCTAGTCAGCTCCTTCCAGAACAGAGGCATGTCCATCTTGTGGAGGTCAAATACTGTGAAGACACCCGGCCCAAGAACCAGCTTGAGGCCTCCAAACAACAGCACTGCGACCTTTGTAGCCATCTTTCAAGGGCCTCAGCTCAAGTCACCCTCCATACCATTCTTTTAGGTGTGGGAGGGGTCATCTACACCCCCCACACTCTGGAGCCTCTTAAAGAGCTTGGTCTTAACACTCATACAGCCACCAGGCTTGCTCTGAAGCTTCATGCTCATTCTGTTCAGTACGCTTATAAACAAATTAGCACCAGACGCGCTCTTGAGAAGACTTCTCTCAACTCTCATCGCCAAGATCAGGCACGGGCTACTGCTAGTAACCCTCCTGATCCCCATTGACTTCTTTCTTGTTTCTCTTGGTGAAGGGAAAAGAAAAAGAAAAGAAAAGTCTACGCAAGCCAAAGGCCGCGTGCATTTAGGGAAGAACCCCTAACAAAAGTTAGAGGCCTCACCAGGAGGCCCTCCACCTAAACTAGACAAAACTAGCCTAAGAGAGAGCAAGAGACAGAACTATTGGTGAAGGGGATACACGGTGCCTCGGCCCTAGGTATCCTCTTTTCCTTAATTGATGCGGGGAGTGTCTTCACTTCCTGCATAGTTTTTCTTTCCTTTCTGCCTGCCTACAAGGGCAGCTTAGCGAAAGCAAGAAAAGGTTTCTGTAACCAAACCAAACTAGGAGAGAACTGGCAGCTGGCAACAAAAAGCCCTGTGTGTGCTCTGAAGTGCCGCTCTGAAGTGCCACCAGCATTGCTGGTGGAAGAGGCTCTATAGAAAAGAGAAAAGGCTATGCAGGTGGTGGGAAAAGTAATGTCAAGCTGAGAAAGTGATGCAGCCAGAGATGCTGTCCTGGCTGCGTCACTTTATCAGCCAAACACCTTGGTGGAGGGGGGTACATAATGCTTTTGCCCAAGGTGTCCTCAAATTCCTTAATTGGTGTTACATCAATGGCGAGTGTTTTCTTGCTTATAGAAAATAAGTTTACACAGCTTTGAAAAAATCCTACGAAGCCACAGGGAAATTTCCCTACATCAACAATGGAAAAGGAGACACATTGGCTCAAAAGAGCTGGGAGTCCCCTCCGCCAGAAAGCTACAGAGCAGAAAGAGCTAATGGGGACCTGGGGGTTTACTTGAAACAGCTGGCTCAGGAGAGCCTGGCTGTAAGAAGTATTATTCTTGTCACTCCCCCCTCACACCGGGTTCTGCGCAGTATGGGAAAAAAAAGTCTACGCCAGCCAAGAGGCCGCGTGCATTAAGGAAAGGTTCCCTGACTAGCAAGCTAGAAAGGGTCTCACCAAAGGGCCCTCAAGCCTAAACTATACTAAGCTAGCCTAGGAGAAAGCCAGAATATATATATATATATATATATGTAAACAGTTCCCGTGCATATATATATATAAACAGTTCCCGTGCAGTATTTCAATACATTAATCTGCTGCTTAAGGGTGATCTTTGGATTATTCCAAAAGGAGTTACTGATTTCTTTGTTGGCAAGTTGTGAGGGTGGGTTATGAGCTTCTGAGTTGACTGAGGTGTTTGGGGGAGCGGGCTGTGTGGCGTAGTTAATCCTCTTCCAGCTATTGTAATAGTGGCCTGAAGTGTCAGCAGAGCCGAGCTTATGTCTTTTGTGCATGTGTTTTAAGCTTGTCTGTCAGGTTGGTGAGGTAATGAGTTGGAGCAGTGCGGGAGTTTTGTGGTTCACCGTTGCGTCCATACGAGATTTCAAGAAAAGCCAGTAGAAATTGTAGAAGGGATCCCTGGCATCTGGAAGTGCAATGTCCGTGGTGCCCATGAGTGCTGCAGTGCGTGCACAAGCGTCAGCCCCCTCATTACCAATGATACCAGAGTGGGCTTTAACTTTATAGAAATGTATAGGGTGTGGAGAGTGCTTCAACAAATCTGAGATGGCTTGGATGAGCTTCGCATGGATGTGGGTCCTCATACGCATTGGGTTAAGGGTCTGTTTAGATATCTGGGAGAGGCAGGATGCACTATCAGAGGCTATGTTAGTGCGTCCTTGTTGGAGTGCTACAAGGATGCCTGCTAGTTCTGCTCTGTTGATAGTCTTTGTAGGTCCAAGTCCATTGGGATTTATGTGCAACTGTAGCTGTTGGGATGATTGAGTAGCGTCTCTGCCCGGCTTGTAAACACCTGAGCCGACCAATGGCGGCGAGCTATCTTTGTGTTGAATGACACTACCATCTGTGTAGGTGATCTCTCTCCAGTTCTTGATTCTAGGTGTGGACATCTTTTTGTAGATGGCAGGATTGAAGGCTGCCCTTGCCTGAGAGCACCTGTGTGAGCAGGAATGGGTGTCGTGGGGAAGGGATTGAAATTTCTTCCTCCAGTTGTTTGATGCTAGGCGTTGATGGGTATGCAGTGGTATGGCAGGATTTGGAGGTTGTAGGGGTAGCCAGTGTGCTTCTTGTGGTATGTCTTGCTTGAGAAGTTGGAGCCAGTCTTTGTTGGCAGTATCTAGTGCCTCTCTGGCATGTGCGTTCCAGACAACAATGAGTTGCATGGGGTAAGAAGGTTGTGCATGGTTAGGTAAGGTATTGAACCAGTGTTGGGGTGTCTGGAATTGAATGCTCCCAGCGGGGAATTTGGCTAGCACTTGCAGAAGACCTGGGTAGTGGCTCAGCCAACTCATGTAGGCATTGCAGCTGAAGCCTCTCCAGTGGGGCAAGAGCATGAAGGTGGCAACTGGATCGATGGTTTGGAGGGAGGAGTGTACTGCGTGACGTAGGAGTTGGAACATGATTTTGTCATCATGAGGAGGATGGCAGAAGGAGTATCCGCAATAGCGTATAGGAAAAGCATCAGTGCACGCCCCAAAGACCTGGTCTCGGGAGCTTGTGCTGAAGTAGGTATCGTAGGTACGGTCAAATTCAAGAGGGTTGGAGAACCTTTCTGTGGAGACCATGCACCATTTACGCAGGGCTGATCGAATGTGGGGAGGTGTGATCAGTGCATTGGATTTTTGAGCCTGTTTGCTTTGAGCAGAGAGTTGCTTTTCTTGGGCCTTCTGGCGTGATAGGAGGCCCATGATTTCTGTGGCTGAATCCAAAACGGGTGGTTGGATGGTGCCGTGTTTCCCTGCCCTTTTGGCTGCTTCATAAGCTTCAAGCAGGGTCTGGAGCCTTTTCTATGGTGAGCATGCCAACGCATTTGCCATTTGTGTTATAGATACAGGCAGTTTCACAGGTGAACACTTCAGGCATATGTGCAGGCACTGTAGCCTCAACAGATGGGTCACCTTGCTATGCTTCTTTCATGAGGTCAACAGCTCTTATGATTATCTCACATTTCCATGTTGGCATGATATCTGTCTGGGAGTTGGTAGGTTGGAAGTCAGAAGTGACATTCTTGCGGATAGCGCATCCAGTAGTTGAGAGCCATGAAGAGTTGGCGAGGCTCTCAGGATCGCCTTCAAATCCTTGCCTTATAAGGTTGTCGAGATCCGTTTCATCAGTTGGGGGTTGTGATGTTTGTTCCGGCATTTCTTGCTCATAGGCCCGCACATGGGCTTGTAAGTCTGGGTGCACCTGTAGCATCTCAGCAGCCTCCCAACGAGGGTGCCAGTGCACATGGATCATTTCGTGTTCTTCAGAAAATTTGTGTCTGTCTAATTTTTGGGAATGGGACAGGGGGGCACATGCAGGGCAGTCCCAGTGCTCATCAGGTTTGCTCGATGCCCGGTCCTGTGGCGAGCATAGATTGGTGTCTACGAGGCAGGCCCAGTGGTATGTGCGATGACAAGTATCACATGTAGGCATGTCATCGTAGCATTGAGATTCATGGGTGTGTTCTTTGCTCACAGGGCTCCAGCACAGTTGACAGCACAGGTCCTCTGCCAGCCTTCTGGGTACGTGTTTTGAGGAAGCCACTTTGAGCCCATCACTTTGGAAGATGGGTAGGGCCCATTCCTCGATGGTGACAGGATGCCATTGTACTTTGTATTGAGTTTGCTGCTTCTCCTGGGAGGACCTCTTTGACTTCCGGAGATGTTGCCAACCCAAGAATCTTTGGATGACATGGTCGTAGCGGAAGATGGTGTTGCTAGCTTGCTCTGTGTTTAATTCAGCAGCCTTATTCTGCTTATAATTCCAGAGCCATTGTGCAGCGTCAGTGCCTGGTGTGTTTGGAGGTAGGAGGCATGGGGTTATTATGGGTTGTGTGTGGTATTCTAGGAGTGTTTTTGGGTCTTGGCTACCTCTGGGCCTCCTGCCCCCGGCTTGTGGGGTCTGAGTGGGGTCCAGGGATAGGGCCTGTGTGGACGTGGCTTGGGTGGGGGTTGTGCCTTGCGCAAGTGTTGGCGATCCGTCAATACAGGGTGTATGTCTTTTACGGGTACGTCTTTCTTGGGTATCTTGTGCTTCTGTATGCATTTGATTGTCGGGAGGTGGGTTATCCTGGCTTTGAAAGAGAGGATTTTCTAACTCCATGTCTTGAGTCTCAAATAGGGGGTTACTGTTAGTCCTGGAGTGTGAGCGGGTCTGCTGAGGGCGTTGGCCCCATTACTAGAAGGGGATTTGGGGGAGCATGCTCTAAGCGGAGCTTTGACCAGTTCCAGCCTGTTGGTGTGTGTTCTGTTTTTATCATCACTGCGTATGTTGTGTTATTTATGTAGCGTGATTCAGGAGGTTTATTGGACGAGCTGTCTTGGCTTTGAATTATCAGGCTGATGGAATCAGATGTCAGATTGTTAGAGTACGGGAAAGCTTATTTAGGGCTATAATGTGTCTGGTCCTGATTTTGCATTTGAACAGGGAGGCTAGTTTGTTTCCGTCAACATTATGGGTGAAGTTGTCGTTTAGCAGAGAAGAGAGCCTGGATATGCCTAATTCCATGAGGGGGTAAGTGCAGTGGCAGGCAAGGATCCTGAGGGTGGGTTGCATTGGCATTGAGAGGACATTGAGTACAGGAGTAATGCTGGAGAGAAGGTAGGTTGCTCCTTGAAAGGAGACGCCGAGGGCGCTCTTGTTGATGCAGAGGTATTGCCTAATACGGAGCATGTATGGTATCTGCTTGAGGAGGAAGTTAGGATGGTGGTGTGATGGGTTGGTGCTCCTGAGAATGTAGTATCTGAGTTGATGGATTTGAGATTCCAGTAATGACTTGGTGACCCAGCTGTGTCTATCGGTGTTATTGAGGCTAGTGGTGAGGGCCGCTGCACACCGCGCAGTATGGGGAGTAGCTCAACTCCAGCCCGCCGTATCCACTTGATAGAAATTAAGTACTGCGAAGATACGAGGCCTGGTGCCCAGCTAGAAGCCTCACAGCAACAACACAGCGAACTAAAAAGAAAAGTAAAGTCTACGCAAGCCAGGTCCAGCTGCGTGCATTAAGGAATGGTCCCCTAACTAGCAAGCTAGCTAGGGAAAGAAAAAGAAAAACTACGTAGGCAGAGGAAACTCTCCCTACATCAATTAAGGAAAAGGATACACATTGGCTCAGAAGAGCCGTGAGTCCCCTCCACCACCAAGATGGATCAAAAATATTAGTGGGGATCTGGAGGATTATTTGAGGCGCCCGGCCCCAAAACATGGCTGCGAGAAGTATTGCAATTATCAATAGCGCGCCTAGTGGTAACAAGCTTGTGGGCATACTTTACAGAATGAGCATGAAGTCTGTTAGCAAGTTTAATGGCACATTGGTGGTCAAGTTCCAATTGTTTGAACTGGTTGAGTGTATGTTCTGTGCAACACGTTCCACCAACGCCTAAGAGAATGGTATGAAGAGTTACGTCTTTCGCACTAATAAGTTTGCAGAGATCTGCATGCTGCCGCTGTGCCGCCTCCAACTGCTGTCCAGGCCTCGTGTACTCACAGTACTTGATTTTCAAGGGGCTTCAGGGGGAGGGTGCTGGGCGCGTGGCAGTGGAGAGCACAAGAAGGAGAATCTGGGCGTCCAGTAGCGTGGCCGACAACCCTCCAGTTCCCCATTAGCTCTGTTTCTGGCTTCTCCTAGGCTAAGTGTGTCTAGATTAGATTTTAGGCCCCTTTGTTGAGACCCTTGATAGCTTGCTAGTTAGGGAACCTTTCCTTAATGCACGCAGCCTCTTGGCTAACATAGACTTTTCTTTTCACAGCATGAATGATCTTAAAAGTGGTTAGCAAAGGCCCTTATGGGTCGAACCTTGTGCATATGGATGTAGGCAGCGCAGGTTGTCTGGCCCAGCATGACCTGCACAATTCTGAGCAAGTCTCTAACCGTGAAAAGACAAGTCTACGCAAGCCAAACCGTGATATACCTCCCTACCTCTTTGACCCCACTTTTTCTGGTCAAGCTAGACGCACTTCCAGCTGCCCTGACGCTATTTTGATCACTCCTTGCCCTGTTAATCCCAATAGCCCACTTACCCCCCCCCTCACATCGGGTACTCCGCAGTATGAGAGGTAATGAAGTGACAAGGAGCAGCACAACTCCAGCCAGGCGACTTCATGAATTGAACATCCAAAACCGCTATTTCCACTTAATAGAGATCAAATACTGCAAATATACGAGGCCTGGTGCCCAGCTAGAAGCCTCACAGCAACAACACAATGAACTTTGCAAACAACTTCAAGGTGGCGAAATCACTCTCTACACAATCCTCCTGGGTGTGGCCGGGACTATTCATACTGCCCATACCCTGGAATCCAGGGCCCCTGGATAAATTAAAAATCTAGGGATTGACCCGCAAATGTCTACAAAGCTTGCACGAAAGCTCCATGCCCACTCTGTGCAATATGCACACAAACTTACCTCAACCAGAAGTGCTATTGAAAA